>CM060928.1:997116501-997824070 GCA_030765085.1 Allium cepa
TGGAAACACATCTCGTGGAAAAGGTATTTCTCATTCTATCCTTGATGGCATCATTATGTTTAGTGATCAACCCATTCGAGTTCTTTTTGATACGGGTGCATCCCACTCTTTTATTTCAAAAGAACTTGTTGATACTTTTTCTTTGGATGTTTTGTGTTTAATGACTTCTTTGAGAATTGCGAATCCGGTTGGTGGATCCGCAAAAATCAGTTTATTGTGTAAAGATGTCGAGATTATTTTGTGTGATCTTTCTTTCCGTGCCGACTTGCATGTTATGCGCTACTTAGGCTTTGGAATGATTTTGGGAATGGATTGGCTTATCCATTATAAAGCCCAAATCCTATGTCCTGAGCGGACTATTCATCTTCGACATCCACATTCTGTTAAGCAGATTTCTATTGATCTTAAAGATTTGGATTCCAGCGTGGTCGCATCTTTATATTCTTTAAATCCTCATGATGATGATAATGATGATGAGGAAGATATTGTTTCCTTTATTCACGTTGTTCATGAATTTTTCGACATATTTGAGCCCGTTTTAGGATTACCACCTAAGCGAGCAATGTAGTTCAGAATTAATCTCATTCCTGAAGCTCAACCTATTACTCGTCCTCCTTATCGTATGTCCAATAAAGAAAATGAGGAGATGCGCAATCAATTATCTGAATTGGAGACGAAGCAATTTATTCGCTCTAGTTCCTCTCCTTGGGAGCTTCGGCTATTTTTGTGAAGAAATCCGATGTTACACTTATGCTTTGCGTTGACTACCGCAAACTTAATGATCTTACTATCAAGAATAAATATCCTTTACCTCGGATTGATGATCTATTCCATCAACTTAGTGGTGCTAGAGTCTTTTCACAATTAGACTTAGCTACTAGCTTCCATCAGCTTCGTATTGCAAAGGATAGCATTCCTTTGACATCGTTCCATACTCGATATGGATCTTATGAATGGCTTGTTATGCCATTTGGTTTAACGAATGCTCTGGCTTATTTCGTTGACCTTATGAATAGAGTTTTCAAAGACTTCCTTGATCAGTTTGTTCTCATCTTTATTGATGACATTCTTGTGTATTCTAAAACCGAGGAGGAGCATGAAGAGCATCTTAGGATTGTGTTGGAAACTCTTAGGAGCAATCAATTGAAAGAAATTTTTTCTAAATGCCACTTTTGGCAATCTCGTGTGAAGTTTCTCGGTCATATTATTTTCGAATCTGGAATTTCAGTGGATCCTTCAAAGATTGAAGCGATTCAAAATTGAAAGAGACCGGAGGGTGTGACGGTGATCCACAGCTTCCTTGGATTGGCAAGTTATTACCACTGTTTCATAAAGGACTTTCCTAAAATTTCCGAGCCTCTTACTAGTTTGACAAAGAAAGGTGTTAAATACATGTGGTCGGACAAATGTGAAGCTTCTTTTCAGAAATTAAAAGAACTCCTTTCCGATGCTTCTATTCTTGTTATTCCCGAGGGGAATAAAGATTTCGTTGTTTATACCGATGCTAATCGCGTTGGTTTGGGTGCCGTTCTTATGCAAAGAGAACGTGTTATTGCTTATGCTTCTAGGCAATTGAAGCCTGCTGAGACTAGATATGCCACTCACGATTTAGAATTTGCGGCTATCATTTTCGCCCTTCGAATTTGGCGTCATTATTTATTGGGAGAAAAATTTATTCTTTACACCGATCATAAATCCTTGAAGTATCTATTTTCTCAAAAGGAACTTAATTTGCATCAACAACGTTGGCTCGAATTTCTTGCAGCTTATGATCTTGATATTCTTTATACTCCCGAAAAGGGAAATCGTGTTGCCGACGCACTTAATCGCAAGCAACAAGCGGTTGTTTCTATGATGATATCCGAATGGAATGATCTTGGAATTTTATCCACTTGTGAGATTTGAGATCGTATTTCCAATTTATGTTCATCTCTTGTTTTATGTAGCCTTGAGGCTCATCCTTCTCTTTTAGACCGCATTCTTGAAGCTCAAAGGCTAGATCCCGAATTGGCTCTTCTTGGCGGAAATTTTCGGGATAAACTTGATATTGAAGTTTTGAAAGACTTTGATATCGATTCTCGTGGCGACATTTAGAAATTTGGTAGACTTATCGTGCCAAATATTAATGATCTTCGTAAAGATATTTTAGAAGATTCTCATCATTCTAAGTTTACAATTCATCCCGGTAGTAGTAAAATGTACGCGGATATGAAGCGGCTTTATTATTGGGAGGGAATGAAATTTGATATTTCTAACTTTGTTAAGTGTTGCATGACTTGCCAACTTGTCAATGCCGAACATCAAAGGCCCAGTAGGTTATTGCAACCTTTAGAAATTCCAATTTGGAAGTGGGATCAAATTTCCATGGATTTTATTGATGGCCTTCCCCATTCTCGTTCGGGTCATGATAGCTTATGGGTTATAGTTGATAGACTTACTAGATCTGCCCATTTTATTCCCGTTCGCTCTAATCGAACCGTACCTCTTTTGGCCAAACTCTTTATTAAAGAAATTTTTAAATTGCATGGAGTTCCTACTTCTATTGTTAGCGATCGTGATCCATTGTTTACTAGTGGATTTTGGAAGAGTCTTCAAAAAGCTTTGGGAACGAAGCTTAATTTTAGCACCGCTTATCACCCCCAGTCCGATGGACAAACCGAGCGTGTGAATCAAACTCTTGAAGATCTTCTTCGTGCTTGTGTTTTTTATTTTGGTGGAAGTTGGAAAGATCATATTTCTCTCGTTGAGTTTTTCTATAATAATAGCTTCCAATCTAGTATTGGTATGGCTCCTTTTGAGGCACTCTATGGAAGGCCATGCCATTCTCCTTCTTGTTGGCTTGAGGCCGGTGAGAAGCTTGTTTTAGGTCCAAATTTTATTCGTGATTCCATAGCAAAGATTGATCTTATTCGTCATAGGATGAAAGAAGCTCAAAGTAGACAAAAATCCTATGCCGATAATCGGAGAAGGAAATTAGAATTTTCTGTGGGAGATCTTCTATTTATCCGTGTTTCACCTACGAAGGGGTGTTGTACGTTTCAGTCAATCGGGAAAGTTTGCACCCCGATATATTGGTCCATTTCCCATCACCGAATGTATTGGTTCCGTGGCTTATCGTCTTTTATTACCGGCTCAATTTTCTGCTATTCATGACGTGTTTCACGTTTCTCAATTACGGAAATGTCTTCGAGATTCCGATTCTATTCTTGAGCCTGGTGTTGTGGAAGAGATTGAAGTTTCGCCTAATTTAGCTTATGAGCAACATCCTATTCGTATTATTGCTTCGGAGGTCAAGCGCCTTCAAAATAAAGATGTTCCGCTTGTTAAAGTTTGATGGTCCTCAAATCCTAAGGATTGCTCTTGGGAATCTAGAGAATTCATCGAGCGAACACATCCGGACTTACTTTCTCGTACTCTTTGAGGTGAACTTTTTATTTCAAATTTCTTTTGTGTTGAATATGCTTTTATGGTTGTTACTTTATATTTTCTTCTTAAATATTGCGAGGACGCAATTTCTTTGGAGGGGAGTCTGTAACAACCCGCATATTTATCGATTTTATATTTAAATATTTTATTTAAATATTTTATCGATCTCGGAATTTAGTCCAAAAAAGCTACTTTTTGCATACGGTCGAAATAGGACTCGGGACCACTTCCATTGAGTTCAAAATGCCGTTTGCAACCTTTTTGAGTATAAGCTTCGATATGTTTGGAGTAAGTTGAATTTTGCTACCTTTTCGCTTAGGGCTTTGGGTTGGGTTCAGCCCACTAGCCAACTTAATACCCCAAACTGAACCACTCCTCTTCATTCACTCCCTCTTTCTCTACTTTTCAGTTCTAAAGAGATTAATGGTGAGTGGAATAGGAAATTAAAATCAAGCCCTAGTTTTCTTTTGCAAATCAAGCTCTAGCTCCAAACTAATAGAAAAAACTTTGGTAAGCCTCTTCTTCTTCTCCAACTCATTCTTTTATCAATTTCAAAAATTCCTAAACCTAACTTTGGAAATGTTCTTCTTTTTGAGCATAGATTCAAGCTCATTTGAGTTGTATTGAAGAGTGGTTGATTCTCCCTTTGCTTTCAAGCTTCTTCTTCATTTGTTTTTGTGAAAAGGTGAGATTTTTATCTCACATCTAAGCCTACATTTATCTTTGATTTTTAGGTATGAATTCTAAACACTTATTCTTGTGCAATTGCTTTTGGTGAATATTCCAATTTTTAGTGTTTTGGGTTCAATTCTTTAAGAATCATAGCTTTGATGTCTTGATCATGTTTTTGGTGATGAACCGAAGAGCTTCTATGGTCGGGTAGTCGATGGCGTAAATCCTTAGTGTCGTTGCTCGACCGATTGCAAATTCGGAAGGGATTGGCATTCATTAGATAGGCATGGGATTGCTGGCAACAGGGTCCGGCCGGCCGAGCTCTTTAGCCGGCCGACCGACCTGCTACCCTAGCACTTCCTGCCTTTGGTTTGGAAATGCAGGTTGCAAGCTCCGGTCGACCGAGACCGACCTGCTACCCGAGCACTTCCACCATTGGTTCAGTCAACCGACTCAGGGAGTCCGGTTGACCGACCTGCTCCTATTTGCCAATTTTGCCTATGTTGTCTATTTTGTTGAATTTCCAACTTTAATCGATTCGTGTTGTTTCCCTTTTGTTGTTATCATTTATTATCGACTTCAATGACATTTTCTTTGGGAATTTTTGAAATATCCATTTTGATGGATTTGATATCGATTTCTTTGGATTTTATTCACGTCTTCGAATGTGAATTTCGGTGATTGATTGTTTTACAATCATTTTTGTGATTTGTCACTTTAAAAATATAAAGGTTTCCAATGCTAGTAGTAAATATCAAAATCCTTTCTTCAAAACGATTTCAACACTATTTTATTTCAAAGCTCGTTTCTTAAACCGTTTTCCAATCTATTAGTATATACAAACCTTTACCTCACTCGTATGAGAAATCTAATTAAACGACTCAGTAAAACAAGTGGTATGAAACGTTTGCGTTTACTTCGTTGGTTAATTCTTGGACTTGTTCGATTGAATCTCTTGTGACAATTTTCCAGTGGAGATCTACAATTTGTTCGTAAATATTTAAGTTAAGCTAGTGGTTATGGGACATGAAGCTAAGCTCATATATTTACTAGCTTAGAGTAATTGACACTTTCTTGATGATCATTGAGGATCATTTTTGTGATTTAGACTAGCGTCATGCTATGTTTCTTTGTCCATGGAGCCGTACCTCGTTTTATTGAGTTTCGTCTCATTTTTATTATAGGCTAACGACCTATTTATTTCTTGGGGTTTCGACCCAATTTTTGTGGGCTAGCGAACCACGTTTTTATGGAATTCGGATCTTCGGGCATACCATTGTACTACGTCGTTGTTCCGAATTTTACGAGTTTCGGGTTCTTCGGGCGTACCATTGTACTACGTCGTTGTTCCGAACTATTCGAGTTTCCGGTTCCTCGGGCGTATCGATGTACTACGTCGTTGCACCGCTCTATGGTTAGCGACTATGGGATAGCGACCCATTTTCTGATACACGTGTCGGTGAGTTTTCAGGCTTCCGTTTTGTGATAGGCCTCCCCCTTTTTGTGATTGATCGTTTCTACGATTATTTTTGTGATTCCTGGATTTCTATTGATGATTTCTAGAATTTGAATTTCACCAATTTTATGATTGGCATTTATATGTTGTCAATAATTGTGGCTTGGTAAATGAAATAAGGAATATGACATTCCTTTTGATCTTTGAGAAGATTTTTGTGATATTGATAAATCTCTTGTTGATTTTCAATTACTTATTTATCACAGCTTGGCATTGTGATTATTATACGTTTAGTCATATCTCTCATTCTATATCATTTCATCTGATATTTATAGCTAGACTGATCCGTTTATTATTTTCTTATTAAATAATACTCGGGTTAGACCGAGATGTTACATGTGCTTCTGCTTGACTTCACTTCTAGGATTATCATCCTGACTTTTGGCTAACTACTTAGATTAGTAGTTTTTTTTTGTTGTATACCTTTGAGATATAGACTCATAGTTGTGTACTTATTCTTTTGTATAGCACATGTTGCTATTCTTTTGTGTCATTGTGGATCTTTTAGACCACTACTCTGATGAACACTTTTATGTGTTATATTTATTCATGTCTATTTCCGCCTTTGTGATATGAATTATCTGTGACTGATTTGTGTTATGTTTATTTCTATATTTGTTTCCGAAGACATTATAGCCACTGTGTAGTAGCTTTGAGTTTGTGTCGGTATGTCGGATTTCCTCTTGAAAAGAATGCAAGTTATATTCTACCTGGCATACCGATACTCGCACAAAGCAATTATACAGATGGTCGCTCCTTAACAACCTTATTCTCCGTGCTAGTTGACGGCATTACACCGTAGTGTCCTTGGCTAGCGTGGGTATAGCGGTGGGGCGTCACAGTGAACACTTTATATGCATTTTATATGATTCTAATGTTTTCTATCTTAGCATATGGCTATGTAAGAAGAATAGACATTTCTAATCAAGAAACCTGATCGTAGTCCACACTAGGAAAGTCGCGTGAGCGATACTTGTCCGGAAGCGAAATTTGGGTGATCGAGCGAGAGATTGGATTTGATATTAAGTGCAGATGACATATGTACATTGTATGGGATTTAATATAATTACGTACTACTTTCATTAGAAACGCAAATTATACGGTTTGGTATCATTTGTATGTAGGATAAAGGTTTATAGAAGCAAAGGCTAGCTAGTTGCTTTTGGTTTTATGAGTAGAGTTTGCTTGCTGGCTAATAGGCACATGTTTATTATTTAATGGGTATGTTTGCTATGTATCATAAGCACTCTAAAGGTATATCATAAGTGTATATCATTGTTATGTTGTTCCCTAATATAGGAGGTCCTAGTATGGGCTTATACTGATATTTTGATTTTTCGGACTTACCCATGCGAAAGAGGTGCTGTTGAATTTTTCCATAACATTTGGGATTTTAAAGTTTACTAACTCATTTTAAATTAAGAGATTATTAAAGCTAGGGGTTGAAGATATTTTTATTCCTTTAGAAATTTCAGAGACGAAATTCTTTTAAAAGGTAAAGAATGTAACGACCTAAAATTTTAACATTTTGAATTAGAATATATAGTTTATTTATATATTAATTTTTTATTGAATTTAATAAATAATAAGAAAATCAATTATTAATATAACGAATCGATTTTTAATGATGTTTTTTATTTCAGTTTATAGGATTTTTCCATAATTTTTAATTTGGAAAGTATTTAAATTATCATTAGACGTATTTTACAGCAAACATAGGTATTGTTGGAATTTTGCAGAATAAGATAACTAGTGTATTTTATTGTTGGTTTGAGATTGTGTCGCATTGTTGTGTGCGACCTTATTTTTGTTTTTGTCGTTCGCTGGTCGTACACGAATGAAATGTATTGCCATGGAGTGGCAGAAAATGTAAAATTAAAGCAACATCATACTTATACTACTCTTCACTTTGCTCTGAGCTTCCTTTTCCTCTTTCTCCATTTCAGGATCAATGTCTAGTAAATTAAATAAAACCATTATCTTCAAAAATTAAAATCTTGTGCAATGGCTTACGATAAATTATAAAATTGGATTCTTTGAACTCGTAGAGGTGTGACCTTAAAATCCATAGGAAGTTTGTTAGGTGTGGTAAGGTTGGTCAAGCTCGATCCATTCATGGCATCACTAAGATTTTAATTTAGCGGAGGTAGACTTGAAGATTGACGAAACGGAGTGCTGCGTTGGACTTGGAGGACGAAGAAGCATGGATGCTTGTGATTTAGTAGTATCCAATCATCTATGGAAAATTACGTTGCTTCACTGCCACACATATAGGCTATAGGTCATGATTGAATCAATGGGGTTGAGCTCAGAGTCGTTGGGTCGAGGAGAGTGCTCACATGATGGGGAGTTCATTGTAATCGATGGATCTTGATTTCATGGACTATGGCTCAAGATCGGGAAGGATTTGCGCATGTACATGATGGGTTTGTGCACACATGTGCACGACCATGTGTTTTGAGTGGGGTAGAAGGGTTTTTGAGAGGGTAATTGAAATTAATTATTAACTAAGTGAATTAATTATATTTTTTGGATCAAAATCTTATAAATTGCATAACTTTCTCATATGAGGTCCAATCGAGACATGCTCTTTTGCATCGCGCTCGTAGCAGAGATATCTATGCATTAGAATCTATTTCGTCGAGTTTAGAACAAGTGAATTTTGGGCAAAAATCGAACATGGATTTTCGATCAAACTGTAACACTTAAGCATCGGTGTGTTATCTCACCTTTGATTGAATACTATATGATATATAATAGACAATAAATAATTATTTCCATGCTTGAATGATTTTTTGATTTGGTTTGGTTAAAATTTTGCTTTGAAAAGCGAATGACATTTAAAATGATGTATTGGGAATTTTGTAGTGAAATCCGGATTCATCACTGATATTGATTTTAGTTTAATTATACACTTGTTATAAATTATTGAATGTCAAAACTTGGTTGTTTGGCCATATTGGATATGACATTGATATATGCTAAAAGTTGAACCTTTTTAGCAATTGTAATGACCCAAAATTTGACCATTTTAAAAAATACTATTTAAAGTGATTTTAAACATAAATTAAGTAAGGATATATTATTCAAATAATATTAGATAGGATTTGGAGAGAGATGTGTACATAAAAACAGTAATATTTGCCTATATCGACGAAAGTGACAAAATGCTGATTTCAGAAAAGTAAGTTTCAATGGTTAAATAAATTGTTTTAGTTTATTTATGAGTGTTTATATTTTTAAATCAAAATATAAAAATTTATATTTAAATTTTGTTTACATAAATAAATAGTTTAACTAAAAGGTCAAAATGTGACTGTAAAACATTTTATCGAAAATCAACACTTTGTCAATTAAAAGTTATCGCAATGTCATCGCACCTTATTGTTTATATAGAAACATATATTCAAATAGTATAACTATTAATTAATTCACTAATCAAGTTTACTTTTGCTAAACATACTTAGAAAATTCTAGAATAATTAAGCAAAAGTAAGCACAAAAAGAAAAACATGTCATTTCAAAGTCAAAAAGTAAACTGCAAATCAAACAAACATAATTATTATATTCTTTACTTAATACTTAAGTGAAAATGATATAAAGTAATTATTTGAAATGTGATGTTAAGTGTTGAAAAAATAAGGTTGCTTAAAAAGTAGGTAAATGATATTTTAGTCTTTTTACAAAATATTATTTTAATCTAAAACTTTTTCCATAAATAAGCATCCAAATTCTCACTTTATTTCACTTATTCTTATTCCTTTTTCAAGCTTTGCTTCACTCTCTAATGACTTCTTCTCTTCTCTTTCCTTACTAACTTTTCTTAAAATCATATCAAATCAACTCCACACACCACCAAACTTTGCCAAAGACCTTATAATACCATTAAAACAAGGTTTAACATCTAAGAAGTGAAGAAATGATGGAGAAAGGGGTGGAATAGAAGGAGGATAAACCTATGGAGGAGGGAGGAGCAAGTTTGAAAGGTTCGGTGCAAGAAAAAGAGAAGGAAGTGCTGTCGGAATCTAAAGCAAAGTCTACAAAAAAGATTGGAGTGGAACTAATCGTGGGTATTCAATGTTTATTTAAAGTTAAATCATCCTTATAACTATTTTAATATGTCCATTAAAACTCTTGAAAAAATTATTTGAATGTTTGATAACTTGGTTGCAAAACTGATTGAATATATGATTGTTTATGTGGATGATAACTTATTTGTTAAATGATAAGAGAAATGATTAGTGATTATAGTTAATTAAATGAGAACTAAATCCATACAGATGTGTGTATAGAAATTATTTAGCCTCTTAATGATTTCAAAATATCTAAAAAGACTGAAAATGATATTGTAATAATACGATATTATAATAACATGATATTATAATAATATGATATTATAATATGAAATGAAATTAAAAATGAGTTTGAAATGATGAAAATATTGTTTTAAATGAGTTAAAATAGTTTAAATATGGTCTAAAATAAATTTGAAGTGCTTTCGGGCAAGTTCGAAGCAATTCACAAAATTGGTCAAAATCGAGCACATCGCGTAACAACAATTCGTAAATTTCGACACGTAACTTCAAAGTAACGTAGAGAATAATTTATAAGTCAGATTTCTTTGAAATAAAAATTCTTGGTCTGAAATGATAATAGTTTTCCAACGAAGAAAGAAAATAAAGATTTCATGAAGTAGAGTTTGAAATATGTCCAAAACGATTTTCTAAAAACATCGCAGTTTTATAGTTCAAAATCCAAAATAGGGTTTATTTATAAATGACAATTTTAAATGATTAAAAATATGAAAAATTTGATAATTCTATTAAAATGGTTTAAAAGATATTTGAAATGGAAAACATGAATTTCAAATACTATAAAGTTGTTTAAATCAAATAAGCTTATAAAGCACTTTCCGTAGCACTTTTCTGCTGCCGTTTCTACGACTTTTTAAAGGAAAATTTAAACTTAAAAGATTTTATCTAAATCAATTACGAATGTTGTTAAAAGGAGAATTAATAGTTTAGAAGATAATTTGGAATCTTATAATCAATTCCAAAATAAAGCTAATACTAAGCATTCAAAAACGACTAGTCCATATTTCTCAGCTGTAAGATCTGGGAAGATGAAGCGAGGTGATCTGGGATGGAGCAACAAGTGCCCTGAACTTACCTGGCCTATATTTTCTCTTCTTAGGCGAGGGGTGGAACAGATCAAAAGGAAAGCCCGGATGCTCTAAAAGATCATATTTAAGTTTTTCCAAAATAAAAGAAAAGAAACAATTTCTTTGAATATTAATCAACCACTTAACATCTTTTATTCGATGATTGGTGTGAAAGAACCTGGATCGGATTTGGGTGATTCCTATCCGAATAACCGGGATTGGATTTGGGTGATTCCTATTCGAAAACCTCTTCAAAATAATTTTCGAAATAAAACATTCTAAAGATAATGATCATTGATGTTAAAGATCTTTATGCTATAGGATTACTTGCCATTAGTCCCTAGAGGTGAAATTTACTATACTTAAAGTGGCAGTGGTACTCTATTATGAAAATCTTCAACTTACAAGAATGTGATTTGAAGTTAAGAAAGAAATCTTTGATTAAGATTTAATAAATGATTTGGGAATATTTTCCCTAAGTTAAACGTTATAGCTTGAATATAAGAAATATTTGATTAAGATTTAATTAATGATTTGTAAAGGTTTCTGAAGTAAAAGTGAAAATGATTTGAAATTATTCCAGGATTTAAGAAAGTTTTAAATATACTGAATAATTTGATAAGTGAGGCTTAATGATTCCATATACTCTTGAAAAGTAAATGGAATAAATTGAAAAGAATATATTTAAGGAACATATTTGATTTAAATAAAAGATGAAGCAATTGATTGATGATTGATATTCACATATGAACTTAATATCTTTTAAAGCGATAATTGGCTTTGAAGGAACCGGAGTCGAATTTGGGTGATTCCTATCCGAAAACCACTTCGAACCAATGTATATGTTCGAAACTGAAGATATGTTGAAGATGATGATTATTGAAGATTGAGGATCTTCCTAGCGTGAGGAATGCTTGTTGACATGCTCTGGGTTGCTCCCTTTATAGAGTTATTCATTGGAGTGGTATCCTCATTTTGGAGATTTTTTTGATTGCAAGGACTACTCGCTACTAGTGGTAGTAGGAGAGTGCCTTCGGTTTCGTTCAGTTCCAAAATGAACTTGTATGGACGAATGTATGACATTGCATTTCTGATTCACAACGTTAACTTTTACGAATATACATCTGCTTGGTGGCGGAGAAGGCAACTTCTTTTAGCTTAGCATCCTTCTCTGAGACATACGAGCTTAGAGGTTGAATGCTTGTGGGAGTAAAATAGTAATCAAAGGAATGGCAATGTGGCATTCAAAGTGGAACCTGTTATGATCAAAGCATGGTTTTGTATGAAACGTGTGGCTTTGTTTAACTTGATCGTAGCCTCACGAACCTCACATCTTGGTTACGATGGGATTCTATGTGATCAGATGTATGCTCGCATTTCAGATAGTAGTGATCTGGGTTATCACATGTTCTGAGCACTAGGCACCAGATACGTATGGGTCTCATGGCGAGGATGCACGATATTCGAGTCCTAGAATGTTAATCACAGATTGTATTCCCCTTTTAGCCATTTCTGTTGTTGTATAACAGCAACAGAGTCTTGGACGTAAGCCATGGATACAGATTGATTTTTCCACTACTTCCCTATCAAGTTGGAAAATCCAACTCCAATACCAGCTTTATAGTTTTGATTGTATTCCCAAAATAGCTGTAATGACTTGCAAACATTTCAGCTGCCCCTTCTAGTATCTTATATTCCATTCGGTATATTTCGTTGACCCAGTCTGGATATATTACCTTAGACTTAGTCCGAGTATTGATACCTTATTTGAATAAGTTTATTTAAGAAGTGTTTTCCACAGAATGTCATTAAAAATAATATCAAGTGATTGGTAGAAAAGTGTTTTGGTTATCATAAGGTAAAAAATCGTCTGTATTTATGTGTAGGCGTGGTCTTATAAGATACCCTTCTTTTCAAAGGTTTTGATAACATGGTCATTTTAAATTTCGAGTATCTCACGCTGGTTTATCAAGCCTGATCCGGGAATTTTTAATACTCGGGTCAGATCTAGGTTGAGTTGAAGACGGTTGGAGTTTCAAAGGAGAGTTGGAGATCTTCGTCATCGTATGGACATATTCTATTTCCGCTACATCTATTGCATTTTTTTTCTTCAGCATTTGTAAGGACATAAGTTTATAACTGTCTAGGCTAAATCTAAGTTAGACTCTGATTGTATTTTAAAATTTTCCATTGTAAAGATTATTATTGAAATAATATATGTTATTCCATTCGTGTGGGATTTTGTTCTATCCTTATTTTCTTTCTACCCTTAATGATCCGTCTTTTCATGCAATTTGAGTTAGATATGTGTGGTTTATTGTTGATTCAAAGGGTACAGAAAAATGGGTTTATTACATTTGGTATTAGACCTGAAGATTAAGCAAGAACCTTGTCCTTTGTGGGTAAAGACTCATCAGAGGTAGGGTTAATAATACCCTAGGATGAGTGACTCATTAGAGATTGGGTTAGTAACATCCCAGAATGAGTTTGAGTGTAATTATATGTGAATGCATATTTGTTAGTGACTAATAAATTATTTTGTGTTTATTTATCTACTGAATGATTTATGGATTCTAATCGAATCGCTTGATCACCGTTATCGATGTGGATTCCTAAACATTTAAACAAGGCAAATCAACACACTGATTTTGAAAAAAATTGGGAAATGAAATAATTTTACCTAGGTTTATATCTTGAATATGAAGTATATATTTTGAAAGTTGTATGGTTAGAAATTAGGATTAGTGAAATTTAAATATGAACATCTTATAGTTAGAATTTCACAATTTGACTATAAGATGTTTCATAAAGATAATCAATAATTAAGAAATCTGATAAGGTAATTAAGATCTTTAATATTTATTCCAAAATAATAAATTAAGAAATCTGATACATGGGCATGCTGGACCAAATGTCTAGTCCGGCAAATAGGAGGCTCCAAACATAGAAGCACCGAACTAGACATGGAAGAGTGACCAAGAAAAACAAGCTCCTACTTGGATGCCAAACCAGATTCAAAAAGTTATAATTTCAAACTCTGCACTTCACAACTCCACCTTGAGAATACCAGAGCTCCTCAACAACAGTGGGGACCGAATTTCTGAGAAAAGAGGGAAAACTCTACTGAGACTTTGTCACTCCGGCTACTCCAAGTTTTTATCTCTTTCAAATCAAACTTTTACTTGTTACCAAATCAAAGAAAGAATAATAAAATGGACAGTGGATGTAGGCATGTTTTGACCGAACCACTATAAAACTTTGTGCGCTTTGCTTCCTTAACCGTTTTCCAACTCTAAACCTATGAACTATTCTGTGACTACATAAATTGTCTATTAACATATATGAACACTAAAAACATCATATTAACCAACTTAAACGTGATTAAGTTAGTTTCGGACTTAGAGGTGTTTGCCCAATTTTTATGCAAACATTTTTGGTGCTTTCATTGAGAGCGGCGTGGAGAGCTGAACTCTTCTGTCCACCCTCCTTCCGTACCTTAACTCGGCATTATAACATGGCTCCCTCTAGGCGCAACACCAATAAGGGTAAGAGCGTGGCCACTGCCAGTACACTCAATCCCATCGAAGAGAATCAAGCAAACCCAACTACCCACTCTCAATCTTTAAGCTCAGCTCTCAGCCAAGAAGACATAGGTAGGGTTGTGAATGAGATGACTGACAACTTCGCTACCTAGCAAAAAGCTTTAGTGGACCAACTCATGAAACGCTTGAGAGGCACGGAGGAACCCACTCACAACATTGAATCCCGACGAGAGTCTCAATCTGGAGAGTCGCTTAGACGGAACATATCCCCTGCAAATGAAGAATTCAATCAAGAAGACACAAGAACTTGAAGCTGAGCCAAAACTCAGCCCAAAGCCGATCCTGAAAGAGCATCAAGGGTGGGGCCCAGTTAAGGGGGCACCAGGCAAGGACCGGCTGTGGCTAACCCTATTATGCTTCAAGCCAACCAACGCCAACCTAGCCTTAAACAAGGTTCAAGAAGCCATCAATATTAAAGGAAAGCCCCTACTTCTCCTAGGGCTGCCCAAGAATCCGAGGAGTGGATGACACTCCTCTTCAGGGAGTATCTCGGGCGCGAACAACTCGAAAAAGGGATATATGCAAGGGTAACCAACCCATCACCGGGGATATAGAAGCGACATCCACTCCTCGAGAATGGAAGATTGCCACCATGGATCCCTACAAGGGCACATCCGACCCAATCATCCACATATAGCGCTACACCTAGCACATGCTCATGAATGGAGCAATAGATGGTGTGTTGTGTAAATGTTTCCACTGTTTCTATCAGAATTAGCAACCATATGGTTTTGTCGCCTGCCTCATGGCTATATTAGCTCTTCGGAAATATTAAAGGAAAAATTCATAAGTCAATTACAAATCCACATGGAACAGCCCAAGGATGCCTATTCCATGTCAGATATAAAACAAAAGGCAGGAGAACCGCTACAGCAATATCTTACATGTTTTAACGCTGCTGCGGCAGTAGTACAAAATGCCGATGAAAGGATTACACTGGTGGCGCTATGCGGGGGCGTCCAACCGGATTTAAAGCTCGTGAGAAGGTTGAAAAAGGAAAAGCCTCTAACTCACTAGTATTTCATTCATGGAGCTGGAAGGTACATGAGATTGGAGGATGCGGTGGCCCATCGACATAGTGAACAACCCCCGAAAGCTCCTAACATCCAAGGAAATATGGGTGCCCCACTCCAAGAGGAGGAGAATAAACAGAACAATATAGGAAAAATTAACCATCAAGGAAACTCGGGAACTATAAAAGGAAACAAGCGACGATACATACCTAGACCAAGATTTGATTCATACTCTACTCTAGACGACACCGTGGATAACATTTACATGGCTACTCAACATGAGTTGAAATATAAATTCCCTCCATACAAAAAAGAGTCAGTAGCCGTAATTAGAACAGGAAAATATTGTCGCTTCCATGAGTCTCATGGGTATAACACTAAAGAATGCCAGCATTTGCGGGATCTCATTGAGGAATATATCCGAAAAAAGAAACTAGAGCGTTACTTGCAGAAAGGACGCAACTCTTCCGCTTCGATCCATGAAGGATCTGGGAAACCCCCGCAAGGGAACAACTAGGAAGGAGCAGGTATGTGCCTCTCCAACTAAGAAAAGATAATTGTCCACACCATATCTAGAGGCTCGCATATAGCCGATGGAAGTTAGGCCAAGATGGAGAGGTATGGGAAATCCTTGAAAGACAGGGAAGGATATGTTCACACCATTAACTGAAGGACGCATCGCAAAACGGAGAGAAAGAGTTGATATAACCTTCAACAATGAAGATTTTGTTGTAAAATAGTATCTGCATATAGATCCCATGGTTATCTCCGCCTGAATCGGCCTGGTGGAGGTGTTTCGCATTTTGGTCAATACAGGAAGCTCAGTGAATATTTTATTCAAACATGCATTCAATAAAATGAATTTATCAATGAAAGGTATATCTCCTTACCATAAGCCCCTAGACAAGTTCACTGGAAGCCACGATGCCACCTGGATGGCGAGACTTGTTCATTGAGCTAGGAAGTCACCCCCAATCAGTTGTCTAAAAGCAAACATTTATGCTGGTGGACGGACACTCTACCTACAACGCCTTCTTAGGAAGGCCCGCTTTGTCAGACTCCCAGATAGTCTTAGCAACATAGTGCTTGAAGATGAAATTCGCAACTAATAAAAAAATAGGAGAAGTGGAAGGTGGCCATAAGGCAGCTCGTGATTGCTACGTGACTGAACTTTGCCAGAACAAGAAGAAGGAAAAGGGGAAAGGCGTGGGGGTCGCACTCTGTGCCAAAAATGCAAAAGCATAGCAATCAAAGAAGGCCCCCCTTCTCGAATATAATAGCGACCCATTCAACAAGTTGGACCCCAGAGATAGAGAGAAGGAGGTCAACGCTAAGCCTGTGAAGGGTATGGAGCATGTGATAGCAGACGAACACGACAAAACAAGGCTTTTAAAGATAGGTTCTCAGTTGAACCAGAACCTCAAAGTCTGGCTGATAGGATTCATGCGAAAGAAATGAATATATTCGCATGGACCCATGGAGATATGGTAAGGATATCCCGAGAAATAGCTTGCCATTCCCTCAATATTGACCCAACCAAGATCTCCATCAAATAGAAGAAAAGTAGCATGGGGATAGAATGATCAACTGCTCTCAATGAAGAGGTGAAGAACCTTCTTGCCAATGGCTTTATCCACGAAGCCATTTACCCAGAATGGATCTCCAACCCGGTCATGATGAAGAAGCCCAATGTAAAGTGGCGGACCTGCATTGACCTCTCCAACCTCAATGATGCTTTCACCAAAGACTATTTTCCTTTACCCCGAATCAACCGATTGGTGGACAGAACCATAAGGCATGAGTTGTGTCATTCATGGATGCATATTCAGGATAAACCCAGATTCCCATGCATGTGTTGGATCAAGAATATACTAGCTTCATCATGGATCTAGGGATGTATTGTTACAAGGTCATGCCCTTTGGGCTTAAGAACGCCTATGCTGCCTATCAACATCTTATTCATAAGATGTTTGAGAAAGAAATTGGTTACTCCATGGAAGTATATGATGACAACATGCTTCTCAAATCAAGAAGAGCATTGAATCATCTAAGCCACCTAAACGAAATGTTCCAACTAATATGCAAATATCAGATGTAGTTAAACCCACAGAAGTACTCTTTTGGGGTATCTTCGAGCAAATTCTTAGGTTTCATTGTACACGAAGAGGGATAGAAGCAAATCCTGAAAAGGTACATGCTTTGAGGGACGTCAAAATACCGGCAATACGAAGAGAAATGCAGAGCCTAAATGGAAAGGTAGTTGTTCTGAGCAGATTCATATCCAAAACAAAGACAAATGCATCCCATTTTTTGAATCCCTCAAAAAGGACAAAGGGAAGTTTGAATGGACTGATGAGTGCTACTCGGCTTTCCAAAATTTGCTCGAACATCTACAGAAGCCGCCAATACTCTCCACTCTAATGGATGGAGAGAGTATTTACATATACCTAGATGTGTCCTCCCACCCCCTAAGTGACACACTAGTGCTAGAGGATGACCGTGTCGAGAAACCGGTATACTTCATTAGCAAAAGATTCACGAAACTGAAGCTAGATATCCAAAGATCGAAAAACTGGCTTATTGTCTGCTCATAGCATCTAGGAAATTATGACATTACTTTCAGTCACACTCCATTATGGTTCTAATGGATCTACCCTTGAGACAAGTCCTACATAAACCAGACATGATAAGGCGTTGTTAAAATGGTGCATCGAGCTGAGCCGATACGACATTACTTACCATCCGTGCACCACGATTGAAGGACAAGCCTTGGCTGATCTCATAGCCAAATTTACAATGCAAGATGAGGTGGCAGTGGAAAAAATTGAGGAAACTATCAAATGGAATATGTTTGTTAGTGGAGAGTCAAACGAGCTCGGATCGGGGGCAGGAGCCATAATAGTCACACGCCAAGGGAAGAAGTTAAGCTATGTGCTAAGACAAGAGTTCACTGTAACTAATAACAAAGCTGAATACGAAGCAGTGATAGCTGCATTCGAGATCATTAAAGAAAGAGGTGTCAAATCGGAATGTATTAACAGTGACTCATAATTGATTGTGAACCAGTTAGTTGGAGAATCCTAAACTCGTGAACAAAGACTTGCATCTTACCTCAAAAAGCCAAAACCCTCCTTGACGAGCTTGACCACTATGTAATAAAATACATCCTGCAAGGGGAAAATCAAGAGGCGGATACCCTCGCCAAAGAGGCTAGCATAAGAACCAAGCCAATGCTGGGGACAACCCCCATCATGAGTCAACACACACCAAAGTTTCGAGTGTCTGCAAATCACAGCGACCGCAGACTGGGAGGACATATGGATGACCCCCATCATTAGATACTTGCAAGAAGGAACCTTACCAACAGAATGGAACAAAGTCAGGAGAATCCTAAGGAGGGCATCCCGCTGCACCATCCAGAATGACATATTGTACCGCCTGGTATTTTCCAACCTACTACTAAGATGTGTTGCTGGGAACGAAGCAAAAGATATCCTTAATAACATCCATCAAGGGAGTTGTGGCGATCGCACTAGAGGACAAACTCTAGCCAGGAAGATCATACGCTATGGATACTTTTGGGCCACAGTGAACATGAAGCAGCCGAGTTCGCTAAGAAATGTGGCAAGTGCCAAAGATTTTCAAAAATCCCAATATTTCCACCTACCGGTTTAATCAAGATGGTCAGCCCCTGGTCCTTTTCCGTTTGTGGAATTAATCTGATCGGGGAATTCTCCATGGGTCAAGGAGGAGAAAAATACGCCATAGTGGTAGTGGATTATTTCACCAAATAGGTGGAAGTGGAGACTTTGAGCAAAATTTCATCTACCAAAGTGATAAACTTCCTGATATGTAACATCCTGTGCAGGTATGTGGTGCTGCAGAAGATCATTTCATATAACGGACTCCAGTTTGATAGTGAAGAATTCCCCAGCTGTTGCTATGAACATAGGATTGCTGGAGCTTTTCGACTGTAGAATACCCCTAGGAAAATGGGCAGGTCGAGCAGTAAACAAGGTTTTGAAAACACTGATCAAGAAGAAGCTAAAGAAGTCCAAGGGGGCATTGGTCGATGAACTACCTACTACACTATGGGCTTACCGAACTTCATACAAGACTGCGACAAGGCATATGCCATTCGCATTGGCATAAGTGGCCGAATCCATGCTTCCTGTCGAAATAGTCATCCCCTCACACCGAAGGATGCATTACAACCTAGAAGAACAACGAGGAGCTCTTGAGCATGTCACTCGACCTGATCAAGTAGAAAAGGAACTACGTCGCCCTCAAAGCTGCTGCTCATAGATAGAAGGTGGAAAGGAAATACAACTCCTCGAGTGCTGCAAGAGGGAGACTTAGTGCTTAAGTGGGTTTTCCTATGACCAGGAGCAATAGATCCGATTTGGGATGGGTCGTTTGTTGTTCATAAGAATCTTCGTAATGGTGCTTACATCTTATCAACAGTAGACAGAGAAGTGTTTGGGAAAGCACGGAATCTCCAACATCTCCTCTGTTATTTCTCTTGAATTGTAAAGAAGCATGTATTAACTGAAACAATAAAAGAGAGACAGTGGATGTAGACATATTTCGATCGAACCACATAAAATTTGGTGTCTCGCATTACTTGTCTTATTTAAACGTTCTTTCATTTAATTATTTATCTGATGACTATTCCTACAACGAGCAATCGCAGGCGCTTACCGGTAGTGGTGGAAATAAGATAGCCACGATAAATGGCACAAAACAAGCCTTGGCAATTCACTACCGACGATTGGCACCCCCAAGCCGGCATTGATGAGCTGACTATAAGCCATGGATTAGGCACGATTCATAGCATAGGCAGTTCATCATTGGAGTTAAGCTCACCGGCAACTATGAACCAACTATAAGCCCCACGATTAAGGTGTGGCTGCAGCCAAGGGCAGTTTGCATTTGATGATCAGCACTGCGCACACCGACAATGACAAATCAAAATAATACTCACGACACGAGCAATAGCCTGAGTAATTATCGTTTTCAATCGTCCATGAATGTAACGACACGTTTATGGTTTTCTACATCTTAGAACACAATGACGATTAACTAAGTCGTAAGAAGTTCACAAGTAGACAAGGCAGACTATAAAAATCAGGCGCCACAAAAGTCATTTTGGATTAAATATGCAAAATACAAAAGTCGAAAATTACCACATTAAAATTTGTATGTGCAAAAAATTTCGTTTATATATACATATGTAGGACGACCATAAATCCTCCAAAAATATGTATAAAAAGAGAAAGGAAAATTTCCTAGACTAAGATGGAGGGACACGCTTGTCACTCAGCCTGCTCCCTCCGACCACATCCTTCGAAGGGCTTGGGTCACTCGAGAGACTAGGCCACCTGTTGCAACACTTCAACAACACCATTTGAGGGTCCGGTCTATCCTGAAGACATCCCTACACGATGCAAGTAAGAAAAATCATTTGTTTTACAATCTGGGATAAGTAATCACGAAGCAGAAGTAAAATGACGAGATACCTGCGATAAGGTTGCATGGGTCACCAAGCCCCTTGAGATCCAAACCATCTTCACCGTCCTCATCCTCCACCAGCAGTTCATATCCCTTGGCGATAACTTTGGTCTCTTCCACAGTGAACTGACGGTTCACCATACCGACATATACACGACACCTTCCACATGCACAATCGTAGCCTTTGTCTCCTCCATCAACTAAGCATGGATTCCTACCATCACCTGGGGATAGTCGTCCATCCACTGAAGGTTCCCTTATTGCCAAAACATGTAATAAGTGTCCTTTAGCATCTAGTTAACCGTTTCACAACAGTCGCTGGACTTTTCAACTTCGGTTTGGAGGGACACCACTTTATTCATGTACTCTTCCTTGTCCTTCCTCAACCGGGCCTACCCCATCTTCAACATAACGATCACGGCCTTGTATAAGTCCTTTTCCTTCCAGAACTCGCCCTAAGACTTTTTAACACAACCAGGACTTCCTACGATTTCATCACCTTACACTTGAGAGAGCGGATCCACTCCAGATCCTTCTACTGAGCTTCATCCACTGAACTGATAGCCTCGTCCATTTATGCCTTGCATAAGTCAGCAGCCACTCTCGTCGCTTCTTCCATGGCCCTCTTTATCTCGGCTGCACAAGATGCTTCAACCGCCTCCATCTTCACATCCTTCTCCTTAATCATTTTACAAAGATCCTCCACCTCCAAGCATAATTGTAAATTAGCGATCCCCACTTCCTCACTAGCTTTAGCTAGGTGGGGATTATAATCGACAATTTTTCGGGTCTTGTCAGTGGTCTGGACCGTTCTCGTTGTCAGGTTGGCGAAGTCAAGAGTTTTTGTCTCATTCAAGATCTAGACCAAAGGATTTCGAGGAAGAAGGAACTCGGTATCGGAGTCCACCGAATGACGACCCGTGTAGCCAAGGTTAATATCAAGGTGACCCTCGAAGGATTCCTCGTCGATGGTTGAAAATCTAAGAAGTAGGTCTCGACATTTTCTTCTCCTAAATCGTCAGGCACTTCGTGCACTTCTGGACTAGTTGTATTTTATGATGGCGAAGAGAAGAAGTTTGAGAATCAGGGAAGGCATCATCCTTGTCCAAAGACCTTGCGTGTTTCTAGGATGCTTAATGGCTTTCTACCCTGCCCAAGCGTGATAGAGTTTCCTTGACATTCCCTTGTGCATTTTTTCCTTTTGAGAGACCAACTTAGAAGAGGCGGAAACCCCTTTCATCCATTTGAACTGTTCAAGTCGTCGAGACATTTCATTCTTCTTCGGATTTCTTCTTTTTCCTAAAAAAGGGAATAGCAACTTTAGGTTAGAGAAATGGAGAAATCATAAACATAAAAACATGCAAGACACTAGGACACTACAAGCCACTACAAACCCTTAGGGTAGACTGGATCAAGAGGCCGGGATGGGGTCTCACTGAAGTAGGGAATACACTGGGTCAGGACTCCACTCGGAGGAAGAAGAACATACGTCGATCGGGCTTCATTGGATTGAGGAGCAAGTGGAGACTGGGACTCGTCAAAAGACAAAAAGTTCTCAAGAAGTACCCCAAAATCCACACAGAAATCAAAAGTGCCTAGGTCAGCCCGATTGCCTCACTAATTCCCGTTCTGCTTTGCACTAGAAGAAATGGCATTTCACCCAATTCATGTGTAGCTATATTCTTTTGAGGGGGGTTGGCGACAAGAGTTGGCCTTGCGGCCGGCTCAGATTGATCTAACTGCTCGGGCCACTCTCGCATAGCCTCGGCATCCTTTAGGGTAGTCACGCCTAAGCCTTCGCTGCCAATAATCTCCACATCTTGAGAAGCATGAGCTTCCGATTCTGTTGCCTCGGAATCTTCATTCGATCCTTCCTCCTCTTCACTGTCTCCCTCTAAGCGAGAAACTTCCTCTTTGTCAAGAGAAGGAGCCTCCCATATGTGCAAATACTTCCCCAAACAGGAGGACGAACTGCGCTCTTCTTGCACCTCAAATTCTTCGGGGCTCCAGCCCCATCACCCTCTTCCTCTGGATCCTTGCTTTTGTCCGCATCTCCCCTTTATACTTTGACTCTTGTTGCTTTCTCAGATGAGCTTGGGCTGATCTTGAATATGGATTGACCAGGGCCGTTTAAGTTGTAAAAGTGAAGGGTTGTGTCATGGAGTAAGAACGAGGCTTCCCTCTCAGCCTTCGAGATAGCTGGTATTTCCTTGACCATCTTTTTCAAACTCTCGTTCTTTGCCGCCTTCACGCATCCTAATAAATACAGAGCATTAAGGAACCAAGTCGACAGAGAACTTAGAAAAAAGTATATCGAAGATTTACACTCAGAAGTTAAAGCATGTTGAGGAACGACATCATAAAATACAAAGAAGTACTCCTTCTTGAACATGCTAAACTTTGAGTATAAATCAAGAAATGGTTTCAATTTTTTGGCTGACTCTAAGCCGATGAAGGGGCTCCCCTTTCGATAACTCCTCACATTATATGTTATCGGATCTCTCTGTGGGTAGGGGCATCTGATAGCACTTCATGAATATCAGATATATGCATGTCAGGATGGCGTAGGAGTTCGGTTGAAGCTGCAAGGGAGTGACTTTCAAGTAAACCACTAAAATGGCAATCCAATTAGTGAGCGGAGGAATTGCACTGCACATATAGTGATACTTACTATATGCCATGTATCCACCTAGGGGCAAGCAGGCTCTGTCATTAGGGTCGAGAAGTATCATGTCTCAACGAAAAAGCCCGAACATCTTCTATTGTCAACATGCTGGGGTAACGCTCAAAATGCCTTACCAGTGTCTGGTTGGGAGCATAACCCTCCACCAGAGAATATGCAGAGCTGTGTTGTCTCGAAAGATTGGTAGGAACATTAGAAGAAGAAGCGCTGACCCCGATGGGCTATGATGACGCATGCTTGGATCGAAGCTCACGACTAGTCGACATTTTCATGCACAAAAGAATGAAAAACAGACATAAGCCAACAGATGTTCAATCATAAATGGCAGTTAAAACACTCATGGAAAGCATTCTATCATCTAGCCTGATCAAAAGCATACTCCTAACCCTATGAAACTCAAGCTACCAATTCAAGAATCCCTACCTTTGGCTTGGTATACCTATGAATCCTATGCTCGGACTATCTGGTCTGACATTAGCTTATCCGAAAAACCAACCAGCATCACAGTGCCAAACCAAACCCACCGAACAGTTGACCCAAAGCTCGCCCACTTACAGCCAAAACCACACACACAAACATATCATCCCTTTACATTGTTAGGTAATTCTAGCTATAACCCAAATGAAGTCCTAGAAATGTTTGGTGGGTTGATGGGCTGTAATTGGAGTGCGATGATAGATGCATGATACTTGCATCTTACTGGCAATACTTGGGGGATGATAGATGTATCTTTCCTGCATCTTACTACAATCATCACTTTAAAGATCTTGATTCAGCTACCTAGGAACATTCTTGCCCAAAGCTCCTTCCTAAACTATAATTCTTCTCCACTCCTAATTTAGTCTCCAACCTTGCATAACCGATGGACTCGTAATTAGTGTAGAGTACCCAAATTTCCTCGAGAACGAGTTTCTTCACTACCCTCTAAAAAAGCCATCACTCACTTCCTCTCCTTAATTCAAAGCAACAGCCGTTCACACCCGCGACACGTACCATAAATCCTAAACCTTATAACCTAGGGATGTAAATTAAAGCTTGAAGGCCTTACCTCGAGTGATGGAGAAGCTGAAGTATCAAGTGTCCAGGTAAGAAAGCTGCGATTGATTTGAAGAGAGTTGAAGAAAATATAAATAAGTAAATAGAAGAAGGGGAATCAGAAGTGAAGAGCAGTATTTAAAGGAGAAAGGAAGGGAAGACGAACGGTCTTGAATTTTCAATCGATAGTAGGAGCTTGATGTCGAACTAAACAAAGCATGTCATGTAACTACATAACCTACTTTTTGGGGGCAACTGTTGGATTGGTTTTCCAGCAAGCCGAGAGAGAGGAAGGTAAGGAAGCAGAAGTGGACTATGACATAGGTGACAGAACTACAAACCATATATTTGGTCCGACATTCACTAGAACGCCGAACCAAATATTTGGTTCAGCCTATTAGATCGGATGTTTGGTCCGACATTCTCTGATATGCCAGACCAAATATTTGGTCTGGCATTCTCTAATATACCGGACCATATGTTTGGTCCAGCACAACACAACGAACACCGGACCAAACATTTGGTCCAATACACAGGCATACCGGACCAAATGTCTGGTCTGGCAAATAGGAGGCTCTAAAGACAGAACCATCGAACCGGACATGGAAAAGTGACCAAGCCAAACAAGCTCCTACCTGGATGCTGAACCAGATTCAAAAGCTATAATTTCAACCTCCGCACTTCACAACTCCACTCTATAAATACCAGAGCTTCTTAACAACAATGGGGACCAAATTTCTGAGATAAGAGGGAAAACTCTGCGAGACTTAGTCATGCTAGCTACTCCAAGTTTTTTGCTCTTTCTAATCAAACTTGTACTTGTAACCAAATCAAAGCAAGAATAATAAAATGGACAGTGGATATAGGCATGTTCTGGCCGAACGACTATAAAACATTATGTGATTTGCTCCTTAACTGTTTTCCAACTCTAAACCTATGAATTGTTCTGTGATTGCATAAATTATCTATTAATGTATAGGAACATTAAAAACATCATATCAACCAACTTAAACATTATTAAGTTAGTTTTGAACTTAGAAGTGCTTGCCCAATTTTTATGCAAACAATTATAATATCAAAAGATTTTATATAATTGGTTTAGTTATCATAAGGTAAAAAGTCATTTGTGTTTATGTGTGACATGGTCTTATGAGATACCTTTATTTTTGAAAGGTTTTATAACATTAAAAATCCATATGATGTGTGTTTCTCATGCTGGTTTACCAGATTGATCCGGACGTTATTTTCTTATAATTCTCTGGTCAACCCGAGCATATTACCCGATTTATTTAAGGATGCTTTGGAGCTCAGGAGATGAGTTTGATGCCTCCAAGATGTATTCACTTATATTAAATTTCCACTACATCTGTTGTTTGTATTAATTAGAAATTGTGAGGGCACGTTGTTATAACTGTCCAGGCCAATGATTGGTCAGTTGACTCTGATTGATGTATGGATATTACCATTCTCTTTCGTAACGGTCAGTTGTATATTATATACTACTCATTACGATGCGAGATTCCATTCCATCTTTTCTTTCTTTAACCAAAACAATCTATCTTTCCGGCACTTGGATGTTTGGCATGTGAATACTGTGGATATATTAGTGTCGACTTTTGAGGGTCGAAAAGGTAGGTCGTTATAGTAGGACCAGTAGTCGGCCGTCAAGATCGTATATTTTGGTTCACATTAGAGGTTATTTACACGGTGTATTCATTGGTTGATTCATCATAAAAGATGTTTACTTGATGCATGATTAGGTACACTAAGGATTTTTGCATCTTGATGTGTAAATTGACTAGTTTCTTATAATTGTCGATGAACACAAATTGACACCTTAGGTCTTGTAGGTTATAGATGAAATTTAATTACTTATGAATGATTCATTCACCAGGCCTTATCTGATCCCCCCATTTATCCCCTTTATAACTATTATAGAATATAAGGGCAGTAGGTGAGTTGATTTGGAGAAAGGTGCACAAAAATGGCGACATGACACCTGGAGACTCATCTACTTATAGAAATTCCTTTATGTACCATATATTTATAAGATAGACTTTTACTGTAACAAATCGAATTCCAGTGGGTCCGGATTTTTCGCAAAAATGCTAAAACCCAAGCCCACTGAAGCACGAGTTGGGTATCTGTTATCCTGCAAATAGGCAAAGACAAATATATCCGAGCTCATGAAAATATCTCACAAGGGAACTGACTAAAATATAATAGTAGGTAAATACTCACCAAGATAATAACACTTTCTAAACAAGTGTTTTAAAGCTGGAAAGTCTCCGCCATCTACCTAACCTGTGAATGATGTATAAGGAGGGGATCAGAACTAAAGTTCTGGTGAATGGACAAATTATACACTTCTAAGCTTAATTCTACATATACCATTTTATTACCCTTTTCTGTTATGTTAGGTTTATTGGGTTTATAATACTCTCGCCTCTGTGCGTGAATCGTACCCATCTACTCCCTAGTAGATTAAAACCTAATAATATATATATGTAGCTACATGTCCAACGACTGCATCGTTCCTAGGTACTACCCATAGTACCTTCCGTATCCTCCTCGAAAAGGACTCCATCATCTTGCTCCTAGAGCGTTCTATAACTACATCTGTAAAGGATAGCTTCATGAGGCCTACAATACAGATGTTCTGTCGTCTATTATCAAAACATAAAACTACGTCTGCACTAGCCTATACTAATGCTCGTACATTCACAATGTACCACCCAGTGCATACTTCGAAGACTATACGTAATCGTTCTGCCTACTCCCTGAATCCCGCCAAGCCTCTTTATATTTTCTTTTGAGACTTTTTAAAGTATCTAGAAATTCTGAGTTTATCTCTTCCATATCATTAACAGTTTACGAAACTCGATCGGGTATTTTCTATATTTGTAAAGGACAGCGTCATTAGGCCCACAATACAGATATTCTACTTAGCCTATCTCTTTTCTCATCGTGGCTATGGCCCCACGCAGCCATCCTTAAGCTAATCGAAAGACCTCTAAAGAGCTAAGTGGTTGTGCCCTAATACTAACAATCTAAACATCAAATTTGTTATGTCCCTCATCCATTGTCTCGATAGTGAAAGAATCATTGGTATGTTGGTTTAACTCTAGTCTTTCCTGAACTCGTTCTTGATTGATGATGGCTTGATATCCACATGCAACTATCCTTTTAGGTCCTGCCCAATAAAAGCTACCTGCAAGTCATAGTACAGTGTCATATGAATATCCTACTCCATTCATCAACCTTTTGACTGCCTACAAAGGTCCGCTTCGTTAGGCCTGCAATGCAAAAGCAGTCAAGGCATACTGACTTGATGGAACACCTACAGACCTGCCTCCGGGGGGGCAATTTCTTTACGCCTAACCCAAAGGGCCATCCTTGAGTACCCTCATGTCCCGTTGAACTCTCATACTTTCTTATAGCCCAAACTAACTAAGTTGGACGTGCTCATTCTGTACTAAAATATACGATGAAATGCTTCGTTAGGCTCTTCATC
This sequence comes from Allium cepa, assembly GCA_030765085.1. Classification (NCBI taxonomy): domain Eukaryota; kingdom Viridiplantae; phylum Streptophyta; class Magnoliopsida; order Asparagales; family Amaryllidaceae; genus Allium; species Allium cepa. The sequence continues at coordinate 997,144,635 of CM060928.1, forward strand.
CTTTCGGCTACTCAAAACGCATCTTACCATTTTATTAGACCCTATGTCGAATCTTTTATTATGCATTTAGTTTACTTCTATTATTCTATTGGCTAATTATTTACCCTAATCGGCAAGCCAGCCCTACCTAACTATTGTGAGACCATCAGTTCCTGATTGAAAGGGAATGCTGCTGGTACGAGCCACTTCTATCATTTTGCTTATTAACCTAATCCAAGATCTAAGTTGGCAAAATAAGCCTCTTCTACTTTTTTTCTTTTTTACTTAACTAATGTGTTACAATTATACTTGCAATTTTTACTTTTATATTCATTTCTTTCTTTTATAACTTACATGTTACAAGTGTAATTACAAGTACCTCTCTTCTATTATAGTCTGCAATATTTTATTATGATACTATATTCTTTTTAGTTCTCTTATATTATATGACATCTTAGCTTGGTTCCCATTGTCACAAAGTACTTATCATAATAGCTGCCTTACATTTATTTTACTATCTGCGCAGTATATGTAGATCTAGGCACATTTCTGTTTATTATTTCTAGTCTTTTCAAATAATTAACTTGATTTCTTCTTTAATTTCTTTAACTCTTCACTTTATTCTCTTTTATTCTAGGAAGTAGTTCTATTCCATTTGGTTGGTTAAAAAAACTGTGCTAAAAATCCATTTTCATATTTTAATACTAAATAATGCTACAAACAATAACTCGTAATTGCAAGATATTTCTTTTATTATCTCTTTAATTATTGGATAATGCAAAATACAGAAATGTCTCTATTTTACATTAATTCCACTTTTCTTTCTTTTATTCTTGCAATTACGTGTTATCGTTATTCTTACAATATTAAACTGTGGAAATGTATTCTCTTCTCTAAACCAACCAACTAATCTATCACTAACTTCCAAATTAAGTTATTAAAATTTCCCCTTTCTAATTTATTTCTCCCGTTTTAGCATTACTTTTTGTAAATTTCTTACCTTTATGTCTTTCTCTTTAACTATTAAACCTAATATTATTCATATTTAATTGGATTCCTATCTTTCTTTTCCATATAAATAATAATCAAATATAAGCTCTCTTAAAGAATTTACAGTTTCAACATAACTAGTTAGTAGAACTAATTAGTGAAATAAATGCTAAATTAAAATAATTTACGGGAATCTATCGATAATATATCATAAACATAAAAATATATAATTTTAATCCACTCATAAGTCCTTAGCTTTGCTCCATGGTCTTAGCTCTGCTTCATGGCCTTCTTGGATCCCCTTCTAAAGTGTCTAATATTATTATTAAGAAGATGTTCTCCCTAAAAATATTTCCTATTTATGGTCCAGCCTCACACAATGAACCCAATCGGGAGAAAATCGGATTGTGAGAAAATAGATAGGCCTATGTTTCTATTTATAGTAGATTTTGGGGATCTTAGACCGTTGGATTTTTGGATTGAATCTGGCGTTACCATGTCACAGGCTCGCCGCGAATCAGGAAATGACATTCCGGATTGGTCCAAAATCAAATTTGAAGAGTTCGGCATGTACCTAGGCGAATTGTCGTCTAGGATATAATGCAGGTCGACCTACAGGTCGACCTGTGTGCTCTGAAGGTGTGCCTTGTGGTCGACCTATGGGTTGACCCATGCTATATTATTATTATTATTTTCTTTTTCCTGACTTTTTTTTTCACTCGTAACTTCTTCATATTAACTCGGATTTTGACAAGTTATATATAGAAATTGGTCACAAAATCGCCACGAACACAATGGTATAAGTTTCGAGGCCATATTCTGACAATTCAAAAAATATTTATTTTCATTGTTTATTGTTATTTGGTTATTTAGTTATCTAAAATTGCTGGGTGTTACATTCTTCCACCATTTAGGAAATTTCGTCCCTGAAATTCGACAAGGGTAAAATTATGTAATTTCTCGCATCAATCACATCCATTTTATATACATCCAATTTTGTGACCATCTGTGTCCTTGTGCAAGGTGCCATTCAACACAAAACATATGAATGTACATGAATTTCTCAGCAATACTTCCTATACGAATACTTTTCTTCTTTAAAATTTTATTTCAAAACATGATGCACACACCCTAAATATACTTGCAATTTCTATATGAATGCAATCTTTTAAAAACTCAAAACGTTCGTCATTTAATTTTTCCTACACTCCTACTGAATAGAGGCGTAATTCAATGAAATTTACATCCAAATCCTACCACACAACTTTTAATATTCATATTTCAGAAGGAATCTAATTTTCCAAACTCGATTTCTTTTGTTAGAAAGAAGGTAGAAAATGGAAAACCTTACATTTACCATTTTACTTTTGTACACCTCTTTCCCCTACTTGGAACTGATGCCGCTATTCTATAAAAATCTTTATTTTCTTTCCCAAGCATGATTTACATAAGAAAAAACTTTCCTTTTCAAACCTTTTGCCAAGTTTAATTTATGGAAAAAATGTATTTTTCTTTTGCAATTCTCATTTATATCTATTGACGTTTTTGTCGCTTTCTTTAGATCTTACTATTTTTATTTTTGTTACTTTTATCTGCTTTTACTTTTCTTTAATATAGCAGCTAAACACAGCTATCTTCTAGGGCTAGGAGGCCTAGGACCATGTCCACTCTGACATAGAAAAGTCTTACTCTAGGAATCCAAGTAACTCATATGTTCCTCCTGCCGTCTATTACTTTTTACTAACTCATGTTGTATTACTCACGATGAATAAGACCTATTCATCTCTTCCTTTCCATACTCAAAATGGAATAACCAAGTCTCATTTACTGCAATGAATAAGAATTAAATCTATGCAGTATCTATCTAAAAAGGCAACTAAGCTTGGAGAAATTTTATCTTTACCTTTACTTTTCATTTTTCCCTAACTATGGTTTATTTATCTCAATCACGTGTGTCTTACTATCTTACTAATATTACTTTACTATTCTTTAATAGTCTACACACATGAAGCAACATTCCTAGGTTCTCACTAGTGTCCTATACACTTTATAGGAACTTTTATTATTTCTACTAAAAGTAATCACTGCTATCTCCTACACAGCCTTACACTTTTCCCATCACACCTAGGAAATGATTCCTATATACTCCATATTTAAAAGTTTGGTTTGGTATTTATCATTTCCTTTCAAAAATTAGAGCTTCTAAATTTTTGAAACATCAAATCCCAAAATTCTTAGCTTTAAAAGTGTTATTTTGAAGTTTCTATTAAATTCAAAAGTACTCCCTAAAACTAGAGGGTAAAACCTATATTCATAGCTTATTCCTTATTTCCTTTTAAAGACCTTAACAGCTTTTCATAAAAAAAGGATTTTAAATTTAACTGTTTACTAAGTTTTTCTCTTCCAAAAGCTTATTTACTTTTTCACCCAACCATTTTTCTTTAAAGCATGCCTTACTTGTCTTTAAAACGTTTTTGTTTTCTTGATTTCCAAAATGTCCTTGCATGTTTTCAAAACATCTTCATTTCATAGATTTTCAAATTTACAAAAACCAAAGTAGGAAAGAACAATTATTCTATCAAAAATCCCTTAACTTTCATACTCTTCCAATTACCTAATCTTGGAGGAGTTTCTAATTTACTACAAATGGTGATTTTCTACAAAGGCAAGGAATCCACGCGCATAATCAATGGAAAAATATGAAATTTCCATTTCTTAGCTTTTCTACTAAAGCTCTCTATAATATCCTTCCTAACTAACACTGTCTCTAATTATTACACTTCTCATTATACCTGATGGTTTTATACCTTAATGTATTGGAACTACTTTCTCTTATGAGAAACCATAAATGCTAAAACCATATATGAATCTTTTAAAAGTGGATTTCATGCTTGTGTGAAATTACAAGGAACTTATTTTATAATTTATCGAAATAGGCTATACAAAATATGGAGCTTTCCATACCTTCTACATCCCTTCCATGTATTCCTTATAACTTGCACAAAGCATGTTCACTCGCGGTTTGGTTTCATAGAAAATTATACTATTATTCATTTCATTCCAATAGATTAAAGTACGTTTAATCTATATTCACTTACAATAGATATTTCCTACGAAATTTATTAATTTCCTAATATTTGACTTACATCTTTTTCAGAAGAATTTATTATCAAAATTGTTTTAACATTATCATAACTAGAAAACATTTCCATATACTTATTTAAATTATATGTGTGCTTACAAACCACTTTATTTCTATAAGTAGAAATTATCTTCAAAACACTTTTGGGTTAAAAAAGATGTTGCGTAAAACATGTTACTACCTAAAAATACTAGAATATGGATTCAGTTAAAATAAATATTAATAAATCTCGTATGCTTTGTAAAAACATTTCCTTTGGAAGTCACATATTATAACAATAGTGTCATAGTCTATGCTTCCTTTCTTTTTCACGAAAACATCTATTACAACAATAAATACTGTAACCTACATTTTCGATACTTAACACACTTTAGGTTTTTATATTTTTAAATCTTTGTTTATCTACAAGGAATAGAGAGCTATATATGCTCTATAATTCTTCAAAAAGAATTAAAAAACAATTCAAATTTCATACCACTTTTTTTTCAAAAACCCAATATTTACTTTAAACTATCAACAATTATATTTTTTAACTTTTTAATTCCAAAAAGTTTCATTCTATTGAGTAGACATAAAGTGGATTTTCTTCTTACTACCCTAGGAATATCCTTCCTAATCTTTGAAAATCTCATTCCCTTACTAAAATCTCTTATTTCTTCCAAATAAAAATACTCTACCTATTATCCGTAGGGAACTTTCCCACTTCTTATGGCATATGGATACTAATCTTCTCTCAAAACATAGCTTATTGTACATTATAAATTAGTAATAATTTAGGGCTCAACACACTTGGGTCATCACAAAAAAAACTAGCAAACTATGCACAAATGTACTTCTAAAAACTTTCCATATGTTAAAATCTATAATTGAGGATTATTTGGATTTTGGTATATAATATTTTTATATTTTATTCAAAAATACAAATACGTTCACTCACTATTTACCTAGGAATCCTAAACCTAGGCTCTGATGCCAAATGTAACAACCTGAATTCTAGTAGGTCTGGATTTTATGTAAAAATGCTAAAACCCAAGCCCACTGAAGCCAGATTTGGGTATTTGGTATCCTGCAAATAGGTAAAGAAAACTTTATCAGAGCTCAAGTAAATATCTTACAACAGAACTAACTAAAATATAATAGTAAGTAAATACTCACCAAGATAATAACACTTTCTAAACAAGTGTCTCAAAGCTGGAAAGTCTTTGCCATCTACTTAACCTATGGGATGTATAAAGAGGGAAATAGAACTAAAGCACTGGTGAATGGACAAATTATACACTTATAAGCTTAATTATAAATATACTGTTTTATTTCCATTTTTTTATGTTAGGTTTATTGGGTTTATAATACACTCGCCTTTGTGTGTGAATCTTACCCATCTACTCCCTAGTAGATTAAAACCTAATAACCGATATATTTGTAGCTACATGCCCAATGACCGCATTGGTCCTAGGTACTACCCATAGTACCTTCTGTATGCTTTTCAAAAAGGACTCCATCGTCTTGCGTTAAGAGCGTTTTGTAACTACATCTGTAAAGGACAGCTTCGTGAGGCCAACAAAATAGATGTTCCATTGTCTACTATAAAAATGTAAAACCATGCCCACACAAGCCTATACTAATGGTTGGACATCCACAATGTACCACCCAGTGTGTACCTTGAGGACTATATGTAATCGTTCTGTCTACTCCCTGAATCCCGCCAACAAGGTCTACCTTGTACGAAACTCAGTAGGGCATTTCCTATATTTATAAAGGACAGCTTTGTTAGGCCTACAATAAAGATTTTCTACTTGGTCTATCACTTTTCTCATTGTGGCTATGGCCCCACGCAGCCAACCATTAACTAATAGAAAGACCTTTATAAAGCCAAGTGGTTGTGCTCAACTGCAAACAATCTAAACATCCAATTGGCTATGCCCCTCTTTCAATGTCTCGATAGTGAAAGAATCATTGGCATGTTGGTTTAACTCTAGTCTTTCTCAAACTCTTTCTTGATTGATGATGGCTTGATATCCGATACGACAATGCTTCTAGGTTCTACCCACTAAAACCTACTCGCAAGTCAGAGTACGGTGTCATATGAATATCCAACTCCATTCATCAATTTTTTTACTACCTACAAAGGCCCACTTCGTTAGGCCTGCAATGCAAAGCAGTCAAGACATACTCTCTTGAGGGAACACTTACAGACCTAACTTTGGGGGTGCAGCTTCGTTAGGACTACCCCAGAGGGCCATCCTAAAGTACCCTCACATCCCGTTGAAGTCTCTACTTCCTTCTGGCTAAAACTAACTAAGTTGGACATGCTCTTTCTATACTAAAACATGCAATAAACTACTTCATTAGTCTCTTCATTCTTGGGGTTACTCCAAACGCATCTTACCATTTTATTAAACCATACATCTAATCTTTTATTATGCGTTTAGTTTATTTTTCTTATTCTGTTGGCTACTTATTTACCTAATCAACAAGCCCAGCCTTACGTAACTATTGTGAGACCATCAGTTCCTGACTAAAAGGGAATGCTACCGGTACGGGCCACTTCTATCATTTTTCTTATTAACTTAATCCAAGATCTAAGTTGATAAAATAAGCCTCTTTTATATATTTCTTTTTGATTACAACTTATGTTTTACAATTATACTTGCAACTATTACTTTTATATTCTTTTCTTTCTTTTATAGCTTACATGTTATAAGTGTAATTACAAGTGCCTCTCTTTTATTCTAGTCTATCCTCTTTTATTACGATACTATAATTTTGTAGTTCTTTTATATTATATGGCATCTTAGCTTGGGACTACGTCCAATTGTTACAAACTACTTATCATAATAACTGCTTTACTTTTATTTTGCTATCTGTGCAATAAATGCAGATCTAGGCATATTTCTGTTTATTATTTCTAGTCTTGTCAAATAATTAACTTGATTTCTTCTTTAATTTCTTTAACTCTTCACTTTATTCTCTTTTATTTAGGAATGAGTTTTATTCTATTTAGTATGTTACAAAAACTATGCTAAAAATTCATTTCTGTATTTTAATACTAAATAATAATATTGAATAATGCTAGAAATAATAACTCGTAATTGCAATATATTTCTTTTAATGTCTCTTTAATTAGTGGATAATGCAAAATTCAGAAATGCCTCTATTTTTCACTAATTCCCATTATCTCTCTTTTATTCTTGCAATTACGTGTTATCGTTATTCTTACAACATTGAACTATGGAAATGTATTCTCTTTTCTAAACCAACCAACTAATCTATCAATAACTTCCAAATCAAGTTATTAAATTTTCCCCTTTTTAATTTATTTCTCTCCTTTTAGCATAATTTACTATAGATTTCTTACTTTTAGGCTTATGCCTTTCTCTGTAACTGTTAAGCCTAATATTATTCATATTTAATTGGATTCCTATCTTTCTTTTCGATATAAATAATAGTTAAATATAAGCTCTCTTATAGAATTTATAGTTTCAACATAAATAATTAGCAGAACTAATTACTGAAATAAATGCTGAATTAAAATATTTAATGGGGTTCTAACGATAATACATCATAAATGTAAAAGATATATAATTTAAATCCACTTACAAGTTGTCCTTAGCTTTCCTCCATGGTCTTAGCTCTACTCCATGGCCTTCCTGGATCCTCATCTAAGGTGTTTAATATTTTTATTAAGAAGATCTTCTCCCTAGAAATATTTTCTATTTAGGGTCTAGCCTAATGTAATGAACCCAATTGGGAGAAAATCTGATTGTGAGAAAATAAATAGGCCTATGGTCCTATTTATCGTGGAGTTTGAGGATCTCAGACCGTTAGATTTTTTGATTGAATCTGGTGTAACCATGTCACAGGCTCGCTGCGAATCGTTGGATCCAGATAACGACCTTTTGGATTGCACAAAAATCAAATTTGAAGAGTTAGCCATGTACCTGGACCTGTGTGCTTTGAAGGTCGACCTTAGGTTCGACATGTGTGCCTTCGGGTCGATCTATGGGTCGACCTATGCTATATTATTATTGTTATTATTATTTCCTGATTTTCGTTTCTCTCATAATTCTTCGTATTAACTCGAATTTCAGCAAATTATATATGAAAATTGATCGGAAAATCGTCATGAACACAATGGTATAAGTTTCCAGGCCATATTTTGACAATTTCGAAAATGTTTATTTTCACTGTTCATCGTTATTTGGTTTTTAATTGTCTAAAAATGTGAGTTGTTACATTTATTATGTTGCTATCTAGAGATTCTATTTTTTCAGCTATTATATGCACCACGGTTATTTTAAGACTGTATTACTTTGGGTTACTTTTCGGTGCTTATATTTCCTTTAACTGTGTAATCTAAAAGTGTATAGTGTCATAAAATCTTATTTTCCTCCATATCTTATAAGCCATAAAACTTAATGACTCGCACTTCTTGGCACGACGTGAATTCAAATGCTATTTTTGGGCTTTGGATCGATATGTTTGGTGGTACGGGTTGTCACAACTAGTATCAGAGTTTAGGTTAAGGATTCCTTAAGGATTAGTTCTGTATTAAGAGAACATACTTATATATCTTCAAAGTTACTCTGTGTATGCATATTTATGTTTGTATGTATATATATATATATAAGCATAACACCGACATATCCTCTTGTTCTAGTAATGCTTAATACTATCGTAGGAAAGTTGCTAAAAACTCCTAATTAAAAACAAATGAGAATAGGCAATCAAAATGGAAATAGTTTGGTGAAGAAGCTGAGGTTCCAGGCTTGAACGTTGTAGTATGGTTCCACTAGTATCTGCAAGTAAGAGGCTGGACTAAACCTAACCCCAATAAAGAACCTACAACATAAGCACAAAGTGTAGCACTGGCTCCTCCGCCTGATTTGGACTTCCATAAGCTAAGTTGGGATTTCCATAGTCTGGGATAAAAGAACTATTTTAGAACTAAATCATTTGTTGGGACGTGGGCACGGTTGAGGAATTATGATTGGATGTTTCCTATGGTGGGCATGCAGGATGCGATGAAGAGACGGTTAGCTTCGTGGCAATTAAAAGAAAAGGCCTTGAACTGGTGGGATATTCGTATTGCAGAGACAAATGAGGTTGGGATTACTTAGATTGATTTTAAGAGGTGCGCTTTGGGACTAATTTTATATCGGGGTAGAATGGAGAGAGGAGCTAGAGAAGTTCATCCATTTGGACCAAGGAGATCAACGTATTAAGGAATATGTCAATGAGTTTCAACTAGTAGGAAAAATATGGCCTAGACCTCATTAAAACACCAATGAAAAAGGTGACAAAGTTTTCTAATGGTTAAATTCATCTTTAAGGGATACTAAATTTAGACATGTACCTACTGGAGCTCCCTTTTAGAGCTTAGTTGGGATGGCACTGCTAAATTCAATTACTAAAGACGGGCCAAAGAAGGTAGAAGGGAAGCCGGTTAAGAAAAATCAATGCAAGGGTGGAATGGGGGCTCAGGGCAAGATAAAGAAATAAGGAATTATGCGTAGAAGGTGCAATAACAGATGATGGCATGTGGCAAAAATTGCAGAGTGAATCTTTCGAAGGTCAAATGCTACAACTACAACCGGTTTGGGCACATAATCAGGAAGTGTTCAACCACACCTAAGGCTTCTACCCATGTTGTTCTGAGCTCGAGCATAGCCCCAACCGTAGAGAAGGGAAATAAGGTCATTGCAGAAGGCGTGTTGACTCATCTAATTTATCTATTCATACATTATTTGACACCGGAGCATCACACGCATTTATTTCAAGTAAACTTGTAGATGATTTCATTAAGAGATTAGTATAGTTGCATCCCTATTATAGTGTCGAACCTTTTGAAGGATCGATCCACTTATTAATGATTTGCAAGGGTTTGAAATTGCAATGACTATAATTTAACCACTTTAAACAAGAATATTTGATATATTTTTGAATAATTAATTAATGGATTTTATAACTTAAGTAAACCTCTTTTAAGTAATAACTAATGATGGCTGAGTTGTTTTAAAATTTGTTTTACAAAAATAATTAGTTTGGAGAAAAATCTAAAATGTGATCGAAAATTGTTTTTCGAATTTTCATCGTCTAAAGTTTATCGGAACATGTTGTGAACACTAGAGTACATTTATGTACACACATATAAATAACCTACTTGTTAAGAAATGGCTAGATTTAAAATAGTTTAAATTATTTACTTAAGTAAAATAGTAAACGTTGACTTTTCTTCTAAAATTTGAAAAGAAAGGTGTAAAATGTTAATTCACCTAATGGAAAAGAAGTGAAGTGATGGAATGAGGGAGAGATTGATGTGTTGCATGTAATGCAAGTTAGGAGGGGATGAGGTGGCAACAAAATATGGAGGGTAAAGGGCTAAGGGTAAAAAGGTAATTTTCATATTTCATTTTATATAATAACAAAATTTTCCTTTTCAATTTTTGTTTTGCTTCACTATAGTGCATTCCAAAAACTTATCTTTTCTTTTTCCAAGTTTTCTTTTTTACTTCCATGGCCTCTTTGAAATACTCAAGTTAAAAGATCCTTTCTTTTTCCATTTTTAAACTTCAAATAATGCTAAAAACAACTCCTCTCTTCTCTACATCTCATATACTCCACAACAAGACCCAAACCATCTTTCCTAATACATGTTCAAGCCCATTTTCTCCTAGGCCAAGCCCACTACTACCTTTGGGCTCTTAAAAATCTTACAAAGAAAGGCTAAGTTCGTGTGTTGGTGCAAAGTGTGGTGATGGTTTGATTTGAATTCCGTTGATTTTGTTGAGTAAATCTCACTTTTAAAACCGAAGTTTTGAAATTTATTATTGTGATAATAATATTAGTTAGTAATTTACTTATTTGTATAAGTCTGAAATGTACGTAACTGGTTTGGATCCCGCTTAAAGCGGAGGGTGTATATGATGTTTGATTAATGACTTGGAATATAGTCGAAGTGCTTATGTATGATGTATAAGTAATAATCTTTACTAGTTATGGACGACATTTATTGGTTTATATATACGCTTGTGTATATGGCTGGTTGCGTGCTAGTTGTAAAGCACACGCTTGAATTTGTTTACGTTTGACGTGGAGATCCCATGTGTTTTAAAACTTGTTTATTTCCTTGTTTTTCTAGAAATATTCCTAAAAAGTCTTCTAAACTTTTGTTTTTGTTTTCAATTCTCTAAACAAAGTTTATAAGTGATTTAAATATAGAAGAAAAAGATTTAACGGCTATCTTGATGTATAAAAAAAATTTGAAAGTTATGGTACATATAGCGATAGTCGCTATGGATGTAGTTCGCAAATCGACTACTTTTGTGTAAAATAAAACAGTTTTTACTTTAGGTACTTTTGAAAAGTCGTTTAAATATATTATAAGTATTAAAAAGAAATTTTAAAATACTTAAAATATTTTCAATAATTAATTAATTAAGTAAAGGGTAATTATTAATTAATTTACTTAATTAATTAAGTAAAGGGTAATTACTAATTAATTAAGGCTAATTATTATTTAATCAATTAATTAAGGTTAATTATTATTTAATTAATCAATTAATTAGAGGTTTAACTATTAACTAATTATTAACTAGGTAGAGGTTTAATTATTATTGGATTATTAATTAAGTAAAAGATTTAAATATAAATTTATTATTATTCGAATAAAAGGTTTAAATTTACTATTAGTTAATTGTAAAAAAATTTTAATTTTAAATCACTTTATTTGCAAAGGTTAGGTTGTTTAAAAGAAACTTTCTTTTACCAATGATGTTTTTAAATACAAGGGATTTTTTGGTCTGTGCCGTTAAGTAGCCAAATAAATATTATAAGTTATAGTAAAATATGGACACGTTTTATGCAAAGTAAGTCATCATGTATTTACCACTAAAGTCGATGAGTAGACTTTACTCTATAGTTCTAGAACTTGATTTTGTAGACGAGGGGTGGAGAAGTCGAAGTCAAAAAGTAATAAATATGAAAGTGATAATTTCAATAAATAGGTCATGATTAATTAAGTATATATAAGATATTACATTGTATACTTAACACCAAAGTTCGAGGTATGAAAACTCGTCTCTATCCTTAGGAAATCAAGCCAATGATTGTTTTCTAACTTGTCCGACTTCATCGTTAATCAAGGAACATTACTATTTGAAATCAGAAAGTGAGGATAAGTATAAGATGTCTTATTTTTCATATGCAAATCTATACTCATCCCAGATAGTAGATTGGTCTATTATCAACAACTCAACCAGTTTAAAATTATCGAATGCTAGTTCGAAGAGATTGGGATCGGATAAGCATGAGTTATCTTAAAACCACTTCGAACCAACATAAGCGTTCGAATTGAAAACATCTTGAAGATGATGGAATTGAAGACAAAGATCTTTAAAGTGCAAGGGTTACTTGCTAATAATCCTAAGGGTGATCCAAAAATGTTATAGTAGAAGTAGTGCATTCAATTTGTTTATATCCTAAACAATTTGTGTGGACGAATGCTAGCATTGCATTGTTGCCTAGAGGACAGTGTTAGCATTCCAAGTGAGATTGCTACATAAAAAGGTAAAATATAGCCTAAAGCCTCACAACCGAGAATGACTAAAGCATGGGATATGATGCAACGCTTTGAGGGTCGCACCCATTAGGGTAGGTCATTACTTGATCTAGATTGATATTTCTAGATTTTGCATGAAAGTGACCTGGGTATAGTCGTTGATCACAATCGACGTAGTGAGGGAAGACTGGTTTTTCCATGCAAGGGGTTCGTGCGAGGCCCTCATTAGATTTTATCTAGAGGTGCACTGTGACAGGCAGTACCCAGTAACCTTGTTATTGGTGGAATCCATTCTTCAATAAGTGCCTTTACTGACTTAGTTGTACACCTAATATGCTGCAATGTACTTAACGTTGCTCTTTCGGCTATGATTCGATATTTACTCTAAACCCTAGGTACTATTATAATATTACAAGATTTCTTATTAAAATGTTTTGGTTATCGTGAGATAAAACCCACCCATGTTTAAATACGACATGGTCTTATGAGATACCTTTATTTTAAAAGAGTTTTAGAAGTATAAAAATTGCGCTGTTTTGAGTTTACTCAAACCAGACCCATATCCGACCTAGAGTTTTTCTTACTTTCTTTAAAACTCTTAGGTACTCAAATTTGTATGAGTAGACAAGTGGTCTAGATTCCTATAAATGCATTTTAGAGGAGCATGAAGCGGGTAGCTTCGACATTATCTAGTTATCTACTTTCATTTCCATTGTGTATGTATATTATGTTCCAGCATTGTGGGGGCAGGCAGTTATACCTGTGCCCGGCTTAAGTTAGTACCCGTTGTGACTTTGATGTTTCATTTTGTTATTGACCATATGTACTATATTATATTCTATTATATATGATCGCCTTGCGTAATGAGATTCTGTGTTTTTTCTTCTTGTCTTTTCTTTTCTTTTTGCCCCAATGACTTGTCTTTCGGGCACCTAGATGACTGAACATGAATATTGTGGATGTATTAAGTATCGTCTTTAGAAGTAAGAAAGGTGTATCATCATACGTGGTATTAGAGCTGTAATGACACGAGATTTTTGATGTTTCAAATTTGTTAATCTAATAAGATTTTTGTAATTTAAAAATGAAATGAATTCTAAAGTGAAATGCAACCATGGAAATTAAAGCCAAGTATTAGCAATTTAAATGAAATTACAATTAATTGAAGTAATTTAAATTGTTACACTAGGCTATAAATTGAATATAAGGAAACAAATGTAAATATTGAATTAATTAATGAATTAATAATAATAAATAGTAATTGAATAAAATCATTGTCCTGTAAGTAATTATAATATTGTTTGGAAATGATAACTTATTAAAGTATGATTTAGAGTTAGTGGCAACAATTATTATAAGTTAACGATATATTTTAATCCATTAAACTGAATTGAAATCAATTGCAGTTAATTAACTTAATTAGTGCAGCTAGAGTAGATTTAATTGGTAATTGAAGAATGTTAATTCAACCCCAATGTAAACTCTTTCCATAATATGGCAATTGATTGAATGAAAACAATTGAAGTTCATGTTCGATAAATTTATTGGGTTTTGAGCCGTAATAAATGGATTTTTGAAATTAAATGAAATAAAATATTACGTTAATGGGAATTAAGTTGAAAATTGAGAATATTATGTAATAAATCATGAACCAATGTTGATTTCATCCATTTGATAGTGATAGATTAAATAATAGGATTGAAGGTCAAATTAAATGGATTTTTGGAATTTTAATTTTTAATCTTTGAATTTAATGAAATTGAAATTAAACACTGAAATTAAGGAATTAATCAATTTTAAACTGACACCTAAATTTGTTTAAATTAGTGTGAATGATTTAGAAATATAAAAATGATAAGAATTGTCAATTTTAGAATTGAAATTGAAAATTTGATTTAATTTATCAATTATGAATTTATTTAATTAATGTAGAAAATAGCCATTTTGGCCACTGACACGAATTTCGACGAAACCAGTTTCATCGGATCCGTAATGGTGAATTACTGCAGCACAAGTTTCATAACAATCAGACTTATCGTTTGATCGTACGGGCTCGAAACACCTAGAAATCAATTAATTGAAATCATTTGAAATAACTTGATTTTTGCATAACTTCTTCATACGATGGAATTTGGACTTGAAACCTGTTCCATTGCGTTTAAATATTCAAAACAACTATTTTGATATATGGGTTGACCAAATTTCGTTCCAGAATCAGAATGGGCTTTTCAGGCCATTTTATCGTTCAATGAGTAAATCAATCGTGTCCATCTATTCTATTTCAACTTGGCCTATATATACCTTGTTATAAACCCTAGTCTATTTCTTATTCCTCACTTCTATACATACAATTCTATTTGTTTCTCCTCTTTCAATGGTAGACAGAAACCCTAAATCTTAAAATGCATTCAAATAAAATTCTAAGCCAAAAACTAAATCTCTTCAAACTATATCGAATTATATATGTATTTGAAGCTTTCGACTAGCGCTAGTAAAATATATGATTCTTTTTCTAGTCTGGGTTTTGGTGTGGCCGAAAATCGATGAATTATCCATGGCCGTTCATCGCGCGTTGATCATCTTCATTGGATTGTCAAATCGCGGGTACCTTTGGGTAGAAAGCGACGTAGTGCATCAGTGGTGTTCGCGAGGGCAGATGATGGTCAGATCGTTGGAGAAAATTGGATTAGGACTCATTAAATCTGCGGCCGTTGTTGTTTTGCAAACGTGACTTGGTCGCCCGAGGGGCGGAGGCCTGAGGGTCGGCGGCGAACTCTAGGCAGCGATGTCGAGGCGTGGCAGTGCGTGCGTGGAGGGAGGCGTGATCAAATTGGTTGGCTATAATTTGTTGCATGCGCGATTTTTTTAGGGGTTTGACATATCTGGTTTCGTGAGTTACAGGAAGGTGGCGTGGTAGTCACTGTTTATTTTATTTTATTTTGTTTTAAAATTTTATCATATAACTTCTATTCTAAAAAACTTTTGCATTCAGACTCAGATTTACGCGCGGTTTGTTCCTATGGGTTCGTATTGAAATTCCGGACATTTTGGCATTTGTTTAGGCAGATTCTGAGACTGTTCATGTTTTGGGTTTAAATTGATTTAAATTCAATTTAAATTCGAAAGGTGAGTGTTTTAACCCATTCACAACTTCTAAAATTTCTTATGTGTGTTAATTTGATTTTTGATGTGATTAAAAATTTATTTATGACTGTTTGGCACATTTTTAATCATCATCTAAGTTGCATTGAATTTATTGAATTAAATTGTTATTTAATTTATTATTGCATATAAACTTTTAGTTAAATTATTATTTAATTTATTATTGAATATAAATTGCCAGTAATTACTTGCTATTTATTATCAATTCTATATTAATGTTATTGTTCGAATTGGATGATGATTGTGATAAATGGTTGATGATTAATATTGGATGAATGGATGTTGTATTCTATATTGTTATAAACTACAAGTTGTTATGTGTTTTATTTCATTTAGGATTGCAGTTTGAAATGATATATAACCGTATTTTTATTTTAAATTACGGATTGAAATGGTAAATATCTATATCACTTGACCATAGGGTAGAAAATTATATAAAGACACCGTGGTCTATATATATAAATATTTTGAAATGATTTCTATAGTTTGGTAAAGGAATATATGGTTTTATGAGATGTTGATTTGGATTTTTTTTAATTTTTTTTTATATATAGTTAAATTCTTGGTTTTAAGCTATGTATAAAATTGGTTTAAGGAATAAAATAAGTTTAGTAATAAAGGTGGGTTTTATTAAGATATAATATGGTCAAGTATTTATTAAAATTATATTTCTGGAGTTTATAATGACTTAAATGAGAATAAGGTGGGAAGATAAATATGAAACCGATTTGAAATATAATAAAATTGGGATTTTAAAGGTATGATTTTTATAACTGGATTTTGGTTAAGATGAATTAAACGAATATTTCAAGTATAAATAAATTGAAGGAAATATTTAGTTATTTGTAATTTGAATTTTATTTAAATGAAAATGGATTTATTATGCAAATATTTCAAAACTAAAAAATAGAACATTGAATTGTTGAATTCTAATTGCCAACCTTACTTTGAAATTGTTTAATACTCAAAGTTTGAAATATATTGAATTGAAATGGTTTATTGAAACTGAAAGTGGGTTGAAAGTTATGAATCGAGATTTAATTTAAAGTGAATAAAATTGTGAAGTCGAGGAAATTATTTTACTTTATAAAGTAATTTTAAATTCAAACTATTTTATTTTATATACTGTTTGAATATCTAAACCATTTAAGTTTTGGAAGTTATGATTTAGAAGCTATGAAATTTGAAGTTTTACGTTTGGAAAGGTTATATTTCAAGCGACATATTATAATTTTGAAAGTGCTATGATTTTGGAAAGGATATATTCGCAATAAAAATGATATTATATTGATTTGGGTTTTAATAAAATTATATCATATTGATTGTTTTTTGAAACGGAAATGATATCTTATTTATATGGTTTTGAAATGGATATTATATTCTGGTTTGAAGTATAATTATTATGAAATGACCGCAGTGTTATAATAACGTTTGGTTGTTAAAGAGACTAGGATCGGAAGTTGTCATACTCTCTGCCAACTCCGAAAACCACTTTAAGGACCGTGACGCGGTGGAGATTCCAGAATAAAGTAGGATGGCGGCGTTCTTCCTTTGAGGTATATACGTGGACCCACTCTCATGAGTTGGCATAAGGTGGCTAAAATAGGAGCGATTCTGGGCCAATGATGTAGCTCTTCTTATCAGACACACTCCTTCGATATTATATTCTGACTTAGAGATCCGTTTACTGGCCACTTTTGATTTTTGATTTTGGGGGTGTGGCTCGAGGTGGGCGGTAGCTGCGCGCTGTGTGTCACTACCAGTTCGGATAGCAATTAGTATATCTACCCTGACATTGCCTTGTGGGCCCTGTCACCTACCCTAGCGCGCCTTGTACGAGTTTGGTTTTCTCCCGTAGCCAGTGAAGTATTAAGGGTAGTCTCCCGATCTGGAGATGCATTGATACCGGATGGACTACTGGGAATATTACGTGTTAAGGTGGAAAATGTAAAGCCTTAACGCTATTTAAAAGTAAGTTTATTTTACTATAGACATTATTATAATAGCGAAATATTACTACATAGTAAATAGTTTAACGGATCCTTAGGAGATGTGAATCTCGAGCATCTCTTAAGTTACTGCACTCACGTTGGACACTGGATAGGAGATGTCAAATCCTGTAAACATCTCTAATGCTGTTACACTCATATTTATTTCCGTTGATTTAACTTACATAAGATCTTTTAGTTCTGACTCGAGTATTTTGTCTTTCCAATTCGCTCGGGTCAGCCTGAACATTTCGGGATTTGAAGACTTTGTTCTGGAGGACGAAGACGAAGATTTTGCTACTATTATTTATTATATTATTCCACTACATTCATACTGTTCCGCTGCATTATTTATTATTCTTTGGTATGTGTAACTTTGATATGTGTTGTATAAGTATAATCAAATGTTTTTGTAAAATAGCTTCACGAACTGTTATTTGATTATTATATTTTGTCACTCCACTTTGAGATTCTGTTTTGTTTATTTCTTCCTCTGCTTTTCTTATTCACCCCAATAACAATTCGCCCTTTTGTATGGTTTGAGTCTGACGTGTGTGGTTTATCGTCGATTTAAAATGTGCAAAAAGGCAGGATGTTACATCTGGCATCAGAGCTTTGGTTTAGCGATAAATCTTAGGTTTATGGGGTCTGACTCTTTATAAATAGGGTAGTAATACTCTATGATGAGTCGCTGAGCATATATATATATATATATATATATATATATATATATATGAGAGAGCGTATTTGTTAGTGTTAAAAAAGGTTTTAATATTGTGTTAATTTGTTCCATTTTGTAATTATAAATTCATGTTGATGCATAGGACGCTATGACATCAGTAGGGATTTCTAAAGACATAATAGGATAGACCGACACAATATTTGTTTTGAATATAGGCAAATGAAATAATTTTTCCTATTATATTTTTTATATATAAAATATTTTTTATAAAGGTTATATTTGGTTGTTAGGAAATGAAATTTATAAATATTGATTGGAAACAAAATTTGAAGGAAAAAAAATGAAAGATTGGAAATTTGGAACTTAAGTTCCGGTGTTTCGAAACTTTCCTTCGAATAATTTTGGAATATAATAATATTATTATTAGAAGTATTTTCTAATTTAAATATTTCAATATGATTTGAAACAATTTTTTTGAAGAAATTTTGGAAAGAAATAAGTTCTGTACTCCCCTCTGTGTTGCTGGGAAATAATTTCGGTGATGAGTGCACGCATCATCGACATTCAGTTTCTAGTTTCGAAGTGGGAAGGCCGCTGTAGTAGTTGTACTACAGATTTATTTTGATAAACAAATATAAATTTTAAATTGTTTTAAATATAATTAGATATATATGTTGTAGGGATATACATTTGTCTATTATTTTAAAATGATTTGGAATTTAACCCGGTATTTGTTTCTTAAGTTTCTGTTAATTAATTGTTTCAATTATTGTAGTGAAATTGAATGTAACTAATTAATAATTGGAACCTCTAATTTAAAATAAAAGATTAAATGCTAGGTTATAAATGAAATAACAATAAAGTTGAAATTTGTAACCTATAAAAACAAAAGATAGGATTATTGAACATTAAATTAATTTAAAAGAAATAAGATAAACTTGTATAATTTTCAATTGCATTCTTTAACATATATAACTTACCAACTATAAAAAGTTAAAATGTTAAAAGAAAATGTAATGAGAAATTTTACAAGTAAAATTTGAATGCTATAAATAAATGAATGTTAATAAATGGAATTATGTAATAATGAATGAATGAATAAATATAATGCGATAAAGAGGAAACTGACATGACATTGATAAATTAAAACGAATATTTGTAAGTAATAAATGAAAATAATGGAAATAAACATTGAATCAATGAATAAAAGTAAAAGTTTGTAAGAAGTAAATGAAAATTTAAAGGATGAATCATTATATAAATAAAAAGGGAATGAAATAATAAATGTTATAAGATGAAATTAATAAAAAGATGAACTTAATTTATTGTTTGAAATTGTTGTTTATTGGTTATGGTTCTTTAGGAAAGGATACTTTAAAATTGTTGGGATGTATGAATAATCTATTTAGTTTCATCTAAGACTGTTGAGTAAATGGTGTACTTAGTAGTTATTTTCCATTCTGTACAATTTGAAGTTTTTGAACCCAAACAACTATTTGTATGTTTGATATGGATGGATAATTGATTGTATTAATTTTATTTGATGGTTGTATGCTTTGCTGCAAGTGAAAGTTGTTTATATTGATTTGTATGCTATTGATTGCAACAACTTAAATATTTCATTTTATATAATTATTAACTCTTTTTAGATTATATAAGTCAAATATAGGTTATGGAAGCAATTGCTACTGCTTTTGGTTTCATAATTTAAGCGTTGTTTGCTCGACAAATAGGTACGATTTTGGATTACGGTATATAGCATTATTATATTATTTTTCCCGTGTTGGGATGTATTATTTTGGAAATTATATGTTATATATTTTTATATTTGATATTATACTTACTCTGAGCCTCTCCATACAAAGGAGACTCAAGCCGAAATTTTCCGTGAATTTTGGACTTAGAAAATTTTTGAGAAATGTTTTACAAACTTTACTAATTTAAGTATAAAAAGGTTTAATGGTTATAAAATGGTATATTTTATTTAAATTAATTAATTTTGTAAATTTATTTGTTTATAAAGTTAATATGTTGAATAAGATGTATTGTTTACTCAATTCTTTCTTTTCCTTTCTTTTTCCTTTTCATGAACGAAAAGTTTTGAGTGGGGGAAAGTGTAACGACCTAAGATTTTTGATGTTTAAAATTTGTCAATCTAATAAGATTTTTGTAATTTAATAATGAAATGAATGCTAAAGTGAAATGCAACCATGGAAATTAAAGCCAAGTATTAACAATTTAAATGAAATTACGATTAATTGAAGTAATGTAAATTGTTATACTAGGCTATAAATTAATACAAGGAAACAAACGTAAATATTAAATTAATTAATGAATTAATAATAATAAAAAGTAATTGAATAAAATCATTGTCCTGTAAGTAATTATAATATTTTTTGGAAATGATAACTTATTAAAGTATGATTAAGAGTTAGTGGAAACAATTATTATAAGTTACCGATATATTTTGATCCATTAAATTTAATTAAAATCAATTGCAGTTAATTGACTTAATTAGTGAAGTTAGAGTAGATTTAATTAGTATTTGAAGAATGTTAATTCAACAGGAAGTAACCAATGTAAACTCTATCCGTAATATGGCAATTGATTGAATGAAAACAATTGAAATTCATGTTTGATAAATTTATTGGATTTTGAGCTGTAATAAATGGATTTTTGAAATTAAATGAAATAAAATATTACGTTAATGTGAATTAAGTTGAAAATTGAGAATATTATGTAATAAATCATGAACCAATGTTGATTTCATCCATTTGATAATGATAGATTAAATAATAGGATGAAAGGTCAAATTAAATGGATTTTTGGATTTTTAATTTTTAATTTCTGAATTTAATGAAATTGAAATTAAACACCGAAATTGAGGAATTAATCAATTTTAAATTGACATCTAATTTTTTTTTAAATTAGTGTGAATGATTTAGAAATATAAAAATGGTAAGAGTTGTCAATTTTATAATTGAAATTGAAAATTTGATTTAATTTATCAATTATTAATTTATTTAATTAATGTAGAAAATAGCCACTTTAGCCACTGACTCGGATTTCTACGAAACTAGTTTCATCGGATTTGTAACGGTGAATTACTCTAGGATTTCAAGTTTCGTAACAATCAAACTTATCGTTTGATCGTACACACTCGAAACGCCTAGAAATCAATTAATTAAAATAATTGGAAATCAATTTGAAATTACTTGATTTTGGCATAACTTCCTCATACGATGGAATTTGGACTTGAAACCAGTTCCATTGCATTTAAAATATTCAAAAACATCTATTTTGATATATGGGTTGACCAAATTTCGTTCTGAAATCAAAACGGGCTTTTCAAGTCATTTTATCGTTCAGCGTGTAAATCAATCGTGTCCATCTATTCTATTTCAGCTTTGCATATATATACCTTGTTATAAATTGATGTGCACCTAAATGTGCATATTTTTACCACCATATTTACTCTACTTAAATTAAATAAATGATCATATTGGGTATTTTAACTTGTTTTAACCAAAATCCATATTAATTCCAAATTGTCACATATCCATCTTCATATAGGGGCAAAACGGTCATTTGTGTGCATATATTTCTTTGAGAAAAAATAATTGGAAATTTGTATATATTTTTGTAGGAATTTGGTCTCAAATAGCAGTGGTTTCATGAAGAAATATGCATGCTCAAAGAATATAAAGGAATGAAGATGGAAATAATTCAAAGTGAAGATCATGGAGGACTCCACCTACCCACCACCTTTATGTACAAACTAGAGGCTAATGCACATGCTTATGGAATTAATGGCTTCA
Organism: Allium cepa; assembly: GCA_030765085.1. Taxonomy (NCBI): domain Eukaryota; kingdom Viridiplantae; phylum Streptophyta; class Magnoliopsida; order Asparagales; family Amaryllidaceae; genus Allium; species Allium cepa. Next base: position 997,166,953 of record CM060928.1, read on the forward strand.
TGTACACTTAAATGGGGATTATGACATGCTAATGATTACTTGATGGCCACACTACCTCATCTGCATTTTGGACATTTTCCAAAAATATGAATTAGGGTTTCATACATATATAAATACCCATATGTTTCATGTAATCTCCCTCTCTTCTCTTAGTCTCTCTTAGGCCTCTTTCTCTTTAGTTTAGTTTGGATCAAAAATAAAAGGAAAGCTCTTCTTTCTCTTTTCATGGTTACTTAGTCATTTTTATTTTATGTAATCTTTTTTATTTTATGCAATTTAATACATGCTCTTTCCTTTTCATGTTCATTTACTTTCATGTTGCAGTGTAGATCTCTTCTCTTTTATGCAAGTAGAATAATTTTTCCTTTCATTTTGCTCTCTTTTTCCTCTTCTTTTTATTCAGTGTTGCTTGCTACATTTGTTCATGTGATGACAAATATGAGAGGCTAAACCCCTTCAATTTAGGGGTAACGAAGCTCTCTAATTAATGTAGCTTCAACATTTTGTCAATTCATGCTCTCTTTTTGTGCTTAATGAGAATGATTGAAGTGGTTTAATTTGTTGTCTTTGATTTGAATTTGATAGACTATACCGTTGACACTAAATAGGCTATGCTTAAACAATCACTAACACAAATGCCTCTTCATGAATATATGATTATGGCATAAGAAAGTGATTTGAAATTAAAATTTGATGGTTTATGTTTCTAATCAATAGTTAATAGGCCATACTTAAAATAGATTTCATTTTCATTTTCTTTGTCAAGTTTCATGAAAGTTAGTAAGTGTTTTAAGGGGTGTGTTATAGTTTAATGGCTTATGTTGGCTAATCAATAGCTCAAATATGCCATACTTATGATAAACACATCAATTAAAACACTAATGACCATAAAAGAGAGATCATGATTTCATGTGTTGAACTACATGATCTAGAGAGTGGATTTATTCTCTAAATTGTCATTTAACTCTCATATTTGCATTTCTTTTCTTTTTGTTAGTTAGTTCATTTTCTCATTTTATAGCTTAAACACACTCTCGAGTTTGGTATAATTTGATTGAGTATTAAATTTAAATCAATAATTCCCTGTGGATCGACTCGTATTCGCCCCGTACTACAAGTGTACGCCATGAGTTTGCGGGTATTTTTAATTTAAATTCGTTCGACGGTTTTCTAAACCGATAGATTTCCATCGACGAATAAGTTTTTGGCGCCGTTGCCGAGGAATTTTTTTTGATTTTGATTTTCTATTCTTCGAATTACTTTTGTTTAATTTTTGTGTGTTCGTTTGTGTGTTTTTTGATTTCATTTTGGTTTTGTGTGCGTTGTTTTCTAGTTCCTTTTTTTCATTTACATTTTCATTATTAAAAAACAAAAAAAAAGAGCATATACAATTTCAAAAAGAAAAAAATTTCATTGCATTTTCAAATACATTTTCAACTTTTAATTTACAATACATTCTTCGTTTTCTTCTTTTGGTCTGCACCGTGCAACTGAATACTGTGAAAACATTCTCTTCCTTAACCTCCCCTCTGTCTAAAACACTATAGACATATACTTTCCTCCCCACTGCCCTACTCCATATTCAACAAACCACTCCTCTATTCCACTTACCAAACTGACATCACACCTAAACAACAAACTGTCGCAACATAGCCAAAACATTGCTACACTTTTGCAACTGCCTGACCTTCATTTCAATCACTGCCTCTATCTTCTAGAACCCCCTACCACTGCTCAACCTGACCCCTTCCCCTGACAACCACAAAACTGCAAAACTTCTACTACATCACAACATTCTAGTCAACCACCAGCACAGTTACCACTCTTTGTTACAACATTGGAACTGCATCTTCCTGCCACCAAAACCAAACCATCGACATCCCCTCCACTAACATCAACTCAAACTCCTCCACTGACATTCAATAGTGCCATTCCTCTCCATTATCCATCATCTGCCAAACACATAACCTCTGCCACAACCTGCTTCAATACACACTGATACAACCATTCCAAATATTCAAACATCAGCCACCACTTCATTTCCAAACTTCCCCCATTTGCCATAAGACCATTGCCACCCAAGACTTCAACCCTGCACACTTCAACCTTTGCCACATCTTACATCCACCTTCCTCCTTAGCCAAGAACCACATCATCTCTTCCGTTCCTCATCAGTGCACTGCGACCACCACTGGCCAACTTTGAAAACCAAAATGACCACCTACATCTCTTTACTGCATTTCATCAAATATCATACTTGCATCAGCCACCTCCCCCTTATTTGCTGGTACCAATCCTCTAACCTTCACTCGCTCCTACCACTCAGTCACCAGTGAACCATCAAACCCACTTCAAACTGTAGAACCCCCTTCGACACGTCAAGCCAAACTGTTACATCAACCTCCATCAACAACATACGCAGCCACTAACTCTGCCTCCATCTAAAGTCGAACGCCATCCAAAACCCAAAGTGCTTCCCCCAATCCACCAGAAATCGAATCGCAACCTGCAATCATCTCGCCTTAACAACCGCGTTCGAAATATCACGATTCCCAGAACACAATTCGCAGAATTCGAACTTGAAAGTGTTTTAATTCTTATGTGGGATTGAACAAAAAAAGTGCGGAAAGCGTTTTTAATTTCAGAAAGTACTAAATTTGTAAAGTGGTTTTGTGCTTTACGTTCACTCATAAAAAAAGGGGAAGATAGAGTTTGGTTACAGATTGAAAGAATCTAATTTTTAGTTTGTTTCTTTTGTTTTGTTTTGCTTTTTTTGATTTCATTTGTTTTGGATTTTCACTTGTTTTATTTTCTTCTTTGATAATCATTTAAAAAAAATTGTATATATCTTGTTTCTTATTTCAGATCGTCAAAGCAGATTGTAAGAATTGCTTGCTCGCTCTGCTGCCAAAAATAAATTGCTGACTTGCTTATAAATAAAATTACTGCTTTCATCTCTACTTTTATTTGAATTGCATTGTTGATAGCTTGCATTTGAAAAAACACAAACAAACAAAAATCCATTATAGTTGCATTGTTAATTCACGTTTAATTTCTGCTTTGCATTTCATCTTAGATTTTAAATTAATAATAACTGTTAGACATCGATAACACTTAATTCTATATTGATAAGCTGTCTTCTTTGAACAATTTAATTTCTCGGTGTCTAGGCTACGCAGAGCAATAATCAGTTATAAATATTACGGTGATTCGTAAATATTGTACTGAATTGTTCCTCTGAAGGTACTTAAACCTTCGGCTGCATTGCTACGGTGATTCGTGGTGCACCGATAACCCCTACCCGTTACCTGGCTGAGAACTATCTTGTTGAATTAAGATAAAGTGTGATTATATAATTTTAGGTTAACTTAGGATAAATAATTTGAAATCAACCTTGCATTAGTTCATGCATATTTAAAAAAACGAAAAAAAAATTCAAAAATCCAAAACTAAAAAAATTGTAAATATTCCTTTTATTTTTCTTTGAATGTTTTAAATCCTTTTACTTTGAAATTTCAAAAATAAAAAAAAATATAAAATCATTTCAAAAGCCAAAAAAAATTGAAAATCCAAAAACAAAACAAAAATCAATTTAAAAATAAATTCTATTTGTAAATATTTTTCCTTTACAAAAAAACCAAAAAAAAATTCTTGAAAATGTCCGAGTTTCCTTTTTCTTACTCACTTGATTTTAGTTTTGAAAATCAATATAATGCATATAATTTCACTTCAAATTCTTATGGGTATTTCAACAACTATTGTTTAAACGATTCAAGTTTTGAACCACAAAGTTTTCAAACTGATCACCAACCCTCGATTCTTGAAAATAACATTTCATCTTTACTTGAACTCTCTACACAACAAAATCAAAAGATAAACGATTTGTGTAATTCATGTTTGTGTAATAACTCGAGTCAAGGATTTCGAAATTTGAATTCAATTCAAAATTCAAACGATTTCGATTATAACCCATGCCAACTCAATTTCGAACTTCAAAATGAACTTCAAAATCAAAATGAAAGTGGAAATAACTTTTCAAATAATTTTGGTAATGGAAATAATCTCAATTTCAATGCAATTGATAATTTTTGTTCTCAACAAATCCAAATCGAGAATTTTCAAGTGAATAACTATAAATTGGATTTTGTTGAGCAAATGAATGAAATTTATGATGATCACACGGATTTGTTGATTGAAACATATATGAAACAACGTAAAAAACAAAATCAAATTCCAACGTGTGACGAGTCAAGCGATAATCCATATTTTACCCAAATCGACAATTTTCAAATAACAACTTTTAAAATTGAAAATGAAAATCTTAATGAAATTTTTGAAAACATCATAATTGAGTTGGATTTCAATTCTTTTGAGGGTGTGAAACTTGATTTAAACTTCGATTTTCCTTTTTTTGAAAATTTAAATATGACAACTTTGAACTTTAAACTCGATTTACACGATGAAGTTGTTGATAATCCAACAAAGGAAGTCGAATTTAACGAACATAAACTTTTTGGACTTTTCGAAAATGGGTTGTTAAATTCCGAAAAGGAAGAGTTAAATCGCCATTTCAATTTTGAAATCGATAATTTTGAAAAAATTGTTGATAATGAGCTTAACTTTTAATTTGGTGAAAATAAACTTGAATTTCAATCAATTGTTTTATCAACCCCGAAAATCATAAAAAATAAAACAACTCATACCGTTCTCAATAAAACGACATTCGTTTTTCCAAATCGACAATCAAATTCGGAATCTTTTACGAATTGGTTTTTCCTGCTTAAGCTGTGTCTCGTATACTTGACGAGACAAATGAATCGGTCTTTGGAAGACCGTTTCATTTACTCTTTAACTGTATATTTTCTAATCTCTTATAAAAAATAACCTTTTCATTTTCATTTAAATAACTGTCATGTTTTTATTTTTATTTTCCTCCTTCCACTTAGGTTGACTGTGGGGACACAGTCAAAATCAAGTGTGGGGGTATTAGAGATTCATCTACATTTTTTTTTCATGGTTTATTTTTGCCTTAATATCTCAAAAAAATAAATTTTAAAAAAATCCCAAAAATAAATTTTCTTTTGATTTTATTTTTGAAAGAAACACTATAAGATAAATATATGGTTTTGGTTTATTAAATTGAAATTTTTGAAAATTTATTTGTCTTAACAAAAATAAAATTGAAGTTTGATTACAAATAATAATGGTTTAACTAGTATATAGGAAGATTCATACGTGTTAATTATGAAGTACATCCTAATTGAAAATCTTTGTTTTAAAAAGTGGTTGATTTAATAAAGGATATAACTTTTTTTCTTTAAAGTTAAATGGTGCTAAGATGATTTTGCAAAACTCTCTCTCTCTTAAAAAAGTATTAAAAAAATAACATCCGAGTATTCACTCTCATTTAAAAGTCCTCACGGTTATGCATGTGTGAATTACTTGGAATCTTTGATTATGTGCTTTCATACTCATTTAAAAGTCTTCATGGTTATGAATGTATGGAACACATGTAAAAAAGAAAAAGAAAAAAAAGAACAGTCTTAATAAAACCACCCACGGTCGATAGGTGTATGCACGAAAGTGTGTGCACTCGCCATGCTCTGTACTCCCTCACATAAGCCCGAAAGGCAGTGCATGGGAGGTATATCTGGCCTCAGTTTACCTGAGTTAGGTGTGTAATTTTTCTTACAAATAATGAGAGAGCAAGAAATTGAAATGTAGCACTGTTTTTACTTATTTGATTTGAATTGTTATTGAAAAGAAATGAAAATACCACTTTATATAAACTTTGATAGTCAACTACAGATCCATTTCATAGATACACTTTGTTATCAACTGAAACAACGAGTTAAACTATTGTCTATTTGTTATGACAACTTGATTTTTGTTGGAAATTTTGACGAGTAAATGACATAAATTTTCAAGATAATACCAAAACCTATATTTAACTTATTTGTGTCAATTTAAAAGTAAATCCTTCATTGTAAATATTTTTAAAAATTCGCATTCATCTCTTTGTAAATAAATCTTGCATTTTGTAAATATTTTCATCCTGCATGTGGATTTTGTGGGTAGTATCCGCTGAAAACCCTCACGAGACAACACTCGTCCTACTTGGGATACCCAGAGGTTTAACGGCTTGTTGCATACGCTCAATGCAATCGTGCTCCCTACGAAAATGGACTTATCTTAGTTTTTCTTTATTCGAGGACGAATAAAAAGATAAGTGTGGGGGTATTTGAAGTGCACGTAAATGTGCATATTTTTACCACCATATTTACTCTACTTAAATTAAATAAATGATCATATTAGGTATTTTAACTTGTTTTAACCAAAATCCATATTAATTCCAAATTGTCACATATCCATCTTCACATAGGGGCAGAATGGTCATTTATGTGCATATATTTCTTTGAGAAAAATTAATTGGAAATATATATATATATATATATATATATATTTGTAGGAATTTGGTCTCAAATAGGAGTGGTTTCATGAAGGAATATGCATGCTCAAAGAATATAAAGGAATGAAGATGGCAATAATTCAAAGTGAAGATCATGGAGGACCCCACCTACCCACCACCTTTATGTAAAAACTACAGGCTAATGCACATGCTTATGGAATTAATGGCTTCATGTACACTTAAATGGGGATTATGACATGCTAATGATTATTTTGTGGCCACACTACCTCATGGGCATTTTGGGCATTTCCCAAAAATATGAATTAGGGTTTCATACATGTATAAATACCCATATGTTTCATGTAATCTCCCTCTCTTCTCTTAGTCTCCCTTAGGCCTCCTTCTCTTTAGTTTAGTTTAGATCAAAAATAAAAGGAAAGCTCCTCTTTATCTTTTCATGGCTACTTAGCCATTTTTATTTTATGTAATCTTTTTTATTTTATGCAATTTAATACATGCTCTTTCCTTTTCATGTTCATTTACTTTCATGTTGCAGTGTAGATCTCTTCTCTTTTATGCAAGTAGAATAATTTTTCCTTTCATTTTGCTCTCTTTTTCCTCTTCTTTTTATTCAATGTTGCTTGCTACATTTGTTCATGTGATGACAAATATGAGAGGCTAAACCCCTTCAATTTAGGGGTAATGAAGCTCTCTAATTAATGTAGCTTCAACACTTTGTCAATTCATGCTCTCTTTTTATGCTTAATGAGAATGATTGAAGTGGTTTAATTTGTTGTCTTTGCTTTGAATTTGATAGTCTATATTGTTGACAGCAAATAGGCTATGCTTAAACAATCACTAACACAAATGCCTCTTCATGAATATATGATTATGGCATAAGAAAGTGATTTGAAATTAAAATTTAGGGGTCTATGTTTCTAATCAATAGTTAATAGGCCATACTTAAAATAGATTTCATTTTCATTTTCTTTGTCAAGTTTCATGAAAGATAGTAAGTGTTTTAAGGGGTGTGTTATAGTTTGATGGCTTATGTTGGCTAATCAATAGCTCAAATATGCCATACTTATGATAAACACATCAATTAAAACACTAATCACCATAAAAGAGAGATCATGATTTCATATGTTGAACTACATGATCTAGAGAGTGGATTTATTCTCTAAATTGTCATTTAACTCTCATATTTGTATTTCTTTTCTTTTTGTTAGTTAGTTCATTTTCTTATTTTCTAGCTTAAACACACTCTCGACTTTGGTATAATTTGATTGAGTAGGAAATTTAAATTAACAATTCCCTGTGGATCGACTCGTATTCGCCCCGTACTACAAGTGTACGCCGTGCGGTTGCGGTTATTTTTAATTTAAATTCGTTCGACAGTTTTCTAAACAGACAGAATTTCCGTCGACGAATAAGTTTTTGGCGCCGTTGCTGGGCTATTTGTTTTGATTTTGATTTTCTATTCTTCGAATTATTTTTGTTTAATTTTTGTGTGTTCGTTTGTGTGTTTTTTGATTTCATTTTGGTTTTGTGTGTGTTGTTTTCTAGTTCCTTTTTTACATTTGCATTTTCATTATTAAAAAACAAAAAAAAAGAGCATATACAATTTCCAAAAGAAAAAAATTTCATTGCATTTTCAAATACATTTTCAACTTTTAATTTACAATACATTATTCATTTTCTTCTTTTGGTCTGCACTGTGCAACTGATTACTGTGCAAACATTCTCTGCCTTAACCTCCCCTCTTCCAAAACACTGTAGACATATACTCTCCTCCCCACTGCACTGCTCCATATTCAACAAACCACTCCTCTATTCCACTGACCAAACTGACATCACACCCAACAACCAACTGCCGCAACATAGCCAAACCATTGCTACACTTTTGCAACTGCCTGACCTTCATTTCAATCACTGCGATTTGTTCCCATGTGTTCGTATTGAAATTCTGGACATTTTAGCACTGGTTTGGACAGATTCTAAGACTTTTTAAATTTTGGATTTAAATTGGATTTAAATTCATTTTAAATTCAAAAGGTGAGTGTTTTAACCCACTCACACCTTCTAAAATTTCTTATGTGTGTTAGTTTGACTTTTGATGTGATTAGAAATTTATTTATAACTGTATGGCACATTTTTAATCATCATCTCAATTAAATTGAATTTATTGAACTAAAGTGTTATTTAATTTATTATTGCATATATACTACCAGTTAAATTGTTATTTAATTTATTATTGAATATAAACTGCCAGTAAATACTTTTTTTATTATCTGTTCTATATTGATGTTATTGTTTGAATTTGACGATGATTGTGATAAATAGTCAATGATTGATATTGGATGAATGGATGTTGTATTCTATATTGTTATAAACTATGAGTTGTTATGTGTTTTATTTCATTCAGGATTGCGGTTTGAAATGATATATAACTGTATTTTTATTTTAAATTAGGGATTGAAATGATAAATATTCGTATCACTTGACCATAGGGTAGAAAATTATATACAGACACCGTGGTCTATATATATAAATATTTTGAAATGATTTCTATGGTTTGGTAATGAAATATATGGTTTTATGAGATATTGATTTGGATTTTTTTAAATGTTATTTTATGTATTGTTAAATTTCTGGTTTTAAGCTATGTATATAATTGGTTTAAAGGATAAAATAAGTTCAATAATAAAGTTGGATTTTATTAAGATATAACATGGTTATGTATTTATTAAAATTATATTTCTGGAGTTTATAATGACTTAAATGAGAATAAGGTGGGAAGATAAATATGAAATTGATTTGAAATATAATAAAACTGAGATTTTAAAGGTGTGATTTTTATAACTGGATTTTGGTTTAAGATGAATTAAACGAATATTTCAAGTATAAATAAATTGAAGGAAATATTTAGTTATTTGTAATTTGAGTTTTATTTAAAAGAAAATGGATTTATTATGCAAATATTTCAAAACTAAAAATAGAACATTGAATTGTTGAATCATAATTACCAACCTTAGTTTGAAATTGTCTAATACTTAAAGTTTGAAATATATTGAATTGAAATGTTTATTGAAACTGAAAGTGGGTTGAAAGTTATGAATCGAGGTTTAATTTAAAGTGACTAAAATTATGAAGTCGAGGAAACTGTTTTACTTTATAAAGTAATTTTAAATTCTAACTATTTTATTTTATATACTGTGTTAATATCCAAACCATTTAAGTTTTAGAAGTTATGATTTAGAAGCTATGAAATTCGAAGTATTATGTTTTGAAAGGTTATATTTCAAGCGTTTGGTTTCAAAATATTATAATTTTGAAAGTACTATGATTTTGGAAAAGATATATTCGAAATAAAAATGATATTATATTGATTTGGGTTTTAATAAAATGATATCATATTGATTGGTTTTTGAAACGGAAATGATATCGTATTTATATGGTTTTGAAGTGGATATTATATTCTGGTTTGAAGTATAATTACTTTGAAATGACTGTGTTGTTTAAATAACGTTTGGTTGTTAAAGAGACCAAGATCGGAAGTTGTCATACTCTCTGCCAACTCCGAAAACCACTTTAACAACTGCGTATGCGGTGGAGATTTCAAAATGAAGTAGGATGGTGGTGGGGTTCCTTTGAGATATATACATGGGCCCGACTCCCATGAGTTGGCATAAGGTGGCTAAAATAGGAGTGATTCCGGGCCAGTGAGGTAGCTCCTCTTATTGGACACACTCCTTCGATATTATATTCTGACTTGGAGATTCATTTGACGGCCACTTTTGATTTTTAATTTTGGGGGTGTCGCTCGAGGTGGGCGGTAGCGGTGCGCTATGCGTCACCACCAATTTGGATAGTAATTGGTATATCTACCCTGGCATTGCATTGTGTGACATGTCACCTACTCTAGCGCCCCTTGTACGAGTTTGATTTTCTCCCGTAGCCGTGGAGTACTTAGGGAAGTCTCCCGATTTGGAGATGCGCTGATACTGGATGGACTACTAGGAGTATTACGTGTTAAGGTGGAAAATGTAAAGCCTTAACGCTATTTAAAAGTAAGTTTATTTTACTATAGACATTATTATAATAGCGAAATATTATTACATAGTAAATAGTTTAACGGATCCTTAGCAGATGTGAATCCCGAGCATCTCTTAAGTTACCGCACTCACGTTAGACACTGGATATGAGATGTCAAATCCCGTAAACATCTCTGACGCCGTTACACTCATATTTATTTCCGTTGATTTAACTTACATAAGATCTTTTAGTTCTGACTCGAGTGTTTTGTCTTGTCAATTCGCTTGGGTCAGCCTGAGCATTTCAGGATTTGAAGACTTTGTTCTGAAGGTCGAAGACGAAGATTTTTCTACTATTATTTATTATATTATTCCACTGCATTCATACTGTTCTGTTGCATTATTTATTATTCTCTGGTATGTGTAACTCTGATATGTGTTGTATAAATATATTCTAATGTTTTTGTAAAACAACTTCATGAACTGATATTTGATTATTATACTTTGTCATTCCGCTGTGAGATTTTGTTTTGTTTATTTCTTCCTCTGCTTTTCTTATTCACCCTAATAACAATTCACCCTTTTGTATGGTTTGAGTCTGACGTGCATGGTTTATCGCCGATTTAAAACATACAAAAAGGCAGGATGTTACAAGAGCTTAGGTTGAGCGAACTCTTAGGCCTTGCTTAGGGTCAACTCATTAGAGATAGGGTTAGTAATAGCCTAGAATGAGTTTAGTCTATGATAGAGCATAGTTGTAATTTATATGTGTGTGTGTGTTCGAATTATTTCGAGCTGCTTTAAAATGTTTGATTTAGTTCCCTTTTCAATTAAGATATCTCGTCTAAGTCCTGCTTGTAAGAATGAATAATAGGGCAACATGTGGTAGAGGAACTAGTAGCACCATGACCACCATTGGTCGAGCCTCGAATATTGGAAAAGTTAAAGTAGTAAAAGATGCTGAGCCAGTGCAACCACGTGTGAACTTTGCAACTCAAAAGCTATACTGATCTTGGAGGAAAGCCATTTAAGGGTGCGTAATCCATCATCGAAGTCCAAGCTTTGCTTCATTCTTACAAGAAGATTTTCAAGAGGTTGGATATTTTGAATGAGCAAAAGAGTTTCTTAGCATCTTAGCAGCTACAAGATGGAGTAGTAACAGGGTGGGACTGTCTTACAATGAATGTTCCAGAGGATGATTTTTCTTGTGCTAGATTTAAGGAGGAGTTTGAAGACTCGTTCTAGCCTGCTGCAGGAAAGACTCATATGTATAGGAGTTTCATGGATCTTAAACAAGGAGATTTTTCAGTGTCTGAATATGAAACCAAGTTTAATATGCTATCGCAATTTGGTCCAGATTAACTGATACCCTACTTAAGAAGAATGAGATGTCTATGATAGGAATGAGGGAAGGATTTTTGGAGAAGATGACCGCCCATTTGAAGGAATCTTTTATGGACTTGGTAGATATGGCTTTGAGGTATGAAGTTCTGGAGATGAAGAAGCAGGCAGCAACACCTAGAAACAATAACAACAACCCAAATAAGAGGAAGTTTAACTCGCAATGGAAGAAGCGATGAAAGGGAAAGTTGAGAGGAGATCATGGGAAAATTTATAAGGATTTTGAGTGTTTTTAGTGTAAGAAAAATGGCCATCGACAAAGGTTTTGTAAGAATTCTGAAGCTTCAAAGTAGTGGGCAGGACCTATTTCCTCAATGGTTCAAAAGGCACTTTGCTACAACTGTCAACAACTAGGGCTTATGGTGAAGGATTACTCACTACTGAAGAGGAGTCGCAAGTCGCAGTTTATGCCATCAAGGATGAACCATCAACCTTAATGGATGTGAAAGGGAAAGTAGTTCTTGAAGGTATTTTAATTATCAAAGGTATTTTTGTTCGAGTATTGTTTGATACTAGGGCTACGGGCAGTTTCACTTCTATAGAATCGATGGGTAGATTGCAACTTTTCCAAGAATTGTAGAAACCCCCATTTATGTGTCTAACCCCAGAGAAGGTATGACTAATATGTGCATGATTTGTGAAGATATACCGATTACTTACCTTACCCATCATTTTTCATGTAACGTGTATGTTTTGGATTTTAATGGCATTGATGTTATACTCGTCATGGATTGGTTATCAAAGTATAAACATGTTCTAGATTGTGTTGAAAGGACAATACTATTGCAAATTAAGAGAAAGGAACATGTGGAATTGGCATGTAAACAACCTAACAAGCGAATGATAGTTTCGTGTGTGCCTTAAAAAAGAGTTAGGATCGATAGTAATCGTTAAGGATTTCCATGATGTTTTTGAAGAAGTTAATAGTCTACGTCCATATCAGAAAATTGAGTTCCATATCGACTTAATTCCTGGTTGGAAACATGTTATTCAAACTATTCATAAAATGGCTCCAAGAGAGGAATTAACGGACCAGACAGATGATTTGTTAAGAAGAGGAGTGACTAGGCTAAGTCACTTAAGTTGGGGAGTATTTGTAGTTTTTATAGCAACTGTAGTTTTTGTTGCAAATTATGATGGTTTATTGAGACTTTGTGTGGATTATAAAGAGCTGAACAAGCAGACAATTTGAAACAAGTATACCTTACCTTATATAGATGACATGTTTGACCAACTTCATGGTGCTAAAGTATTTTCCCAAATCGATCTTGCTACAGGACTTTACCAATTAAGGGTAGCGGAGGATATTATATGCTCGAAACCAATTAAAGAACCATAATGTTTCTTTGAGTGGTTAGCTATATTTTTTGCGCTAATCTATGCACCTACTTATTTCGTAGATCTTATGAACCAAGTTTTTAGAGATGTGTTGAATAATTTTGTGTTAGTCTTTATAGATGATATCTATATTTACTCTAAGACATGTAAGGACACAAATAACATTTGGAACTGGCGCTGGAGCCATTAAGGAAGCATGTTTAAAAAGCTAAATTTTCTAAGTGTCATTTTTGGAAATCGGAAGTAAGGTTCCTCGAACATGTTTTATAGGGGGATGGTATTTCGATTGATCCGCCAAAGGTAGCGGCTGTTCAAGAGTAGAAGACACCATAGACTCTGATGGACGTCGAAGTTTCTTAGGTTTGGTCGAATATTATAAAAGATTCATCCAAGACTTCTCTAAGGTTGCCCCGCAACTGACTACGTTGACGAATAAAGATGAGATCTTTGTTTGGACTTTGAAGTTTGAGGAAGCATTTGTTGAGTTGAAGCAAAAGTTGACCAGTGCTCCGGTCTTTGCTATTTCGGATGAATTTGGAGGATTGATGATATATATAAATATCTATGGTGTAGGATTGTGTGCAGTTCTGGTGCATCATGGCAGAGGTATTGCTTATGCTAGCAGGCAGTTGAGGCCTCATGAGAAGAATTATGCAAAATATAATTTGAAGTTATTAGCTATGGTGCTTGGACTGGAAATGTGGAGGCATTACTTACTGGGTGAAAAATTCGAGCTCTTCATGGATCACCAGTCCTTGAAGTATCTTTTTATGCAGAAGGAACTGAATATGATGCAGCAGCGGTTGTTCGAATTTATGATGGCCTATGACTTGGGTATCCCATATGTCGGTAAAAGCAAACGTGGTAATGGATGCTCTGAGCGGGAATTTAGTTTGTGCATTTTTGGAAGTTACTCCAACTCTTCTGAGGAGGATTGCAGGAAAACAAAGGGAAGACGGTTGCTTTATGGAAATCATCAAGGATGTCGAGGAAGGTCATTGTTCGAGCTTTGGGATGGACCATTAAGGTATATTGCGGATGAATGGAAGGATATGTGTTCCTAATATCAATGCTCTTAGGCAAGAAATTTTAACAGAGTGCCATTGATCCACGTTGAGTGTGCATCCTAATGTTTTGAATATGCGTCGAGATATGAAGCAGGTATTCTAACGGAAAGGGATGGAAAGGGATATCTCAACCTATGTCAGCGGATGTGTGAATTGCCAGCAAATCAAGGGTGATCACCAAAGGACTACTAGGTTACTACAACCACTAGATATCCTAAATTGGAAATGAGGGCAAGTATCTATGGATTTTACAGATGGTTTGCCTCGATCGAGAAAAGGTAATGATGGTTTTTAGGTTATTATTGATTGGCTAACCAAGAGCATTCATTTTATTCTAGTAAAACCGACTAAGACTGTGGCAACTTTGGCAAAGATTTATATGAGATAGATTGCCTGACTGCATGGAGTTCCCATTAGCATTGTAAGTGATCGGGGTCCAATCTTCACCGGCTAATTTTATAAGGAATTACAAGCAGCTTTGGGAACAAGGCTAAGTTTGAGCATAACATACCATCCTCAAGTGGATGTCTAAACCAAAAGGGTGAACCAAATCTTAGAAAATCTTCTGAGAGCACGTATCTTAGACTTTGGAGTATCGTAGGAGGATCATCTTCACTTGGTGGAATTTTCATACAACAATAGTTATCAAGCAAGCATTGGCATGACACCTTATGAAGCCCTTGATGGGCGACGATGTAAATCACCATCGTGTTAGGTGGAGTCGAGGATTAGTTAGTGCCGGATATTATTCGATAGGCTATGGAGAAGGTTTAAGTGATCAAATGGAGGATAAAGGAAGCTTAAGATCAATAGAAGAGCTACGCCAATCAGAGGTGAAGGGATTTGGAATTTTTTGTTGGTGACTTTTTATTTTTAAAGATTTCCAATAAGAAGATTTGTTGAGTTTCAGCGGAGTGAAGATTCCAGAGATTACACTTGGGAGGCAGAAGATAGCATGAAGGAAGCTTATCCCGAGTTGATGATATAATAGTAGTTTGCTGGCTGTGTGGATTTTGTACTCTTCATTTGTGATGTGATTGCCTAGCATGCCCTTTTGAGTTATTTGGAGTTATCTTTTTGTGTGTTAATTTTGGAATGAAATTATTTTAAGGGAGGAGAATGTAACAACCCGTAACTTAATCACTTTAAATACAAATATTTGATAAATTTTTAAATAATTAATCAGTGGATTTTTTTATTTAAATAAATCTCTTTTTAAGTAATAACTAATGATGGTGGAGTTATTTTAAAATTTGGTTTACAAAAATAATTAATTTAGAGAAAAATCGAAAATTGGACCGAGAATCATTTTTTAGATTTTTGACTTTTCATCGTCCAAAAGTAATCAGAATATATTATGTACATTAGAGTACATGTATACACACAAATATAAATAACCTATGCTTTAATTAAAATATGGTTAGAGTTAAAATAAATTTAAAATATTTACTTAAGTAAAATAGTAAATGTTGACTTTTATTTTAAAATTTTAAAATAAAGAAAAGTTTGAAAAGTAACTTTACATCATGGAAAAGAAGTAAAGTGATGGAATGAGGGGGGAGGTTGATATGTTGAATCTAAATCAAGGTAGGAGTGGATGAAGTGGCAATAAAGTATGGTGGGTAAAGGGATAAGGGTAAAAAGGTAATTTCCATATTTCATTTTAAACAAAATTTTCATTTTTAAATTTTATTTACTTCAATTTCATTCATTTTTAAACCTCATCTTTTCTTTTTCCATGCTTTCGTTTTTATTTCCATGGCATCTTTGAATTTTTAAAGTTAAAAATCCTTTCCTTTTCCATTTTAAACCTCTTCTCTACATCTCATATATTCCACAATAAGACCCAAAACACCCTCCCTAAGCCATGGCCAAGCCCATTTTCTCCTAGGCGAAACCAACCTACTACTCTTAGGCTCCTACAAATCAAGTTTTTACAAAAAAAAGGCTAATTTCGTGTGTTAGTGCAAAGTGTGGTGGTAGTTTGATATGAATTTGGTTGATTTTGTTAAGAAAATCTCACTTTTAAAACCAAAGTTTTGAACTTTATTAATATGATAATAATTTTAGGTAGTAGTTTACTTATGTGTGTAAGTATAAGTTTGAAACGTATGTTATTGGTTTGGTTCTCGCTTAAAGTACATGGTATATGTGATGTTTGGTTAATGGCTTGGAATATGGTCGAAGTGCTTATGTATGATGTATAAGTAATAATCTTTCCTTGTTATGGATGAGATTTACATATGTATATGTGTGCTTATATATATGGTTAGTTATATGCTAGTTGGAAAGTAAATGCTTGAATTTGTTTATGTTCGACATCGAGATCCTGTGTGTTTTAAAACTTGTTTATTTCATTGTTTAGAAGTATTTCTAAAAAGTCTTCCAAACTTTCTTTTTTTTCAAACCTTTATACGAAGTTTTTAAGTAATTTAAATATGGAAGGAAAATATTTAAAGTTTGTTTTGTGGTATAAAACAAGTTTAAAAGTTATGGTCCATACAGCCAAAGCTGCTATGGATGTAGTTCGTAAATCAACAACTTTTGTGTAGACTAAAAGGGTTTTTTCTTTAAATATTTCTGAAAATTCTTTTAAAATATATTATAAATTTTAAAAATATTTTTAAAAATATTTTTTAATTAATTACTACTTAAGTAGAGGGTAATTATTAAGTAGTTAAGTAAAGGGTAATTATTAATTAATTAAGGGCGATTGTTAATTAATTAAGGAAGGTAAATTATTGTTTAATTAATTATTAAGTAAGGTTAGTTATTATTTAATTAGTCAGTTAAGTAAAGGTTTAATTATTATTTAATTATTAACTAAGTAAAGGTTTAATTATTATTTAAGTAAAAGGTTTAATTATTAACGAATTATTATTCAAATAAAAGGTTTTCATTTATAATTAATTAATTATATAAAGGTTTTTAATTTTAAATCACTTTATTTCCAAAGGTCGGAATGTTTAAAAGCAACCTCTTTTGTAATGGATGTTTCTAAACACAAGGGATTTTTTGTCTGTGCCATTAAGTAACCAAACAAATATAATTTATGCTGAAATATTGGTATGTTTTATGGAAAGTAAATCATCTTGTATTTACTACTAAAACCCGATGAGTTGACTTTCATGTATATGTAAATCTAGAACTTGATTTTCTAGGCGAGGGATAAAGAAGTCAAAATGTTTGAAACATGATAAAAATGGACATTAATTTCGATAAATGGGTCATGATTAATTAAGTATGTAGAATATACATCATCATATACTTAACACCAAATTCCAAGATATGAAACTTGTCTCTATCCTGTGAAGTAAGAATGTACGTCGAAGCAAGCATAGTTACTAACTTGTCCGACTTCATTATTAATCAAGGGACAATATTATTTGAAATCGGAAAGCAGGGATAAGTATAGGATGGCTCATGTTTCATATGCCAATTTATATTTAACTTAGATAGTGGATTTCTCCACTATCAATAACTTGACCAGTTTAAAATTATCGAATATTGGTTCAAAGAGATTGGATCGAATAAGCATGAGTTATCTGACATCCACTTCGAACCAACATATGCATTTGAATCAGAAACATCTTGAAGATGATGGAATCAAAGACGAAGACCTTTAAAGTGCAAGGTCCACTTGCTACTAATCCTGAGGGTGGTTCCAAAAAGAATGTACTAGAAGTAATGCCTTTGGTTTGTTCATATCCTAAACAGCTTATATAGACGAATGCTAGCATTGCATTTCTCTCTTAAGGGCAGTGTTAGAATTCCAAGTGGGATTGCTTTCCAAAAAGGTAAAAGGGAGCTTCAGTCCTCATAACCGGGAATGAATAAAACATGGGATATACCAAAAGGCTATATGGGTCGCACACAATAGGGTATGGTCATTACTCGATCTAGTTCGATATTTCCAAATTTTGTATGCTAGTGACCTGGGTACGGTTGTTGATCGCAATCAGGGTGGTGAAATAGTTGGTACTATCCAGTAAGGGGTAGGCAGGTCTTGCCATATAGAGAGTCCATGCGAGGCCCTAGGTACACTTTATCTAGAGGTGTACTATGACAGGTGGTACCCTAATAGCCTTGTTATTGATAAAATCCATTCTCCAATAAGTGCGTTTATGGACTTAGTTGTATACCTAATATGCCGGAATGCAATTAATGTAACAATTTCGGCTATGGTTCAATATTTACTTTAAACACTAGGCATTATTTTAATATCACGAGATTCTTATAATAAGGTTTTGGTTATCATAAGGTAAAAACCAGTCCATGTTTATGTATGGCGTGATATTACAAGATACCTTTATTTTGAAAGAGTTTTTTAATTATAAAAGTTTAGTTGTTTGGAGTTTACTTATACAAGACCCATGTCTGATCCAGAGTTTTTCTTTCTTTCCTTAAAACTCTTGAGTACTCAAATTTGTATGAGTAGCAAAGTAGTCTAGATTCATACGGATGCATTTTGAAGGAGTATAGAGTAGGTAGCTTCGACATTATCTAGTTATATATTTCTATTTCCACGGTGTGTGCATATTTTGTATCTCTATTTTGGGTGTAGGCAGTTGTAATTGTCCCTAGTTGAAGTTAGTACCTATTATGACTTTGATGTTTCATTTGTTAGTGACCATATGTACTACCTTATATTCTATTATATATGATTGCCATGCATTGTGAGATTCGGTATTTCTTTCTTCTTGTCTTTTATTTACCCCAATGACTTGTCTTTTAGAAACCTAAATGATCGACATATGAATACCATGGGTGTATTAAATGTCGTCTCTAGGAGTAAGATAGACAGATTGTTACCGAAATTATATATTTTGGGTATTGAATTTGATGGTACTACTTTTGTTTTTGGATTTTCTAGGTTTAGTTTAATTCCAGGGATAGACAAGATGAGTATATATGGAGTGGTACTAGACCATGATAAGAAGGGAGTTCATTCTGGTACTTGTAGTGGGCGCAACTTGGATTTTTACTACAATCCCAAAAGTTTAGTTATGTTGAGTTCCCTAAAACCCCTAAACCAGTTGCATGAGGAGTTAGCTTCCATTCCAATAGTTAATGACTTCCCAAATGTGTTTACCGAGGTTTTCGATCTTCCTCGCCATTGGGAGTTTGAATTTTTAATTTATTTAGAGGATAATGCTATACCTATTACCTTACATCTTAAGCATGTGGCTCCTAGAGAAAGGTGCAAGTTGAATAAACAGATGAATGAGTTGTTGGAGAAAGTTGTTATTCAAAGAAGTATTTCAAAATGGGGAGCACCTATAGTCTTTACTACTAAAGCAGATGGTTCTCTAAGGTTTTGCATCGATTGTCATGAGTTAAATAAGGTGATAAAGAAGAATCATTACCCACTTCCATGAATAGACGATTTCAATGATCGGTTAGTTGGAGCAAATATATTTTCTTAGCTTGACTTGGCCACCAGAATTCATCGGTTACATTTGGTAGAGGATAGTATTAAGAAAAACACTTATCTTACACCAGACGGACTTTATGAGTAGTTGACTATGCTATGTGGGCTTGCTAATGCACTAGCATATTTTGTCCACCTCATGAGTCGATTCTTTAGTAGATTTTTTAATAAGTTCATGGTGGAATTTGAACATGTCTTTTCGAAAAAAAGGAATAGCCTATTTAAGAATAAATTTGTCAACACCTGAAAACATGTAAAACATTGATTAATTAAAGTTTAGCCTCTTCGAAGCTAGTTGAGGTTTTTCACAATGAGGTTAAATAAATTCATAAGTTGATGCATGTATGGCTCTAAATCTATAGTAATTCCGAGTGTCGAAGGCATTGTCACTTAGAAGGTAATGAATAGTACAAATTAATATGCTATAGGCAAGGTGTCGACTAAGTCAATATGTCTGGATAGATGTAAATCAATATGTTCGAAACGTCCATGTCTTTATTCAACTTCAATTAAATATGTAAATACCAAATTCGATTATACTAATAGGCTATGCAATTTTTTAATTTCCAATTCCTTGTGTGTATAAGTCTCAAATGTTACAATCGGCAAAATCCCCAAATTGATTTAGGGTTTACAAACTTGAAAACATATAAGAAATGGCGAGAGAAAAATCGGTCCCCAAAATAGCACACCTTGGGTTGTATTTATAAAGGTGGGATGGCAGGGTCTTCGATGTAGGAGGCTTCGATGATAGCCTTGGCGACAATGTAGACAATGGCCTCATCGACCTTAATTGTCTTATGCACTAAACTCACTTTCGTGGCACTTCGACCATGCTGATCATCAACGCCGATGTCATATAAGAGATATAAAGATCAAAGTTCTATCTATTACTTATAATGGAAAGGAGAAACCACACCTTTTTACTATCACCACGTGTCCCTTAATTACTATTGTCGACAGTTCGTTTCACGAAGCGACTGGTAATAAGAATGGAGCGGTTAATCCTCTACCTTTCAGTATACTGCCTTTTTTTCTTCGATACATCCATTTTCCGAAACCTAAAATCATACCAAACAATTTTTTACTTTTCTCCCGCAAATTTTTACTTTTCTCCCCAAATCGAACCAATTCCTACTCCAAATTCATAATTTTCAGTCATAAAACCCACGATCATCCGGATACAACCCATAGACTTTCACTGTTCTCCATCTGCAATTTGGAAGATGGAACCAGACTAGTATTTTATTAACTCTGCTACCTACTGTGGTGATTTCTTCTTTAAGCGCGTGAAGATGAAGGCTTTTAAGTACTTTGATTAAATCAAGAAGATGCTCGGCTCGATCTTCGCAATATAACGAAGCTCTGACCATGAATTCTCCATCTTCTTCGTATGTTGATTTACGGTTAGTTCGTCTGATTCAGTTGTTAACGCACTTTCTTCTGCAAATTTTAGATGTTTTCCTTCTTAGTACTTTCACATGTTGGATTACTTCTGCTAGCAATGATGCTTTGTCTGTCTATAGAAGTATTGAAAGAAAAAGAAAGTCATATTTTCCATTTTATCATTTTGGATCACTTTTGAATAGAATCCTATTTCAATTTTGAATCGGTTTTAAAACTACTTACAAATTTAGGTCATGTTCTAGTTATGTCGATTAAACTGACCAAATACACTCGAGTTATTCCGGCTAATACTGCCAAAAATGGTCATTATTCATAAAATTACAAATCTTTGTGCTGTAAATGCAAGGTACTACATGTTATAGCAGTTGACCCCAAAGTCTTCGAATGTAGAGGAACTGTCATATCAGTAGTAATAATGGTCAAAGGCTTATATTACAAAGAGTTTGAACAAGTTTTAATCTTATTTATTTATTTATTATTTATTTATTTATTCCAGATGTGTACTTGATTGAACTTGATTAACTGAATAAAAGATTTTGGAATAGTTTTGTTGCCTTTTTTAGAAGGAAAAGAAAAACAAGTTCTGCAATTATAGTAGAAAGGACTGGCTTTTTTAGCTTATCTGGATTAGCTATATTGGAGTAGCAACAAAAGCTAGAAATGGTTACACATTGGTACTCCATGAATACTGATATCTACTGATAATAATTTTTTTTACTTTACTAACAACTTGGATGAGACCATTGTTTATTAGAGTATTTAACTTCGACTAAGTGATGCGCATAATAATTAACTTTTTGTTATAAAAATTATTGTGAAACATTCTCCCTGAGATATTTCATAGTAAAAATATCAACTGTGTAAATTAACATTTGTCATCGTGATAGTTGGTAGATCGTGTTGATGTGCCTATGTTAATCTCACTAGCATTGTTAGGTCATGCTCCTCGTAGTTACACATACTTTTTCTTCCAAATATATCTTTTTATTGCATACTTCAAAATCATAATACATGAATGAATTTTATTGTAAGAATTCATGGTGAAATTGTAAGTTTCTATGTGAAATCGTAAAAATTCATTACGGTTAAACTATAAATTTCTTTTTCAAATAGTCCATCTCCTTATTGTATAAATTGGCAGTTATAACTATTTTTGACAGTCTGTTATTATTTGTGTTTGTGTTATAGACATACACCCTATATACATATATGTGTGTGTGCAGATATTCATATATACATGCTAATAAGGATTAATCGGAATCTTTTGTTAACTAACTATAATACCCCTTAACACCATTTCCAATCATTTGTTTTTATTGTCTGAAACGAAAAAAAATGTCTTTTTGAATATGCACATAAATAGAACATCATACCCACCCACATAAACCATGCTTGCATAAAAGTTTCATCACTTTTGAAGGACTAATGTGTGGGCTGCTGGATAAATAACAGAATGTAAACTTCTTTTGAATAGAATATTAACCTGAATATTTTGTATTTGGTTACCTGGTTGGTTATGGTAATCTTTATGAGATATTAATTCCATTCATTGGGTTTAAACTTTCCTCCTATTATATTATAATTAATATAAAATAATTGAAATACATATTTTTAATCACTTTCTTATAATCAAATTAGTTAATAGGACTTTATGTCATTCTGACAAACAAGTGTCCTAAAGCTTTCGAGCATTGTTTCGCGGTTCGGTATTCCAGTTGTTGTTAACCGTGTTTTGTTTCATTTCTGAAAAATAACGATTTACGTATAGAAATTCTTATTCATTTAAACCATGTTTTGTTATGGTTTCATCTGAGATGTAAAGCATATTAAGGCAAAATCAAATTTAGCTAATTAGCATTATACATAAAGCAGCACACCCAGGAAATTGCTAGAAAATCATAAGTGTTTATGAATTCATTTGTTAATGCTCTCTGAGGTAATATTCAATACCTATGCGACTGTGCTGATATTGATCCATGTAATGTTTTTCATAATCTCAAGTAAAAGAATGCAACTGATCAAAGTGCAAACTGTGGTGAAAACAACATTATTGAGTTAATCAGTAATAATGTCTCTAATTTTGTGTGAAAACCATACATTGCTAAGATAATTATGCAAATATTATTACAGAAGCCGAGTGTGGATGAAATAGTTAAAACTCCCAAGTTGGAAAGTGTGCTAAATGGGAGTTTACTTTAGTTCCAATGGGCTGCCGTGGATGTGGTTGTTGTTTCCATGGATGTCGCGGTGGTAAACGCAGACAAGACAGCAGGATTCTTTTACATTTTCACAGGACCAATAACCGCATCGGCTGTTAACACCATTCTCCAAGATTGCCAATGTCACTTTTCCTACCCTCTAATTCTTCAACACACTTACGAGCATCGATGTTGGTCCTCCGTCGGCTTACAGATGGTTTTTAAAGTTGGGGCTTTTCCAGGTTAGTAATTTTTAAGCCTTTACCTAAATTCTGGTTTTTCGCTATTCACTGCATCTACTACAGAAGATTTTTGAAATTAGGACTATTCCATGTCATTCATTTTGAAAATTGTAATTGAATTTTGATTTTTCGCTCTTCACCGTTTGCTCTTCACTACATTTAAATGAGGGTTATGGTAGGTTTACATTTTTTGAGTTTCAACCGTGATAATTCTGAATTCACGTATTTTACTTCTATTGTAGTTTTTGTCAACTTGAAATAAATTTGTGATAAATTGTTCTCCGTTTATCTATGAAGTAGATCCACGTTGACTTATTGTAAGTGAGTAGGGAGGCAATGGTATTTTTCAACCAACGCTATAAAAAAAATTTAGTTGGAAGTAAATTTGTCGGAGTTTATACTCACTTTATCTATGCAGGCGAACCACCTTGACTTACTGTAAGTTAGCTGAGTAGGGAGGCAGTAGTATTTGCCACCCAAATGATATAACAAACACGTTTTTCTTGGATAGAACTTAGGATCAGTATTCATAGGATTATTCAAAATAGTAACAATATAAGAAACAGTTTCTTATTGGACACAACACATAGTCACTATTCCTAGGACTGCTCGATATTGTTTTATTTTCACACATTTAGGTACTAACTTCAATACACCTTATCCAATATTTCTTATGAGGTTGTGTTTTAATTTATGCTTATAGGTCTGAAATAGGAGATAAATGCAACTATATTTATTTTCTCTACAATACTCATGTCTATGGGTTTCTGCATGAATATGATTTTAAACCCCTAACATGATCCAAAATATTTGATTACCACTCATGCATTAGTTCAACTCATGTTTATTTTACTCTGCATTGTTCTATCTTTCATTACTGGTTAACTGCAGTAAGAGATGCAAATGATTGAGGTTCTTTATGTCAAACTTTTTGTATCCATATATGTGAACTTCATAAGGAAATATGAGATACCATGTGTAAATTAGGCAGCTTTTTTATTCCCACCTTAAGTTAGGTGGTTACATGAAACATATAGCAGTAAACCAGGATTATGGAAGACAATTATGTGCTTTGTCAATATTTTTTTCCTGTCTTTATACCTTAAATTGTTGAACATAAAAATAGTTTATAATGGTTATGTATTTCTATTAAGATCTGCTAATGAACCACTTGCATGATGATATTATTTCTCTTAACAAACAAATGCATCTATCCTCTACAACATTTGTGCTTCCATGTTGTACTGACAGCAAACATCTTCTATAGTTATTTAGGAGTAAATGACAAATGGTTGATTATGCTTAATAATTCAATGAGCTATAAAGTAAAATGGTTTAAGTAGTTATACTTATTTCATTGTTACAATCGACACATATACATTCGACTTCCCTTCTTCTTTGTCTCTAATAGTAATAAATATATATATGTTTAGGCTTATAGTAAGGATGTCCATCGTATACTTGAATAATATTGTTAAGGGATGCAATGCAAAGAGTATAGACAGGGCCGGGAACATAAAGCCTTCCCGTGCGTGTTCACATTTCACTTTCCTATTCAATATTTCTCCTATTTGCATGTGTCAATACATTTTAAATGAAATATAATATATTCTTTGGTATCATTTGGTCATAACATATATAGCCATGTAATATTCTCCCTGTTGTATTTTTCAGGAAATCAAGTAGGATGATATTGTATGCTAAACAGCGAAGACTTCTAACTCTTATCAAGTTATTTATACATAGTCACTTTGTAACGACCCGTTAAATTAATAATATTAAATGAATTGAATTAATATAATTTCTAATCTAATTTAGGATAATGTAGAAATTTGGTATAGCAGTTGTAATTTAGTGTAACAATAAAATTTTATGACAATAGATTTGGATAATGTAGATTGTCACAATTTGATTTAAAGTTAAATATAAGAAACTGATATAAGGGTTGAATTAGTGAATATCAATAAAAAGATTAAGTAGAATGGAATTCATTTAATATAAAATAAATAGTGGAAGACTTACATTGGATTGTAAAATGGATAGTAACTAAATAAAAGGTGACCGCTGAATAAATCAATGCAATAAGTGTTGATAAGGAAATTTAATGAATGTTGTCAATAATAAATGGACTTAAGATAGTAATAAAATTTGTTTTGCCTATGTAAATTTTATGTACTGATAAGCCATAATTAAATTTGAAATTTGGTAGTAAATAGGGGATAAGTTGACTAAGGCAATTAGTAATTTAATAAATGAATGCATAGTAAGTAAGTGGAAATGTATGCATAAAAATATTTTCATATATGGGATAATTACAAAAGTTTACCCATTTATCTAATGTATATAATTGAATCTAAATTTAGGGCAACATTTTGTTATTGATGGTATAAGTGAATTTGAATAAAAGGGTAAAAATTATGTAGATTTAACATGTATTGAGTATATAGCTAAGAAGGGCATTCGATGTAAATGAATCTAAATTAATGTGTCTAGTCAATAAAGGAGAACTTTAAGGGAATAAATATAAATGAATGTATTTGGGGAATGGAGTCCTTTTATATGTTGAATAGTATAACATTGTTATTAATAATGAACGTTACTTTAGTAATTATTAATATGGTAACGGAAGAGTGTATAAATTTTATAGTAACGTAAAACGTATTGTAAGGTAATAATTATGTGTAGACTTATAAAATAGATTTATGACAATAATTATTGTACGTATTTATTCTATTTGTTTGTTAAGTTTATTTTAATCAATTTCAATTTATGCACTAAATTATTTCAGTTATTGTGGAATTTTTGTAAGTGGATAAATAAGATGTAGCCAAGGGAAAATTTCATTTTTATAATATAATAATTAGTGTAATCTTAAGAATGAAACCGAAGTGGAATGAATTAATTGAGGTTTTAAGTTTAATTTTTTTGTGTTGAGTTAACAAAATTTCCAATAAGATTGAAATACAGTAATTTATGCAAATAAAAGATGGAAATTGGGTAAATATTAATGTATTGGAATATAAAAGAAACGTTAACTATGTAGGGAGTAATAATTGATTTATTTGTGAGTTGTAATCAAATAGAGTCAAATTTATTAGAATTTATTGCAATTAATGGGATTAATTGCAGTAATCTTTGAAGATTTATTCACTAAAATAATTAACGATGGAAATTATATGTAGATTTGCTTTTAGTTAATTTAAAATATCCAGAGGGCTAGAAATGACACAAATCTACTAGTTTAGAAATTTACAATAAAAAGTGGTAAGTAATTTTTCTAAATATTTAGATAGTAGGAAGATGTAGATTTAGATGGAATTTATTATTTAACTATTTCATAAGTTGAGATCTAAGTTTAGAATTGAGATTTTTAATGTATAGATATTGAGCCAATGTTAGTTTCATTAAATTGACATCAATAACTTTGAATAATAGAAAGAAAGTGAATTTAATAAATTTAATCAAACGTATAATGTTGAATTTATTAAAAATTGGAATTTAACCTTTAAGTAAGGATTAACATCTAAATTGATGAATAGAACAACTATGTATTGACACTTGAATTGTTTAGAATTGGAGTAAATAATTAAGAAAATTTAAAGGGAGAAAATTTGGTCAATTTTTGAATTTAGATGTAAAAATTGGATTTTATAATTTATTTAATGAATATTAAAAGTAGCCATTTTTGTCACGGACTCGGATTTCGACGAAACCGGTTTCATCGGATCCGTATCGGTGAATTATTATAGGGTTTCAAGTTTCGTATCAATCGGACTAGTCGTTTGATCGTACGGACGCGAAACGCCTTGAAAATCAATTTTATTAAAATCAATTTGAAATCAATTTGGAAATTTTGTTTTCAACAGAACTTCTTCATACGATCAAATTTGGACGTGAAACTTTTTCCATCGCGTTCAGAATATCTTAAAATACCTATTTGGATATATAGATTTAATAAATTCGGTTCCGGAGGCATAGCGGGCTTTTTGGGCCATAGTTTGTTCCGCACGTTCATTCTACAGTCTATCTACCCTATCTCTAGCCTACCTATATAAACACAGTTATAAACCCTAGCCACTCCTTATTTTCATTTTTCTATACATACATCTCCTTCTTACCTCCTCATTCTAATGGCAGAAAAAAAAAACCTAATTCCCAAATTCCAAAAAAAATAATAATTTCAAATTCAAAAAAAAAAAAAAAATTCGGATCTGCAGCAGCTTCTGGTCGCGCTTCGGGTTTCAGCGGAGAAAACCATAGAGCAACTTCGGGTCAGGAAGAAAATGACTCGGGTCGCTCCGGGTCGTTTTGGCGAAAACTCCAAGCAAGCACCGGGGAATTGAGGCGGCGCACCGAAGTCGAACCCGAAGTCGACCCAGGACCAGAATTTTCCATTTTTCAAATTTTCATAACTTTTGCATACGAGCTCGGATTCACGTGTGGTTTGTTTTGCTGGGATCGTATCGGAATTTCTGACGTTTTAGTGCTGGTTTGGATGGATTTGGAGACCGTCAAAATTTTGAGTTTAAATTGAATTTAAATTCGATTTAAATTCCAAAGGTGAGTGTTTTAACCCACTCACAACTACTAGAAGCTTTTATGTTTGTTAAATTAATTTTAGAAATGAATAGAAATTTGTTTATGAGTATTTGGCATGATTATTTCACTCATATTTGTTGAATTGCATTTATTAAATTTAACTGTTAATTTAATTTATTTGTTGCGTATTAATTGATAGTTAGAATTTATTTGTTTGCCTATAAACTGCTAGTTAACGGTTATATAGATTATTACTGAATATAAACTGTTAGATTAATAGTTGTTAAATTTAATCTGAATAAAATTGCCAGTTATTACCTGTTATATATTATCAAATATAAATTGTTATTGATTGATATTGCTTGATGATTGTGATTGGATGATGGGTGATGTTGATGGATGTTTTATTGTATTTCATAAAATTGCAAATTATCATGCATATTTCCTTTCATTTGGGATTGTGGTTTGAAATGATATACAACCGCAAAATTTTATATATTTTTTTAAATTGCGGATTGAAATGATAAATATCCGTATCACTTGACCATAGGATAGAAAATTATATACAGGCACCGCGGTCTATATATAACTATTTTATGTGATTTCTATGGTTTGGATGGAATACGGTTTATAATAATCTTAAAGTTTATATTGTATAAATATTTTTCTTCCATATATATATATACATATGAAGTTGAAAATTTTGAAATTAAAAGGTGTATAAAAATCTTTATTAAAAATGGAAGAAAATTAAGAAAATGGAGTTTAATAATTTATATCATATGTTTAAATGTTAAGTTTGGAAATTTTAAGATATGATATTTATAATTGGATTTTTCCCAAAATAAATTGAAATGAATATTCTAGTATAATTTGAATTGGGAAGATATATATATTTTATCACTAGAAATTGAAGTCTTATTATTTATGGATTTTATGTGAATATTCAAGACTAATTAATAGAACAATGGATCTGTTGAAAGAATAAAATCCAATTTTAGTTTGAAATATTGTTACTCAAAATGGATATACGTATATATAAATAAATTGAAGTGGTTTTGGAACTTGAGAGAGATAATATAAATTTTGGTTTAGACTTTAATAAAGAAATGTATTTGTAAAGCCATGAGAACTATTTCTTTACAAAGTAACATTTAAGTTAAACCATTTAATTCATATACCGTTGAATGTCCAAACCATTCAAGTTTTTTTTAGAAGTTATGGTTTTAAATTATGATTTTCAAAATATTATGCTTTGAAAATATTTGATTTTCAGACGTTATGAAGTTAAAGCATTATGATTTTGGAAAAGAATTATATTTGGGATAAGTGATAAAATATGGTTTTGGGTTTTGAAATAATATCGTATTCATGGTTATGAAATGGAATGTTTATTCTGATTTTTAAAGTATAACCTATTTTTAAATGACCGCGGTGTTATAATAACGATGGGTTGGCAAAGAGACCGGGATCGGATATGGACATACTCTCTGTCGATACCGAAAACCACTTTGACTAACCGTGTACGCGGTGGAGATTCCAGAATGAAGTAGGTGGTGGCGACGTTTCCTGTAAGGTAAATACGTGGACCCGACTCCCGTGAGTTGGCATAAGGTGGCTAAAACAGGAGCGATTCTCAGGCCAATGAGGTCATTCCTCTGATCGGACCCTCCTCTTCGATATTATACTTTGATTTTGGATTGATTCAGTGGCTACTTCTATATTTTGATTTTGGGGAGTTAATTCGAGGTGGGCGGTAACTGCAGCTACGCGTTTCCACCAGCCTGGATAGCAATTGGTATATCTACCCTGGCATTGCCTAGTTGTGCTGTGTCACCTACCATACCGAGCCTTTACTACGAGTTTCTATTTGTGTCGTACCTATGGAGTATCCTCTGGTAGCTTCCCGATCAGGAGGTATTACGGTACTGTATAGACTATTGGCATTATTTGTGTTAAGGGCTATATGGGTAACCCCTTAACGCTATTAAAAAATAAGTTTATTTTATAAATAGACACTATTATAATAGCGCAATATACTACATAGTAAATAGTTTAACGGATCCTTAGGAGATGTAAATCCCGAACATCTCTTGAGTTACTGTACTCATATTTATTTCTGTTAATTTAACTCACATAAGATCTTTTAGTCTGACTCGAGTGTTTTTGTCTTTTCAAATTCGCTCGGGTCAGTCCGAGCGTTTCAGGATCGAAGATTTTAGCTTTGGAGGACGAAGACGAAGAATCCGTATTATATTATTTATAGTATTGCACCACACTCTAAATTTCCGCTGCATTGTTTGTATTGGTATGTGTAACTCTGATATTCATTGTATAAGTAAAATAAATATTTTGTAAACAGTTATCATGAACTGTATATTGATTATTATATTTTATCCTTCCGCTGTGAGATTCTATTTTGTTTTATTTCTTCTCTGTTTTTATCATTTACCCCATAACAATCCGCCCTTCCGTATGCTTTGAATTGGCACGTGTGTCGGTTTAAAGTGTGTGAAAAGGCGGGATGTTACAGTTGGTATCAGAGCTTTGGTTTAGCGATAAACTTTGGATTTGTGGGGTTTGACTCTTTGTTAATAGGGTAGTAATACCCTATGGGAGTCGCTGAGTGTATATAAATGAGAGAGCGTATTTGTTAGTGTTGATAAAAGATTTTGATATTGTGTTAATCTGTTCCGCTTTGTATTTATAAATTCTGGTTGATGCATGGGACGCTATGTCATCAATAGGGATTTCTAAACACTTAATAGGACAGACCGACATAATATTTGTTTTAATATAGGTGAATGAAATAATTTTGCCTATTATATTTTCTATATATAAAAATATTTCTATTAAGATATATACATTTGGTTGCTATAGATTGGGTGTTAGGAAATAAAAAATATTTATAATAATTGAAGCTAAGTTGAAATTATAATAAATCAACTTGGAGATTTTAGAGCTTAAGTCCGGGATTTTGAAAATCTGCTTTCAAAGGATTTATGAAATATGATGATTTGGTTTATAAAAAATTTCTTGTATAAATATTTAGTATAATTTGGAAGAAATGTTTTAAAGAAGATTTTAGAGAAAATAATTTTGTACTTTCCTCTCTGTCGCTGGAAAATAATTTCGGTGATGGCGGCCGCATCATCGACTTTCATTTTCGAGTTTCGAAGGGGAAAGGCCACTGTGGAACACTCTACTGCAGATTTATTTTGAAATTAATTGAATTTTTATTTGTTTTAAAATATAACTGAGATATAAAAGTTGTAGGAAGCAAATTATCTATTAATTTAAAATAAATGGAAATTTGACCCGGTATTTAATTCTAAAATTTCCATTAATTAAATTGTTTAAACTATCTTAGTGGAATAAAAGGTAGGTAAGTAATTTAATTGAAACCTCTAATGTAGGTAAGAGAATTAATGAAAAGTTATAAAGAGAAATTTGAAATTGTTACCAAGAGTAATATTGATTAACATTAAATTTAATTAAAAGAATTGAGATAAAACTTGTATAAGTCCTTTGCATTTTCTTTAACATAAATAACTTACCAAATATGAAAAGTTGAAATGTTAAATAAGAGATTGAAATAGAATATTATACAAGTAGAAGTTTTTGGAAATAATGAGTATTCAATGAATTGCTATATTAAATAAGAATTTAATGGTATAAACTTAAGTTATAATTTAAATTTTACTAAAAATAAAAGGTAAATATTATTACTAAGTGATTGTAAACTTAAGTATATAAAATGAAATTCTTTAATTAATAAAGATTGGTGTGTAGGGTTATAAACTTAAGTATGATTTAAAATGCTACTAGTAATATAATAAAAAGTAGGTAATATAAATAAATGTCTGTAAACCCTAGATAATAAATTAATAAAATCCTTTATTTATAAAAATGGAGGTTTTAAGGTTAATAATTTAAGTGTAAGTAGAGGGTTACTGTAATTAAATATAATAAAACGTAAACATTAAATAAAGGAATGAATTAAGGGTAAGTTGAAATTGTAATTTATAAAACGAATATATATTTATTGAACCATTAATAAATAAAAAGGAATTGAGAAGAAACTTGTAAATTTTCACTTACATTCTTAAAACATACATAACTTACCATATAATAAAAGTTGCAATGTTAGTAAGAAAATGTAAGGGGAAATCTTACAAGTGAAGCTTGAGATAATTAAGGTATTCAATAAATTTGCTGTTATTAATGAGAATTAATTGTATAAACTTAAGTTAAATTGGAAATTTTACTATATAAGAAAGGGTAAGTAGTATAAATAGATGATATAAACTTTAGTCAATAAATTGGAATACAAATACAATGAATTTTGTAATAAATGAAAAAAAAAAGTGAGAAATAAAGAAATCCCTCCATAAATGAAAGAAAGAAAATCAAACCACTAAAGCATGAAATAAGAGTATAATAAGTTAATTTGGTTGTTGGTTTGAATTGTTATTGTTTGATTTATGTTTGTTGGGTAAGGAATTTGAAGTTGTGGGATGAATAAATAATCTATCTTTATTCCATCTAAGACTGTTGAGTAAAGGATGCACTTGATAGTTAATTTCATTTCATACAAATTTCAAATTTGAACCCAAACAACTATTTGTTTGATGGATTAAATGGTTGCTTTGCATTGTGTATGTATGCTGTTTGTAAGATTGATGGTTGTTGTATTGTTTGGTTGATTAATGATTGAATCCACTTGAATAATTCACTTTAATATAAATATTTAACCTTTTAGATTATATAAGTGAATACAGGTGATGGAAGCAACTGCTACTGCTTTTGGTTCCATAATAATAAGCGTATATTGCCCGACAAATAGGTACGTTTTCGGATTACGTTTAAAGCGCTATTTTTCCCGTGTTGGGATATAATATTTTGATAATATATGTAATATATTTGTATATTTTGATATTATATTTTCTCCCGAGCCTCACCGTACAAAGGAGACTCTGCCAAAAATTTTCGTAAATTTTGGACTTAGAATTTTGTTGAATATTTTCCAAACTTTAATGATTTAAGTATAAAAGGTTGTAATGATTATAAACGGGTATATTTCATTAAAGGAAATTAATCCAGTAAATTATTGTTTATAAGTTAATATTTGAAATAAGATGTACTGTTTATTCTCCCTTCTCCCTTCTTTTTCCTTTTCGGGGACGAAAAGTTTTGAGTGGGGAAGATTGTAACGACCCGTTAAATTAATAATATTAAATGAATTGAATTAATATAATTTCTAATCTAATTTAGGATAATGTAGAAATTTGGTATAGCAGTTGTAATTTAGTGTAACAATAAAATTTTATGACAATAGATTTGGATAATGTAGATTGTCACAATTTGATTTAAAGTTAAATATAAGAAACTGATATAAGGGTTGAATTAGTGAATATCAATAAAAAGATTAAGTAGAATGGAATTCATTTAATATAAAATAAATAGTGGAAGACTTACATTGGATTGTAAAATGGATAGTAACTAAATAAAAGGTGACCGCTGAATAAATCAATGCAATAAGTGTTGATAAGGAAATTTAATGAATGTTGTCAATAATAAATGGACTTAAGATAGTAATAAAATTTGTTTTGCCTATGTAAATTTTATGTACTGATAAGCCATAATTAAATTTGAAATTTGGTAGTAAATAGGGGATAAGTTGACTAAGGCAATTAGTAATTTAATAAATGAATGCATAGTAAGTAAGTGGAAATGTATGCATAAAAATATTTTCATATATGGGATAATTACAAAAGTTTACCCATTTATCTAATGTATATAATTGAATCTAAATTTAGGGCAACATTTTGTTATTGATGGTATAAGTGAATTTGAATAAAAGGGTAAAAATTATGTAGATTTAACATGTATTGAGTATATAGCTAAGAAGGGCATTCGATGTAAATGAATCTAAATTAATGTGTCTAGTCAATAAAGGAGAACTTTAAGGGAATAAATATAAATGAATGTATTTGGGGAATGGAGTCCTTTTATATGTTGAATAGTATAACATTGTTATTAATAATGAACGTTACTTTAGTAATTATTAATATGGTAACGGAAGTGTGTATAAATTTTATAGTAACGTAAAACGTATTGTAAGGTAATAATTATGTGTAGACTTATAAAATAGATTTATGACAATAATTATTGTACGTATTTATTCTATTTGTTTGTTAAGTTTATTTTAATCAATTTCAATTTATGCACTAAATTATTTCAGTTAGTGTGGAATTTTTGTAAGTGGATAAATAAGATGTAACCAAGGGAAAA
The DNA here is from genome assembly GCA_030765085.1 of Allium cepa. Classification (NCBI taxonomy): domain Eukaryota; kingdom Viridiplantae; phylum Streptophyta; class Magnoliopsida; order Asparagales; family Amaryllidaceae; genus Allium; species Allium cepa. The sequence goes on from CM060928.1 coordinate 997,201,313, forward strand.
TTTCATTTTTATAATATAATAATTAGTGTAATCTTAAGAATGAAACCGAAGTGGAATGAATTAATTGAGGTTTTAAGTTTTATTCAAGTATTGAGTTAACAAAATTTCCAATAAGATTGAAATACAGTAATTTATGCAAATAAAAGATGGAAATTGGGTAAATATTAATGTATTGGAATATAAAAGAAACGTTAACTATGTAGGGAGTAATAATTGATTTATTTGTGAGTTGTAATCAAATAGAGTCAAATTTATTAGAATTTATTGCAATTAATGGGATTAATTGCAGTAATCTTTGAAGATTTATTCACTAAAATAATTAACGATGGAAATTATATGTAGATTTGCTTTTAGTTAATTTAAAATATCCAGAGGGCTAGAAATGACACAAATCTACTAGTTTAGAAATTTACAATAAAAAGTGGTAAGTAATTTTTCTAAATATTTAGATAGTAGGAAGATGTAGATTTAGATGGAATTTATTATTTAACTATTTCATAAGTTGAGATCTAAGTTTAGAATTGAGATTTTTAATGTATAGATATTGAGCCAATGTTAGTTTCATTAAATTGACATCAATAACTTTGAATAGTAGAAAGAAAGTGAATTTAATAAATTTAATCAAACGTATAATGTTGAATTTATTAAAAATTGGAATTTAACCTTTAAGTAAGGATTAACATCTAAATTGATGAATAGAACAACTATGTATTGACACTTGAATTGTTTAGAATTGGAGTAAATAATTAAGAAAATTTAAAGGGAGAAAATTTGGTCAATTTTTGAATTTAGATGTAAAAATTGGATTTTATAATTTATTTAATGAATATTAAAAGTAGCCATTTTTGTCACGGACTCGGATTTCGATGAAACCAGTTTCATCGGATCCGTATCGGTGAATTATTATAGGGTTTCAAGTTTCGTATCGATCGGACCTGTCGTTTGATCGTACGGACGCGAAACGCCTTGAAAATCAATTTTATTAAAATCAATTTGAAATCAATTTGGAAATTTTGTTTTCAACAGAACTTCTTCATACGATCAAATTTGGACGTGAAACTTTTTCCATCGCGTTCAGAATATCTTAAAATACCTATTTGGATATATAGATTTAATAAATTCGGTTCCGGATGCATAGCGGGCTTTTTGGGCCATAGTTTGTTCCGCACGTTCATTTTACAGTCTATCTACCCTATCTCTAGCCTACCTATATAAACACAGTTATAAACCCTAGCCACTCCTTATTTTCATTTTTCTATACATACATCTCCTTCTCACCTCCTCATTCTAATGGCAGAAAAAAAAAACCTAATTCTCAAATTCCAAAAAAAATAATAATTTCAAATTCAAAAAAAAAAAAAAAAAATTTCGGATCTGCAGCAGCTTCTGGCCGCGCTTCGGGTTTCAGGGGAGAAAACCCTAGAGCAACTTCGGGTCAGGAAGAAAATGACTCGGGTCGCTCCGGGTCGTTGCGAAAACTCCAAGCATGCACCGGGGAATTGAGGCGGCGCACCGAAGTCGAACCCGAAGTCGACCCAGGACCAGAATTTTCCATTTTTCAAATTTTCATAACTTTTGCATACGAGCTCGGATTCACGCGCGGTTTGTTTTGCTGGGATCGTATCGGAATTTCTGACGTTTTAACGCTTGTTTGGATGGATTTGGAGACCATCAAAATTTTGAGTTTAAATTGAATTTAAATTCGATTTAAATTCCAAAGGTGAGTGTTTTAACCCACTCACAACTACTAGAAGCTTTTATGTTTGTTAAATTAATTTTAGAAATGAATAGAAATTTATTTATGAGTATTTGGCATGTTTATATCACTCATATTTGTTGAATTGCATTTATTAAATTTAACTGTTAATTTAATTTATTTGTTGCGTATTAATTGATAGTTAGAATTTATTTATTTGCCTATAAACTGCTAGTTAACGGTTATATAGATTATTACTGAATATAAACTGTTAGATTAATAGTTGTTAAATTTAATCTGAATAAAATTTCCAGTTATTACCTGTTATATATTATCAAATATAAATTGTTATTGATTGATATTGCTTGATGATTGTGATTGGATGATGAGTGATGTTGATGGATGTTTTATTGTATTTCATAAAATTGCAAATTATCATGCATATTTCCTTTCATTCGGGATTGTGGTTTGAAATGATATACAACCGCAAAATTTTATATATTTTTTTAAATTGCGGATTGAAATGATAAATATCCGTATCACTTGACCATAGGATAGAAAATTATATACAGGCACCGCGGTCTATATATAACTATTTTATGTGATTTCTATGGTTTGGATGGAATACGGTTTATAATAATCTTAAAGTTTATATTGTATAAATATTTTTCTTCCATATATATATACATATGAAGTTGAAAATTTTGAAATTAAAAGGTGTATAAAAATCTTTATTAAAAATGGAAGAAAATTAAGAAAACGGAGTTTAATAATTTATATCATATGTTTAAATGTTAAGTTTGGAAATTTTAAGATATGATATTTATAATTGGATTTTTCCCAAAATAAATTGAAATGAATATTCTAGTATAATTTGAATTGGGAAGATATATATATTTTATCACTAGAAATTGAAGTCTTATTATTTATGGATTTTATGTGAATATTCAAGACTAATTAATAGAACAATGGATCTGTTGAAAGAATAAAATCCAATTTTAGTTTGAAATATTGTTACTCAAAATGGATATACGTATATATAAATAAATTGAAGTGGTTTTGGAACTTGAGAGAGATAATATAAATTTTGGTTTAGACTTTAATAAAGAAATGTATTTGTAAAGCCATGAGAACTATTTCTTTACAAAGTAACATTTAAGTTAAACCATTTAATTCATATACCGTTGATATGCTTTGAAAATATTTGATTTTCAGACGTTATGAAGTTAAAGCATTATGATTTTGGAAAAGAATTATATTTGGGATAAGTGATAAAATATGGTTTTGGGTTTTGAAATAATATCGTATTCATGGTTATGAAATGGAATGTTTATTCTGATTTTTAAAGTATAACCTATTTTTAAATGACCGCGGTGTTATAATAACGATGGGTTGGCAAAGAGACCGGGATCGGATATGGACATACTCTCTGTCGATACCGAAAACCACTTTGACTAACCGTGTACGCGGTGGAGATTCCAGAATGAAGTAGGTGGTGGCGACGTTTCCTGTAAGGTAAATATGTGGACCCGACTCCCGTGAGTTGGCATAAGGTGGCTAAAACAGGAGCGATTCTCAGGCCAATGAGGTCATTCCTCTGATCGGACCCTCCTCTTCGATATTATACTTTGATTTTGGATTGATTCAGTGGCCACTTCTATATTTTGATTTTGGGGAGTTAGTCCGAGGTGGGCGGTAACTGCGGCTACGCGTTTCCACCAGCCTGGATAGCAATTGGTATATCTACCCTGGCATTGCCTAGTTGTGCCGTGTCACCTACCATACCGAGCCTTTACTATGAGTTTCTATTTGTGTCGTACCTATGGAGTATCCTCTGGTAGCTTCCCGATCAGGAGGTATTACGGTACTGTATAGACTATTGGCATTATTTGTGTTAAGGGCTATATGGGTAACCCCTTAACGCTATTAAAAAGTAAGTTTATTTTATAAATAGACACTATTATAATAGCGCAATATACTACATAGTAAATAGTTTAACGGATCCTTAGGAGATGTAAATCCCGAACATCTCTTGAGTTACTGTACTCATATTTATTTCTGTTAATTTAACTCACATAAGATCTTTTAGTCTGACTCGAGTGTTTTTGTCTTTTCAAATTCGCTTGGGTCAGTCCGAGCGTTTCAGGATCGAAGATTTTAGCTTTGGAGGACGAAGACGAAGAATCCGTATTATATTATTTATAGTATTGCACCACACTCTAAATTTCCGCTGCATTGTTTGTATTGGTATGTGTAACTCTGATATTCATTGTATAAGTAAAATAAATATTTTGTAAACAGTTATCATGAACTGTATATTGATTATTATATTTTATCCTTCCGCTGTGAGATTCTATTTTGTTTTATTTCTTCTCTGTTTTTATCATTTACCCCATGACAATCCGCCCTTCCGTATGCTTTGAATTGGCACGTGTGTCGGTTTAAAGTGTGTGAAAAGGCGGGATGTTACACACTTTCACTCTATACCTATTCATACTAAGCTTTGAATACATGTATGTGGCTTCAAATACATATAGATTTAAAGCAGATATTATGTGCTTTCGTTTCCAACTGAAAATGCCATCTGATATTAAATCCCAAAGATTTTGGTACACATGATGCCATCAAATACATCAAGTTTTAAATTTACGTAAATTCAAGTACATAAAAGCCTTGAATACCCATAGTGTTGTATATATGAAGTTTTGAGTAATAAAGATTCCTAATCTGTATGTTTTAAACTTTAGGGGTGCAAGATTTCGAATTACCAGGTTTCAGAAAAAAATTTAATGTTAATCTCATATGATATCATTTTATACTTGAAAAGGATAATTTTTGTAAACATGTAATTTTGTATACATTACTCTAAAGTTCAATCGGCTTTCGGGAATTGTATAAGTTGCTAAACCATACCATCTTCACAGTTTTATTGATTTTTGGGAATATGTTGGATTTCGCATGAAAATATTAGCTCAATACTGAAAGTGTGCACTGATTACAAATGAATATATAGTTCCATGTATCAATTTTGAGACGCATCAAGTTTTTCCACATGTTTAAACTTTTCAAATGGACGCAACTTCATATGCAGATTTTGATATGTACCAGTTTTGTATACATGCAATTTTCAACGACGCGTAACTGGGAACGTACATGTGAATTTTGCATCTTCGAGCATACTAAATTTTAATGTATTGTTTTATATATAGTTATCCGGGTTTGTAATCCACCAGGACCCACTAGAAAACAGAACAATCCTAGGACGTCGGAATGGTTAGAACTTAACCAAAAAAGCTAAGGCAAAGAGTTAACGGAAACCAAGCCATATTACTAATGCAACAGCCACAGTCAACTAAATCAAGAAGCTAGCGTCAGTTTATTTATTCAGCGGTAGAATTTATCAACTATACGACATGATTTAGTGTATATGCTATTTTACTTAGAAGATAACTCATACTTTTCCTCGAATGTCCAATTAATGCTCCATAACTTTTATTAAGACACGATGATGCTTAATCTATAGTTTTATGAGATCCCTACTATTAGTTTGGTTTAAGTTATCATCAGATTAACAAACCCAATGAGCTTAAAATTCTTAATTGAACTTTTGGTTTTTATATAGGTTAATAGAATCACCATAAGCCATATAAGTTGAGTCGGGGACCAAACCTTGCATTGAATTTGCAATAGAAGAATTGGAGAAGATTTTGAAAATCAGAGTAGATTCAAAGAAGTTGTCACAGCATGCAATAGAAGCAAAAATGACTGCTTCAGTGAATCAGAAGGTGGGAAATAATGCAAAAAATTTCAATTTGTAAGTAACAACGAGGCAAAGATGATAATTGCCTGTAGGATTTGTTGAGGATTTGCCATCTAAAGTAGTTCAGAATCCTAGTTGTTTGGTCTGTTAGTTGGATGCGATAATACTGTTTCTATTTGTTTCAGTTTGATAGTTGTTTGGATACAATGGTTTTCATTCATGTTAGTTTTTCTATTTGTATTTGTTACAAGCTTACGTAAATTTTTGCATGTATTTCAATGCTGACGATAATGATGAGGTCTCATTATTATTTTTTAGCACTTTCATTTTCCTATTTCATGCAATGTTCATTATAGTTTATAATCAAATAGTTTATTATACACTGACTTAGTATAAATTTAGGTGCCTTACCCAAGTTTCCATAGATATCATTTCACTTTCTATGGCTTGGGTTTAGATAAACATAGTTTCAGACAGTTGATTTGTAGAGCAACATATGAGCTATCCAATGTTTTTTTAGTGCGTTTTTCAAAATATAACGTAATATAAAATTAAGGCAACTAAGAGTCCTCAAACTTTACTGTTAAGAAACCTAAATTCAAGTATTAGTTATTGGAAAATCTACCACCTGTTCTATATAGTACTTATGTCACTGATGAAATAAATTAGCTTTCTTAATTTTACGCTATATTCAGAATAAATTTTGTTTTCCTAATAATCAAATACAGTGCATAACAACATGACTATCAACGGTCTTACAACACCTTCAATTACCGGACTGCCTTAACCTCAAAACTTTATCAGATACTAAAGTTGCACACTATAGTCAAGCAGTTTTATACTTCAGCAAGTATTGAGGGTTTGTGAGGAATGAAATATCATGGGAGGTGAGACCTTTATGGTGGAAAAGAAAATTTCTCTATATATTAATACAGTGATTTATTACTTTTGAAAATAGAGATGATGCAAGTTTTTTATATTCTAAACTACTGGAAACACTAATTTTAATATTTTTCATATTTTTTTATAGATATTGACGTAATAGTTGGTTGCTTTTCTTTACCTGTTTAATTTTTTCCTGAAATAAGATAAATGGTTGATTTATGCATGCATACACATAAAAAAAGTAATATTTCGTATACGTCGATGTCATTTTGTAAGATCCAAAAAATCTTGCAAATAGTGTTTTATAATGCTAATTCCTGTTGTATTTTTCAGGAAAACTGAATGTTGCACATAGATTAAGTACTAAATCTACTAAACCATAATCATATAACTAATAAGAACTACACATAGTGGAAACCCAACTAATAAGAACATCCGACGACAGCTCTACATTAGTAAATATATCCTGACATTGTCCGTGTGTGTAGCACGGGCCACACACTATTATATCCTACGTTGTTTCTTATGCTGTTGTGGTAGTAATGGCTTTAAGTAAAGATTTAAAAGGATGAAAGATGAGGTTGCATGGAAATAAAAAAGATTCATCTTCACTTCAGCTAAGGAGGATAATGGTAATAATGTTGATTATATCCTAGATTGTTTACCCGCATCACATGCATGTACCTTTCCACTCCCATTATTATTCAAAATTATATCCAATCATTCATTTATTCAAGTATGACAAAAAAAACATACCTATTATAGTAATGCAGTCCAAATGAAAGAAAAATACTTGCTACCCTTTCTACTGCCTAAAATAAATTCACTTCAAATTGAGTATCAAGTTCATCGCTTTAAGATCAATATAATATACTTTCAAACTAATTTTTCTATATACTTTCTTAATCTAATTAATTTATTTTCTCACAACAATTTCCATCAACCTCATGACTGAACATAAAGCTGAAGGGGTTAAGAACCAGCATTGCACCTGACCTCTACATACTGCTTTAACATACAATTGGACCACATACAAATGGACCTACAATTACAGGTAAATACCAGCGCTGCCCGTGTGCGTAGAATGGGCCACGCACTAGTATTTAACAATAGCGAAGAGCGGTGCCGCTTTTCTTCCTTGTGATGTTAAAGTCTCTATGGGTATTGTTAGTGTCTGGCACCAATACCGCTTCGTATAGATATGCGATGTCCCTCTTCATGCAGATTGCAACTCCATTTTTAAGCTACTGAAGAGAAGTTCAATGCCTTTTAAAATCTGCAAAGTGTAGCACTTTGTGGTGGCTTACGTAAAGTTTATTGTGGTACCCATAGGTGAATGACGGTGTTGATAAGGTTAAGGATCAATGTATTGCATTGTGACCCACTTTGACACCTTTTAATGGCCTTTTGAGTTGCTTGTACATGACCTCTTTGCGCCACTAATCATGAAAGGCAATGTCCTCTTTGTGCCTCTTTTTGTTGTTGAAGTGATGTGACACTAGTGAGCTGCAGATTGATGGCACACAGAGTGAATGTGAAGTGACTTGGAAGAGGCGTAGGACTGATTAGCTTTGAAGTGACAAGATATGTTTTTGATGTGAAGTGTTGCATAGCTCTATCCAATTGGACTCTCTTCATGTCTCCGGCATTGTTGTATTTGTTGAAGAGCCTCTTAGCATAATAAGGCTCAATCTCATCTCTTTAGAGCCTTGAATCCAACACCATATCTTCCTGTGAAAAATTATGTGGATAACATTTGCCCTCCTCCTTATATAAAAGAAGCCCTTTACCCTTTACGGTAAAACCATGAATTCCTCTTACTTTGCTTATATTTTGAAGTCTATTCATTTTGATGGTGTTTCTCCTTCTCCCGCGATTCAAACTCAAACAAAGGAGGCTTTCAAATTATTAAAATTACTCCAAAATTTCAAATTTATTTAGCCGAATTAATACTAATGTATAATTTACTACTACCATGTTTGGTCTTATGGTGTAACCCATTGATATTACCCTATTTATTTGACATAGTTTACAGGTGTAACATTGTACGTAGGATGCTCTATGTTTGCTAATACTAAAGTTTTCGGTTCACATCCATAGACCTAGTTTCTAATGATAGATTCAGCATTAGTTTATGCTATTTTAGTCAACATAAGAGTGTAAGTTTTCCTTATGAACTCTATATTGGCCATTTAATATTTATTGGCTTGTTGTAAGGTTGTTTTTGGACTATAAACTTTTATTTATGATCACCTATATGCTCTCAAATATGAATATTCAAATTTGGAATAACATTACCCAGTAAGCAGATGGAAAGTCAGGAAAGAAGCTTTTTAAAAAAATTAGAAGACTTGAATTACTTCTTCGGTTGTGGGAGGCTGGCTTTCAATACTAGGTTGCCTGTAAACTTTTAAATTAGATTCCTTTGTCGCTCAGCTTCTTGCTCTTGCTTTCTCATTGTAATTTTAATCTTCAAACCTTATACTTACTTTAATGATGGATAGCGATTTAAGATATTAATAATACATTTGACAAAGAATTAAAGGAAATATCCGGTACTAGTTCTAAAGAAAAAGTAGAAAACCATTTGACAACAAGGAGGTTAGGAATTAGTATGTCATCTAATGATAAGAAATCCAAGGTTCCATCTTCTGGCAATAAGGAATCAAGAATATCCTTCGGCATAACATGGTCATAAAACTGTCTGTTAACAAGAAATCTAGAATTCCATATAATAATAAAAAGACCAGAAATCCAACTGGTAAGTGATAAAAGAAGACCGAAAATCTATATTTGGCGATAATAGTAGAAGGCCAGAATTCCATATCTGGTAATAATGATAAAAGTCCATAAATCCCTGTCTGGCAATAATAGAATACTAGAAATCTTGCTTAATAATAAGAGAAGATTAGAAATCCATAGAAAAATTCAAAATCAGTGGAAGTCATCATCATGAAAAACCAGCAAGAAAATCAAGAATCCATGAAATCAGAAATCCGATCCAAAACTCAACCAAAAGCTAGTCAAAATTGAATCTAATAGTAAGAAGACCAAAAGATTGTTTGGTAATAAGAAATCCAGAATTTCATCAGATAATCAGAAAGCTACCTTAATAAGAAATCCCAATAATTCATATCTAATAATTGAAGAAGACCATAAACTCATTTCTGGAAAAAATAGAAGATCTGAATCTTGAATATCCATCAAGAAGTCCAAAGTCATTAAGAAAACCAATCAGGAATACTAGAAATCCATAAGGAAATCAAAAGTCCAATAAGAAATTTGAAAAACCAATTGAAGAAACAAAATTAAGAAAACCAAGAATTCAACCAACAATTCTTCAAAGTTTTACCCATCAATTAGGAACTCACAAATTCACTCAAAAACAATAGAGGACCGGAAAATTGTCCAACAATACTAGTTCGAGCAGATTTAAAGCAAAAGACTCACGATTCTTTTCTTCGAATAACAAAGGAGATTGTCGTTGTTAAAGGAAAGTCACTTGGTAAGAGATAGGTAGTTTCTAAGGTATTTATTATTATTATAATTGTTATATTGGAGCGAAGTAGTTCCATTCAACTACACACCATTCGAAATAGTAGTTCCACTCAACCACTCAGCTATTCGACTTTCCAATCATTCAACAGATAGTTCCGTCGGACTTTTTATCCGTTCAGCAATGCAAGTTCTATTTGACTTTTGGTCATTCGATAGTGCAAAGGTATAAATAATTTTATTAATACACGTATATATGCGCGCCTAGTGGGCCTGCATTTAATCACAACATGCATTTTTAGTTGCACCTGTGAAAGTTGATTTGACAGTAGCATTACCAGCATAAACTAAACCTAAGGCAACATCCGAGAAGACTAAGACAATGGAATAACATTCATAGACCCAATAACTTGAAAGCATTCACGGTTTTATCATTCTATTTTTGTTTTAGTTTATGAACATATACTATGGTTTTATATGGTGACTAACAGTTGTACTTAGAAAATAACAGGCTATATCCACATATTTTAACTTCTCCTAGGCAGAAGCTGCTATTTTTTTGTTCATACTAAAATAACTTCTTCATAATAACTCGGAATTAGATGAGACTTCGACCAATGAACTCTCACCTAAATTACCGACAATATGGAACACTTAGATGCTTTATCTCTTGAATGCAAATTGTAGTTCTCTATGGTGACGAACAATAGTACTTGTAAATAACAGGCTAATTCCTCATATTTGTACTCCACCTGGGCAAAAACAGGTATATTTTTCTTTAGACTGCGATAACTTCTTCATAATAACTCAGAATCGGGCGAGAATTCGACCAGTGAACTCCCACCTAAATTATAGAGAATATGGAGCACTCAAATACTTCACCTTCTGAATGCACACTATAGTTCTACATGGTGATTAATAGTTGTACTTTGAAAACAATAGGCTACATCCCCATATTTGAACTCCGCCTAGGCAGAAGCCGCTATTTTTTGTTCACACTTCAATAACTTCCTCATACTAACTCGATACCAGGCGAGACTTCAACCGATGAACTCCCACCTAAATTGCGGACAACATGGAACACTTGGATACTTCAGCTTACGAACGTATATCATAGTTCTCCATTGTGATTAACAGTTGTACTTAGAAAATAACAGACTACATCCCCATATTTGAACACTGCCAAGGCAGAAGTTGCTATTTTTCTATCCATGCTACAATAACTTCTTCGTATTAACTCGGAATTAGGCAAGATTTTAACTGATGAACTCCCTTCTAAACCGTGGACAATATGAGACACTTGGATACTTCATCTCTTGAGCGCACATTGTAGTTCTCCATGGTGACGGTTGTACTTCGAACACGCTATATCGCCATAATTGAAATGCGCCTAGGGAGAAACCGCTATTTTAATTGTTTAGAGTGCAACAACTTCTCATAATAACTTGGAATCAGCCATGACTTTAACCGATGAACTACCACCTAAATTGCAAATAATATGGAACACTCGAAAACTTCATCTTGTGAATGCACATAGTAGTTTTTCACGGTGACAAATAGTTATACGTAATAAATAATAGGCTACACATATTTGAACTCCGCCTAGGCAGAAGCCGCTATTTTTTGTTCAGACTGTAATAACTACTTCATAATAACTCAGAATCAAGCGAGACTTCGACTGATGAACTCCCTCCTAAATTATAACAATATGGAACACTTGGATATTTCATCCTGTGAATGTACACTGTAGTTCTCCATTATGACTTATGTTTGTATATAAAATAATAGGCTACATCCCTATATTCGAACTCCGCCTAGGCAAAAACTACTTTTTTTGTTCAAACAGTAGTAACTTCTTCATAATAACTCGGAATCAGGCAATACTTTGACTGATAAGCTCCCATCTAAATTATAAACAATATGTAACAATAGGATATTTCATCTTGTGAACGCATACTACAGTTCTACATGGTGACTAACTGCTGTACTTGAAAATAATAGGCGACATCCATATATTTTAATTGACCTAGGCTGAAGGCGTTATTTTTTTGTTCAGACTGCATTAACTACTTCATACTAACTCGAAATCAGGCGATACTTCGACCGATGATATCCCAACTAAATTACGGACAATATGGAACACTCGGATACTTCTTCTTATGAATGTATATTGTAGTTGTCAATGGTGATCAACAACTGTACTCTATAACAACATGCTATATTCCCATACTTGAACTCGATCTAGGCAGAAGCCGCTATTTTTTTGTTCCTACTGCAATAATTTCTTTATAATAAGTTGGAATCAGACGAGAATGTGGCCGACGAACTCCCACCTAAATTACGGACAATATGGAAAGCTTGGATATTTTTGCTTATGAACATATATCGTAGTTCCCCATGGTGATTAGCAGTTAGAAAATAATAGGCTACATCCCCATATTTGTACCCTACCTAGGTAGAAGCCGCTATTTTTTTGTTATACTACTATAATTTCTTCATATTAACATGGAATCAGGAGAGCCGATGAACTCCTACCTAAATTACAGACAATATGGAATACTCGAATACTTCAGCTAATTAATTTATATCATGGTTCTTCATGGTGACTAACAGTTGTAATTCAAAACTAACAGGCTACATCCTCATATTTGAACTCCGCCTAGGAAGAAACCGCTATTTTATTTGTTTGGACTGCAATAACTTCTTCATAACTCAGAATCAAACGAGACTTCAAATGATGAACTCCCACCTAAATTACAGATAATATGGAACACTAGGGTACTTCATCTTGTGAATGCACGATGTAGTTCTCCATGGTGAATAACAGTTGTACATTGAAAATAATAGGCTACATCCCCATATTTGAACTCCACATAGGCAGAAGGCACTATTTTTTTATTCAGACTGTGGTAGCTTCTTTATACTAACTCGGAATCAGGGGAGACTTTAACCGATGAACTCCCCACAAAAATTATGGACTATATGGAATACTTGGATACTTCAGCTTATTAGCATATATTGTAGTTACTCAAGGTGATGAACAGTTGTAGTTAGAAAATAACAAACCACATCTTTATATTTGAAATCCTCCTAGGCAAAAACTGCTAATTTTTTGTTCAAACTTCAATAACTTCTTTACAGTAAATCAGAATCAGGCGAGACTTCGACTGATGAACTCCAACCTAAATCACGGATAATTTAGAACACCCAGATACTTTACCTTGGGAACGTACATTGGAGTTCTCCATGGTAACTAGCTATTTAGTTAGAAAATAGCATGCCACGTCCCCTATTTGAACTCCGCCTAGGCAGAAGCCGCTATTTTTTGTTTAGACTGCAATAACTTCTTCATACTAACTTGAAATTAGGCGAGACTTCGACTGATAAACTCCCCTCTAAATTACGGACAGTATACACTCGAATATTTCAGCTTATTAATGTATACCATGGTTCTCTATGGTCAATAGTAGTTGTATTTAGAAAATAACTGGTTATATTCCAATATTTGAACACCGCTTAAGCAGAAGCCGCTATTTTTTTTTACATACTGCAATAACTTCTTCACAATAAATCGAAATCTAAAGAGACTTTCACCGATGAACTCCTACCTAAATTACGAACAATATGGAACACTTGGATACTTCATCTCTTGAACTCACTTGTAGTTCACCATGCAGATAACAGTTATGCTTAGAAAATAACAGGCTATGTCCTTATATTTAAACTCCGTGTGGGCAGAAGCCACTATTTTTTTCATACTGCAATAATTTCTTCATACAAACTCAGAATCAGGCGCGACTTCGATCGGTGAACTCCTAACTAAATTACAGATAATATGGAAAAATCGTATGCTTCATCACTTAAATGCACACTTTAGTTCTCTTTGTGACTAATGGTTGTACTTCGAAAATAATAGGCTACATCACCATATTGGAACTACAACTACATAGAAACCAGTGTTATATTTGTTCAACTGCGATAACTTATTTATAATAACTCAGAATCAAGCGAGACTTCAACCGATAAACTCTGACCAAAATTACAAACAATATGGAACACTCGGATACTTTTCTTGTAAACGCACACTATAGTTCTCTATGGTGACTAAAAATTGTACATAGAAAATAATAGGCTACATCCCTATATTTGAAATCTGCCTAGGACGAAGCTGCTGTTTTTTTGATCAAATTGCAATAAATTCTTTATACTAACTCAGAATCAGGCGAGAATTCGACCGATGAACATCCACCTAAATTATGGAGAATATGGAGAACTCGAATACTTCATCTTCTGAATGCACACTGTAGTTCTCCATGGTGACTAATAGTTGTACTTAGAAAATAATAGGCTACATCACCATATTTGAAATATGCCTAGGTAGAACCACTATTTTTTTGTTCACACTAAATAACTTCTTCATACTAACTCGAAATAAGGCGAGACTTCAACCGATGAACTCCCACCTAAATTATGGACAATATGGAACACTCAGATACTTCGACTTGTGAATGTATATTAGTTCTCAATGGTGATCAATAGTTGTACTTAGAAAATAACAGGCTACGTTTCCATATTAGAACTCTATCTACACAGAAGCCGCTATTTTATTGTTTAAACTGCAATAACTTCTTCATACTAAATTGGAATTATGCAAGACTTAGACCGATGAACTCTAACCAAAATTTCGGACAATATGGAATACTTTGATACTTCAGCTTATGAACATATACCGCAGTTCCCCATTGTGATCAATAGTTGTACTTAGAAAATAATAGGCTATGTTTCCATATTTGAACTCTGTTTATGCAGAATCCACCATTTTATTGTTCAGACAGTAATAACATCTTTATAATAAGTCGGAATCAGGCGAGACTTTGACCTCCCACCAAAACTACGGACAACATGGAATACTTAGATACTTCAGCTTGTGAACGTATATTGTAGTCCTCCATGGTGACCGACAGCTTTTCTTAGAAAATAACAGGCTACGTTCCCATATTTGAGCTCTGTCTATGCAAATGTCGCTATTTTATTATTCAGACTACAATAATTTCTTCATACCAAGTCGGAATAAGTCGAGGCACTAACCAATGATCTCCCACCAAAATTACAGACAATATGGAACACTTGGATACTTCAGCCTATGAACGTATACCGTAGTTCCCCATGGTGTTTAACAGTTGTACTTAGAAAATAACAGGATACATCCCTATATTTGAACTCCGTCTAGGCAGATGCTGCTATTTTTATACTGCAATAACTTCTTTATGCTAACACGATATCGGGAGAGACATCGACCCATAAACTCTCACCTAAATTACGGACAATATGGAACAATCTGAAACTTCAGCTTATGAACGTATACCGTAGTTCTCTATGGTGATTAATAGTTATTCTTAGAAAATAATAGGCTACATCCCCATATTTGAACTCCGCCTAGGTGGAAGCCACTATTTTTTGGTTCATGCTGAAATAACTTCTTCATACTAACTCGAAATCAGGAGAGACTTCGATCAATTAACTCCCATCTAAATTACGGACAATAAGGAACACTTAGATACTTAAGCTTATTAACATATACCGTAATTCTCCATGGTGATTGACAGCTGTACTTAGAAAATAACATGCTACATCCTTATATTTGAACTCTGCCTAGGCGGAAACCGTTATGTTATTTTCTTAGATTACAATAACATCTTCATGATAACTCGGAATCAGGCGAGACTTCGACTGATGAACACTAACCTAAATTACTGAAAGTATGGAGCACTCGGTACTTCATCTTGTGAACACACGCTATTGTTCTCCATGGTGACTAGTAGTTGTACTTAGAAAATAACAGGCTACATTATCATATTTGGACTCCACCTAGGTAGAAGCCCCTCTTTTTTGGTTCAAACTGCAGTTACTTCTTCGTACTAACTCGGATTCAGGCGAGACTTCAACCGATGAACTCCCACCCAAATTACGGACAATATGGAATACTCGGATACTTCAGCCTACTAACATATATACTGTAGTTCTCCAAGGTGATTAACAGTTGCACTTACAAAATAACAAGCCACACCCATATATTTGAACTTCACCTAGGCAGAAACTACTAATTTTTTGTTCAGACTGCAATAATTTCTTCATAACAACTCAGAATTAGATGAGACTTCGACCGATGAACTCTTCCCTAAATTATGGATAATCTGAAACACTCGAATACTTTACCTTATGAATGCCTCCTATAGTTCTTCATGGTAACTTACGGTTGTACTTAGAAAATAATTGGCTACGTCCCATATTTGAACTCCGCCTTCGGAGAACCACTATGTTTTTGTTCAAACTACACTGACTTCTTCATACTAACTCGAAATCATGCAATACTTTGACCGATAAACTCCCACCTAAATTACAAACAATATAGAACACTTGGATATTCAGCTAATTAACTATATCGTAGTTCTCCATGGTGATTAATTGTTGTAACTAGAAAATAAGAGGCTACATCCCTATATTTGAACTCTGCATAGACAGAAGCCGCTATTATTTTTGTTCATACTGCAATAATTTCTTTATACTAACTCTAAATCGGGAGAGACTTCGACTGATGAATTCCTACCAAAATCACAGACAATATGAACACTTGTATATTTCATCTCTTGCATGAACGCTATAGCTCACCATGCTGACTAATAGTTGTACATAGAAAATAACAAGCTACATCCTTATATTTAAACTCTGCCTGGACAGAAGCCGCTATTTTTTGTTCAGACTACAATAACTTTTCATACTAACTCAGAATCAGGTGAGACTTCGTCCGATGGACTCCCACCTATATAACGGACAATATGGAACACTCAGGTTCTTTAGCTTATGAACGTATACTGCATTTCTCCATGGTGATTAAGAGTTGTACTTAGAAAATAATAGGCTACATCTCGATATTTGAATACTCTTTCTCAATGAGATATAAAAGAGTATATTTGGAATTTCAAAAGGATACTAGTAAATCTAATCAATGGATTCTCTTTATTAGTAGTAAAGATAAAGATTTATTACATAAATCCTTCTTTCCAAGATTTCCTTATTTCTAGGTCTAGTTCTATTAGAAGTATGCTATTATCTATGACTTAAATGAAGTTATTCTTATTTCTCTAATGGGGGTTTATTCTTTGCTTGATTCCTTGGGCTTCGGATTTCTTCATGACTTTTTTAGGGTTTTAAGACATCTTAACCATTTTCTCTTTGCTTTTTCCGTTGCATCACTCTTTGGGCTTCGGACTTCTTTTTCCATTCTTGCTTGCACCCCCTTTTTAAGCTTTGCCTTTTGCTGTAGATTACGGATATTTTCATCCATTTTCCTTATCCGTGTCCACTTTTAGGATTTGACTTTACTCTAAGCTAAGGACATCTTCGTCCATTTCTCTTGTTTGTGCCTCTTTTAGGTTGTGGATTTCTTCATCCTTTCTTGTATGAGCCACTCTTTAGACTCTGCCTTGGCCATGGCTATGAACATCTTTGTCTTTTGTGTTAAAATCACTAAGGGAATTCATTAGAGGCTTTAGTGGGTGTTGGACCCCCCTCCATCTAGGAGGGCTTTGCACTGGCCGTAGTCTTTTGTCCCTCTATATAGAAGATGCTTCTGGTGGAGGCCTTTTGTTGCATTAGGGTTCCGTAGTGGATATCAGAGTCTTATTGATGCTTTAGAGTGGACATCAAAGGCTCATTGATGCTCCGAAATGGATATCGGAGTCTTGAAAGAAGTTTTCCTTTCGAAAAAATTATTTCAAAAATAAATATTAGTCAGTTGCAATGTTGTGAACACCCATTTGAATAAACACCATTTTTGCTTGTCATGGATTTCTTTTTAGAAGAAAGAATTTTTCAAAAAGGATTTCTTTAATGAATCAAGGGATTACTTTTCAAAACGATTTTGGATACTTGAACTCTTTGATAATGGGTTTTCAAATCATCCTCACAATAGAAATACGAATCCCAAGTAAGGGACTGAGTGGTTATGATTCATGAACCAATTGTCCTTTAATTGAGAATAAGCTCTTATAGTTAGAGTTTTTGTGGATAAGTTTGGATAGTTCTAAAAACATCTCTTAGGAGAACGGGCATAAGTCCTTTCTTGCCAATAATTTTAGAAAGCTTTTGAAAATTCTTTTCGTCTAGATATGCTTTGTCGAAATATTTTTTGTGCATTTACTAATGCTATGTATCTTTTAGAGAATAGTATAAGTCCTTTCTTTGAAATAAGTACATATTTAGCTCCCCCAACCAGTAGGGTAACTAGAAATAACCTTTCTTGATTTCCAAAAATAATTTCCTGAAAATAAGGTTGATGTATTTACTTCCGCCTTTATATAATATATAATACATATATATATATATATATATATATATATATATATATATATATATATAATTTCTCCTTTTCATGTTTTGATTAAAAAAAGGAATGTTTTATTTGTAAGTCTGAAAAGTAATGTTTCATGAATTGATAGACCATTGTGGACAAGAGAATACTTTTTCTAAGAATCCCTTATTTTAATAAAATTTTAGATATTTACCTTTTCCTGTAAACTGGCTTATGTTGGAAAATTGGTTGATCCAAGCTTTTGAGATAGACAACTGCTTTATATTGGATATCTGAGCAATAGTCCTTCAAAAATAGCTAGAAATTTGTTATGCTTTAATAGTGAAATTCTGAACTTTCTGGATGAAGTGGATTGGTTTATGTTTAACCTGTAAAGACACTCGAATTTTATGTAATACATGATTAATATCAATTAAAAATAAAATTATAAATATTTATGAGTAAGGATAATCCGCAATGAGTAATTTTCATAGGACTTCATAGTTTGATCGGTGTAACGACCAAAAAATATATCGCTATTTAAATGAATATTTTATTATATTTCAATAATTAATAAATGCATTTTTATTAACAAATAAAACTATTTTAAATAATAATTAATAATAATGAAATCATTCTCAATTTTTTTACCAAAATATATAGTTCATAGAAAAATAGAAAATGTGACCGGAAGTTACTTTCCGTTATATCGATTTTTCATTGGTTAAAACTTATTTTAAAGGTCATAACACTATACTAAATATTCATGCACACAATGTAAACCATTTTAACATGATAAATACATGTTTACATGTGCATGAATATGCCCTCTTTTAAGTGTGTATACATAAGGATAAAAGAAAATATTTTATAAAGGAATATATATATAAACACACACATATAAAACACGCATTTTTCAACACAAGGACTCATGACATTGTGCGAATAGTGGAAATTGAGGGGGAAGAGGTATAGTGCATGGTTTTGAGGGAAAGGAGGGAGTATGGTGTGCATGCATATGTATTTTTAAATATAAAACACTTGTTATTATTTTAATCAAATCCTAAGCCTCTTTATACCCCCTTTATCTTCATGTTTTTCATTTTACAAACCTCCTTCTTCATTTCAGTTTCCTAATAGCTTAAGAATACATAGCTGTAACATCCCGCCTTTTCGCACACTTTAAACCGACACACGTGCCAATTCAAAGCATACGCAAGGGCGGATTGTTATGGGGTAAATAAGAAAAACAGAGAAGAAATAAAACAAAATAGAATCTCACAGCGGAAGGATAAAATATAATAATCAATATACAGTTCATGATAACCGTTTACAAAATATTTATTTTACTTATACAATGAATATCAGAGTTACACATACCAATACAATCAATGCAGCGGAAATTTAGAGTGTGGTGCAATACTATAGATAATAATAATACGACTCCTTCGTCTTCGTCCTTCAAAGCTAAAGTCTTCGATCCTGAAATGCTCGGACTGACCCGAGCGAATTTGAAAAGACAAAAACACTCGAGTCAGACTAAAAGATCTTATGTGAGTTAAAATTAACAGAAATAAATATGAGTACAGTAACTCAAGAGATGTTCGGGATTTACATCTCCTAAGGATCCGTTAAACTATTTACTATGTAGTATATTGCGCTATTATAATAGTGTCTATTTATAAAATAAACTTACTTTTTAATAGCGTTAAGGGGTTACCCATATAGCCCTTAACACAAATAATGCCAATAGTCTATACAGTACCGTAATACCTCCTGATCGGGAAGCTACCAGAGGATACTCCATAGGTACGACACAAATAGAAACTCGTAGTAAAGGCTCGGTATGGTAGGTGACACGGCACAACTAGGCAATGCCAGGGTAGATATACCAATTGCTATCCAGGCTGGTGGAAACGCGTAGCCGCAGTTACCGCCCACCTCGGACTAACTCCCCAAAATCAAAATATAGAAGTGGCCACTGAATCAATCCAAAATCAAAGTATAATATCGAAGAGGAGGGTCCGATCAGAGGAATGACCTCATTGGCCTGAGAATCGCTCCTGTTTTAGCCACCTTATGCCAACTCACGGGAGTCGGGTCCACGTATTTACCTTACAGGAAACGTCGCCACCACCTACTTCATTCTGGAATCTCCACCGCGTACACGGTTAGTCAAAGTGGTTTTCGGTATCGACAGAGAGTATGTCAGATATCCGATCCCGGTCTCTTTGCCAACCCATCGTTATTATAACACCGCGGTCATTTAAAAATAGGTTATACTTTAAAATCAGAATAAACATTCCATTTCATAACCATGAATACGATATCATTTCAAAACCCAAAACCATATTTTATCACTTATCCCAAATATAATTCTTTTCCAAAATCAAAATGCTTTAACTTCATATCGTCTGAAAATCAAATAATTTCAAAGCATAGTATTTTGAAAATCATAATTTAAAACCATAACTTCTATAAAAAAAACTTGAATGGTTTGGACATTCAACGGTATATGAATTAAATAGTTTAACTTAAATGTTACTTTGTAAAGAAAATAGTTCTCATGGCTTTACAAATACATTTCTTTATTAAAGTCTAAACCAAAATTTATATTATCTCTCTCAAGTTCCAAAACCACTTCAATTTATTTATATATACATATATCCATTTTGAGTATCAATATTTCAAACTAAAGTTGGATTTTATGCTTTCAACAAATCAATTGTTCTATTAATTAGTCTTGAATATTCATATAAAATCCATAAATAATAAGACTTCAGTTTCTAGTAATAATATATATATATTTTTCCCAATTCAAATTATACTAGAATATTCATTTCAATTTATTTTGGGAACAATCCAATTATAAATATCATATCTTAAAATTTCCAAACTTAACATTTAAACATATGATATAAATTATTAAACTCCATTTTCTTAATTTTCTTCCATTTTTAATAAAGATTTTTATACACCTTTTAATTTCAAAATTTTCAACTTCATATGTATATATATATGGAAGAAAAATATTTATACAATATAAAATTTAAGATTATTATAAACCGTATTCCATCCAAACCATAGAAATCACATTAAAATAGTTATATATAGACCGCGGTGCCTGTATATAATTTTCTATCCTATGGTCAAGTGATACGGATATTTATCATTTCAATCCGCAATTTAAAAGATATAAAATTTTGCGGTTGTATATCATTTCAAACCACAATCCCGAATGAAAGGAAATATGAATGATAATTTGCAATTTAATGATATACAATAAAACATCCATCAACAACACCCATCATCCAATCAAAATCATCAAGCAATATCAATCAATAACAATTTATATTTGATAATATATAACAGGTAATAACTGGCAATTTTATTCAGATTAAATTTAACAACTATTAATTTAACCGTTTATATTCAGTAATAATCTATATAACTGTTAACTAGCAGTTTATAGGCAAACACAAATTCTAACTATCAATAAATAAATGAAATTAACAGTTAAATTCAATAAATGCAATTCAACAAATATGAGTGAAATAAACATGCCAAATACTCATAAATAAATTTCTATTCATTTCTAAAATTAATTTAACAAACATAAAAGCTTTTAGAAGTTGTGAGTGGGTTAAAACACTCACCTTTGGAATTTAAATCGAATTTAAATTCAATTTAAACTCAAAATTTTGACGGTCTCCAAATCCATCCAAACCAGTGTCAAAACGTCAGAAATTCCGATACGATCCCAGCAAAACAAACCGCGCGTGAATCCGAGCTCGTATGCAAAAGTTATGGAAATTTGAAAAATGGAAAAATTCTGGTCCTGGGTCGACTTCGGGTTCGACTTCGGTGCGCCGCCTCAATTCCCCGGTGCTTGCTTGGAGTTTTCGCCAAAATGACCCGGAGCGACCCGAGTCATTTTCTTCCTGACCCGAAGTTGCTCAAGAGTTTTCTCCCCTGAAACCCGAAGCACGACCAGAAGCTGCTGCAGATCCGCAAAATTTTTTTTTTTTTTTTTGAACTGAATGAATCTAGGGTTAGCACCCATTGAAGAAGAAGAGGAGCTTGAAGAAAGTATACGCTCAGATGAAAAGAAATTAGGTGGAGGCTAGGGCTTGTAGCTAGGTTTTTATAGAGGGGTTAGAGATAGAGTAGATAGACCGTAGAATGAACGTGCGGAACAAACTATGGCCCAAAAAGCCCGCTATGCCTCCGGAACCGAATTTATTAAATCTATATATCCAAATAGGTAATTTAAAATATTCTGAACGCGATGGAAAAAGTTTTACGTCCAAATTTGATCGTATGAAGAAGTTATGCTGAAAACAAGATTTCCAAATTGATTTCAAATTGATTTTTATAAAATTTGATTTCAAGGCGTTTCACGCCCGTACGATCAAACGACAAGTCCGATCGATACGAAACTTGAAACCCTATAATAATTCACCGATATGGATCCGATGAAACTGGTTTCATCGAAATCCGAGTCCGTGACAAAAAAAGGCTATTTTTATATTCATTAAATAAATCAAAATAAATTACGAAAATCCAAATTTTATATTATATTCTAAAATTGTCCAAATTTTATTACTTATATAATTTAATCAATTTCAAATGATTTAACAAGCTTGGATGTGAATTAAAATTATAAGTATATCAATTTGCAGTGTTAATTTCTGCACTTTCCTATATTTAAGAATTATAAAATTAAATGCTCAAAACCCCGTATATTAGATTTTAACTTTTATATACTCATTCTTTATCCAAATAGGGATGCCACATACTTTGGTTCATGATTCACAATATTATTCTTAAAGTTCATTTTAAATTTCAGTAACGTAATATTTAACGTTAAATTCCCTTTATTTATGCAATAAGCGCAATTATTGAATTTGATACTCAAATTAATTTATAGATTCTGCTTTCTAAAAATCTATATCAACAATTTGGTCTAATTATAAATAGAATAAGTATTAACCTCATCTTATAGAATTAATTATTGCAATAAATCCAATTTACCATATCTTAAATCCAAATTAATAGATAAAGCTTGATTCCTTTATTAACTCCTTTGGTTTTCAATTAACCTTTTATGGTGAATATAAATTCCAATGTATAATTGAAACCTTATTTCCATTTGATTTCACTATTTCATTAAAAATCCTCATATCCCAGCTAAATTTCAACTAACGTATAAATTAGCTATTTCAATTTCATTTAATTACGATTATCATACTATAGAAATTAAATTCCATTAAATAAATAAATAAATGTTGATTCCCATCTATTTACATTATATTACATTGGTACTTCTATTTACAACTTAGCTTTGTATAAATGTTTGAATGTAGAATCTTGTCTATTTCACGTATTAATTAAGCCTTAAAAATCAATTAATATTATATCCTTGGTCTAACCTCATTTTACCCATATTTATATTAATATATCCTTTGAATTAGGTAAATTACCATTGATTATCTACCTTAACTTATCAGACTCCACTAACGTAATGGTTAAATATTAATTCCATTTGTAAAAAAAAAAACAATCCACAAGATTTGCATTTCACATTGCAAATGAATTCATAAATCTTGGCTTTCTTTTTCTTTGCTTCTTAAAGGCCAAATCAAACTACCCTATCATCACTAATTTATGGCAGTTAATTGCAATTGATTCTCCATTAAACTACATAAGTTATCCAATTGAAACCTAAGTGAAACGTTTATTTATTTAAAAATCCTACTGTTTAAAAGAGTATATCATCTACGGTATAATTTACATTTGACCTGATTTCTCATATATTTCACACAACAGTGAATTCCAATTTCTACCAACATTATGTTTAATATAAATTGGAAATCCAAATCATTGGTATTTCACAACCTTATTGCGTACATTTACGTATAGTTACACTAAGTGCATACACTGATTCATGAATTCATTAATTAATACACAATTTGCCTTTGTTTTCTTATATTAAGTTTATTACCGTTTTTAAGTACATTCATTATCGAACAATATTCATAAAAAAATTTATCTACACTTATTGCATTGGTTTATTCAACGGTCACCAAATGAAACAATCCTACTATTTATTTTAATATTAAATGAATCCCATTCTGGTAAATATTTTATTAATATTCACTAATTCAACATTTATTGGTTTCTTAACATTAACTTTTAACAAAGTGTGACAATTACATTATCCAAAACTATTGTCATAAAAATTAAATTGTTACATTAAATTCCAATTACTATAACAAATTACTACATTTTCTCAAATAAATCTTAAAGCCTTTTTTTTTTCTAAATCAGGTTAGAAATTATATTAATTTAACTCATTTAATATTATTAATTTAATGGGTCGTTACAATAGCTATGGCCCCCTCTTCATAAATTCTAAAATAAGAAAAATCACATCGTTTGGCTAAAGTTTCCTCTTTTATTCACAAAATCACTTCTACATCACCTACAACATCAACTCTTCCAAAATACAACACTCCACCACACAAAACGTCCCAAGACCGAACCAATAAGCCTAAGGCCGAGCCCAAAAACCACTTTGTCGAGCCCAATTCAAGTGTTCGAGAGTCTAAAAGCTTTAAATTTGCAACATTCTTAAGCATTTTCGAGTTCCAACAAAAGTTGCTTTGATTTAGAAAATTTTCGGTTGGTAAAACTTATTTTGAGAATGAAATTAACTTTATTTTTATTGACTATATGTTGTGAAAATTTAGTGATTTTTATGTTGAATTATCATGCTGTATTGATGACATATGATGATATATTTATGTTTGAACTTGGATTTGGTGATTGGTTGATATGTTGATATACTTGGATATGTATATGGATATGGATATGTGATATTGGGTATGATATTATGGTAGTATGTTTTTGAAAACTAAACCACATGTATATGATATAAATGTTGTAAATTTTGCACCTTGAAAAGTCGCAATTGAGATCCAATTTGAAAATGAAAGCTCTTTTTTCTAGCATTGGATTTTTGAAAATGTTTTCCAAGTTTTTACCTTTGTTTTAAGTTTGCAAAACGTTTCCATTTGTGTTTCCAAAGATGTAGTAGCTAGAGATAAAGTGGAGATTTCACGCAGAGATCAATTCTAGCGGACCGCGTTTATAGCGATAGTCGCTATGGATGTAGTTCGAAAAATTTCATGATTTCATGTTTTAAGTGTTTTGTTTTGGATTGTATTTTAAAAATCATTTTGAATTAATAATAAAAAGTAAGTTTTTATTTACTTAATGATTTATTTATTTAATTTAAATTAATTTGGGTATTTATTAATTAGTTAAGTAATTAAGTAATTAGGTTAAATAATTAGAGTTTAAGAAATTATTAACTAAGTTAATTATTTTTAATTAACTAAGTTTTAGATAATGATTAATTAAGATAAAAGGTAATTAATTTTATTTACTAAAGTTTATTTTATTTAATTGATTATTTAATTGGAATTAGTTATTTAATTAATTATTTTTTAATCAAAGGTTAATTATCCACCTAATTTAGGTTTAATTTTAAATAAATGTTATTTACTTAAAGGTTAATTAAAGTTTAAGGGTTATTTATGATCTAATTTTTATTTAATTAAGATAAATTAAGGTCTAGTTGAGGGTTCAAACTTAAGTTTAAAAAGGGAATTTATTTGTTTTAAAGTTTTCTTTTAAATTTTATTAGTTATTTATTTTTAACAAACTTCCTTATAAAAGAAAATTGTTTTGGAAAAAAGGGATCTCTTGTCCACTATTAAGTAGCCAAATGAATTAAAGTATTGTAAATACACATTGACATATTTTATTGAAAGTAAGTCGACTTGTACTTATTAAAATACAATGCTTTGGGAATGTGATTAATACAAGGGGTTAATTTTTATAAGCTGGTCATGATAATCTAAATATATCAAACATATGTTCATATGTAAATATTACACCTAAATAGTTTGATGGTCCACTATAAATAAATTGACCCTTTAAAACTATCGAAGATTGGTTTGGAGAGACCGAGATTGGATATTAGTTGTTAACCGAAAACCACTTCGAACTAACTAAACATTCAAATTGAAAATAGTAAAGGCAAGATCCCTATAAAGTGCCTTCAATTCGTTCATCTCCTAAATGACTTGTATGGATGAATGTTGACTTCGTGTCAACATATGGAAGACAATGTCAGCATTCCAAGTGGTAATGTTATAATAAAGGTAAACGTAGCCTCAGGTCTCATCGACCATGAATGACTAAAATAGGGGGGATGTAGCAAGGCTAGGTGGGTCGCTCTCATTAGGGTAAGGTCATCCCTATCTGTAGTCTCCACTGTTAACTCATTTATGCTTCAGTACGGTGCTAATCCCAATCGAGTGGTGATCTTATTCGGTACTATTCGGTAAAGGTTTGGCCGGCCTTGTGTTGGCTAGGGTCGATAGGTTTGACCCTGTTGTTATTTTATCTAGAGATGTACTATAACGGGTGGTACCTCTGTAGCATAGTCATTGTATGGAATCCATTTTTCAATAAGCGTGGTATGATTTTAGTTGTACCCAAATATGTTAAAATGTGAGATATAAGCATTTCAGCTATGTCCTATTTTATTTGAAAACCTTAGACACTATCATAATATCACTAGATTTCTATGTAAAGTGTTTTGGTTATCATAAGATAAAAACACATCCGTGTTTATTTACAACATGATCTTGCCTTTGATTTCAAATTGTTTTATAAAGTAAGAATTAAGTTGTTTGAGTTTACTCACACCAGAACCATATTTGACCCATAGTTTTATTTTCTTTCCCTAAAACTCTTAGGTACTCAAACTTTTATGAGTAGCCAAGTGATCCAGATTTCTTACGAAAGCATTTTGAAGGAGCTGGAGCAGGTGGCTTCGCCGTAGCTTATTATATTTATTTCCATCGTGTTTATATATGATCTATGTATTTTATGGTAGGCAGGCAGTATAATTGTCCACTTGAAATTGTCCTGTAATGGCTCTGATGTATTATTATTATGGGAATAACTATGTAATATCTTTGTTATCTATTATATGTTGTTTTAATTCGTGGTGAGATTCTATGATTATTTAGTTTCTTCTTATTTCTTTTTCTCTTCTACCCTTAAAGTCTCATCTTTTGGTTCAAGAAAAGGGGTCGTTACATTATGGTGTCAAATCCTAGGTTGAGCGAATGGTTAGGCTTTGGGTTAGGACAACTTCGAGAGTGCATATTTGTAATTTTTATTCGTGTGTGTATATATATGATAGATAAATCAGCTTGATAGGTTTGATTAGTACCCTTCTGTCAAGGTTTATCTCATCCAGGTAGTAAGACATGAGTAACAGAGGCAGACGAGGTAAGGGAACAGGTAGTAGTACAACTAAAAATGGTCGAACCCCAAATCGTGGAGGAGTTCAGATTACCAAAGAGGCAGAGCCCGAGCAGCTAAGAGTGAGTTTCATAACCTTACGCAAGGATTATACTAACCTCAGAGGGAAACAATTTAATGGGACTAAGTTTACCATGGAAGTGAAAACTTAGTTGCAATCTTTCGAAAGCATTTTTAAAGGTCTTGGTTTATCAGAGGAGCAGAAGAGATTTTTAGCAGCATGGCAGCTACAAGAGGGAGCGGCTACATGTAGGACTCCCTTACAGTAAATGTTTTTAAGGAAGAATTCTCATAGGTCAGATTCAAAGAAGTTTTTGAAGACCAATTCTTGCCAACAACAGAAAGGACTCAGATGTACTTCAACTCTATGGATTTGAAGCAGGGGATCTATCGGTAGCAGAGTACGAGACAAAGTTCAACGAGTTATCTTATTTTAGGCTAGAATTATCAACACCCGATTGAAGAAGAATAAGATGTTTTTCTTGGGCATGAAGGAGGAATACCATAAGAAAAAGACTGCTCATATTATAGATACTTTTGTGGATCTAGCTGATATGGCTCTGAGGTACGAGTCCTTGGAGAAGAAGAAGCCTACTCCAACAACACCTGGGAGAAATAGAAGTAGGAATGGTTGTAACAAAGGGAATTCAATCCAAACTGGAACACTCAAGAGAAAGGTAAATATGGAGAAGGGTAGGAGGAAAGTTCAAGAATATTAGCTGTTATATTTGCAAGCAGAGAGGTCATATTTCAAGGTCCTGTCCGAACCATGAAGCTCCAAAGCAGCAAAGTGGACCCATCTCTCTAATGGACCTAAAGTATCTTTTATTTAATTGTCATCAACTAGGCCATATGGTTAAGGACCATCCACTCTTGAAGAAGGTGCAGCAGACGAAGGTGTACGCTATTAAGAATGAACCGTCTACTTCAATAGATGTGAAGAGAAAATGCGTCCTTGAAGGTACCTTACTGATTAATGGTATTTTTGTTTGAGCATATTTGATACGGGCGCCCCTCGTAGTTTTATCTCTTGTGAATCAGTAGGTAAATTTCATCTTATTCTTAGTATTTTAGAAAAGCCTATGTGTGTGTATCTAAACCCATAGGTGGCATAACCCATTCAAATATGATTTGTGAGAATGATCATGTCTTTCTCGTCACTTTTCTTGCGACCTGTATGTTTTAGACTTTAAGGGATTTTATATTATTCTGCGTATGGATTTGTTATCGAAATATGGAGCTATTTTAGATTGTGCTGAAAGGGCTGCACCATCAGAAACTATGTTGGGAAGAATTGCTAAAGTACCATATAAGGAACCTAGGATTAATATGTGTGGTTTCTTATATGCCTTGGAGTCATCCTTGGATGAATTAATTATGCAGAGGTTGTTAAGAATTTTCCTGATGTGTTTGAAGAAGTCTATAGTTTACCCTCGCACCATGAGAGAAAGTTTCGCATTGATTTGGTCCCTAGTGCTAGACCTTTGGTTCAACCTAAGAGAAGGATGGCCCCGAAAGAGTGGGAAGACTTGGAAAAGCAAACCAATGGCCTGTTAAGAAGGGGGTTGATAATACTGAATCAGTCGTGTTTGGGATCTGCGGTGGTATTTTTGGCTAAGTCTGATGGATCTTTAAGGTTATGTGTGGACTATAGAGGGCTAAATAAGCTGACAATTAGGAAAAAGTATCCCTTACCCTGCAACAATGATCTTTTTTATTAACTTCATGGAGCTACGGTATTTTGTTAGATGGATCTAGCTACTGGATTCCATCAATTGAGGGTTGCTAAAGATAGTATAGCCTTAACCGCTTTTAAAGGCTCGAGTATTTTCTTTGAATGGTTGGTTATGCCTTTTGGTCTAACCAATGCACCGACATATTTGGTAGAACTCATGAATCATGTTTTTTGAGAAATTTATAATAATTTTGTGTTAGTTTTCACTGATGACATCGTTATCTACTCCAAATCTGAGGAGGAGAATAATCATCATTTGGAAGTGGTGTTGGAGACATTGAGGAGACTTGTCCTGAAGGCAAAATTTTCTAAGTGCCATTTTTGAAAATTGAAGGTAAGATTCTTAGGACATATTGTGACATGAGAAGGTATTTTAGTGGATCTAGTGAAGGTGGAAGCTGCTCAGGAATGGAAGCAACTATGGACTCCTACTTTGGTTCGTAGTTTCTTAGGTTTGGCTGGGAACTATAAAAGGTTTGTTCAGGATTACTCTAAGATTTCCTCCCATTTGACTAAGCTGACTAAAAAAGGGGAGATGTTTATATGGGATCCAAAGTGTGAAGAGGCATTTCGAATATTGAAGAAGAGATTGACCAGAGCACCAATTTGGCTGCCCAGATGGGAATAGTGGATTCACGGTTTACATTGATGCATATGGAGTGGGAATTGGTGCTGCTCTGATGCGGCATGGTAAGGTGATTGCATATGTAAGCAGGCAGTTGAAGCCTCATGAGAAGAATTATGCTACGCATGACTTGGATTTGCTGCGTGTTGTCTTCGCATTGAAAATATGGAGGCACTACTTGCAGAGTAAGGATCCTTCCATCCCTCTTAGATTCTTTCTAGTCTTTAGAGATTTTAGGAGTAATTATTCTTTCTTTAGCTAGGTGAAACTTTTGAGCTCTTCATGGACCATATGTCCCTAAAGTATCTTTTTACTTAGAAGGGTTCGAACCTCGGGCAACAGGGGTGGTTAGAGTTTCTGGCAGCGTATCACTTGGATATTCTTTACACGCCTAAAAAGGCTAATGTGGTGGAGGTTTTCCTGAGCAGGAATGTTGTTTTGACTCTCTTGAAGGTTACACTGACTCTTCAAGAAAGGATTATTAGAAATTATAGGAAGGATGAGATATTGGAAGGATTAATTCAAGTAGTCAAAGGAGGTAAATATTCGGATTTCAAGATATATTGTCGAGCTGCTTTGAGGATGAATGGACGATTATGTGTCCCAGATGTGGATGGGCTGAGGGAAGAGGTTTGGTCAGAATGCCACAAGTCAAAATTAAGTATTAATCCAGGAGTTCATAAGATGTATAAGGACATGAAAAATAGTATTTTGGTGTCTGGAAATGAAGAAGGATAATTCCGTCTTTGTTAGAAGGTGTTCATATTGTCAACAAATCAAAGGTGATCATCAAACGATGGCTGGATTATTACAGCCTTTGGAAATTTTTAATTGGAAATGGGAAATGATATCAATGGATTTTATGGATGGTTTTCCTAGGACCAGAAAAGGAAATAAAGGAGTGTGGTTATCAGTGATTGGCTAATAAAGAGCGCGCATTTTATTTCGGTAAAACCAACAAGGATATATGCTTCCTTAGTTGAAATTTCTACAAGGGTATAATCAGGTTGCATGGAGTTCCTATGAGTATTATAAGTGATCGAGACCCCATTTTTACTAGTCAATTTTTAGAAGCATTGCAAACAACCCTTGGAACAAAGTTGAGCTTAAGCACAACATATCACCCTTAGACAAACGGAGCATGTGAATTTGATTTTAGAAGATTTCTTGAGGGCATGTATTCAGGATTTTGGTGGATCATGAAAGGATCATTTGCATATAGTTGAGTTATCTTATAACAATAGCTTCCAAGCAAGCATCAAGATAGCACCTTATGAAGCTCTATACTAAAGACCGTGCAAATCATCAGCATATTGGGTTGAGACAAGAAATAGATTAGTTCTTGGACGGAGCATGATCTAAGAGGCTATAGAGTAAGTTGCAATGATTAAGAAAATAATGAAGAAGGCCCAAGGTCGCTAAAATAATTATGTGGATAAGAGGCAAAGAGATTTGTAATTCATGGTTGGAGACTTCGTGTTCGTAGATATTGCAGCAATAAGAGGAGATGTTAGATTCAGAAAATCTGGGAACTTATATCCAAGGTATGTTGGAGCCTTCCATATTCTTGAGAGGATCAGATTGCTTTCTTATAGGGTGGAGTGGCCAGAGAGGTTGGCGGCAGTTCATAATGTGTTCTACGTGTCTCATTTAAGGAAATATGTTCATGACCCATCTTTGATTATGGAGCCATCAGTTCAAGAGGAATTGGAAATAGAACCGGACCTAACAGTGGTTAGACATCCGTTTTATGTTATGGATTAGGATGAAAAGAAGTTTCGTAACAATGTGGTGCAACTAGTTAAGGTTCAGTGGAGCGAGGATCCTAGAGATTGCATTTTGGAGATGATGGATCGTATGAGAGAAGCCTATCCCTATTTTATGTTAGGATAGCTAATCGTATGTATAGTGTAAGTTTGTTTGTTGTGGATGCTAGTGTATATGTTTGTATGTGTTTATGATATGAATATATGGCTTTTTTCATAGTTTGGATTATCTCCTTGATTGCTAATTTCGGGATGAAATTCTTTTAAGGGAGGGAGAGTGTAATAACCCAAAAATTTATCGCTTTTAATGAATATTTAATTATATTTTAAATAATTAATAAATGGAGTTTTACTAATAAAAACTATTTTAAATAATAATTAATGATAATAAATTCATTTTCAAAATTTGTTTACCAAAATATATAGTCCATAGAAAAATAGAAAATGTGACCGGAAGTTATTTTCTGAAATATCGATTTTCATTAGTTAAAAGTTATTTTAAAGTTCATGACACTATGTTACACATACATGCATGCAGTATAAACCATTTTAACAAGATAAATACAAGTGTATATGTGCATGAATATGCTCTCTTTTAAGTGTATGTATAAGGACAAAAGAAAATATTTTGTAAAGAAAAAATATATATACGTATAAAACATACATTTTTCAACACAAGGACTCATGGCATGGTGTGAATAGTGGAAAGTAAGGGGAGGGAGTATAGTGCACGGTTTTGGGGAACATGAGGGAGTATGGTGTGCATGCATATGTATTTTTAAATATAAAACACTTATTATTATTATTGTAATCAAATACTAAGCATATTTATACCCCTTTATCATCATGTTTTTCATTTTACAAACCTCCTTCTTCATTTCAATTTCCTAGTAGCTTATAAAACATAATCATTGCCTCCTCTTCATAAATTCTAAAATAAGAAAAATCACATCTTTTGGCTAAAATCTCCTCTTTTATTCACAAAATCACTTCTACATCTCCTACAACATCTACTCTTCCAAAATAAAACACCAAACCATCCAAAATCTCCTAAGGTAAAACCAATAAGCCTAAGGCCGAGCCCAAACACCACTCGATCGAGCCTAATTCAACTGTTCGAGAGTACAAAAGCTTCAAATTTGCAACATTCTTAAGCGTTTTCGACTTTCAGCAAAAGTTGCTTTGATTTAGAATTTTTTTTGTTCAGTAACACTTTTGTTTTTGTAAAATAAATTAACTTGATTTTGATGGACTATGTGTTATGGAAATATAGTGATAGTTATATTGAATTATCATGTCTATTGGTGGCATATAATGATACGTTTATGTCAGAACTTCGTTTTAGTGATTGGTTGATATGTTGATATGTTTGGATATGTATATGGACATGGATAAGTGATATTGGGTATCATATTATGGTAATATGTTTATGAAAACAAAACCATGTGTATATGACGTAAATGTTGAAAAGTTTTCACCTTCGAATGTCGCAAAAGGACTTGAGATCCGAATTGGAAACGAAAGCTCTTTTTTCTAGCTTTGGATATTTTAAAATGTTTTCCAAGTTTTCATCTTTGTTTTCAGTTTTCAAAAATTTCCCATTTGTGTTTTCAAAGATGTAATAGCTAAAGTTAAAGTGGAGATTTCACCTAAAAATCAAACTTACGAACTGCATTTATAACGATAATCGCTATGGATGCAGTTCGTAATATTTCACGATTTCAAGTTTTAAGTGTTTTATTTTGGATTGTTTTTGAAAACTCATTTTGAATTAATTAAGCAAGTAAAAAGTAATTTTCTAATTATTACTAATTTATTTATTTAACTTATATTAATTTTGGTAATTATTCATTAATTAATTAAGTAATTATGTTAAATAATTGTAATTTAAGAAATTGTTAACTAAGTTAATTATTTTTAATTAAGTTTTAAAATAATGATTAATTAAGACAAAATGGAATCAATTTTATTAAATAAAGTTTATTTTAATTTATCAATTATTTAATTATATTTAGTTATTTAATTAATTATTATTTAATCGAAGGTTAATTATCCACTTAATTTGGGTCTAATTTTAAACAAATGTTATTTATTTAAAGTTTAAATGTAAATAAATTAGGGTTATTTATCATTTAATTTTGATTTACTTAAGATTGATTAAGGTATAATTGAGGGTTTAAACTTATGTTAAAAAGGGAATTTATTTGTTTAACTTTTCATTTAAATTTTATCTGTTATTTATTTTTAACAAACTTATTTATACAAGAAAATTATTTTGGAAAAAAGGGATCTCTTGTCGATGCTATTAAGTAGCTAAATGAATTAAAGTGGTGTAATAAAACATTGACACGTTTTATTGAAAGTAAATCGACTTGTACTTACCACAAATACCACGCTACGAAAATGTGATGAATATAAGGGTGTTAATTTTGATAAGCAGGTCATGATAATCTAAGCATATGGAGCATATGTCCATATGTAAACTTTACACCCTGATAGTGCAATGGTCTACTATAAATAAATTGACCTTTTAAAATTATCGAAGGTTGATTTGGAGAGATCGAGATTGGATATTAGTTGTTATCTGAAAACTACTTTGTACCAATGCAAACGTTCAAAGTGGAAAAAGTAAAGACAAGATTAAAGATGAAGACTATGTAGTGCCTTTGGTTCGTTCGTCTCCTGAACAACTTGTATGGATGAATGCTGACTTTGTGTTAATATAAGGAAGTCAATATTAGCATTCCAAGTGGCAATGCTATAATAAAGGTAAAACTAGCCTCACGCCTCATCAACCGGGAATGACTACAACATGGGAGGTGCAGCAAGGCTTGGTGGCTCGCTCCGATGAGGGTAAGGTCTTCCCTATCAAGAGTCACTACTATTAACTCATTTATGCTTCGGTACGGTTGCTGATCCCAACCGAGGGGTTATCTTATTTGATACTATCCAGTAAAGGGTAGGCTGGTTTTATGTTGGCAAGGGTCGATAGATTTGACATCATTGTTATTTTATCTAGAGATCCACCGTAACAGGAGGTACCCCAGTAGCCCAGTCATTGTACGGTATCCATTCTCCAATAAGTGCCATGTGTTTTTAGTTATATCTAACTATGTTGAAATGTAAGATGCAAGCATTTCAGCTATGTTCTATTTTACTTGAAAACCCTAGAATTATCATAATATCATTGGATTTCTATATAAAGTGTTTTGGTTATCGTAAGGTAAAACCCGTTTGTGTTTATATGCAGCATGATCTTACGAGATAATTTTGATTTCGAAGTGCTTTAAATGTTTGAGTTCACTTACACTAGACCCTCTTATGATCCAAAGTTTTATTTTCTTTTCCTAAAAATCTTGAGTACTTAAATTTTTATGAGTACCCAAGTGATTCAGATTTCTTACGAAAGCATTTTGAAGGAGCTAGAGTAGGTGGTTTCAGAATAGCTTATTATATTTAGTTCCACTGTGTTTATGTATGATCTACGTACTTTATGATAGGCAGGCGGTATAATTGTCCGGTTGAAATTGTATCATGATGACTTTAATGTATTATTATGCTAATGACTATGTAATATCTACGTTATATATTATATGTTGTTCTAATTTATGTTGAGATTCTATGGTTGTTTAGTTTTTTCTTAACTTTCTTTCTCTTTTACCTTTAATGGCTCATCTTTCAGTTCAAGAAAGGCAGTCATTACAATCGGACTTCGAATTCGAAGTTGTAGAGTTGCTTCTTCTTGGTAGAAAGAGTTAAGTTACAGAAGTTTAGGTTATCCTCTTCAAAATGAAAAATCTTTCAATCTTCCCTAATGAACTCTTTTAGAAACCCTAATTTCACCGTATTATGAATATCCTTTCTAGTTTGTGACATTTGTTAGTTTTATGCATATTACTTTATGATTATTGCAATAATCTTTTTCTCCATCTAGCTCAGGATGGCTCGATATTTTAATGGGATAATTTCTCATTGTCCTTTGTCACGACAAAATATAGGAACGGGGTTTTTTTAAATTCACATAGTTGGATTCGGACGTCTCCCTCTAACTTTTTCTTCTACTTTATTCCATTTTGACCTCTCACTAGGATGTTTGGAGTCAACCTTCCTCTTCTTAGTTTTGTTGAGATTTCTTTGTGGTAGGGTGCATTTCTTCCATAAGAATAAATTTTTCAGCCTGGAAATAAAATTGTCGTAGATATTTGCATCCAGGAATATAAAGTTCTTCCCATAAAGAAGTTTGCTCGATTAATCCTGTATGAACTACCAATTCCCCTAGCCTTTTCTTAATATTTGCTAACATGCTATAATCAATGGTTGGGTGTTTGTTTATGTAAAACTATGTTAAAAATTCATAGGAAAATTATGTCCAGGAATAGATAGTTTCTCCTTAGTAATTCTTGCACCATTTGATAGTCGCTCCATGCAAAGTTGCCGAAAAGAGCTTGCAACGAACTGCCCTTAAAGCATTATGCATATCCATTTTGCTTTTGAAAGCTACAAGATGATCATCTGGATTAATAGTTCCATCATACTTTAGTAGGGGAATCTCGATGTGAGATGGAATTCTAACAACCATTATTTCTTCTAAAAATAGGTCTTTTAAAGGTTATTATTTTTCTCCAGATCAAGGATTCTTCCCTCCTTAAGCACACCCTCTCTTACTTAGTTAAGAATGTCCTCCTGATTGGTTTTTCCATCGTAGTCATTTCTGTTTTCTCCTTGGGTTAAACTATTCGATTTCTCAAGATAACTTTTGGCTTGACTTTCTTCATTCTCATTTCGTTCTTCATCTTCCCCTTCCATAAGCTTTATCACCTTCGAAGGTTCTAGAGATAGAACCTATTCAAGAAGCTCTTACATTACCATCACTTGTACTAAATTCTAAATTTTGGCCTTATTGCTTGCAAATTTCATTAAAGTTGAAGGTTGCCCAACTTACATGATCTCTAAATTGAAGCCTTGGATGATTTTATCTCCCAAGGTTGCTTGTGATGCAGCCTCTTCATTTGGGATGTCATTACTGTTTCTAGCTCTCACCATTTTCTTCCTAAAACAAAAGACCCTTATGCAAGTTTTTGGAGAAAGTTGTAAGGAATTGGAGGTTCCACCTCTCTTTCTAGTGCTAAAATGTTAACAAATAAATTCATCAACGCCCAAAAACATGTAAAATATGGATTAACTAAAGGTTAACCTCTTTGAAGCTAGCTGAGATTGTTCCCTATGAGGTTAACCAAAGTCATAAGTTGGTACACGTATGTCCCCAAATCTATAGTAATTCTTTATGTTGAATTCATTGTCGCTTTGAAGGTATTGATTAATACAAATCAATATGCTATAGGCAGGGTATCGACTAAGTTAATATGTTCGAACAGTTGTAAATCAATATATCCAACAACATCCATGTCTTTATTCAAGTTCAATTAAATATGCAAATCCTAAACTTGATTATGTCAATAGGCTAAGTGATTAAAATAGGCTAGGCGATTGTTTAATTTCCAATTCATTATGTGTACAAGACTCAAATGTTACAATCGACAAAATCCCCAAATTGATTTATGGTTTACAAACCTGAAAATATATAAGAAATGGCGAGAGAAAAATCGGCCCCAAAAATAGCGCCCTTTGGTTGATATTTATAGAGGTAGGGTGGTAGGGTCTTTGATGATAGTCTTGGTGGCAAAGTTGACAATGGCCTCGATGAACTTGATGGTATTATGCACTAAACTCATTTTACTGCCACTTCGACAGTGCTGATCTTCGACGTTAATTCTTCCCAGCAATGTGAAGATCGAAATGCTATATTGAACAATAGCGAGGAGCGGTGCCACTTTGCTTCCTTACGGTGTTAAGGTCATCATGGGTATTGATAGCGTCCAACACCAATACCACTTATTATAGATATGGACGTTGCTCTTCATGCTAATTGAAGCACCGTGTTGAACATTACTGAAGATCGATGCGATACCTTCGAAGACTTGCAAAATGTAGCACTTCACTCTGGCTAACGAAGAGTTTGTTATGGTAACCGTAGGTGAATGATGGTGCCGACAAGGTTTCTCATCAATGGAATGCACTGTGACCCTCTTCGGCACCTATTGATGTCCTTCAAAGTTGTTTGTACTAGCCCTCTTCGTGCCACTAATCATGATAGACAATGTCCTCTCTATGCCAATTTTCCTTATTGAGCTGATGCAACACTAGTGGGCTACGGAGTGATGGCATGTAGAGTGAATGAGGAGTGACTTTGAAGATGCATAGAATCGATTAGTATCAAAGTGACGAGATATGGTTTTGATGCAAAGTGGTGCCATAGCTCTATAAGATTAGCCTATCTTCGTGTCTCCAACATTGTTGGTCTTTGTCAAAGAGCCTCTTCTCGCAATGAGACTCAATCTCTATCTCTTTAAAGCCTGGAAACCAACACCATATCTTCTTGTGAAACTATCTGAGTGACATAGCCCACCTTGTATTTTGGAACTGTATTTAGCGACAGTGCTCAACACACTCTGTAAGCATAAGCTGAAAGAAAAATTCTCCAAATGTCACTTTTGGCGTAAGGAGGTTCACTTTCTTGGACATGTGTTTCCAAGCATGGACTATCAGTCGATCCTAGTAAAGTTGCTATAGTGTAGGACTAGTAGCACAGAAGAATGCTACATAGGTGAGATGTTTTGTTAGTTTTGAGGGTAATATAGGAAGTTCACTAAGGACATTAAAAAAATTTCTACACTTTTGACATGCCCTGCCAAGATGAATTTAGTTTTATCGTGGAACTTGGAGTGTGGACAAGCTTTTATTGACTAATGAGTTTTTGACTGATGCATCTGATTTTGTATTCCATAATGGTTCAAAAGTGTTTGCGTATGTACCAATGCTTGTGGTATAAGATAGGGTGGTTATTTGATACAAGGGGGTAGAGTTGTTTGTTATGTTAGTCGATAGTCGAAAGTACACAAAATAAACTATCCAACTTATGATCTTGAGTTAGCAGCTTTTGTGTTTGTCCTCAAATCTTGGAGGCATTATCTTTTGGTGGAGCGATTTGAGTTATTCACAAATCATAAGTCCCTAAAGTTTTTGTTCTCCCAAAATAAAATCTGAATTTTAGGCCATAGAGGTGGATGGAGTTCTTGGCGTCGTATGATTTCAGTATCTCCTATACTCGGGAAAAGGCATTATTATAGTCGTTTCCTTGAGTAAAAAGTATGCGATGTTATGCCTTATGCTTTTAGAATGGAAGCATATGGAGTTCAATTCTACATTTCATTTCCGACCTTCATCGGACCTTACACTAGGGCTATTAGCAGCTTTGTATGTTCAGCTTTCACTTATGGGCCGTAATGGCCCGAGTGCTAGACATGGTGTTACTGCGTATTTTTGACATATTGAACAGAGTAAAACAACTAATTCATTTGGATGTTTATTCCATTTATTCAAGAGGATGGCAATGAATAGATGGTAGGTTGTGGCTTCCTCTTCATAAGGAGTTTATTTACATGGTACTTGGAGAGTAATATTATTTTGGGATGATTATTCATCCTGATAGTGAAAATGTATCATAATATGAAGAGGCTGATTTACTAGCCAAGTATGAAAAGGCATGTATTAGAAGTTGTTTCCAAGTGTGTGACTTGTCAGAGAGTAAACGTGGAGTAGAAGAAACTTGGTGGACTATTACGGCCTTTGGATATATTCCATAGTGGAAATAGGAGAGTATCTCCATAGATTTTGCTAACGGGCTATCTAGAAGTAGATAAGACAACAAGAATATTTGGATGATAGTTGATCTACTGACCAAATGCGCTCATTTTATTCCATTTAGGAGCTATGCTGTCAGGATACCATCGAGTGCCCATTAGGCGCTATTTTGCAACTTTAACGCGTTACCTTATTATAGTAGTGATTTGTTACGCTCTTTATCTAAGGAGCCATTTGAGTGCTGAGCTTTTCTGGAGGTGCTGGAAAATAGGCTTTTACTACAATTTTAATTTTACAAGCTAAATTAAATACACTTAAAATAAAATCATCCGGTTATATTGTTTATTTATTATAGATCATTAACTTCAACAATGCTTAGACATCTTTTCTATATCTTTTTAAAATTTACAAGCAATAAGTTAATAAAAATTAAAGTTCTTCTTTATATTTGAGCATAAATGCCGCTCTTTAATTTCTCACAACTTTGAATTTTGGCTTTACTAAATTTTTAGATTTTTTTTTTAATTGTGCCAGCCATTTAAAATAATTTCTAAATCAAATAAAAAATAACTATCTATAAATTAAAATTTACTTTATTCACTAATATTGTAATTGATTTTTTTAAAGAATATTTGGCGTAAATTTTTTAGTTATTATCATAACACAAACTTTACTAATGTAAGTTTTATTTCTTATAAAAGTTATAAAAGTACTTGATTCATTTTTCAAGTTATATACGAAATATTTACACGTGTGTACACACGCATATATATACATATACACACACATATCACCTATAGTAAACTAATACGTAGTGATTATCTAATCAATATTAATATATTTTAATCAATATTTAGTTATTTTATACTGTTATTTAATGCAAATATTATTTGCGCAAAATGTATGTTACAAACGCCTATTTTTGTCCAGGTGCCTGAATTTCGCCTAGACTCTAAAGTCAATCTTAGCACACTGCTCTACGCTAAACAGCATCTGTAAGGAGTATGAGGACAGTTGCAGCCATGGCAACCTTATATGCAAGGATGATATTTTATTCATATGGCGTTCCTTTTGGTATTGTCAATGATCGGGATCCACTTTTAACTATTAAGTTTTAGAAGGAGTCTTCGGGAGGCCTTCAGCATGAAACAAAAGTTGAATGTTGCCTATCACTCATAGATGAACAAATAGGCAGAGAGGGTCAATCATGTATTAATGAAATTATTTTAGATGTATATCTTGGACTTTATAGGTTCTTGGGAGCATCAATTACAGTTAGTAGAGTTTGCATATAAAAATAGCTATCATGCAACTTTTATTGGGATGACACCATTCAAGGCATTGTATGGGAGGCCATATAAATACCCACCTTGGAGGGACACTACTGATAGAACCAGCCTCGGATCAGATATGATTTAGGAGACTTAGGAGAAAGTGGATTTGATTATAAAGAGATTAAGGCATCATATGATAGATAGAAATCTTATGCTGACGAGCGATGAATGGAGTTCGAGTTTGTAGTGGGAGACATGGTCTTTATAAAGGTATCGCAACATAAACACGTTATAGGGTTTGGCAATTCAGGAAAGTTGGCACCAAGGTTTGTAAGGCCTTTTTCTATTTTGGAGAGAGTAGGAATGTTA
This sequence comes from Allium cepa, assembly GCA_030765085.1. NCBI lineage: Eukaryota > Viridiplantae > Streptophyta > Magnoliopsida > Asparagales > Amaryllidaceae > Allium > Allium cepa. Next base: position 997,242,374 of record CM060928.1, read on the forward strand.
GCTTATAGAGTGAAGTTTCTTGAAAAGCTGGTGGGGGTTCATAATGTTATCCATGTGTCACACTTGTTGAAGTGTTTCTACGATTCAGCTAATGCGGTCAAGCCGAGTTAGGAAGAAGTTTAAGTAGAGAGAGCCACTTGGCCATCATGCACCTACCCACATTGCTGGGCATGGGACGAAGCAACTCTATAAAAAAGTAATTAGGTTGGTCAGAGTCTGGTGGGGAGATGATCTGCTGAGAGTACTTGGGAGCCCATTGAGAAAATTCGAGTTATCCATCAAGCTCTTTTCTAGTAAGTTTCTATTTAAGTTAGTATAAGATCTTGAGTGCATAGTATTTAGCTTAGTAGTTTTCATAAGTAGGTGTTTATAGGAACTAGGCCAACATAAAGCAGATTAAATGTGTGAATTTAAAAAAAAAATACCATTTTAGATCTTATTGGGCCTATGAAGTCTAAATTGATTTAGATCCAATCCAAATAATTTTAAATAAAATATTTATTTTATTTAATTAATTTATATAAAGATTTGATTTTGTACAAATATGTAATGTATAAATTGTACATGTGTATCAAATATACATATACGTGTAAGTGTGTGTGTGTGCAACATATAAATGTATACATGGTATAATGTGCCTATATATAAGTGTTGAGATTTACACTGCAATGGACACATTGGCCCTTTGTATGCACAATACTGCCCAAAATAAATTTAAGTTACAAATACATGCATACATAAAATATATAAAGTTTTAAATATTTATCTTGTAACAAAATAAGTTATTTTGAATAAGTCAATGATTTGAAATTCAACATTTATTTTAAATATCAAATTTAGTGAAGTAGTAAATAGTTTAAAAAATTGATCTGAATCTACATATTATATATACGAAGACATATATACAAAAATATCATAAATATAAATAAAATAATTATGTTGAACAAGTTAATAATTTTGAAATTCAAAATTCATTTTCAAAATATCTAGTTTGTTCAATTAGTAAAACAGTTTAAAAACAGATCTTAATCTATGGATTCAGATAAAAATATCATAAATTTATTTATATCACATAAATTTTGTAAATGATTATAAATATAATACATTAAAATAACTAATAAGATAATTAAAATCTATGCATTTAAATAAAATACCTTATAACTAAAACTAATATATATATATATATATATATATATATATCTTTGTGTGTGTTTATGTGTGTTGTTGCTGTTTTTTATTCTATAAAAAATAAAATAAAATTTTATAAAATAAAATTATTAATATATAGAATACTATTTAATGCACATTACATTAACATTAATACATATATATGTATATATAAACTTTATATTTAAAATAAGTCAAAAATAAATTTCAATTTTTTTGTAGTAAAATGAATTTATGATACATGATAAAATAATCTTGGACAAATAATTACATATATTTATTTGTTTATTTATATTTGTAGTTAAGACAGTGTTAAATCAATTTAAAATAGTTTTTAATGTTTCAAAAGTTATATTTAAAATTCATAATTGTGGTATATATTAAATTTTTATTGTTTTATAAGTTCAAACAAATATAATTAATAGATAATGAAATTTATAAATTTATATTTACGTATACATATGTAGGACAATACAATTAAACATGACAACGACTGTGCATATAAATTTGTTTCAGCATATATATATATATATATATATATATATATATATATATATATATATATTAATTAACTATATTAGCATAATGACGTATCAACCAAAGATTATAGGACGTTACCTCAAAAATTTGCATTAAATCTGCATTTTGATTGACAAACTTTTCTAGAATCAATTCTGATTCGAGCTCCTAGCTTTGCAACTACTTGGAGAACTATTTTTTATTTTTTATTTGATCTCTGGATCTGATATCTTTCTCATAAGGGGTTAGAAATGGTAGCTATCACAGAGGAGAGGGAGAGCAAAAGGTAATCTCAACAATGAGAGGTAGTTTGGCCTTTTATTGATAGAGTAAATGATATATTCCCTCCTTGATATGCTCCTTCTTTGTTACTAAATCTAGATCAAACTTTATTTGAATCTTTAGCCCCTCACTTGCTCTCCCTACTAGATAAGGCTTTATGGGCCTTAAATCATTCCACTTTAATGCATGTCGATATTGAATATCGATACATACATGTAAGCTTTATATACACACCTAATTAGTTACTATTTGCACCTACAAAATTCTAACGACACCCAATATATTAAATAATTAATTAATTAATATTTCATAAATAATAGTTAACTTATAACAATTATAAATCAATTAAATCATGTGGTATAACAAAGAATCTACAAATGCGGTTGTTTAACTCACACCCATAAATTCACTCAGTAATTAATATCAAATAATGCGAATATTAGTGTTTACACATCACCTTAGCTAATGGTATGATAGTTTGGCCGAATTTATCGCTTATACATTTTTCAATAAAATCCGATTTTACTATTTTCAATTGGACCTATTAGGGACAATTATTTACACCAAGTCTCTTTGTCAAAACTATATCATACTAGGACTTAAGGAATTTGATAGTGGTCAAGATTCCATATTCAAAATTACAGGCTAAACAAAAAGTCCTTGATTTAATAATAATAGTATTATTAACCAAACTGCTTTTCTTGTAGATTTTGATTTTGAGTTGACTTCAGTTAACCATGATACTAATATCATATAACCGAGGAGAAGAATTCTCTCTTGAATAGTATATCACTTCTAATTTATCCACTCAGCCTAACTATAGTCCTTTAATGGACACCATGCCATGATTTGACTATAATCAAAGTAGAGTATCCACATTGAAGCTCAGTGGCATTCTCAAATCAAGAGAATTGTGTAATATTATCACATCAATGTTTTCTATTTGATCTTAGTTATATTAACAAATAAAAAACTATCGAGTGATCCATTCCATAGTTTTCCAATAAGCATCAGTACGTTACCCCTTGGTGCTCCTTATAGTCATGAGTAATAAACTGCCCAACAATTGAAGAGTCTTACGTACTCTAGTCTCAATGAACGTATCAATATCCAATAACGATGCATCTTGACTAGGAATATTTAACATGATATGTTTAATTTCATTGTGATAAATTACTCATGGTTACAACACATTGTAACTACTATCACAAAACATATCACTTATGGATTTTCTATTAAATATACTTTTAATTTAATTAATTAATATAACACATTATATCAGGTATATAATAGGATGAAAACATATTTTATTTCAAATAAGATTGGTTATCGAGTAAGATATAAGTAACAAATTACATAATTGCCCTTAGCACATACCCCTAACTCTATTAGTGCGTACGTTAGGCATGGATGTAAACATGCGATTAGGACATGTTTTGTATGATGGTTGTTAATAGATGTATTTTATTAATTAGTATTGCACATATGGGTTGATAAGTTTATGTTTGCCTATAACTACATCACCTTGTCTATTTTATTATATTAATTTTGATGCATAATGGTTTTCTGCATTTTGAATATGTACTGGATGTTTAATTATCCATATAGAATTCCAAATATACATAAAGGATGTTGCATAGATTTTGGATACATGACATAAGCGCATGCATTTTCGGAGGTTGACTACTTCAAGAGACCACCTAACCTTGCATTACCTATATGTTCATATACATTCCATGTCTATATGTACATAGAGCATTATAAAATTAGAATTTGACGATATTGTTAGAAAGTGATTAATGGTTGAGTGTATGGTTGTAAATATTGGTTTTTATGAGCAAGTTGCATTTTTTTTGTCCTTAGATATTTCGAGGATGGAATCCTTTTAAGGGGGAGAATGTAACACCTTAGAATATTCTAATAATAAATTAAAATATTAATAAGAGTAAAAAAATGTAATTTTACATAAAATGGAAACATAATATATTTCAATATATGTTGGAAGTAGCCTTCGAGACTTATACCGCTATGTTCGAAATGCCATTGATAGTCAGAAAACATACGTAAGTTGTTAAATTTGATAAAATAGATCAGAATTTGCGAAAACTGGACCTAGTGTTTTTTTGTAATTAGTGATTTCGAGATTATGCCTCCTAACCCTAATTTCACTATAAATAAGTATCTAAGGCTTGAGTTCTTCATTTTAAAACCCTTTCTGTCGCCTTTCTCATTCTTAACAGTCTCTTCTTTTTCCTCAAACCCTAAAAGTTGTTCTCTCAAATAAATTTAAAACCCAATTCCTAGTAAAATAAAAGAATTATAATAGGAAGTAAATAAAATTAACAACCAAAAAAAGCAAGCCGGAAAGAGAAGAGAAGCGCTATTTTGAATCGGGTTAAAAGTGAAATCTCTTTAAAAAACATTCCCAAGTGAGTGTATTTATTATAATGTGTGATGATGTAAACAAGCAACTGAATTTTCTTTATATATCCATTTCAAACTAAAAATATCATTTTGACTAAATTAATAATTCTTAGATTTATTGATTCATATATATTAACGTGTTGGAAAGTCCCTAAGTGATGACTTTCGTTATGTGTGTCTATATATATATATGTATATATATATATGTATATATATATATGTATATATATTTATGTATATATATATATATATGTATATATATATATATATGTATGTCTATATGTATATGTATATGTCTGTATATATATATATATATATTAATAATTCTTAGATTTATTGATTCATATATATTAACGTGTTGGAAAGTCCCTAAGTGATGACTTTCGTTATATGTGTGTGTGTGTGTGTGTGTGTATGTATGTATATATATATGTATGTATGTATGTATGAAATTTAAGAAAAAGGGATAAATTTGATTGAAACTACCTTTAATTCTACAGATACAATTTTTATATGATAAGTTTGTTAGTTTTGATAAATAAAATGGAATTGAATACACCCTTTGGAATTCACCGAGAAATGATTTTTATTAACCTTGAAGTATACCTAGATTATTTACTGAAATACAGTTGGTAATTAATTGAAATGTTATATACAATCATTGGGATAAACTAGCTAAAGTTTGGAATAAACAAAATCGAACTTGTACCCAAACACTTGTAAAAAATTAATCCTTATATCTATATGTGAATCTGCAAAGAAGAAAAATAAAATGAATACGGTAACGGGCCTTAAAATACTTATTTAGAAGTATGAATTCTTACTAGATGTATGAATTTCAAGAAGTACGACATAGAAAGGAATCAATTCTAACTGACAAGTTGAAACATATGGACTTATATCCGTATATTTGGAATCGAGGTCAGAGGTCTAAGTACATGATCATATGTCTGAATTCATGTAGTTAAATTTTTATATGCAAGGGATTGAAAGTCTAAATTAAAAATCAGTCGTCTGAATGGTCGTAGTATACCTAAGCCAAACCAAGGCCTGGTATAGGCCAAGTAGGAAGAATAGAGGAAACCTGTTACCACTTCTTCGACTTTAAGGTGTCCACTTAATTGAACGGACTTGTGCAAAAGGATGAGATAGCATAACACGATGTCCTAAGTTCTCATTTCATGAAGTTGTTAAGCATGAAACTGAATTCGATGAGTGATTTTATCATAATTAAATGGTTTGGAGCATACATGCACTGATGAGGAAGTTACTCAATGCTTTAAGGACAAGTGGGCTCAAGCACTGTGATGTATGCTCGATGTTGTGCATAGTTACGGGCGCTACGGGGAGGTTACCCAATACTTTAGTAGTAAGTGGGCTTTGGAAATGTGATATATACCTAGTATTATGCATAAAATTTAGGATATCTGTGACGACCCGTCCTTCTACCACCAGAAAGACGTATCATCATTAAGAAAGAAAGGGATAGAAATAGAAATAGAAAAGAAAGAGAAAGAAAGAACAACAAACACGAAATCTCACAGCGGAAACGGAATAAAATATAATATATCACATAATAATTACATAGTTTTACATATATCAGGGTTATACAATATTATACATCTGACAGTTTTATATACATCTGTCACTACAAACATCTCAAATACAACATACTCTAACTAACACAGCGGAACAAGATAGATATCCACAAAAGTGGGTAATACAATCAAAACCGTTGGCACTTATTGGAAAATGGATTCCATACAATGGCAGGGCTACTGGGGTACCGCCCGTCACAGTACGGGGCCTAGATCACCGTACCGAGGATTACTCCCTTCATCTCCTGCGACACAAGGCCGGAACCATTCCTTACTGAACAGTCCCGAACAAGATAAACCCCGTGGTTGGCGCGCCCAACCACCCACTAAGCCGAATAAAAAAGGGACATCTAGACAGGGGAAATATCTAGTCCTTCTTGGGCATGACCCACCTAACCTTGCTGCATCTCCCCTGTTTTAGCCATTCCCGGTTGATGAGGCTTGAGGCTACGATTACCTTTACAGAAATATTACTTAGAATGCTCATCGTCCGCCTGACGATGTGCTGAAAGCATTCAATCCATACAAGTTCGTTCCGGGTTCGAACGAAGCCGAAGGCATTATCTCGTTACACTCATTTTGGAATCACCCTCAGAGTTAGCGACGACAATACTTGCATTCTGGACCTTCATCTTCCCCTCAGATTCACGACCTAACGTTAATTTGGATCGATGTGGTTTTCGGATGTTCCAAATGGGGAAACCCGATCCCGGTCTCATCGAAATCCAAAACGTGTCTTTTAGGGCCAAGTTGTTTAAGAGTTATAAAATAAACAATATAATTATCCATATACACACAGATAGATAATTCACAATATCACAATAGAACATCATCATCATAAACAGGGAATTATCATCACAACAGATAATCCATATTACTATCATACTACAATCAAGCATATATTTCATACAGCATCATTTATCTTATGCTCGGAATTTCAAACCATTCAGAGTAAACAATATCATCCATCCTTATATAAGTAACCATGTCAGCTATGATTAATTTAAAATGAATTAAATTAATTAATTGCATCTCTAATTAATTTAAAGTAAATTAAATTAATTACTTCAACATTACAAATCTTGCTTATATAACTATTAACCAATTATCAATCAATTAATGGATTCCTTTCACCTAATCACACTTGATTAATTAACATTTAATTTTTATCCAAGTAACCATTTTTAATTTTTTTCCAAATTAATTATCTTATCCAAATATAGAAATTAACCTTTAATTACATGCATTACATTACTTCTTAATTTCACTAATTAATTTCTCTTTAATCTTTCATTATTAATTTCATTATTTAATGATTGCTAATTACATTTCATTCCATTATCCTATATTAAATGAATTACCTTAAGTAATTAAAACTTCAATTAAACTATATTTATTAATCATCCCTGATTAACACTATTCAGTAATCAATCTCCTTTAATTACTCTTATCACATCACTTAATTACTCCTCAACTGATTTCCTTAAAAATTAATCCCTTGATTAAATTGCACAAAGTAATTATACTCAAATTACTTCCATTGTCATCCTCAATCAATTTCTTCAAGTCATTATCATTAATTACTTCTCCAAGTAATTATATTCATCATATCATCAAATAATCATTTAAATCAATTAAACTTGATTAATTAACTTAAACGATTCATATTAAACCTCATTAATTACAATAAGTAATTAGTTCCTTTAATTACTTATTTATTTGATTATTCTATTTCATGCTATTTAATTTATCACTTCTTCATTAATTTGTTTAACCTTAATTACTTAATTAGCTTTTCCTTAATCATTAGTTGAAAACCTTAATTATAAATCAAATAATTTGATTAACAAATTTTTAATTATTGATTACTTTATTAATTATTTCTTAATTCTTAGTTAAATCTCTTGATTAATAAACTATTAATTGTTCATTAATTTACCTAAGTAGTTAATTACAAATTAATTTATTTCTTAATTATTATTCGATCTTAATTAACATTTGAAAGAATTTTTCTTAAAGTTTGACTTCTTAAATGTTGGTTAACTTTAATCTTTACTCAAATCAACTGCTTAATTAAAATAAAGTGTTAAATGCATTTGTTAAATACCTATTAAAAAACTGGAACTTGTATTTAAGCTCTAATCTAAAACTGTTAAAACTCTATCAAGTTTTACAACACTTCTGATTTTTTTGAAAGTGATTTACTTAATTTCCTTATTTTATAACATGCTGTAGTTGAAATTACTAACTCGAGTTTCCCCCTTGAGTTCACTCGAGTTCTTCACCGAGTCCCACTCCCATTTCCCCCGTGTATTCTTCGAGTCTTCGCCAAACCTTCCCGAGATGACTCTGTACAAATCCCTTCTTCTTCTTTTTTTTTTAGTTTCAGTTTTAATTTTTTCTAAGCATTAAGCTACAACACATGAATTTAACTCACGCGCCTCAACAATCGAATCAAACTCGAAGGAAACCCCCAAATTATTCGAGCACGACACGAGTATCTACACTGACACGACGCCGTTCTCCACCTCCACGCCGTGGACCTGCACAACTCCTCGGCCACGCTGCGGCGAACCCCAACTTTCTCGACAAACCACGATTTACTCAAAGACCCAAAAACGAATCTCAGGATACCACATAAAAATCTAAATCAAAAATTAGCCTCTGAGTCGAAGAACTGGAAAACACGGCAATCAATGTAAATGCCTCACGATCACCGTGATCACCAGAGAAGCCCAAAACTCAACTACATCTCGACTACACGACATGCTTCCTTCCCCGTGAATCGCGTGAAGCTCGATCACTCATAGGTGACAAACTCTCCATGTTTACAGACATGACAAAACTCGAGTCAAAAACCCTAAAATGACTCAGTTGTACAAATATACGAAATGGAAAAAATTATAGCCTATTTTTCCCGTGATCACTGATAATCATACTATCCTCAAATCAAATTTCAATGGTTAAAATTTATCACGGTGTTTAAAATTTGTGAAAGTGTGATTTTTGTTTACATACAAACTGCTCTGCAAATACTAACTTAAAAATCCTAATTTTTGTTTTAAAAATCACGAATTGCAGTATGAATTCAATATAAAATCTTGACTTAATGTTTTACTGTAACGACCCCGGATTTTTAATTTTTAATTATTGTATATATATGTATATATGTGAATGTATATATATATATATATATGTATATTTGGGTATATATGAGTCAATTTGAAATTATAAAATCTTGTGTGTATATATATATATATTTTTTTTGATTTGGATTTAAATCTTAGATGAATGGTTTAATAAATATTTGAGTTATAAATAGAGATAAATAAAAGTTAAGTATGGAACCAAATAAATATATATAAAACATCTATGTACAAAACAAAGTTATGGAATTTCAATTATATTTTAAAGTAAGTAGACAAAATAAAATGACAGTAAACAAAACAAAACAAAAGACAAAAACAAAAGAAAAAAAAATAACAAATCAAATACAAGAGCTTGTAAATTAAATCAAGCAAGTTAAAATATATCTCAGTAAACAAAATAATAAAGTAACTAGATACAATGTAACATATGAAACAAGTCAATATAACAAAACAAATACATAAGTATGCAGGCAAGTAAAGGAATCAACAAGTACAAGAAAATATTATCACTTGTACAAGCTGAAATGGAGTATGGAGAGGAAAGTATACAAGGCAATAAATGCCATCTTCTCAGCATGTATAAAGCAATTAAATACATTACACCTCAGCCATACTATTTTGTACAAACCATATCATCACTCTGTACACCTTTCTTTTATATACATCCACTTCTTCATTTCATCAGTTTAGTCCATCATAAACAAAAATAAAGTGGCATCATTTCAAAACTCAAACAAACTACAACCAGAGAAATCAAAGAAGGTGATTTCAGCTGGCAATTTCAAAAGCCTGATTCAAAGTAAAAGCCCTGTTCAATCTAAGCAAGTGAGTAACATCACTCTTCTAAAAACTTAAGTCTCTGAACTTGTTGCTTGTAAATATTTAGAAATATGTATATATGTGAATGGGGGGGCGGTCTGAGTATGCCTGTAACACTTTGATACCTCTGTTTCTATTTCCTGTTAAAAATCCAGATTTGCAAATAAATCTTTCTCTCTTAATCTAATAACTATTAGAATGTAAAATACAAACAAAGATTGTTTGTTTGTTCAGAAATTAAGCTTTAAAATTTTATTTCAGATAAAACAATTTGTAAATATTCCTGTACATCAAAACATCTGAGCAAATCTTTATACAAGTCAAAATGCAAACCTCTCATTTCATGAATTCAGGTATGTAAATTTAATTCTCATACAAAAATATGATTTTTAAAGCAAATCTCATGATTTTTAGATCAAAGAATTAAGTGCAGTTTATTTTTGTTTGAAATTCTGGTTTGAATCAAATGCTGTTGATCGGAGGATGATCGGTGGTCGAAGCTTTGTGGGGAGGTAGAGGAGCCTACGGGGCATTGGAGAAAAATAGGAGAGGGTCGGCAGTTGCACGTGGCAGCGGCGGTGGCGAGGTTTAGTTTCTAAACCTAGTTTTACCAAGGCTATGAAAATTGATTCGTTCGACGTCCACAGTGCATCGAGTTGCACGTGATCTTGGGGGGTGGTAAGGAAGATGTTGGCGAAGCTGTGGCCAGAGGGACTGGTGATCTAGTGGTCGGAGTCTCGAGGGAATGGCGTTGCCAGGTTTCGAGAGGAAGTTGTTCTCGAGTTTCCAGGCTGCGAATTTCTCTCGAATTCGAATTCGAGATTTAGGCGAAGTTTAGGTGGTGGCGAACTCCGGTGTACACGTGCACTGTGCACATGGGTGTCTGGTTGATGAAGTATGGGTGGAAGTTTGGGGAAGATGGCTTCGTCTCGAGTTCGTATTCGTGTATCACCGTGTTCAGCTCGGAGCAGAAGGGGCAGAGAACCGGTAAGTGTTGTCCAGATTTTAAATTTGTTTAAACTTAAACTAAATCAAAAAAAAATATAGTGTTAGTGAAGATTACCTCGGGAATTTGAAGAATTTGCTCAGGTTTTCACTCGAGTTTACGCGGCTACGGCCTGGGTTTTGTTTTAAAGGGCCTCGTGTGCTAGCTGTGATTTCCAAGCCTATATTACTTTATCATTTTTTTTAAGTATAGAGATAGTGAAAAGTTTTTTTTTAACCCAATAAAAACAGATTTTATATTTTTTTTTTGTATGATTTAAGTTTCAAAGCAAGATTAAACAAGTTTTAAAGATTTCTTAGAATAATTAATTAAGGTGTTTTCAAAGATTTAAAGGTTAAATTTAATGTTTGAATTATTTTGTTTAAAATAGAATCATATTCCAAATTTGATTTCTAAAAACTAATTTAATAAAGTAAATGATTTGAGAAAGTATTTAATGTGAATACAAGTTATTCTTAATTAAGTTAATATAATTTAGAATAATTAATTAATGAAATAAATTAAAAGCTTAAATACTTTGTAATAAACAACAATTACTTACAAAAGTAATTAGTGGTAATGAATGTAATTAAAAGATAATTAATTAGGGGTTAAGTGGTTCATTAATTGAATACTTAATTAAAGTAATTTAGTTTAGGTAAATTAATTTGTCTAATTAATTAAAGATAATCACTTAGTAGTTAATTGGATAGTTACTTCGTGAAGTAATTAATGTATAATTACTGAATGTAATTAAGGATGGATAGTTACTTATGAAAGTAAATAAATGGAAGTGATTAAGGGTAATCACTTGAGGTTATTAATTAAAGGGTCAATTTAAATTAATATGATTAATTAAGAAAAATTTAATTAATTAAAGTGTTTGATAAATTAATTTATATCAAATGATTTGGAATTAATTAATCAGGATTGGATAATAAATTCATAAGAAATTAAATTTATTTACTTGGAAATAAATTGAATTGATTAGGATTAAACGATTAATTGATCCTGTTTGTAAATGATTATTAAATGCTTAACCTTACTTATGAATGATTGTATTGTATGAGATGCTTTGAATTGATTATCCTATCTGATTTGTGATATTTTGTTCTATAGATTGAGCAGTGTATGTTTATTTGCATTTGTATATTATCTATAAATCTGTGAATAGACGATGAGCGTTATAGTTTTATATCGCTTATCAACTATATTTCTGTGTTTTGATCTGTCATGATTGAATGATGTGCACTACTGTGTATAACCCCTGGACCACACCATACACACACAAATATGGATTTCACGAGGAAATCGATTAAGTCACAGATTTTGAAATGATTTATAAAAATTGAATATTTGAATTCAAATGTTTTGGAAATGGAATCGGAATAAATGTGAAAAGCTTTTGGAATGAAATTTCAAGTTAAAATTTATTTTAATTTACTTGATTAAGTTTTGAAATTAAATAATTCAATTTAAATTTGAATTCGATATTTGGAATTGAATTCGATGATTGGAAATTATGGTTAAAGATATTATAAACAGGTTTGTATGAATTTAAACCATTTTAAAGGTATTATTTTTGGGAATTTGAATTTAACCCAAGGATTTCAACTCGTATAAAAGAACCAGATTTTCTGAGATGAAACTGTTTGTTTTCAAAAGATAAAAGCTTTCAGATAAGAAATGGAATTCCTAGTTAATTAAGGGAATTTCAAGATTGAATAGAGAAATGATTTTCCTAAGTTATGAATGAATTCTTTTTTAAAGCTATAAATTAAATCTGTTTATTTTTAACAGATTTAAATTGATGATTTGTTTAAATCAAGTTGAAATGAAATTGTTTTGAAGGTTATAAGTTAAATCTTTGATTTAAAGATTTAACGAGTAAATCAAATTGAAATGAAAATTGATTTGGAAAATCTATGAATGAATCTTTTGTTTAAAAGATTAAAATGTGAAAATTGTTTAAACCGTTAAAGGTTGTGAAAATGAATCTTTTTGTTTAAGAGATTTGAGATGGTAATCGGTTTAAACCATTTGAAAGAAAGTTTTGAATTATTAAGTTGTGACTTAATTGAAATCCCATTATCCATTTGTTTTTGAAATATCGTGCTCACTATTCGGTTTAGCCGGGAAAGGACCTTTGTGTCGTATAACCCATTCCGAATAAGTGATTCGACATTATGGATAGCATTTAAAGACTGGTGTTGAAGACCGGGTATTTGTGAGAGTGATAGGATGACCTATCGATTGTCTCTGCACTGGGTAGCTCCTGGTATAGAGATTCCCTAAGTGATGGGAAATCCGATCGGGATTGTGAATATCCGGATTGCAAGGACTTCTTTGTAAGTGCCTTCGGTTCTGTTCGAACCCAGAACAGACTTGTATGGATTGTATGCCTGACATTACAAGTTGAGATATAAAGCCGATTTCTTTCAAATATATTTCTGTTGGTGGTGGAGAATTTATTCTCTTAGCTTAACACCCTTCTCTGAGACGTACGAGCTCAGAGGTTATATAGTTGAAGGCTATCAGCGATATATTCCCAATTTTGGTAATGTGACATATTGAGTGTTGCTGTGAAATGATCATTGTGTTGATTATTTATGATAGGATCATTTGTTTGATCGTCTATCCTGGTGATCATTTCTATGATCATTTGTTGACCCAAAGCATGGCTTTTGTATAAAGTATGTTTTTGTGGACGTGACTTCGTCGAGCCTCACACCCCGGAAATGGTCAAAACAGGAAAGATGCGGCAAGGTTATGAGGGGTAGCTCCCTTTAGGGTATGTGCATTTCCTTCTGGATAGAGGTGGTATCATGGTATGGAGCCCAGATATTTAACCTATGTGGTTACTGCGAATTTATTACTTTGTGGTTGTTGGTTATCGGGATCCCGTGAGAAAGGTCGTTTACGATCGGGGAATGGCATGCTCGTGTCAGTAGTTACCCAGTTAGGGGTAACCCGGCCTTGTGTTGGCAGAGTTCCGGTTTGGTTCTCGGGAATGTCCTTCCAGAGGCATTCTCATGTGGCAATGGGAAGTTCCTTGGCCTGACCATTTGTTGGAAATCCAAAGAAACAATACGATACTTGTACAGTATTAGTTGTAGAACCTGCCATCTAATATGGTAGCTATAGTAAGCATAATATAATGGTACCTATGCTGGCTAAGATTTATATCTTTACTTTTGAAATGATTCTTCTACACTATGCACTAGTAATAATATCAAATGTTTCTTTTTAATGCGTATCAAGCATCTTTGATTAACATAAGAAGAAATCTCCTCCAAGTCTGCGTTTGCATTGTGTGTGTGGCGGGAGGTCTTATGGTAGTCTCATCTTTTAAAAGCATTGCGAATTGAATTTAAAAATATTTCTTTGAATGTTTTAAAAGATAAACTGTTTTTGTTGCTCACACCAGTCCCCCGACTGATTCGGAGTTTATTGTTTCTTTCCTAAACTCTGGGTGCTCATCATTTTCTACACGAGCAGTCTAGAGTTGGGTTTTTCAGATAGTCAGATTAGTAGGTTATCTGGAGTTAGTTCAGTCTTTGGTTCGCACCAGTCTTGCCTAGCTTGGTGCATCGTTATGGGGAGTTCGAGCTATTGCTGGATTAGTTCTTGGAGATGGAGTTGCAGTTCTTGAAGTTCTTCCTTGAAGACTATCTCAGATTTATATTGTTCAGCTGCTAGATGTTATCTATCGTTTTCTTTTCCGCTGCTATTTTATTGTATCATGTCTCTGATGTATATTGATATCTATTGGATCATCTGTTGTATCAGATATTGTATCAAAGCTGTATATCAATGTATTATTCTTTTATTCCGCTGTGTTGTTTACTTAATGATTGTTATAAGCTCCGGCGAATCGGATGTGAACGGTCGAATCTATGGCATTCGAATACGATTTGAAGTATGGATGTCGATTTTCGAGCGGGCAAAATCCGACTCATTACATTTACAACATTTGATTTTATCAATTTTCTACCTATTTACCTGTAAACAAGGTTTCAGTGCATATTTCAACAGGATTTTTTTAAAACAATCTTTAAAATTTAAATTTTAAGCTTAAATCTTCTGTTCGAATTGAAAAGAAAATTTACCTTAACAATAAATAACATCAGATAGATTTAGGATTTGAAACAAACACCCTGTAGCAAATCTCAGAGGAACACAGAACATCACACAAACATGTACAAACTAAAGCATACACAAACCAAATATCAATGAGGTTTGAACTGATTTTAATTGACTTAAAACTTTTAAAATTTTGTTTACTCACCTGGTAAGCCTTTTGAACAAAGAACACTACTTATTCTCTTTTGGAAGCCTGAAATTTTAGAATTGTTCTTGCATCTGTTTTAAAACCTGAGTTTGCTTGCTTTTCATTTCTTCTTCTTTCTGATTTACTCTTTAAATTATTTCCAGGTATACTATGTTACTGATCAAATATAGGATGCATACACACACATATATATAAAAGATATAGTGTGTGAAGGAAGGCAGCAACTAGTCAGGTAGTTTCCTATTTTGGCTTTATCAGGCAAGATTTTTTTTTTTTTTATATATATACTGATATGATTCTTGAATTCGGCTGAGATGTTAAATCATTAAATGCTAAGTACTTATTGTCAACACATAACCTTATTAGCACATAGATTTTTATTAACTTGCCTGCATAATTATCTACAGGTACACATAATACATACCTATATACTGACAGCATGTACTAATAATATATACTATCTTTGTTTCAAATGTTAATCAGATCTATTCACTGTAAAAACAAAGATTTGTGCAAATTATAAATGAACAGAAAAATGTGCTCGAATCAGAGGAGCATTGAATGATTGTGTTGCTAAATCTTGTTTCACATCATTATGTTTACTGAGTTTGCTTCCTTTATGTTTTTTTTTATATGTATCTCACGAAAGCTTGTTACTGAAGATATTTGTATCAAACAATATGTCAGGTTGTGTTTACACTTTATAAATGAGGATCATACCCTTTGCAACATTTGTTTTATTATTTTATCTCTTATGTATAGATTTATATGTGAAGATATGGTGTAAAACTTAATCATGCTTTATGAACTGCTTGCTTGAATAATAAATATGTTTGGGTTCAGATTTATATCTACTTTGGTTTGCTTGTAAAAATAAATTTGTTTTTATTGTTTCTAATTTGAATAATTTACATATATATGGTTGTTGATTGATTTGTGTATGAAGATATTTAGTTAAGTTAACTTCTAATTTATATAAGTTATACATGATAGTTAAAGTTGGGTTTTACATTATATTTGATTTCATTTTACTTTACTTTGTCTCTTATACTTTGTTCTTATTTTAGATTGTTAAGTTATGTTGTATAAAATCTTAACTAATTAATTCTTATTTAAATTTTACATAAGTACTTTATATTTAACTGTCAATGTTCGAGTTATATTCAAAATGATTTACTTACTTATATTTGCATTCATTTTCATTTGTACTTTACTATTACTTATTTAAATTGAGTTATATACACATATTTAATTTATATTTTACATTTATATTTTATTCTTGTTAGAATTAGATTTTAATTTAAACATTAACATCCATATGTATATTTCCAAATGTAAACAAAGTACAGTATTTTAATTTAGTTATATAAGGTCAATATTATTAAAAGATTCTATGTAAATTTCCAAGATCAAATTTCCTTTTAAAATACAAATTTACATAAACAATTGGCAATTATCCCAAAATCATATTCATTTGAAAATAATTAGTTCATATTCTATTAAATCAGATTAAATATTTATTAAAATAAACAGGGCCAAAATTCAGGGTCGTTACATTCCTTCCCCCTTAAAAGAATTTCGTCCTCGAAATTTAAAACAAAGATAATTTAAAAGCTGTTATACCAACCATTCACACATACATATCATTCATACAATAGCAAACAATCAAATAGTTAATCCTAACAAGCAACACTAGCTATCCGAACACAAATCCGGCTAAACTTCCCTAAAACTATCCAGAGTCTCCCAGATGCAATTACTGAGATTCTCGGTCTACTGCATTCGACAAGCTTCACTACTTACTCCCGAGTTGCCTCTCAGTTGATCAACAATCTGAACAGGATTCCTGACTACAGTCAAACTCCGCTTGACTTCCAAATCTCCCTGAACTACTGGTTCTACACTTTATGTTGGATCCTAAACAAGATTCCAAGATGAGATGCACGGGATACATTATGAATTCCAGACATCAGTTCTGGCAATTCAATCCTATAAGATACAATTTCAATCCAAGTTGAATTTTATATATACATATATAACTCAAGGTCTCAGCCTCCCATTCATTTTAATTCACAATTAAATTCATTAATTCACCATCCAACTTTATTTGACCAATTCCAATTTCATTACATACTTAATTTACTAATTTATTTCATCTTAGTTTATTTCCACTTCCAATTCAATATTTGATTTTATCAGATAAATCACTTCATTATAGTTCTTGAGTTTATTTCTAGTTTGTAATTCTAATTTGGATATCTATTTCATTTCCTAAGTACAAAATAATTTTATTTTGGCTTATAATTCCACTCTTAACTTTATGAACCTCAATTTCATTTATTCTCCACACTCACATCCATTTATTCTTAAACACGTTCATTTTCACTTTAAATTCCAGTTCTTACCTGTATCAAACAAGCATACTTGTATTTCAAATATTTAAATTCTTTTGATAAACCATCAGAGTTTATTTATCCAAATTTAATTTGTATCCAACTATTCTATTTAAATAAAGATTTTATTTCATTCAACTTAAATCATCATTCAAGCTTTTACTAAATAAACTCTCATCTTCCTTGAAGCTACGCTTCTATAGAGTTTAATCTTTGGTTAATTTACTTGTTTTAATTTTATACTTAAACTTATTTCCAGCTTATTTGGTACTCACCTAGATCAATTCCATTTATTATCTCACAATCAAACTTCTATTTAACCAATTTAAATCCCATTAACCTATTCAATCAACCAATTTATTCCAAATTAGTTCACTTCCATTTATTTTATTTTATAATTCAATTTCATTTCAACTTACTTTTATTTATTTAAGTAAGAATTTAATTTATTTAACAACATCTATATCTCAACTGAATTCTATTTCAATTCAATTTGTTTAACTTAACTTCCGTTAAATTAGGCACCATACTATTCTCTTTAATCTACCAACCCACTTGGATTTGATTAAATAAGATCTTAATTTCATTTACCCATATCTCAATTCATTTCATTCCAGTCTTAAATTTAAATCCAATTATTATAAAGCTTAAATTAACCTCAACCAAAATTTTATCTCTATTAAATTTCCCAATCCAATTCATTTACATTGTAAATTTGATGTACTACATCAATTTATTCACATCCTTATTATTATGTTTTTAATCATTTAGTTTAATTCCCAAATTAAATTAAACTTCCAACTTAATTCAAAATAAATCCTCATTTTTAACTTCATGTTTAAATTCCAAATTAAATCTCTTACTTCCTTGGTTATATAAGCCATTGTAAATCTTTATAATCCTATTTGTCTATTAACACTATCATCCAAATACTATAATTATATATATATTAATTTACAAAAACATTTTTTTTTGTTTATATATATATCAAAATAGATTTTGGATGAAATTATTTAATTCACCCACTTTTGAAAACAATATCATGTCGAATTGATCTATTCAAGTGTTTAGAAACCCATTCGGTACAGTTGTACAGACTGCACTGACGAAGGTTCATATACCACTCAATAAATCAATCAACATAATATAAAATCATTTTATATTCACTAACAAGTACGCACTCATATATATTATTACGCTCAGACTCATCCTAGAGTACTACTAATTCTAACTCTCATGAGAAATCTCCACCAGAGCCAAGGTTCTCACTTAACCTTTCAGCTCTGATACCAACTGTAACGACCCGTCCTTCTACCACCAGAAAGATGTATCATCATTAAGAAAGAAAGGGATAGAAATAGAAAAGAAAGAGAAAGAAAGAACAACAAACACGAAATCTCACAGCGGAAACGGAATAAAATATAATATATCACATAATAATTACATAGTTTTACATATATCAGGGTTATACAATATTATACATCTGACAATTTTATATACGTCTGTCACTACATACATCTCAAATACAACATACTCTAACTAACACAGCGAAACTAGATAGATATCCACAACGCTGAAGCCTCCTGCTCCATTGCTCCTCCAGAATTCGTCAAAGCTAACCTGAATCCCATGACTACCCGTAAAAATTTGGGTACCCGAGAGTTTATGAAAAACAAAATACAAACTCCGGGTCAGACATGGGTCTGGTATGAGTAAACAGTTTAAGGTTGTTTAACTTGAAAAATATTTGAAAAATAAAGGTATCACGTAAGACTTCCCACAAATAAATACGGGTAAGTTTTTACCTTACGCTAACCAAAACATTTCATAGGAAGTTCTGTGATATTATAATAGTGTCTAGGGTTTTCAAGTAAATAGAAAATAGCCAAAATTGTTACATTATTAAATTCCAGCTACTAGCCACAAAAGTGGGTAATACAATCAAAACCGTTGGCACTTATTGGAAAATGGATTCCATACAATGGCAGGGCTACTGGGGTACCGCCCGTCACAGTACGGGGCCTAGATCACCGTACCGAGGATTACTCCCTTCATCTCCTGCGACACAAGGCCGGAACCATTCCTTACTGAACAGTCCCGAACAAGATAAACCCCGTGGTTGGCGCGCCCAACCACCCACTAAGCCGAATAAAAAAGGGACATCTAGACAGGGGAAATATCTAGTCCTTCTTGGGCATGACCCACCTAACCTTGCTGCATCTCCCCTGTTTTAGCCATTCCCGGTTGATGAGGCTTGAGGCTACGATTACCTTTACAGAAATATTACTTAGAATGCTCATCGTCCGCCTGACGATGTGCTGAAAGCATTCAATCCATACAAGTTCGTTCTGGGTTCGAACGAAGCCGAAGGCATTATCTCGTTACACTCATTTTGGAATCACCCTCAGAGTTAGCGACGACAATCCTTGCATTATGGACCTTCATCTTCCCCTCAGATTCACGACCTAACGTTAATTTGGATCGATGTGGTTTTCGGATGTTCCAAATGGGGAAACCCGATCCCGGTCTCATCGAAATCCAAAACGTGTCTTTTAGGGCCAAGTTGTTTAAGAGTTATAAAATAAACAATATAATTATCCATATACACACAGATAGATAATTCACAATATCACAATAGAACATCATCATCATAAACAGGGAATTATCATCACAACAGATAATCCATATTACTATCATACTACAATCAAGCATATATTTCATACAACATCATTTATCTTATGCTAGGAATTTCAAACCATTCAGAGTAAACAATATCATCCATCCTTATATAAGTAACCATGTCAGCTATGATTAATTTAAAATGAATTAAATTAATTACTTGCATCTCTAATTAATTTAAAGTAAATTAAATTAATTACTTCAACATTACAAATCTTGCTTATATAACTATTAACCAATTATCAATCAATTAATGGATTCCTTTCACCTAATCACACTTGATTAATTAACATTTAATTTTTATCCAAGTAACCATTTTTAATTATTTTCCAAATTAATTATCTTATCCAAATATAGAAATTAACCTTTAATTACATGCATTACATTACTTCTTAATTTCACTAATTAATTTCTCTTTAATCTTTCATTATTAATTTCATTATTTAATGATTGCTAATTACATTTCATTCCATTATCCTATATTAAATGAATTACCTTAAGTAATTAAAACTTCAATTAAACTATATTTATTAATCATCCCTGATTAACACTATTCAGTAATCAATCTCCTTTAATTACTCTTATCACATCACTTAATTACTCCTCAACTGATTTCCTTAAAAATTAATCTCTTTATTAAATTGCACAAAGTAATTATACTCAAATTACTTCCATTGTCATCCTCAATCAATTTCTTCAAGTCATTATCATTAATTACTTCTCCAAGTAATTATATTCATCATATCATCAAATAATCATTTAAATCAATTAAACTTGATTAATTAACTTAAACGATTCATATTAAACCTCATTAATTACAATAAGTAATTAGTTCCTTTAATTACTTATTTATTTGATTATTCTATTTCATGCTATTTAATTTATCACTTCTTTATTAATTTGTTTAACCTTAATTACTTAATTAGCTTTTCCTTAATCATTAGTTGAAAACCTTAATTATAAATCAAATAATTTGATTAACAAATTTTTAATTATTGATTACTTTATTAATTATTTCTTAATTCTTAGTTAAATCTCTTGATTAATAAACTATTAATTGTTCATTAATTTACCTAAGTAGTTAATTACAAATTAATTTATTTCTTAATTATTATTCGATCTTAATTAACATTTGAAAGAATTTTTCTTAAAGTTTGACTTCTTAAATGTTGGTTAACTTTAATCTTTACTCAAATCAATTGCTTAATTAAAATAAAGTGTTAAATGCATTTGTTAAATACCTATTAAAAAACTGGAACTTGTATTTAAGCTCTAATCTAAAACTGTTAAAACTCTATCAAGTTTTACAACACTTCTGATTTTTTTGAAAGTGATGTACTTAATTTCCTTATTTTATAACATGCTGTAGTTGAAATTACTAACTGGAGTTTCCCCCTTGAGTTCACTCGAGTTCTTCACCGAGTCCCACTCCCATTTCCCCCGTGTATTCTTCGAGTCTTTGCCAAACCTTCCCGAGACGACTCTGTACAAATCCCTTCTTCTTCTTGTTTTTTTTTTAGTTTCAGTTTTAATTTTTTCTAAGCATTAAGCTACAACACATGAATTTAACTCACGCGCCTCAACAATCGAATCAAACTCGAAGGAAACCCCCAAATTATTCGAGCACGACACGAGTATCTACACTGACACGACGTCGTTCTCCACCTCCACGCCGTGCACCTGCACAACTCCTCGGCCACGCTGCGGCGAACCCCAACCTTCTCGACAAACCACGATTTACTCAAAGACCCAAAAACGAATCTCAGGATACCACATAAAAATCTAAATCAAAAATTAGCCTATGAGTCGAAGAACTGGAAAACACGGCAATCAATGTAAATGCCTCACGATCACCGTGATCACCAGAGAAGCCCAAAACTCAACTACATCTCGACTACACGACATGCTTCCTTCCCCGTGAATCGCGTGAAGCTCGATCACTCATAGGTGACAAACTCTCCATGTTTACAGACATGACAAAACTCGAGTCAAAAACCCTAAAATGACTCAGTTGTACAAATATACGAAATGGAAAAAATTATAGCCTATTTTTCCCGTGATCACTGATGATATTTCAATGGTTAAAATTTATCACGGTGTTTAAAATTTGTGAAAGTGTGATTTTTGTTTACATACAAACTGCTCTGCAAATACTAACTTAAAAATCCTAATTTTTGTTTTAAAAATAACGAATTGCAGTATGAATTCAATATAAAATCTTGACTTAATGTTTTACAACATTTGATTTTATCAATTTTCTACCTATTTACCTGTAAACAAGGGTTCAGTGCATATTTCAACAGGATTTTTTTAAAACAATCTTTAAAATTTAAATTTTAAGCTTAAATCTTCTGTTCGAATTGAAAAGAAAATTTACCTTAAC
Organism: Allium cepa; assembly: GCA_030765085.1. Lineage (NCBI taxonomy): Eukaryota > Viridiplantae > Streptophyta > Magnoliopsida > Asparagales > Amaryllidaceae > Allium > Allium cepa. The sequence continues at coordinate 997,265,063 of CM060928.1, forward strand.
AATAAATAACATCAGATAGATTTAGGATTTGAAACAAACACCCTGTAGCAAATCTCAGAGGAACACAGAACATCACACAAACATGTACAAACTAAAGCATATACAAACCAAATATCAATGAGGTTTGAACTGATTTTAATTGATTTAAAACTTTTAAAATTTTGTTTACTCACCTGGTAAGCCTTTTGAACAAAGAACACTACTTATTCTCTTTTGGAAGCCTGAAATTTTAGAATTGTTCTTGCATCTGTTTTAAAACCTGAGTTTGCTTGCTTTTCATTTCTTCTTCTTTCTGATTTACTCTTTAAATTATTTCCAGGTATACTATGTTACTGATCAAATTTAGGATGCATACACACACATATATATAAAAGATATAGTGTGTGAAGGAAGGCAGCAACTAGTCAGGTAGTTTCCTATTTTGGCTTTATCAGGCAAGATTTTTTTTTTTTTATATATATACTGATATGATTCTTGAATTCGGCTGAGATGTTAAATCATTAAATGCTAAGTACTTATTGTCAACACATAACCTTATTAGCACATAGATTTTTATTAACTTGCCTGCATAATTATCTACAGGTACACATAATACATACCTATATACTGACAGCATGTACTAACAATATATACTATCTTTGTTTCAAATGTTAATCAGATCTATTCACTGTAAAAACAAAGATTTGTGCAAATTATAAATGAACAGAAAAATGTGCTCGAATCAGAGGAGCATTGAATGATTGTGTTGCTAAATCTTGTTTCACATCATTATGTTTACCGAGTTTGCTTCCTTTATTTATTTTTTTATATGTATCTCAGGAAAGCTTGTTACTAAAGATATTTGTATCAAACAATATGTCAGGTTGTGTTTACACTTTATAAATGAGGATCATACCCTTTGCAACATTTGTTTTATTATTTTATCTCTTATGTATAGATTTATATGTGAAGATATGGTGTAAAACTTAATCATGCTTTATGAACTGCTTGCTTGAATAATAAATATGTTTGGGTTCAGATTTATATCTACTTTGGTTTGCTTGTGAAAATAAATTTGTTTTACATTGTTTCTAATTTGAATAATTTACATATATATGGTTGTTGATTGATTTGTGTATGAAGATATTTAGTTAAGTTAACTTCTAATTTATATAAGTTATACATGATAGTTAAAGTTGGGTTTTACATTATATTTGATTTCATTTTACTTTACTTTGTCTCTTATACTTTGTTCTTATTTTAGATTGTTAAGTTATGTTGTATAAAATCTTAACTAATTAATTCTTATTTAAATTTTACATAAGTACTTTATATTTAACTGTCAATGTTCGAGTTATATTCAAAATGATTTACTTACTTATATTTGCATTCATTTTCATTTGTACTTTACTATTACTTATTTAAATTGAGTTATATACACATATTTAATTTATATTTTACATTTATATTTTATTCTTGTTAGAATTAGATTTTAATTTAAACATTAACATCCATATGTATATTTCCAAATGTAAACAAAGTACAGTATTTTAATTTAGTTATATAAGGTCAATATTATTAAAAGATTCTATGTAAATTTCCAAGATCAAATTTCCTTTTAAAATACAAATTTACATAAACAATTGGCAATTATCCCAAAATCACGTTCATTTGAAAATAATTAGTTCATATTCTATTAAATCAGATTAAATATTTATTAAAATAAACAGGGTCAAAATTCAGGGTCGTTACAATATCAGGCACTAACGGGGAGGTTGCTCATTTTTTAGTGGCAAGTGGGCTCAGACATTGTGATGTACACCTAGTGTTGTGCATAAGATAACCGATGCTTATAACGCAATTACTTAATGCTTTCAGCGCAATAAGCTTAAGCATTGTGAGGTATATTTAGTAAGAAGCATCGACCATCAAGATCGTATATTTAGGGTCCACATTTGATGTTTGTCTACTTAATGTATTCATTGGGTGGTTCCTCATCGAAGATGTTAACTAGATGTAGAGTTAGGTACACTAAGGATTTTGCATCTTTGTGCCTAGATAGACTAGTTCCTTATACATAGTCTGCAAACTCAAATGAATACCCTGGGCCATGTAGATCGTAAATGAAATTTAATTACCTGTAAACGCCATATATTTATGTTATAATTTATATACCAAACCTTGTCTAATCCCCTCCTTTTCTCTCCCTTTATAACTATTACAGGAGGTCAGGGCAGCAAGTGAGTTGATTTGGATAAGTTGCATAGAGACGGCGACATGACACGTGGAGACTCATCTACTTATAGTCATTCTTCTATGTACCTTATTATACAGACTTGTACAATTTTTGTTATTTGGAGATGCTATTTTGTATGCTATTGTTTGCACCATGGTTATCTTGAGACTATATTACTTTGAGTTAGTTTTTAGTACTTATTGTTTCAGCAAAATTTTCTGGATTTTGATGACGACAATTTCATAGACTAGTCATAATGGGAAAATAAAAAAGGAGACATCAACAAGAGATCATATTAACTTGAAGATCGAATGCTATATTTATCGAGTATCTCCAAAGATGAAATACTTGAAGACCTTAATAATGTGTGTCGGATTTTCTTAGATATACCTTGTTCATACTCAGAAGAATCTCACCATAACATAACAAAGTGTTAAAGTTTCACTAGTACAAAAAGTGCATATTGCTTCGCCTCATTTGCATCAGTTGAAGTAAAAACTGATGCAAATAGAACTATTTCCATCAGTTCTATCTTAATAACCGATGCAATTGGTACGTGGAAAGCAATAGGTAATAAAAATCAAATTTGCATCAGTTGTCACCAACAACCGATGCAATTGGGACGTGCAAATAGTTTTAGTCACGTCGGTTTTAAATTCAAACGATGCAACTGCGGTAAGTTTTGTTTTCCGCTGAATCATTTTTGTTTGCCGCTAAAATTTTTGTTCTCAAATTTTTGTTCCTCCATCAAATTTTCATTCTGTCGCCAAATAACTTTACAGTCCCCCTTAGACCAGATCTCCTTTTTATCTCCACCTTCAATATTAATTCCAAACTCAAATAAAATACAGGCAATAAGCCTTGCGTACGTCGTCAGTGGCTATTGTGAGGAGGCATGTTTCAAGCATGTTAGGGAAAGACGAGGTCGAACGGCATCAACATCTTAAGGCGATAAGGAAGGTCGCATGCGCTTTGAGGTACGTTCTGGTGATGCGAATTATGGCGGAGTGAATCTGGGTGTGATGGAGGTGCTCAACAGCGATGGCAGGTGTCATACTTCTTTTCGTTGAGGTGAGATAATAATCTCACGCACCTATATCTATAATTACTGATTTCTCTAAACAAAATTACTGTCTTGGATAAATTGGTAAATGAATTGAATTGTTTAGTTGAAGTAAAATAGTAAAAACTTTATTTTAGAAATCGTGTACTGTTTATTTGATTTGAGCACAAACACACATACCAAATACATATATGGGAAATTACTGAATTGAGGTTGTTAGTAAGTCCTGATATTGTATCTATTTCATTATGCAACTCACTCGATCGATGAAATTAAAAACTGGAAATTTCCACGTTCTTATATGTGTACATAGAATGGATGTTGTAATCGAATAAGCAGTTTTGAACCGTTGATAACTACTTTACCAACTAAAAATAGATGTGCTTTTGTATTTATTGAAAAGGTATAAAAGTAGATATTAAAAGCCATGTTCTTTCTTTCTTTCTGCTTTTGTATTAAAATGTTGAACTTGATATTGGTAAATAAATGAAATGGTATCGTCTTAATCTGCTAGCATCATATGGATACTATCTTTTAATGCTCTAAGTTTGGGTACTGTCTTACTTCTTACTTCGTGTGACTTGTATAGACAGATAAATGTTTCTTTTACTTCTTACTTCATTCTTTCATGTTCAAACAACGACCACTGTCTGAGTTAAGTCATGTACTACATATATTAAAATGGTCTAGAACATCTGATGGTTTTGTCAGTAATAGTGTCTTAGTAAGGATTTGGACAGTGCAATATTTCCCTATGTAAAACATTGCTTAATTCAAATTCATATTGAACAAACTGAACCTGCAATTACTCTGCATGCATCTACATATGCCACTTAGTATTCAATCATGGCCAACTCATTTGACGCAGACAATCAATGTATGCAATTTCATCTTGAATAATATCAATTTAAATGATATAGTACCCCATCTCGAATTGAAATTCAACGGCTTTGGCATGGGGATAAATTTTTCTTTAATTACCTACCAACCAAAATAATGAACATCACCTCATTATTGTTAATAAGATTGCACAACCCACCACTTCATATTAAATAATACACTAATTATCTACTAACCAGAATTCAATTATTGCAAAAAAGAAAGCAATCAGCAATGTATGCCATGTACTTATTTAGACGGAACACGATGAATGATATTTGAATATTAGGACTGCTATCTAACCATCAAATTTAACATCATAAAAGCAAATTTATTCATGATTATTATGCCATTTATATTGCAAGGATTAGATGCTTACTATTTATTTGGAAGTTGATTTTTTATTGATCTTTGCTGATAGTCCAAGTGGCTCTGTTTTTCTATAGCACTTTAACTTTATCAAGTTCTTGCCTATGCTTAATATACCTTTTCTGTTCCTTTTTGTTAAGTCTAGTAAACAAAGTTTCCATCATAAACCTTAAGAACTGTATTATGTACCATGCATGCATCTGTCGTTCTTGTTTACAGTGATATTAGACAATAACTAATATGATTATGGTTAGTTTACAGTTAGATACATGTAAACTTATGTAATTGTATGTGACAGACTAATGAATGGTTCATGTTGCAGCTTTTTAACAGTTTGGAGGCAGTTTGTTGAGCAGACAGTATGAAGGTGGGTTAATAGTGGAAGTTGTAGATTGGGTAGTAGTCTGTATCTGTGTTGAATATGTGATTATATGATTTTTGTTTGATGATAATAAACACACACACACACACACACACACACACACACACATATATATATATTCGTGTAAATGTATTTGTTAATGTACTATTTTATTTTTCATAGATTAAATAAATATTTACTGAATAAAAATAAATAATACAGAATTTGAATTCGAACAGAATTTTTATTCAAACAAATATTTATTACAATTTTGAATAGTACAAATTCAAGCTCTCCCTATACGCTATACAACTTTGGTACAAATTCAATTACATCACAATTTTACATTTACAGTTGACCTCACCACATATCACTCACACTCATATTTTATCTTCAACTTTATTCCAAATGTGAATCCGGCATCTGAGAAATCTGCAAAAATAAATATTGACGCGGTAAAAATTAAAAAGGAAATATTTTTGCAGTATAAAATAAAATGTGAATTTTGAAAAGAATATTTGCCTCAGTTATTTGGGTTGTTCGTCATCATTTAATTTTCAATCCATCATACACGAACAACTTGTGACATACACAGTGCATCACTGTATATGCCACAAGGCCGTGCACATCGAAATATACACTTTATTGATTTACAGGGACAGGTGAGCACAGGTCAAACCCAAAATATCGGATTCAACTCAAGTGCGATAAAATAATGTCACAAACTTTAGTACAAGGTCAAATCGGAGCGACAAGCTGGATTCAACTCAGGTGTAATTCGAAAAACAAAATGCAAAGGTCAAGTCACTCTTATCATAACTCAACTCAATGCAATGTGACAATACAGTCTCAAGTGAAAGTGCTCAATCAATATGAAAAAGGGCAGTGGACAGTTTCAAGTGACAGCAAAACCAAAATGGACAGCAGCTACCTGCATACAGTGACTCAGCAAGCACCAAAAATATGGCAACACATCAAAGACACAGTGAATCAAATCATGGTTCAAACAAGGGCAATGACAACATATATATACATGTCAATCTGGTAGCAAAACATGCATCACATACACGGCAACTTCAAAATCAAAAATATGCACAATGCAAATTCTGGAGCAACAACCCAGGCGGTCATTGCCATACTTCAGACAAGTTTGATTCATGGACAAACTTATGAAAAATGCACAAGGAAGCCAATGCAAGACAAGTTCCAAATGCATGTTCTCAGCAGGACAGTTCATATCAGCATATACTCGAGCTCAAATCAGTGCACAACAACCTCGGCAAACAACAAAAACATAGTCTCAAATTCAAATAACAAGCTGGAACCAGACAAACATAAACAAGACTCAAGGCAATAGTGAATGACAAATACAACATGAACATTTTCAGTTTTGTTGGAGTATTTTTTATACAATTATTTAGTTTGTTAACAAACCTGATTATGCTAAGTAGTGCACCAAAAATAAGCCGAGGTAAATTTACTCTGCTACAAACTACAGTACTCAAAGCTACAAGTAATAATACAACAGTGCCAATAGATCAGAGACCACCACTGGTTGCATTCAAGTCATAGAAACAAATAACAATAAAGCCAGATCAAAGAATCATATATGCACGAGCTAGGCCAGAGAGTAGTTCAAGTGCATGTACACAGTGAAATGCACAAAGGCATAGCAACTGCACCAAACCAAGACCACATACAAGTAACTTGCACTTCAGTGATAAGTTCAGGTCAGACCAACCAGAAAAGTTGCAAACAAATATGCAACACTTCAAATATCAATGCCTGAGCCGAGTAGCAGTTTCAAAATAATCAAGCAACTTTAACAGAAACCAAAATTCATAACTTAGTCAAAGCCGAGGTAAACAAGTCAAGTCAACAGCAGTATAATCGAACATGAAGCCGAGATGAACAATGTAAGTGTCGAAGTCGTGGAAGCATAACGAAGTCAACCAGAAATTCATGAAATCAAAGTGACCAAAGTCAAAGCATCAGAAAAAAGAAGTTGAATTCACAAATCAATATCGAATTTTGACTAAGTCAGAAATCAACGCAGGAACAAATTAAAAAAATCAAAAATCAAATCCAAATAAAAAAGGAAAGTAGCTGCCACAACGATCAAGGAACAATCAAACGTTTTAAAGCTAAACCCGTGACTGTGAAGTAAGGGAAAGATGCGAATTTGATTAAGTCAATGAAATCTCAAACGTTCAAGCATCATCAAGCGGCAGAGAAAAGATTTTGACAAATTCAAAAAATCATCAGACGAATATATACGAACGAATATTCAGGGATTTAATCTGTTTATAAAACCCTACTCATCATCGGCAAAAATAAAGGATTCGAGATCAAGCCAACAGAGAACATTAAAATCAATAACCCAAATCAATCGAGTTAAAGCAAGCAAATCAGAAGAAGCAAAGGGATAAATAACATACCAGCATCAACCACGAACTCGATAAATTTCAAAGAGCAGTAAGCAATTCAGAGAAACAAGCGATCGACAGGGCAAAAAACGTGATAAATCATTCACTCGATCGGGCACTAAAGTCGGTCTCTTTGAAATTACGAAAGCCCTAAATTTGCAAAGAGGAATGAACGAGAATTAACAAAGCCGCCATTCTCAAGAAAAAGGACGGGCCAGATTAATAAAGAAAAGAGAAGGGCTGGCCTTGTTAAAAGATTACTTTAGGCTATATTGATAAGGGATTTAGTTTCAATATTTGTTTTTAAATTGTTTTTTAAATTTGTTTTTAAATTTTAAACCGTTGTATTTTTCTAGTCGTGTGACTAGGGCATAAACTGCGTGGCGTAGTTTGAGGATTCGCAACTCAGTGGCTGAGTTGTGGTAGGGTTTTGAGCGTAGAGGTAGGTTAGTCAGTAGCGGGTGTCGCGAGTTTACGTGTGTAAGCATGTGACTACTTAATTTCTAGTAGAAATCTTAGGGGCAGCACGTAGGCAGGGTTTTGCCGAAGCTGGGTAAATTCTATGTCGTTTTATTTCTGCATTTTATTATTCTGCTATTTATTTCTGTGCGGCTAATATTCTGTGATCTGTGTTGAAATTATTTCATAATCTTCCGCAATTAATTTTTGTAATTAACACCATCACCCTATTCACCCCACCCCCCCCCCCCTCTACGGTGAAATCGATCCTACCGTCTGTTGTGGAAAGGTAGTGGACAGTGAAGTTTTGGGCAGTATTTGGTGGATAGTGGTAAACGATGTTTGTGGTGATGACTATTGTAACAGAGCCAATATTTGGTGCAGTGTATAATTGTAGAGTTGTAGAAGTGGGTAGTGGGTATGTGTACATGCAGCAGTGATGCGTTAGTGAGCAGTAAGGATGTACAGGGTTGACGAATAACACAATGATGTTGAGGGGATGTCTGATGTGATGATGAATCAGCTGCAGTGTTTCTCTGATGGCAGGTCAGTGACTGAAATTGTTGTGAATTGGTTTTAATTTTTGTATTATTAGTAACATTGATGTTGAGGGCTTGCTGAATTGTAGTGTTTCCAACCGCACCATGACGGAAAAAAATTGTGAATTGGTTTTAATTTTTATATTATTACGTTGAAGGTCAAAGTAGTGGCTTCTAATTCTAATCATTGTCTTTGTCTTAGCCTGTAGCCAACAAGGTGTTTATTGATATTATAATGTGATTTCTCCTCTTATATGTTGATGTCTAGATATCATTTGGAAAACTAATTCACTCAAAAGGTTTTTACGTGATGCCTATTTATAATATTCACGTATTATACTAATATATAATCAAATGGATTAAGTTTATAACTTTTCCTACATTAACATGGAATCATCAACGGCCAACTGAATTACCATAGTAATTAATTATGAGTGTGTGTGACAGGTGTTGATGTGGTCAAGGAAAAGTTATTGATAGCTACAGATCGACCTTCACGGCAATCCTCTCATTACGAGCTTCTGATAAAATAATCCAAAGCTAGCCAACGAGGAGATCATTCGTTAAAATATCAGAAGGAAAAGTACCTTTCTCTTTATTAGTTTAACATCCAGATGGACCTTCTGTTTGCTAACTACTTAAGACATTAATTGAGGCTAGTTTTCCTTTTATACAAACTCACATTGCATCTTATGTTATGGAACAACTTGCCCTATGAAACTTTAACTGCAGTATCTTTAATTTTACTTCAGGGCAGATGTTCATTTATATCCTTGCCCATTCTCTGTAAAAAAAGGGCAGTGGACAGTTTCAGGTGAAAGCAAAACCAAAATGGACAGCTGCCACCTGCATACAGTGACTCAGCAAGCACCAAAAATATGGCAAGACATCAAAGACACAGTGAATCAAATCATGGTTCAAACAAGGGCAATGACTTCATATATATACATGTCAATCTGGTAGCAAAACATGCATCACATACATGCTAACTTCAAAATCAAACATATGCACAATGCAAATTCTGGAGCAACAACCCAGGCGGTCATTGCCATGCTTCAGACAAGTTTGATTCATGGACAAACTTATGAAAAAGGCATAAGGAAGCCAATGCAAGACAAGTTCCAAATGCATTTTCTCAGCGGGACAGTTCATATCAGTAAATACTCGAGCTCAAGTCAATGCACAACAACCTCGGCAAACAACAACACAGTCTCAAATTCAAATAACAAACTGGAACCAGACAAACATAAGCAAGACTCAAGGCAATAGTGAATGACAAATACAACATGAACATTTTCAATTTTTTTGGAGTATTTTTTAGAAAATTATTTTTTTTGTTAACAAGCCTGATTATGCTAAGTAGTACACCAAAAGCAAGCCGAGGTAAATTTACTCTGCTACAAACTACAGTACTCAAAGCTACAAATCATAATACAATAGTGCTAATAGATCAAAGACCACCACTGATCGCATTCAAGTCATAGAAACAAATAACAATAAAGCCAGTTCAAAGAATCATATGTGCACGAGCTAGGCCAGAGAGTAGTTCAAGTGCATGAACACAATGAAATGCACAAAGGCATAGCAACTGCACCAAACCAAGACCACATACAAGTAACATGCACTTTAGTGATCAGTTCAGGTCAGACCAACCAGAAAAGGTGCAAACAAATATGCAACACTTCAAATATCAGTGCCTGAGCCGAGTAGTAGTTTCAAAATAATCAAGCAACAATTTCACAGAAACCAAAATTCATAACCTAGTCAAAGCCGAGGTAAACAAGTCAAGTCAACAGCAGTATAATCGGACATGAAGCCGAGATGAACAATGTAAGTGTCAAAGTCGTGGAAGCATAACGAAGTCAACCAGAAATTCACGAAATCAAAGTGACCAAAGTCAAAGCATCAGAAAAAAGAAGTTGAATTCACAAATCAATATCGAATTTTGACCAAGTCAGAAATCAACGCAGGAACAAATTGAAAAAGTCAAAATTCAAATCCAAATAAAATAGGAAGCAGCTGCCGCAATGATCAAGGATGATCGAACGGTTTCAAGCTAAGACCGTGATAGTGAAGTAAGGGAAAGATGTGAATTTGATTAAGTCAGTGAAATCTCAAACGTTCAAGCATCTTCAAGCGACAGAGAAAAGATTTTGACAAATTCAAAAAATCATCAGACGAATATATACGAACGAATATCAGGGATTCAATCTATATATAAAACCCTACTCATCATCGGCAAAAATAGAGGATTCAAGTTGAAGCCAACAGAGAACATTAAAATCAATAACTCAAATCGATCGAGTTAAAGCAAGCAAATCGGAAGAAGCAAAGGGATAAATAACATACCAGCATCAACCATGAACTCGATCAATTTCAAAGAGCAGTAACCAATTCAAAGAAACAAGTGATCGACAAGGCAAAAGACGTGATAAATCATTCACTCGATCGAGCACTAAATTTGGTCTCTTTGAAATCACGAAAGCCCTAAATTTGCAGAGAGGAATGAACGAGAATTAACAAAGCTTCCATTCTCAAGAAAAAGGAACGGGCCAGATTAATAAAGAAAAGAGAAGGGTCGGCCTAGTTAAAAGATTACTTTAGGCTATATTAATAAGGGCTTTAGTTTTAATATTTGTTTTTAAATTGTTTTTTAAATTTGTTTTTAAATTTTAAACCGTTGTATTTTCTAGTCGTGTGACTAGGGCATAAACTGCATGGCGTAGTTTGAGAATTCGCAACTCAGCGGCTGAGTTGTGGCAGGGTTTTGAGCGTAAAGTTAGGTTAGTCAGTAGCGGGTGTCGCGAGTTTACGTGTGTAAGCATGTGACTACTTAATTTCTAGTAGAAACCTTAGGGGCAGCACGTAGGCAAGGTTTTGTCGAAGCTGGGTAAATTCTGTGTCATTCTATTTCTTCATTTTATTATTCTTCTATTTATTTCTGTGCTGCTAATATTCTGTGATCTGTATTGAAATTATTTTATAAGCTTCCGCAATTAATTTTTATAATTAACACCATCACCCTATTCACCCCTCCCCCCCTCTAGGGTAAAATCGATCCTACAAGTGGTATCAGAGCAAGGAACAAAAGTCGTTTTTGTTTTAAAAAATTGTTTTTACAAAAACCAATTTTTGTTTTAAAAAGTTGAATTTTTAAAATGGCTTCTTTTAATACTGCTTTTGCTGAGGGTCAATCCATAGTTAGACCACCAATGTTCAATGGTGAATATGCTTATTAGAAAAATAGGATGGCAATTTTTCTGAAAACCATTGACGCTTGGAATATTGTTGAGACAGGTTATAGAGCACCAATTATAACTGTAGATAATCAAGAAATAGAAAAACCAAAGGATCAATGGACAGAACTAGAAAATAAATTACAAAATACTAACGCTAAAGCTATGAATTCTATTATCTGTTCATTGGATCAATTTGAATTTAATCGTGTCTCACATTGTCTAACTACGCAGGAAATATGGCACACACTAGAAGTGACTCACGAAGGGACATCTCAAGTCAAAGAATCTCGCCTTTCCATGCTAAGCAGCGAATACGAGAACTTCATAATGGCGAAGGAAGAAAATGTCAAAGAGATGCATGGAGGACTTTCCAATATCGTATACAAATCAAAAGCTCTTGGAAAATCATATACGGAGTTGGAGATAGCCCGAAAAATCCTCAGAGTCCTTCCACGAAGTTTTGAAGCCAAAGTGACTGCCATTCAAGAATCAAAAGATTTGAAACAAATGAAAGTCAAAGAACTCATCGGAAATCTCACCACTTATGAGCCAAAAATGAAATTCAAGAAAGAGCGTAAAGGAGGAGATACTCGAAAGAAATCAATTGCTCTCAAAGGAACAACTGAAAGTGATGACGATGACGATGATGATGCAGTAACAGAATTGGAGCTATTAATAAAGAAATTCAAAAAGTGGAATTACAAATATGGAAATTCAACTCGAATTCAAAAAGCGAAAAGTAGAATAGCCAAAGCACTAGACTACTCTGAAGAACAGAAGATCATCTGTCACAGGTGCAACCAACCCGGACACATCAAGCCCAATTGTCCTCAAAATCAACGCGGCTTTAAAAAGAAATCAAAAAGGAAAAGTTTTGCAGCCACGTGGAATACAAGTGATGAGGATAATCAAAGTTCTAGCAGTGAGAGTGAGAAAGCAGATATGTGCCTTCATGGAAATATAACTGATAGCGACGATGATGAGCCAAACGCGGTATCAAAACTTACTCACTCTGAATTACTTATTTATTTCCACGAAGTAAATGGCTGTTTTGAATGACTTAGGGAGAAGTATGCCAAACTTGAATCGCAAAAAAATACTTTAATAGAATTAAATGAACAACTTGACCAATTAGTTAAAACCTATCAAAGTAGGATCCCTAAGTGTGATAAGCGTCCAACATTCGAAGAAGAAATTAAAAAATCAAAAATTAATATAAAATCACTTAAAAATGAAATTCTGATTTTGAAAGAAAGTGAAAATACTAGAAGAGAAAATTCTATTAAAAAGTGCACTAAATTGTTGAACGAAAATGAATCTCCCAAAACACAAGTCCAACAATTGTCAACGACTTTAGATAAATTTTCCAAAAGTGAAAAATCGTTGAATATGCTCTTAGGGAAACAAACTTTTAATACAATTAGACAAGGACTTGGATATAATCAATCTGAAAATGTTAGAAATGAGATTAATCGAGAAAATTAATGTGCACAATTTGTAGAAAATTTGGACATGATCACAATAATTGTTGGTATAGACCCAAACATGTTAAAACTATGCCGATTTGGGTTCCAAAAGGCACAAATATAAAATCTCTCAAAGTTAAACAAATTTGGGTGCTGAAGGGAACAATTATAAATAGTTTTGGTCTCCACAAAATTATTTTTCAAAATATTCTTCCACTAACAATCATGGACTTATAAAAACAAATAGGTCACAAAAATCTTTCAACGTGTAGGTGTGGTGGCTGGCTAAAGGAACAACAATAGTGTTCTCTGGATTTTGGCTATTTCAAGGACACAACGAGCAACAAAGAAAAGTTCCTTAGCCTAGTATAAAGGTGACAGAATCACAACAGACAACAACGAAAAATATCGTAAAGATAAAACAAGTAAAGGTATATTTATTTGAACGATATATTAAATGTGATAATCTGCACCATATTCTGAATTAAAGCAGCAAATAATGAGATGATGAAAAGATGATGATTTTGACTCTGACTTATTCAAAATAGTTGGCCAATTATATTCTTATGTCAAAAACACTATAAAAATCTCTAGATTCTTTGAATTACTTCATATATATCAGTTTGGATTAAATAGTGTTTTGTTAAATAATAATACATTTGGTTCTAATTTGGCTAACCCTATATTCACGGTTTTTGATTATTAACACAGCTTCAATTCAAATTCAAGAGAATGCCATTTAAATTGCTGTTAAAATTGAGTTTGAAATTTTTGGTGCATACTTCATGGTTTGGACTATCAAATTCAATTAATGATAATTTTGAGTGAAAGATAAATTCAGATGCAGATTACACTGGTAATCTAGTTGATAGAAAAATTACTAGTTGAACGTGATTTTTGTTGAGACATTCAATAACTGCCTCGCTTTTTTGAAGAAAATATCTGCATATTTTTCATTTCAAATAATTTTCAAATAGCAGAAATTTTTCTCATAGAACTCCCTCGAGAAAATCATTTTTAGATTAGTCATTTTGTAAAATTGATTTCATAATTATTTTTGAATTTGATTTTAAATGACAATTTTGGCTAGTCTAACTCCCTAATAATTATCGAAAAGATAAATAGTGATTGAAAAAATGATGAATGTTGATATTTATCATACATTGCTCAAGATAGTATATTTAGAAAAATTTCTTTAGAGATTCAAACAAGAGTTATAAAACTTTTTGTTGGGTAAAGATTCCATGACCATTTCTATTTCTATCTTATTTCTATCGACCATCGCTCATCAAAAAGTCAATATAGTTTGTCGATATGTGGTACTTTAAACAGGAATCATTCGTTTTTAATTTTATAAAAAAAAATTAAAAATTAAAAAAAATATCCAAAGTATTCACTCTCATTTAAAAGTCCTCATGGTTATGCATGGGTGAATTACTTGGAATTTGTTATGTTCTTCCATGATCATTTAAAAGTCCTCACAGTTATGCATGTATGGAGCACATATCAAAATTGATTCATTAAATAAACAAGTTGATTCTAATCCCATTTAAAAGTCCTCAAGGTTATGCGTGATTAGAAGATACTTGAATTCTTTTTTAAAATTAAATTGGAATACTACTAATCTCATTCAAAAGTCCTAACGGTTATGCATAATTAGTAGATATTCAAATTCCTGATATAAATGTTCCACAAACAGATACAACTGCATGGTTTTATATGATGACATCATTTCCATTATTTCTAAAAGTGGAATATGCGCCAAACAAGGGTAGTTATGATTTTTGTTTGATTTTTTATTGAAATTTAATATTTATATTCAATTGAGTTTTTAATGTGGAATTAATATCGATCACTTTACCTCTATTTTCTCTAACACTATTACTCTTTTACTGATAACAAAAAGGGTAGAGAAAATTTAAGATTTTGTCAAATAAAATCAAGCAAAAGTCAAACGTTTTCCATTTGCATCTAGGCTCATTTGAATATTATTTAATGCATATTTGTACGGGGAGCGGTGTGTAGAGAGGAAGCATTTAAATAGGGGGAGCAATTAGAGTATATCTATGATCAAATACATTTAACATATTCAAAATCTTAAATATATGTTTGTTATCATCAAAAGGGGGAGATTGTAGAATACGCGGTTATATGATTTTTGTTTGATGATCATAAACAGATATATATATATATATATTCGTGTAAATGTATTTGTTAATGTACTATTTTATTTTTCATAGATTAAATAAATATTTGCTGAATAAAAGTAAATAATACAAAATTTGAATTCAAACAGAATTTTTATCCAAACAAATATTTATTACAATTTTGAATAGTACAAATTCAAGCTCTCACTATACACTATACAACTTTGATTCAAATTCAATTACATCACAATTTTAAATTTACAGTTGACCACACTACATATCACTTACACTCGTATTTTCTCTTCAACTTTACTCCAAATGTGAATCCCGCATTTGAGAAATCTGAGAAACCTACAAAAATAAATATTGACGCAGTAAAATTGAAAAGGAAATATTTTTGCAGTATAAAATAAAATGTGAATTTTGAAAATAATATTTGCCTCAGTTATTTGGGTTGTTCGTCACCATTTAATTTTCAATCCATCATACACGAACAACTTGTGACATACACAGTGCATCACTGTATATGCCACAAGGTCGTGCACATCGAATATACACTTGATTGATTTACCGGGACAGGTGAGCGCAGGTCAAACCCAAAATATCGGATTCAACTCAGGTGCGATAAAATAATGTCACAAACTTCAGTACAAGGTCAAATCCGAGCGACAAGCTGGATTCGACTCAGGTGTAATTCGAAAAACAAAATGCAAAGGTCAAGTCACTGCTATCGTAACTCAACTCAATGCAACGTGACAATAGAGTCTCAAGTGAAAGTGCTCGATCAATATAAAAAGGGCAGTGGACAGTTTCAGGTGACAGCAAAACCAAAATGGACAGCAGCCACCTGCATACAGTGACACAGCAAGCACCAAAAATATGGCAAGATCAAAGACACAGTGAATCAAATCATGGTTCAAACAAGGGCAATGACAACATATATACACATGTCAATCTTGTAGCAAAACATGCATCACATACATGGCAACTTCAAAATCAAACATATGCACAATGCAAATTCTAGAGCAACAGCCAAGGCGGTCATTGCCATGCTTCAGACAAGTTTGATTCATGGACAAACTTATGAAAAAGGCACAAGGAAGCCAATGCAAGACAAGTTCCAAATGCATGTTCTCAGCGGGATAGTTCATATCAACAAATACTCGAGCTCAAGTCAGTGCACAACAACCTCGGCAAATAACAACAACAGTCTCAAATTCAAATAACAAACTGGAACCAGACAAACATAAACGAGACTCAAGGCAATAGTGAATGAAAAATGGAACATTTTCAATTTTTTGGAGTATTTTTTACACAATTATTTGTTTTGTTAACAAGCCTGATTATGCTAAGTAGTGCACCAAAAGCAAGCCGAGGTAAATTTACTCTGCTACAAACTACAGTACTCAAAGCTACAAATCATAATACAATAGTGCCAATAGATCAAAGACCACCACTGATCGCATTCTAGTCACAGAAAAAAATAACAATAAAGCCAGCTCAGAGAATCATATGTGCACGAGCTAGGCCAGAGAGTAGTTCAAGTGCATGAACACAGTGAAATGCACAAAGGCATAGCAACTGCACCAAACCAAGACCACATACAAGTAACATGCACTTCAATGATCAGTTCAGGTCAGACCAACCAGAAAAGATGCAAACAAATATGCAACACTTCGAACATCAATGCCTGAGCCGAGTAGCATTTTCAAAATAATCAAGCAACAATTTCACAGAAACCAAAATTCATAACCTAGTCAAAGCCGAGGTAAACAAGTCAAGTCAACAGCAGTATAATCAGACATGAATCCGAGATGAACAATGTAAGTGGCAAAGTCGTGGAAGCATAACGAAGTCAACCAGAAATTCACGAAATCAAAGTGACCAACATCAAAGCATCAGAAAAAAGAAGTTGAATTCACAAATCAATATCGAATTTTGACCCAGTCAGAAATCAACGCAGGAACAAATTGAAAAATTCAAAAATCAAATCCAAATAAAATAGGAAAGTAGCTGCCGCAACGATCAAGGATGATCGAACGGTTTCAAGCTAAAACCGTGACAGTGAAGTAAGGGAAAGATGTGAATTTGATTAAGTCAGTGAAATCTCAAACATTCAAGCATCATCAAGCGGCAGAGAAAAGATTTTGACAAATTCAAAAAATCATCAAACGAATGTATACGAATGAATATTCAGGGATTCAATCTATATATAAAACCCTACTCATCATCGGCAAAATAGAGGATTCGAGTTGAAGCCAACCGAGAACATTAAAATCAATAACTCAAATTGATCGAGTTAAAGCAAGCAAATTGGAAGAAGCAAAGGGATAAATAACATACCAGCATCAACCACGAACTCGATCAATTTCAAAGAGCAGTAAGCCATTCAGAGAAACAAGCGATCGACAAGGCAAAAGACGTGATAAATTATTCACTCGATCGAGCACTAAAGTCGGTCTCTTTGAAATCACGAAAGCCCTAAATTTGCAAAGAGGAATGAACGAGAATTAACAAAGCCGCCATTCTCAAGAAAAAGGAACGGGCCAGATTAATAAAGAAAAGAGAAGGGCCGGCCTTGTTAAAAGATTAGTTTAGGCTATATTAATAAGGGCTTTAGTTTCAATATTTGTTTTTAAATTTGTTTTTAAATTTTAAACCGTTGTATTTTCTAGTCGTGTGACTAGGGAATAAATTGCGTGGCGTAGTTTGAGAATTCGCAACTCAGTGGCTGAGTTGTGGCAGGGTTTTGAGCGTAAAGTTAGGTTAGTCAGTAGCGGGTGTCGCGAGTTTACGTGTGTAAGCATGTGACTACTTAATTTCTAGTAGAAACCTTGGGGGAAGCACGTAGGCAGGGTTTTGCCGAAGCTGGGTAAATTCTGTGTCGTTCTATTTTTGTATTTTATTATTCTGCTATTTATTTATGTGCTGCTAATATTCTGTGATCTGTGTTGAAATTATTTCATAAGCTTCCGTAATTAAACTTTGTTAATTAACACCATCAACCTATTCACCCCCCCTCTACTATGAAATCGATCCTACAGTATGGTGGGGAAAGGTAGTGGACAGTGAAGTTTTGGGAAGTATTTGGTGGATAGTGGTAAACGATGTTTGTGGTGATGACTGCTGTAACAGAGCCAATAGTTGGTGCAGTGTATAAGTGTAGATTTGTAGAAGTGGGTAGTGGGTATGTGTACAGGCAGTAGTGATGCGTTAGTGAGCAGTAAGGATGTACAGGGTTGACGAACAACACAGTGATGTTGAGGGGATGTCTGATGTGATGATGGTTCAGCTGCAGTGTTTCTTTGATGGCAGGTCAGTGATTGAAATTGTTGTGAATTGGTTTTAATTTTTGTATTATTAGTAACATTGATTTTTAGGGCTTGTTGAATTGTAGTGTTTCCAACCGCATCATAACGGAAAAAAATTGTGAACTGGTTTTAATTTTTGTATTATTACGTTGTAGGTCAAAGGAGTGGCTTCTAATTCTAATCATTGTCTTTGTCTTACCTGTAGCCAACAAGGTGTTTGTTGATATTATAATGTGATTTCTCCTCTTATATGTTGATGTCCAGATATCATTTGGAAAACTAATTCACTCAAAAGGTTTTTACGTGATGCCTAGTTATAATATTCACATATTATGCTAATATATAATCAAATGGATTAAGTTTGTAACTTTTCCTACATTAACATGGAATCATCAACGGCCAACTGAATTACTGTAGTAATTAATTATGAGTGTGTGTGACAGGTGTTGATGTGGTCAAGGAAAAGTTATTGATAGCTACAGATCGACCTTCACGGCGATCCTCCCATTACGAGCTTCTGATAAAATAATCCAAAGCTAGCCAACGAGGAGATCATTCGTTAAAATATTACAAGGAACGGTACCTTTCTCTTTATTAGTTTAACATCCAGATGGACCTTCTGTTTGTTAACTACTTAAGACATTAATTGAGGCTAGTTGTCCTTTTATACAAACTCACATAGCATCTTATGTTATGGAACAACTTGCCCTATGAAACTTTAACTGCAGTATCTTTAATTTTACTTTAGGGCAGATGTTCATATTATATCCTTGCCCATTCTCTGTAAAAAAAGATGGACATCATTATAGTAAGTCGATCCTTAAAAAAGGATGGACATTAATTTAGGCTTTTAATATGTTCTCCAAACAGGTGAAAACTCAAAATATTATTTTTCTTTCAGAATCTGATGAAATATAAGTAATTTTGAGGGAACATGGCAGCAAACATGAGGTTAGACCCAATGATATATATTCAGTTTTTCTTTGAAACAAGTCATTAAAAAGGTGAAAGGTATTTGTACCAGTTTTGAACCCATCATGTATCAAACTGCACAAGTCATTTCTGTTATTTTTGTTTACTTACTCATACCATTACATTGAATTGAATATATTTGAGTAGCAAAATTATTTTTATGTGCCCACACTCAAGTGGGTTAATCCAAATTGAGTTGATGCAGAGCTAGTTATGAAACGATATTGTATGTGAAAGTCATGATGTTGTTTTTGCAACTAACTCTACCCAAAGACGAATCAGCAGCTATTTAAAATTATTAATTGATGAATCAGAGGTACAAAATTTCAAAGATTCTTTGATTCTTTTCCGACATTTTATGTAATTTACATTTAATCTAATATTTGGTACCTTGTTAATAGTTTAATTTGTATATTTTACATTTTCTTCCCAATGGTGTCATTTTCCCTCCAAATATTAAACAATGAAGCTGGACTTTAATTCATTCAAGCACCCTAAAGGTTGATGTCACTCCTTGAGTTTGAAATTTAAATGATGACGTCAAACAAATTGCTTCCCCACCTTACAATGAATTTTTAAATTATCCCACTTGTTTCATTTCCATCGTTTTAATTGGTAGAGGTAGTAAATTAACCTTGTTGCTTGCACTAACATGACTACATAACCAATGTCTTTATTAACTGACTATTATAAATGGTCATTATCTGTGTACCTATTCAGTTTATTCTTGCCTTCTTAGTGTATTTTTTCTAACTTTAGTTTGCAACATAGAAACTTTTAAACATAGTAGGAAGATTAGGTGCCTGTTGGTTTAGCCTTTTACATTGACCTTCAGTCATCCATCTACTAATAATTCATTCAGTTTAATGGGCAAAAATATTGAAAACAGTGTTCTTTCTGAAACTCAGGTATGGGTTATTCACTTTCATTAATCCTTAGTTTTTTCTTATACATATTTTGGGTGTCATGTGGAGCTCTTTCTACACTTTGTATTTTTTACAACTCAAAATCAAATGTTTTTAACTCATGATGGTGCCTGTTGTTTATGGTGGAGGCAGTGGAGTGATGTGATGATTTGAGTGATTTGTGAAATGAAAGAGGCAGTGTGACAGTGGCATGCTGGAGGCAGTATTGAACTGCAAGCAGAAGGCAATGGATGGTAACAGGATTGAAGTGCGGGCAGACGTGTTGTGGAGTTGTTGAAGTTCTTGGCAGTGAAGTTGCTAGAAGATGAAGATGGTGGTGCTTGGTTGATGGCAGTAACGTTGGTTTGAGGAATATTGGTTAGTAGTGGTTTGGGAAGTTTGTATGTAGTGTTGGCTTGTGGCAGTCTGATGAGATGATGGTGAGGTAGTATTTGTGCATGGGTATTTGAGGATGTTGAGGTGGTGGCAGGGACTGTTGTGGCAGTAGTTTTGTGCAGTGGGTAGTATTCGGCTGAAGTTTTGATGCTGGGTATATTGTTGCACAGTGGTTTGTATGTTTGGCAATCAGAACTAAACAACGAAAAAAACTATACAACAATAGTTTGTTTGGCAATGAGATGGTATTGATGTATTGAGAATGGGTACAGTGAGGAGTTGAAGGTGGATAGTAAGGAAAATGGTGGATGGCAGAGGAATTGTTGATTACTAATATATTCAAAATTATGTAGTTGGCACTAACAGGGAGTAAGGTGATAGAGGTTCATGAATTGGTTGCTTGACTATAATCTGCTGTTGAAGTGGATATGTTAGTGATATAGAGGATGGTGTGTGTGTGACAGGAAATTTGTAGATGGTGTGTGGGTTACTGGCAGTTCTGTATTTGACATTTTGTTGATTGAAGGTGGAAGGGATGTATGTGGTCTTGTTATGGAAGTTGATGAGGATGTGAATTCGGTAGTCTGGTGTGGTCAGGGACTTTGTTGCGGAATTGAGTAGGTTAGTAGAAGCAGTAATGTCAATGGAACAATTGAGAAGTGATGGCACAGTTTGAAGCGAAGCAGCTTGAAATGGTTAAGTGATGAAGCGATGTTGTTCTTAAGTGAAGTGAAGTTTGTAAATGGTGGTTGTTTGAGATTGTGATAGGTTTGTGGATGGTAAATGAATTGACACGCAATTGTAAGTTGTGATATGGTGGTGAGAAGTAGGTTGATTGTCACAGTGTGCACTGGAAGGCAGTTGTATATGATATGGACGTGGTATCAAGTTGAACTTAAGTCGAGTGAAGTTGTGATGGCAGAGCTTGGTTATGTGCACACAGTGGTGCACAGTGGCAGTTGAATGTGCACTGGAATGGGTTGAAGGGGATAGACTGTGAAGTTGTAGTTTGTATGGCCGGGCCGTGTACTGATATGGTATGTTAACTAGTTTGTGGCACTATTGAGAAAGTGATGGTTGTATGGAGAGGAAGGTTTTGGACAGTGGTAATGCAGTGGTTGATGACTGACAGCAGTAGTTTGTATGGTGATGTAGGGGTTGTGAGTTTGGTAAATGAAGGATGATAAATGTCACAGTTTTGTACGCTGGTTGCGTGCAGGAGGTGGAAGGCAGTAAGGAGTTGGTTATGTGCACAATGGTATTGTTTTGATAAAGGAGCAGGAAGTTGAAATGTGGAATAGCAGTAGGTTGGAGGCACTGATGAGGCAAGGATGGATGTTGTAGTTTGATGTGCAGTGGGATGGATGTGCAGTGATTGATTATGGCCAGTGAAAAAAGAGAGCAATATGCAACAATGAAATGAAGACAATAAAAAAAACAAAGAGCAATATGCAATAATGAAATGAAAATGAATGTATGAACCATTATTTTCTATAGATTATTAACACTTTAATTGATATATGTTTATTTTGGTATTATGCTATTCAGTTTGTATTTGCCATCAAATTTAATTTTGAATGATTGTAATATTGCATGCTATAATTGTTTGCTATAATCAATAATATATATGTATGTATGTATGTATGTATGTATGTATGTATGTATGTATGTATGTATACACTGTAATAATGGTTTTTGAGAATGGCTTTTTTGCATCAGGTATAAATAGCTGATGCAATAGAGGAATTAGTTTGCATCGGTTGCTATAAAAAAACCGATGCAATAGAGGGATTAGTTTGCATCAGTTGTTATAAAATACCGATGTAGCATGTTACTTTGTTTCATTGGTTTTCATTACAACCGATGCAACATGTAGGCTGTGTTCAAGCAACCAACCATGATATTTTGCATCATTTGTTAGTAACAACCGATGCAAAAAGGACCTTTTTGCATCGGTTTCAGAACGGATGCAAAAGTATTAAGCCTGTTGCATCGGTTGCATATGCATCGGTTGTTGTACTGATGCAAAAGGGGGGTAAATAACCGATGCAAATGGCCTGTTTTGTAGTAATGTTTCCAAAAATATTTTTTAGTAATTTTTTGGAATTTATCTAATATTTTAATAAATCATTTTAATACACTTCAAAAATTGCAAAAGTCATGTACAACGGTGGACTGGTGTGCCCAACAGGTGCACTTGTGCACATAAAGTTTGCACATTTCTAAAAGCCGAAAAGAGATATTTTCAAATGACGCATTTCTTCCTCTTCACTCAATCATGACCTTCCCTGTGATTTTCATAGCAATAGACAATTCTCCTCATTAGAATCCTTTCAACATCTATAAATACATATTGATTATAAAGAAACGAAATAGTTTTTCTTTTTTGAATTTATTCCCTAATTTTTAAACCCAAGTTTTCTAAAAGCTTTGAAATTGGCAATCATTCAACTATAAAATCAACTCTCTGATTTACATATATCTTAAAACACTTGCTTAATCAACTGCAAAAAGTTTCTTGTAAGTTATATGTAACAGCCCGATATTTTCAACCATTCGCATCCACAAATGTCGGAGTTGAATAGCTCAAAATACCGAATTGTAAAAATAAATTTGTCAAAACTCAGCATATACAGTGAATAAATAAATCGCAGATCGTAGACACAGAGTAATATAAAAATGCAGCGGAAACATAAGATATAGTAGCTCATGAAGCTACTATATAAATACATCAGAGTTATTCAAGATAAAAAAGAAGTAACAAGTTACAGTAGAAGTTTTAATATGATAAACAAGCACAAAGCTGAGTATGTCCCTAGAATCAACTGAACAACTGAAAGTGAAATAGATAGGTGGATCTTCAAGCAAAGCTTTGTCTCCGAAGGTGAGTCTCTAATGCTGTATCATTGAATCTGACCCGAGCATAAAGCAAAACACAAAACACTCGAATCAGGATTAACACTCTTATACCAATAAATCCAACTCAAGTAAAATAACAACTGAAATACAAGTAACTCAAAGGATGTTTGGGATAACCATC
This sequence comes from Allium cepa, assembly GCA_030765085.1. Taxonomy (NCBI): domain Eukaryota; kingdom Viridiplantae; phylum Streptophyta; class Magnoliopsida; order Asparagales; family Amaryllidaceae; genus Allium; species Allium cepa. The sequence goes on from CM060928.1 coordinate 997,288,850, forward strand.
CTCTAAGGATCCTTTAAACTATCTACTATGTAGTAGTAAACGCTATTATGATAGTTTTTAAAGTAAAGTAAAGTATATTTAAAAATAGCGTTAAGGCATTACCCATACCCCCCTTAACACATTTTATAGTGCTGATAGTCTATACAGTACCGTAATACCTCCTGATTGGGAGACTACTAGAGGATACTCCATAGGTACGACACAAATCAAACCCATAGAAGGCGCGCTAGAGTAGGTGACATGGCACAACTAGGCAATGCCAGGGTAGATATACAAATTACACTTTCGGACCGGTGGTAATGTGTAGCAGCTACAACCGTCCACCACGAGCCACAACACCGAATCAAGAATCAAAAGTGGCCACCAAATCAATCACTAAGTAATAGCATGGTATCGAAGGAGTGCGTCCGATCAGAGGAGCGACCTCATTAGCCCGTCAATTGCTCATGTTTTAGCCACCTTATGCCAACTCACGGGAGTCGGGTCCACGTATATACCTCAAAAGAACTCCGCCACCATGCTACTTCATTCTGGAATGTCCACCGCGTATACGGTTGTTAAAGTGGTTTTCGAAGTTGGCAGAGAGTATGACAACTTGCAATCCCGGTCTCTTTAACAACCAAACGTTATTATAACACCGTTGTCATTTTAAAATAATTCATACTTTTAAAACCAAAATATCATTACCATTTCAAAACCATATCAATACGATATCATTTCCATTTCAAAACCAAATTCAATAGCATTTCCATTCAAATATATATCCTTTTCCAAAATCATAGCATTTTCAAAGTTATAACACTTTCGGAACTAACCACTTGAAATTATAATACTTTCAAACATAATACTTTGAAATCATAATCTTCCCACTTAACCGATTTAAATATTAAAAAAATAAATAATAAAATTGTTTTCTTCAAATTTGACAAATTAATTCCAAATCAACTCGAATACCAAATTCAAATTTCACCAGATCTCAAATCACAATTTCCAATTTAGCTTCTAAATAAACCATTCAAAATTATATCGATTTCAAATACAGATTTAAACCACAAATGAACCATTTCAATATATATATTTCAAAGCTTTAAATATTCTATGATTTCAAAACTAAATGTGATAATTTTATACATATCTTAACTCCGTTTACTGTTATTTAGTTTTGAAATATTTGCCTAATAAATTCAATATCATTTAAATAAAACTCAAACTTGAAATATTTATTAATCACTTTAAACCAACATCAAGTTGCAAATCATATCCTTTAAAATCTCAAATTCAGTAAGTTCCAAATCGATTTTAATTAAAATAATTCTTAGTTTAATACAATTTAAAATCAATTCCAAATCCTTCTCCTCAACCTTAATTTATAAAAATCATTATAAACTCTATATTAAAATATAATTTAAAAAGATACTTAACCATATTATATTTTAATAAAATCAAACTTTATTAATAAACTTATTTTATATTAAACAAATTTATGCATAGCTTAAATTTAAGAATTTAACTATATACAAAATAATAATATTTATATAATATCACATTTTAATATTTATTAAACCATATATTTCTTTCCAAAACCATAGAAACCCTTTCAAAATATTTTATACATAAACCACGGTGTCTGTATATAATTTTCTATCCTATGGTCAAGTTATACGGATATTTGTCATTTCAATCCGCAATTTAAATATATACGGGTATATATCTTTTCAACCCGCAATCCCAAATTCAATTCAATAAAAATCACTTGGGTTTATTAATTCAACCCATAACGATTTTTTTCTATTCTAAATTCCATTCGGTATCATTTCAACTCATAGTGAACTCTATACTAACAGGGAACTTGCAGAGAGATAACAGATATGATAATAATATAATAGGCATATATCATCAATATAAATAACATATGAAGGTGTCAGATGTCACATGTGAAGAAATCACATATAATAGCATATAAATAGAAATGTAAATAACTAACAGCAGCATATTTCAATTCATTTCAATTGAAATAAATTTAATAAATATAAGAATGTTAATCGTGAGTGATTGCTCGCCTTTCGAGGCTAGAAGAATTTGACGCCTCGATAAGATATGAATCGGATTACGATCTAGACCATCGAACAATCCAAACGACAACTCCTAGCTAAATAAGCTGAAAGTGGATTTTGATATACAAAGCTAAAAGATAGGAATCGATGAGATAATTAGAATCGGCTTGAGAAAACAGCAATTATATATATATATATATGTATTTCATTATTATTTCCATTAAATCACTATTAATTTAAACAATTAATAAAATAACATATATTAAAAAAATCATTAGTTTTAAATTAAAACACATATATGTAAAACCATATATATACCATTAATCATAAAAATAAATACTATGAACGTATGATATAAACCTCTTCATATAATTATAATTAAACAACATTTATGCATATAACAGCAACCTATACAACTCTTGTATGAAAACACATACTTTTATGTGAATAGACAGAAGTTATACCATATTAATTAATATACGCAACTATATACTAAAATAAACTCAACAAACTACTTAAAAGCTAATATACATATTCAAACATATCTTCTCTTCTTACAGAAAATAGACTTCTTATTATATACATATATGTGTATATATTGTAATATATGACAACCTATATATAGCAAATAGTTGTGCCATACCATTTCCACGGCCAATGTAAAATCAGAGACCTATATATCCATATATCTCAGAAATCGAATATATATGTATTTACGGTAGAAATATACATAGTTTTGAAAACTTTTGTATACAAACAAAACATAGCTTATCATTTAACTATATATAACTAGGCCGCATATTACATAACTTATGCATACACGAAACTGCTTGAAAATCATATATATATATATACGTCTGATGTGAAAATATATACTATATATTTACCAACAGGTAAAATAATTTTTTATATATGTATACCAAGCTATATACACTAAACATACATAATAGCAATATTAATTAACATGACAACTATATATATATATATAAATATATATAGCTATGTATATATCAAAAAATAACCAACAGTTTTATTTGTATAAAACTAAAACAAACTACCATAGTAATACTTAAAACATGAGTGTCGAAAAATATTTATATACAAAAAATATTATATAGTATAATATAGCTACAAAAATGACAATACTTTGAAATCTACATATACAAAACTGATATATATCTATACACACACAAATATATGCTTCGGCCATAACCACTGGAAAGAATAAGCAAAATAAACCTCAACGAACTTATTGATATATAAATAAACTACTTCTTTATTACTATAACCCATATATAATTTAAGACAATTAGCAAACGCATATGATATATACACAGACCATTATATATGATCAACGTATATATATAATATAATATAATACACACGTGAATTGTAATATAAACGAACATATGTAATAGTTACCGCATCCCTTCAAGGAGGAAGAAGTGGAGTGGCACGCTGGAAGTCGGGTCGATGGAAGGAGGTTGTGTTCATAGGAAGAGAGTTCGGTTAGGCATCGGGTGTTTGGGGTGGTGAAGAAGTGGAGAAGGAGGCGGCTGTGTGGCGGGTGAGAGGAGATCGAGGGGGAGGTGTAATGAACGGTGGTGGAGAGATATGGATGCAAGCCCGCTTTTTTTCACAGGCAGTTTTCATAAAATTTCAGCAGGGAAGAGAAAGCAACATAGAAAAGAACAAAAGGATGAATAGAGAAGGGATGAGGAGTTAGTCAAAAATAAAGTGGGAAAGAAAAGAACGTGAGAAAGGAACCAAAAGTCAAGAAAGAATTGAATGAACGTATAAAATAGTAAACATGAACGAGAAGCCCAAAAGTTAAAACGTACATTTCAAAAATGAACGAGCATCTTAAATTCATAAAAGCTATTCATTATCACGGTTGGAAAGGAAACGGTGGAAAACGAAAAGACAAGGGAAACTAAAGCCAAAATACGAAACCGATACGGCTAGCTGTTTTGTTGGCTTCGTCGCTTACCGAACTTCAAAACACACAGGTGAATATACTGCAGGGATTAGCACGATGAGCCGATCAAAACAGTACGCAGATATTAGTGGTACAATCATCCGATCAAAAATCGATATCAGTACGAAAATGCTGCTATTTCGCCGAAAATAAGATTGACGGAGCAATAACAGTCAAAATTTGGAGAAACGAATTATAACGTCTTGCTCAGAAGATGATTTACAATTTTTCTATAGAAAAATATTCAGGCTTTGGAAAACATTTCATTATCACCAAATATTAACTGATATAAATTGAAATAGAATTCACAACGAAATAAACTTCAATATTATCTGACGAAAATTTATCAGTTGTTGTGTTTAAATATACGTATTTCAAATATAAAATTTTTGTTTCAAAATTTTATTATTTAATGTTTCACAAATATTCAATTAATTAAATAAATAAAACACTAAAATTTTCAGGTTGCTACACCCTCCCTCACTCAAAACTTTTCATCCCCGAAAACAAAGGAGGTAGGAGAACAGAAACAACTAGAAGAAAACAGACTGAAATACAAAACAAAATAATCAATTTTAAAACCATATAAAATTTCAATTTAAATTAATTAATATTCATTAATTGATTTAATCCATTTGATTTCTCAAATTTTTTTTAACTATTACTAAATTCATTATCTTATTATCGAATTATCTTTAATTTACAAATTTCTAAATCCTTGAATTTGAATAGTCATTTATTATAATCATAATTTATTCAACAAATTTTATTTTTCTTTATTCCAAATAATTATTAAATTTATTCCACTTAATATATCTTGTCACAAATATTAAGTATATTTACACTTATTATAACCACTCAAATTTATTTATAAATTCGTTTAACATCATTTGACATTGTATATTATCCAAGTACATAGTTAACTTCTAAATAATTTAGGTAAGTTATACTGGAATGTAATTAAATAATATACAAGTAAAATTTCTTAATTCAATTACTTAAGTTTAAATATTTATTCCAAAATTTTGGCTTCATTTTAAAATTGAAAACATTCTTAACATAAGATTAAGAATTTAATTTCCGATTTCATTTCGAACTATTAGGAGATAAATGTACAAATATATATATATAAGTCAAATCAAATTTATATTATAAATCAAGTCATACTTAAGTCTCCAATTCAACAAGTTTCAAAATGTAGCAAAGCTACGAATTGGTCTCTCCACTTCAAAACTCGAAATGAATGTCAATGATGCGGCCGCCGTCACCGAAATTATTTTCCAGAAACAAAGAGGAGAGCTCAAATTTAAACATTTAAAAATTCTTTGGAAACAATTTATATTTGAAAATACTTTTAAATAATATGCCTTTTAAAACTTTGAACCAAAGTTTGAAATCATCGGAAATTAAATTATCAGTTTCTTGATTTAAATTCATTTCAAATTCCAATCAAATTACAAATCATGTTTTACAGTTCAATTATTCATATATAAAACAAAAGCCAATGGTTTACAAGCTATATAAAAATAAAATATTATTTCTTAACAACCAATTCGATTTACTATAAAAATTTAGAAAATTATACTCATATATAATATACTTAGACAAAATTTATTTCATTTACTAAATTTGAAAACCATATTGTGTCGGTTTGCTCTTTCAAGTGTTTTGGAAATCTTATCGATAGCGTTGATTAGACGAATCGATCGGAAACCCAAATCAATATTAACAACTCAAACAACACAATATATAAAACATTTTTAATATTAATTTACAAATGTACTTCCTCGCTCGACAATACATGAATGGATCTCAAAGCAAGGATAGAGATTCAAATTTGATGGACTCAAATCAAAGAGAATTCTGATTCGAAGATAAGTTCGAAACAAAAGATAAGATGATTACATAACAGAATCAGGAGATGGATAAGCTAATATAAATTGCGGACAACCTTAGCCGGGTCAACCATGACTTCAAGAATACGATCGATACAGAATTCTGAGGCAAATCTACATTCAATCATGAGAGATTGAACTCAGGCATAGAAAAAGGCATTAGCATCTACACCGAGGATATAAAATCCCCGATGAATCGATGCTTATTGTAAAGGAGTATCACCTCTTTACAAATCATTCAAATTGGAGTTATGGGATACTCCAGAATCAAAAGAATATGAATAGGGAGAGACAAGAATGGATTTCTGAACAGAGGGAGCGTTCCAAAATTCAAAGGAAACTGAGCCAGAGAGGAAGAGATTCAAGCTCGAAGGAAAATGATTCGGTAAATAAATTTTCCATATATGCTAAGTTTTGCCTAGAGCCAAGGCTCTAATACTAAATGTAACAGCCCGATTCAACAATTAGCATCCACAAATGTCAGACTTGAATAGCTCAAAATACCGAATTGTAAATATAAATTTAGAGAAACGCAACATACACAGTAAATAAATAAATCATAGATCGCAGACACAGAGTAATATAAAAATGCAGTGGAAGCATAAGAGATAGTAGTTTATGAAGCTACAATATAAATACATCAGAGTTGTTCAAGATACTACAGAATTGACAAGTTACAACAGAAGTTTTAATATGATAAACAAGCACAAAGCTGAGTACATCATTGGAATCAACTGAACAACCGAAAGTGAAATAGATAGGTGGATCTTCAAGCAAAGCTTCGACTCCGAAGGTGAGTCTCCAATGCTGTATCACTCAGTCTGACCCGAGCATAAAGAAAAACATAAAACACTCGGTTCAGGATTAACATTCTTATACAAATAAATCCAACTCAAGTAAAATAACAACTGAAATACAAGTAACTCAAAGGATGTTTGGGATAACCATCCTCTAAGGATCCGTTAAACTATCTACTATGTAGTAGTAAACGCTATTATAATAGTGTCTAAAGTAAAGTATAATATATTTAAAAATTGCGTTAAGGCATTACCCATATCCCCCTTAACACATTTTATAGTGCCAGTAGTCAATACAGTACCGTAATACCTCCTGATCAAGAGGCTACCAGAGGATACTCCATAGGTACGAAACAAATCAAACTCATACAAGGCGCGCTAGGGTAGGCGACATGGCACAACTAGGCAATGCCAAGGTAGATATACCAATTACACTTCCGAGCCGGTGGTAACACGCAGTAGCTACCACCCCCCATCTCGAGTCACAACCCCAAATCCAGAATCAAAAGTGGCCACCAAATCAATCATAAAGTAATAGTATGGTATCAAAGGAATGTGACCGATCAGAGGAGCAACCTCATTAATAGCATGGTATCGAAGGAATGTGACCTATCAGAGGAGCAACCTCATTAGCCCGTCAATTGCTCCTGTTTTAGCCACCTTATGACAACTCACGGGAGTCAGGTCCACGTATATACCTCAAAGTAACGCCGCCGCCATCCTACTTCATTCTGGAATCTCCACCGCGTACACGGTTGTTAAAGTGGTTTTCGGAGTTGGCAGAGAGTATGACAACTTCCGATCTCGGTCTCTTTAACAACCAAACGTTATTATAACACCGTATTCATTTTAAAATAATTTATACTTTTAAAACCAAAATATCATTGCCATTTCAAAACCATATCAATACGATATCATTTCCATTTCAAAACCAAATACAATAGCATTTCCATTCAAATATACATCCTTTTCCAAAATCATAGCATTTTCAAAGTTATAACACATTCGAAACTAAACACTTGAAATTATAATACTTTCAAACATAATACTTTGAAATCATAATACTTCCCACTTAACCGATTTAAATATTAAAATAACATATAATAAAATTGTTTTCTTCAATTTGACAAATTAATTCCAAATCAACTCGAATACCAAATTCAAATTTCACCAGATCTCAAATCATAAATTCCAATTTAGCTTCTAAATAAACCATTCAAAATTATATCGATTTCAAATATAGATTTGAACCACAAATCAACCATTTCAATATATATATATATATATATATATATATATATATTTCAAAGCTTTAAATATTCTATGATTTCAAAACTAAATATGATAATTTTATACATATCTTAACTCCGTTTACTATTATTTAGTTTTGAAATATTTACCTAATAAATTCAATGTCATTTAAATAAAACTCAAACTTGAAATATTTATTAATCACTTTAAACCAACATCAAGTTGCAAATCATATCCTTTAAAATCTCAAATCCAATAAGTTCCAAATCAATTTTAATTAAAATAATTCTTAATTTAATGCAATTTCAAGTCCTTCTCCTCAACCTTAATTTATGAAAATCATTATAAACTCTATATTAAAATATAATTTAAATAAATACTTAACTATATTATATTTTAATAAAATCATACTTTATTAATAAACTTACTTTATATTAAACAAATGTATACATAGCTTAAATTTAAGAATTTAACTATCTATAAAATAATAACATTTATATAATATCAAAATATAATATTTATTAAACCACATATTTCTTTCCAAAACCATAGAAACCCTTTCAAAATATTTTATACGTAGAGCACGGTGTTTGTATATAATTTTCTATCCTATGGTCAAGTGATATGGATATTTGTCATTTCAATCCGCAATTTAAATATATACAGGTATATATCATTTCAACCCACAATCCCAAATTCAATTCAGTGAAAATCACTTGGGTCTATTATTTCAACCCATAATGATTTTCTCCTATTCTAAAGTCCATTTGGGTATGTATCTTTTCAACCATAGTGAATTCTATACTAACAGGGAACTTGTAGAGAGATAACAGATATGATAATAATATAATAGGCATATATCATCAATATAAATAACATATAAAGGTGTCGGATGTCACAGGTGAACAGATAGCATATAATAGCATATAAATAGAAATGTAAATAACTAACGGCAGCATATTTCAATTGTCGTTTCAATTGAAATCAAATTTAATAAATATAAGAACATTAATTGTAAGTGATTGCTCACCTTTCGAGGCTAGAAAAATTTGACGCCTCGACAAGATACGAATTGGATTAGGATCTAGACCATCGAACAATCCAAACGACAACTCCAAGCTAAATAAGCTGAAAGTGGATTTTGATATACAATGCTGAAAATAGGAATCGATGAAATAATTAGAATCGGCTTGAGAAAACAGCAATTATATATATATATATTTCATTGTTATTTCCATGAAATCACTATTAATTTAAATAATTAATAAAATAACATATAAAAAAAATCATTGGTTTTAAATTAAAACACATATATATACCATCATAAAAATAAATACAATGAACGCATGATATAAACCTCTTTATATAATTATAATTAAACAACATTTATGTATATAACAGCAGCTATGCAACTCTTGTATGGAAACGTATACTTTTACATGAAATAGACAGAAGCTATACCATAACACAATATAAATTAATATACGCAACTATATACTAAAATAAACTCAACAAACCACCTAAAAGCTAATATACATATTCAAGCATATCTTCTCTTCTTACAGAAAATAGACTTCTTATTATATACATGCATATATATATATATATATATATATATATATATATATATTGTAATATATAACAACCTATATACAGCAAATAGTTGTATCATACCATTTTTACGGCCAATGCAAAATCAGAGACCTATATATCCATATATCTCAAAAATCAAATATATATGTATTGACAGTAGAAATATACATAGTTTTGAAAACTTTTGTATACAAACAAAACATAGCTTATCATTTGACTATATATAACTAGGCCACATATTACATAACTTACGCATACACGAAACCGCCTGAAAATATGTACTATATATTTACCAACATGTAAAATAAATTTTTATATATGTATAGCAAACTATATACAGGAAACATACATAACAACAATATTAACTAACATGACAATTATATATATATAGCTATGTATATATCACAAAACAACCAATAGTTTTATTTTTATAAAACTAAAACAAACTTACATAGTAATACTTATAACGCGAGTGTCGAAAAATATATATATATATATACAAAACAGATTATATAGTATAATATAGCTACAAAAGTGATAATACTTTGAAATCTACATATACAAAACTGATATATATACACACAAATATATGCTTCGGCCATAACTACTGGAAAGAATATGCAAAACAAACCTCAACGAACTTATTGATATATAAATAAACTACTACTTTATTACTATAACCCATATATGATTTAAGACAATTAACAGACGCATATGATATATATACAGACCATTATATATAATCAACGTATATACATAATATAATATAATACACACGTGAATTGTAATATAAACAAACATATGTAATAGTTACCGCATCTCTTCAAGGAGGAAGAAGTGGTATGGCACGCTGGAAGTCAGGTGGGTGGAAGGAGGTTGCGTGCATAGGAAAAGAGTTCAGTTAGGCATCGGGTGTTTGGGGTGGTGAAGCAGTGGAGAAGGAGGCAGCTGTATGGCTGGTGAGAAGATATTGAGGGGGAGGAGAAAGGAACAGTGGTGGAGAGATATGGACGCAAGTCCCCATTTTTTCACAGGCGGTTTTCATAAAATTTCAGTAGGGAAGAGAAAGCAACATAGAAAAGAACGAGATGAAGAATAGAGAAGGGTGAGGAGTCAATCAAAAATAAAGTGGGAAAGAAAAGAGCGTAGAAGGGAACTAAAAGTCAAACAAGAATTGAATGAACGTATAAAATAGTTAACGTGAATGAGCAGCCCAAAAGTTAAAACATATATTTCAAAAATGAACGTGCATCTTAAATTCATAAAAGCTATTCATTATCACAGTGGGAAAGGAAACAGTGGAAAACAAAAGGACAAGGAAAACCTAAGCTAAAATACGAAACCGATACGGCTAGCTATTTTGTCGGTTTCGTCGCATACTGAACTTTGAAACACATAGGTGAATATACTGCGGGGATCAGCACGATGAGCCAATCAAAACAGTACGCAGATATTAGTGGTACGATCATCCGATCAAAAATTGATATCGGTACGGAAATGCTGCTATTTCGCCGAAAATAAGATCGACGGAGCAATAACAGTCAAAATTTGAAGAAACGAATTATAACGTCTTGCTCAGAAGATGATTTACAATTTTTCTATAGAAAAATATTCGGGTTTTGGAAAACATTTCGTTATCACCAAATATTAACTGATATAAATTGAAATAGAATTACACAATGAAATAAACTTCAATATTATCTGATGAAAATTTATCAGTTTCTATGTTTAAATATACGATTTCAAATATAAAAAATTTATTTCAAAATTTTATTATTTAAAATTTCCCAAAAATTCAATTAATTAAATAAATAAAACACTAAAATTTTCTGGTTGTTACATTATAGGACCTTCATACTGAAGTTGGAAAATTAATGTATTTGAATACAACTACCGTTGTAACAGCCCGCAAATCCGTACCCCTTGAATTAACACTATTCTACCTCTATTAACTCAAGTGGCACAGAAATACGAACCATTAGGGTTAAAGAAGAAGAGATAGAAGAAGAAGAAACTAAACAATATCAGAATCTCACAGTCGCAGCGGAATAAAATATAATAATGAATATAGAACTTTACACAAAATGAAATCTATAACCTTTTTGTACATCACATCATCAGAGTTTCATATACATCAAATTACAAATCAGACATACCATACAATCACAGCAGCGGACTATACATATACATATATATAGATAATACGTCTCGGGCTCCAGCTCCTCTCCTGCTCCAAAGCATCCTATCCTGTACAAATAATACTCGGTCTGACCCGAGCATTATAACGAAATAATACCCAAGTCAGTCTGGAATACCAGCTGATAATAATGCATCCAAATTGATTATTAAAGTTTCAAAATCCTTTGTAAACAAAAGCATCTCGTAAGACCACGCCACAAATAAACATGTCGGGTTTTTACCTTACGATAGCTAAAACACTTTTTATATAAAATCCTCGGATATTATAATAGTGTCTATTTACAAATACTTATAAAATAGCCGAAATTGTTACATCTATTAAATTCCATCTACTAGCCACAGAGTGGGTAATACAAACAAAACTCGTACTGGGGTACCACCTGTCACAGTACGGGGCCTAGATCACCGTACCGAGGACTACTCCCTTCATCCCCTGCAACACAAGGCCGGGACCATTCCTTACTGAACAGTCCCGAACAAGATAAACCCCGTGGTTGGCGCGACCAACCACCCACTAAGCCGAAAGATATATAAGGGACATCTAGACAGGGGAATTACCTTGTCCTGCTTGGGCATGACCCACCTAACCTTGCTGCATATCCCTTGATTTTCAGTCATTCCCATTTGATGAGGCTTGAGGCTAAACGTTACCTTTAGAACGTATTTACTTAGAATGCCCATCGCCCACCTGACGATGTTTCGCAAGCATTCATCCATACAAGTCCGTCCCGGGTTCGAACGGAACCGAAGGCACTATTCCTACTACATCCATTTTGGAAATATCCTCAGGATTAGTAGCGACTAGCCCTTGCACTTCACTGCTCCATCTTCGACTCCGAACACGTTTTTCGCACGAAACGTACAAATCGGATCGAAGTGGTTTTCGAGAAATAAATCTCGATCCCGGTCTCTTCGAAACGATCACGCATTGTCCTATATTGATAGTCGGTGATTTAACTATCAATTTATATTCATAAACATCCATAAGCATCCATCACACAATAAATAATATTCCATATTATTTATTTGTTTCACTATCTTTACAAGATATATTTCCAAAGTTTCAAAAAATCATTTGAAAACAATTTCCAAAACTCTTTCCTTACAAGGTAAATCCTTTACCATATATTCCCATTGGAAATAACCAAGTTAAAAACAATTTAGAATTAAATCACTTTAAATATTTTATTCTTAAATATACTTTCAAATATATAAACTTACTACTGGTTACTTTCTCAAAATATAATTTCAAAATATTCGAAGCAAAACTATTTTTTTTAAGATATAACTTGATTTAAAATAAGGTTTTAGTTATACTATATTTTAAAATAGAGTTTTAAAAGAAATTAATAATTTCAAACAACTTTATTCAAAAACTAGCCTTTAAGTAAATCCATTTGTAAAAATAATTATTAAGGTATTTTAAAAGTTTACTATTACTAATTTATTAAGAATTATGTTAAAATAATAATTTCCAAAACACTCTTTAAACAAGTTTAAGTTTTTAAAACTGTCTTTTTATAAAAATCAGTTTAAACTCGAACTTGGTTTTCCCCAGGGAATCTCTCATTCACACTTATACACTCCCGTAATCCTTCTTGTGAATTCTGTCAATTTATTCCAATTCAGGTTTATATTTTAATAACATAAATTTACTTTCACATTTATCAACTGATAACGTTTCTCTTATTTATCATTCCTGATTTTATCAATTTTCAATTTTTCATTCCAAATAGATTTCAAATTTTAATTCTTTTAAATTCATTAATTAACAATATCTTTTATTTCTCAAAAATTCAATTTATCCATTTATAATTAAATTACGGATTTATAATTTATTCAGCAATATTCCAATACAATTTTATTTCAGTTTTCCATCCAACAGATTCTAATTTTTATATTCTTCTAAATTCCTTATTTATTAATTTCTTAATTACTTTTGAAACCCAATTTAATTTCTTTATAATTAAACTCCAAATTCCTTTATAATTAACATTCTGGTTTTGAAGTTTATCTCACAATATCACAATACACTTAAATTTCAAATTTATCAATCACAGTATATAAATAGGCATCATCATCAACTATAAAAATATTACTACATGGTGAGGGATCCAGTTGGATCCCTCCAACCTGTTTTCCCTGCATCCACAAATATTAGCACATCACATATATAAATATCAATCCAGACTGATAATAACAATAATATGCAACCAATCACACAGATATTTAAATATTTATTATTTAAATCAGCCAATAACCAGATGTGAGTGAGTTAAACTCACCTTGAGTTTCGGCGAGCGTTCGAAATTTAAATTAAACCGAACGATGTTCGATTTAACCCAAATTTCTACTTGCCCGGAATAGATCCGGAACTGTTCCACTGCGAAGTACTCTTTTCTACGATTCCAACGCTTCCAGATTCGCCTCAATCTGATATCGTATGCAATAGTTATGAATTTTTAAAGTTCGAACAAGATTTAAAACAAATTTTCTTTTTAATTTTAATTTACTGTTACCAATAACATAGAGCCGCACGTTCTTCCTCTCCTCTCTCGTCGCTTTGTACTTCCAGGCAAAAACAAACCCATCGACCGCATGCTAGGGTTTCCAAACGCAGCCACCACGGACCCTTATACATCGATCAACTTAGTCCACGACGAGGCTCTATGCGACGCGAACCCACGGCCCAAAAAGCTTCAAACTCGGTGCAGCCCAAAGCTCGAATCACGAGCACGAACGAACGACGTTCGAACCGTCGTAGCCACCTACCCCCTCAACGAAAACAGATCGCCACCATTGGATGTGTAGACATCGAAGTGCTCTCCATCTTTCATGTAGAAATATTTCGATAAAATTGAGTGGACGGAGAGAAAATTGAAGGGGAAGGCAAAAACATTTCGGCCATTAACTGAATGAAGACGGCGGCTCACGAAACAGCTAGGGTTTTGAAGATATAAATGTATATTTAAAATAAATTTAATATTATTTTATTAATAAAATCCCCAATTTAATCGTTTATGTAAACGACCTCCAATTCTCACGCACCAACAGGCGTTCCTAGGGTTTTTCCGCGTTCCGGAAACAATGGAACAGGTTTCGTTAGCTAATTTGATTGTATGTGCGAGTTACGGAATTAAACGTTCAATTTAAAATTAAATCGATTAAAACGATTTTCGATGCGTTTCGGGCTGCCGAGGTCAAACGACAACTCCGATTGCTACGAAAATTGAAATCCAGTAATAACTAACTATTACGGATCCAATGGAACTTGTTTCGTTGAATTCCGAGACTGCGCCCCGGAAGGCTATTTTAACTCGTCTATTAAATCAAGCGATTTCCGAAATTATCGAAAACGCTTAAAATTCCCACTTTTAAAATTTTATTAACTTAACAATAATTCATATTGAATTTATACTCACATTAGAAATCATTCTGGCTCATTCTGGACTTAAATCGAATTAATTGCAATATTTAATAATATTAAATTCATTTCAAATTGATATAAAATTCCAAATATTAATTTATCAACTTTAAAATTCTTCTAAAATTCCAACCACACTATTTAATGACCAAGTAGTCTTAAAATAAATTTTAAACTCATTTCCATATCTATTTACACTCCGAACTACCCATTTAACCCAATCCTAATATTAAATTATTATTATTCCAATTTCAATTTAATTGCCATACATGAAATTCAAACAAAGTTTATTAATTTAACCAAATTCTTTTATTTAAAATTTCAAATTAAAATCCATATTCAACATTTAAAATGAATTAAATGTTCAAATCTGGCGACCCAAAATTCCGGGTCGTTACATTCCTTCCCCCTTAAAAAAATTTCGTCCCCGAAATTTGCTAAGGTAGAAAGAATGTTCATATACTCATAACTTAACCCAAACTTCTCTAGTTACAACTTATATACACTTTTCAAAACCTTTAGCTCAATTTTAAACCTATTTGCTTTATCAACTCTAAAGCTTTAATTTTAACTTATAACTTCCCAAGTTACTTAACTTTTCCCAAAACCCAAAAATATTCTAACTCCCAAAATTCCTGGAAAATTTTGGTAGAGTCTCCCCTGTACGGAGGAGCTTTCACGATATCGTGATACAAAGAAGTATATATACATCGACCCACACGGTCGGAAACCAAAATATATCACACCAAATATATCATTTCCTAATTTTATTAGCGTAGGCGTACCTTTTTAGCAAATTTTAATAGCAAGCAGCTAATATAATGCATAAACTCACTCCAACTCTCTCAAACGCCTCCCGCACCTGTGCTATACTCAACAAACACATTAGTTTCCAAAGATATGAGTATTTAAACAACATTTCCAATGTAAATGTAAGTCGAACATATCCATTGCCTAGCCAAACCAAACAGACTTCGTCATTTAACAATATTAGCCATATTTACCAACAATTCAAAGATTTAAATCACCTTTCAAATACCTATTCAAGTCCAACTTCATTTTTATTTCACTTGAATGGTTTATACTCAAGTCCCCTATATACAATTCATATTTATTTCAACCAATTCATTGTTATTTAACATATGGTTAACATGTGCTTCACTAACATCTTACTATATCATTTCAATATCAAGTTGATTCACAAACCAAATTCTTACTTCAAATTTTGAAGCATTTACATTTCTTTTTAATTTACATGCATCTACATACGAAATCACCAACTAGATTCCAATTCAGTTCACTTTATTTAAGACTCAATTTCAAATGCTTCTTCAAGCAAATAATCACCACGTAAGCTTAGAACCATTTACAATTCATTCTAGTTTAATTTATATTAATTTTACTCTATTCTGAAACATCCATTTCAACTTCTAAATCACATTCTTATTCACACTTTCAAATTTATTATTTATCTTAAGTTTGTTTTTATCATTTATTATTCTTCTAATTATTATTTTAAAACCAAGTCTTGAATTTCATATTTCAAATCCATTATTCAACTTAAGTTTCCTTTTATCATTCCATCCTGGATTTATTTACAACCCAGACATCCTTACTTAATCACTATAATTAATTAGTACCATTCCACTTGCAATTCAACTTTATTTCCCAAACAAATCTTATTCAAGACAACATTAAGAAGCTTAATCACAATTATTATTCAATTTGCTTAAATTCTTTTACAATATTTCCATTATCTTCTTATAAATCAAATTTTATTTTCATTTGATTCTCATCCAAATCAATTCTAATCCGTTTACAAATTTTAATGCACTTTGCTTATTTATTCAATCCATTTTAGATTTATTTTATTAGCAAAGAACCCGCTTCAAATTATTTCCTTCCGTTGAATTTATTTACAATTCAACTATCACCATTAATCTAATTTCATTTTCCACTCAGACTTTCAATATTTATTACCACAAATTAAATCCCAATCCAAATCAGGATTTTTATTTACTTTCCAAATTTTGATCAAACTATCCAAATTCTATTCCTGCTAATACAAATTCCATTTAATTTAGCCTACATAGAGTTCATTTCCAAACAATCATTTGGATTTAATTGAGTAGACACTTACTTCATTTAGCATCATTTCAACCAAATTATATTTCCTTTCAATTTGGTTCTTATCCAAATTTCTTCCAAGTTTACTTAAAAATTTGCTTAGCCAAATTAAATTCATCCCACTTCTTTTACCACTCATATAAGGATTGAACTCCATTCAATATTATTTATTACACAACTGGAATTTAATTTCAATTTCATTATCAAAACAGATTTCATTTTTCCCACACATAAGTTCAAGACTTATTTGATAACTTAAAAACATCCACATTTTTATCCTCACCGCTTTATTACACTTTACATTTCTTTTATGGTTAAGTTTTTGAATTTGCCACACCATTCAACTCTTTTCATTAATGAATTACAATTTCACTTCCATTCAAGAGTTTAGATTTCTTATTGAAGTTCATTTCCATTTTATAATCACAAGTTTAAATTATAGCATTCAATAACTTAAGAATATGAATTTCTTTATGTAATTATAAGCAATTTACATTTCAACTTTATATCTAATTCAATTTAATTTTTTTTTATTCATTTAGATTTAATTCAATTTCAAATTCTCCAATTTAATTCTCCATATACAAGTTCAAAACTTGTTTTCTAATTTAAGTTCATTCATTTCTTTTATATCTCACTTTACCTTATCTCAATTAACATTTCTTTTGAGAATAAGTTTGAATTCACCATACCATTCAACTACTTCCATTTGTGATTATAATCTCACTTTCAATTTATAAGTTCTCCAACTTATTTATTTCAAAGCTCATATTGCTCATTTGAATCCATTTACAGCATATAATCACAATTTCAAAGTTATAATTTTTCAATCTTAATCTCTTGCAAATTTTAAATCCACACTTCCAGATTATAAGTATAGCACTTAATAGCTCATGGGTAGAACTCATTTCTCAATGACTCACAATTCCAGGCATCTTACATTTCAATTTAACCCAAGTCAATTTAATTCTAAGTCTAATTTATTTAACTTATCCAAGTTATATTCAAATTTTCTACTTATTTCAATATATTTTATTCACTTCCAATTACTCAAGTTAAATTTTTTTTCGAAGATTAAAATTCTCATTTCTTCCTTCTTATTAATATCAACTTCACTTGATAAGTTCAATAGTTAATTTATTTTAATTTTACACTTTTTTTTTAAATATAATTTTCCAGATTTAAATTTACCCGGTTTTATTTCAAAACCAAATTTGAAACAAAAATCAACACATTCCCATTTGATATTCAAATCAAATTTCCAGATCTCTAAACAACTTAGTTGTATCAAAACAATTTCACCATTGTGAATTTTCCCAAAACACTTGTTATATCCAACAAGCCCCAAACAATACCATAACCAAATATTAGGGAAGCAATCCATCACTTTAGAAACTCGAAAATGAATTCTAATGATGTGGCCAGCATCATCAGGATTATTTTCCAGCGACTGAAGTGAGTTCAATGCTTCTTACTTTTCTAAATTCATTTCAAAACAGTTTCCATTTAAAAATATTTCCCAAAACAATATTCCAATCATTGCCTTCAAACACCTTCAAATCCCAACAAACATTTCAAATTTTCCCAGGATTTTAAATTTCCAAACCTTTATTTTTATTTTATTTAAAATCCTTTCCAACTTCCGAGATTTAAATCCTGGTTCAACTCAAATTTTAATTTCACTTCTTATCCATAACATATTTAATTAATTCTATTGGGTTATAAACCATTTTAATATTTAAATCCTTATTAGCTTATTATTTCAAATTTTGATCAAATTCAAGATTCTTACTTGATCATGGCATTAACAACCAACAAACACCCAATATATAATAAGCTAGAAAATCATTTCTTTTATATCAATATATAATTTTGGGTAAAATTATTTCATTTACCCATCTAAAACAAAAACAATACTATGTCGGTTTATCTTGTTTAAGAGTTTAGAAACCCCTATCGATACGGTTGTACTTCCCGCACCGACCAGAATTCATAAACACTCAACCGATAAGTCAACACAGTATAAAAACAATTTTATAAGCACTAACAAGTTCGCTCTCATATCTATTATTACACTCAACTCATCATAGAGTACTATTGACTTTGTTTAATGAGTAATTTCCCCACCAAAGCCTAGGTTGTCGCCAACCTAAGCTCTAATACCAAGTGTAACAGCCCGCAAATCCGTACCCCTTGAATCAACACTATTCTACCTCTATTAACTCAAGTGGCACAGAAATACGAACCATTAGGGTTAAAGAAGAAGAGATAGAAGAAGAAGAAACTAAACTATATCAGAATCTCACAGTCGCAGCGGAATAAAATATAATAATGAATATAGAACTTTACACAAAATGAAATCTATAACCTTTTTGTACATCACATCATCAGGGTTTCATATACATCAAATTACAAATCAGACATACCATACAATCACAGCAGCGGACTATACATATACATATATATAGATAATACGTCTCGGGCTCCAGCTCCTCTCCTGCTCCAAAGCATCCTATCCTGTACAAATAATACTCGGTCTGACCCGAGCATTATAACGAAATAATACCCGAGTCAGTCTGGAACACCAGCTGATAATAATGCATCCAAATTGATTATTAAAGTTTCAAAATCCTTTGTAAACAAAAGCATCTCGTAAGACCACGCCACAAATAAACATGTCGGGTTTTTACCTTACGATAGCTAAAACACTTTTTATATAAAATCCTCTGATATTATAATAGTGTCCATTTACAAATACTTATAAAATAGCCGAAATTGTTACATCTATTAAATTCCAGCTACTAGCCACAGAGTGGGTAATACAAACAAAACTCGTAAAAGGCTCGTAGGGAGAATGGATTTCCAACAATGACTAGGCACTGGGGTACCACCTGTCACAGTACGGGGCCTAGATCACCGTACCGAGGACTACTCCCTTCATCCCCTGCAACACAAGGCCGGGACCATTCCTTACTGAACAGTCCCGAACAAGATAAACCCCGTGGTTGGCGCGACCAACCACCCACTAAGCCGAAAGATATATAAGGGACATTTAGACAGGGGAATTACCTTGTCCTGCTTGGGCATGACCCACCTAACCTTGCTGCATATCCCTTGATTTCAGTCATTCCCATTTGATGAGGCTTGAGGCTAAACGTTACCTTTAGAACGTATTTACTTAGAATGCCCATCGCCCACCTGACGATGTTTCGCAAGCATTCATCCATACAAGTCCGTCCCGGGTTCGAACGGAACCGAAGGCACTATTCCTACTACATCCATTTTGGAAATATCCTCAGGATTAGTAGCGACTAGCCCTTGCACTTCACTGCTCCATCTTCGACTCCGAACACGTTTTTCGCACGAAACATACAAATCGGATCGAAGTGGTTTTCGAGAAATAAATCTCGATCCCGGTCTCTTCGAAACGATCACGCATTGTCCAATATTGATAGTCGGTGATTTAACTATCAATTTATATTCATAAACATCCATAAGCATCCATCACACAATAAATAATATTCCATATTATTTATTTGTTTCACTATCTTTACAAGATATATTTCCAAAGTTTCAAAAAATCATTTGAAAACAATTTCCAAAACTCTTTCCTTACAAGGTAAATCCTTTACCATATATTCCCATTGGAAATAACCAAGTTAAAAACAATTTAGAATTAAATCACTTTAAATATTTTATTCTTAAATATACTTTCAAATATATAAACTTACTACTGGTTACTTTCTCAAAATATAATTTCAAAATATTCGAAGCAAAACTATTTTTTTTAAGATATAACTTGATTTAAAATAAGGTTTTAGTTATACTATATTTTAAAATAGAGTTTTAAAAGAAATTAATAATTTCAAACAACTTTATTCAAAAACTAGCCTTTAAGTAAATCCATTTGTAAAAATAATTATTAAGGTATTTTAAAAGTTTACTTTTACTAATTTACTAAGAATTACGTTAAAATAATAATTTCCAAAACACTCTTTAAACAAGTTTAAGTTTTTAAAACTATCTTTTTATAAAAATCAGTTTAAACTCGAACTTGGTTTTCCCCAGGGAATCTCTCATTCACGCTTATACACTCCCGTAATCCTTCTTGTGAATTCTGTCAATTTATTCCAATTCAGGTTTATATTTTAATAACATAAATTTACTTTCACATTTATCAAATGATAACGTTTCTCTTATTTATCATTCCTGATTTTATCAATTTTCAATTTTTCATTCCAAATAGATTTCAAATTTTAATTCTTTTAAATTCATTAATTAACAATATCTTTTATTTCTCAAAAATTCAATTTATCCATTTATAATTAAATTACGGATTTATAATTTATTCAGCAATATTCCAATACAATTTTATTTCAGTTTTTCATCCAACAGATTCTAATTTTTATATTCTTCTAAATTCCTTATTTATTAATTTCTTAATTACTTTTGAAACCCAATTTAATTTCTTTATAATTAAACTCCAAATTCCTTTATAATTAACATTCTGGTTTAGAAGTTTATCTCACAATATCACAATACACTTAAATTTCAAATTTATCAATCACTGTATATAAACAGGCATCATCATCAACTATAAAAATATTACTACATGGTGAGGGATCCAGTTGGATCCCTCCAACCTGTTTTCCCTGCATCCACAAATATTAGCACATCACATATATAAATATCAATCCAGACTGATAATAACAATAATATGCAACCAATCACACAGATATTTAAATATTTATTATTTAAATCAGCCAATAACCAGATGTGAGTGAGTTAAACTCACCTTGAGTTTCGACGAGCGTTCGAAATTTAAATTAAACCGAACGATGTTCGATTTAACCCAAATTTCTACTTGCCCAGAATAGATCCGGAACTTTTTCACTGCAAAGTACTCTTTTCTGCGATTCCAACGCTTCCAGATTCGCCTCAATCTGATATCGTATGCAATAGTTATGAATTTTTAAAGTTCGAACAAGATTTAAAACAAATTTTCTTTTTAATTTTAATTTACTGTTACCAATAACATAGAGCCGCACGTTCTTCCTCTCCTCTCTCGTCGTTTTCTACTTCCAGGCAAAAACAAACCCATCGACCGCATGCTAGGGTTTCCAAACGCAGCCACCACGGACCCTTATACATCAATCAACTTAGTCCACGACGAGGCTCTATGCGACGCGAACCCACGGCCCAAAAAGCTTCAAACTCGGTGCAGCCCAAAGCTCGAATCACGAGCACGAACGAACGACGTTCGAACCGTCGTAGCCACCTACCCCCTCAACGAAAACAGATCGCCACCATTGGATGTATAGACATCGAAGTGCTCTCCATCTTTCATGTAGAAATATTTCGATAAAATTGAGTGGACGGAGAGAAAATTGAAGGGGAAGGCAAAAACATTTCGGCCATTAACTGAATGAAGACGGCGGCTCACGAAACAGCTAGGGTTTTGAAGATATAAATGTATATTTAAAATAAATTTAATATTATTTTATTAATAAAATCCCCAATTTAATCGTTTATGCAAACGACCTCCAATTCTCACGCACCAACAGGCGTTCCTAGGGTTTTTCCGTGTTCCGGACACAATGGAACAGATTTCGTAAGCTAATTTGATCGTATGTGCGAGTTACGGAATTAAACGTTCAATTTAAAATTAAATCGATTAAAACGATTTTCGATGCGTTTCGGGCTGCCGAGGTCAAACGACAACTCCGATTGCTATGAAAATTGAAATCCGGTAATAACTAACTATTACGGATCCAATGGAACTTGTTTCGTTGAATTCCGAGACTGTGCCTCGGAAGGCTATTTTAACTCGTCTATTAAATCAAGCGATTTCCGAAATTATCGAAAACGCTTAAAATTCCCACTTTTAAAATTTTATTAACTTAACAATAATTCATATTGAATTTATAATCACATTAGAAATCATTCTGGCTCATTCTGGACTTAAATCGAATTAATTGCAATATTTAATAATATTAAATTCATTTCAAATTGATATAAATTCCAAATATTAATTTATCAACTTTAAAATTCTTCTAAAATTCCAACCACACTATTTAATGACCAAGTAGTCTTAAAATAAATTTTAAACTCATTTCCATATCTATTTACACTCCGAACTACCCATTTAACCCAATCCTAATATTAAATTGTTATTATTCCAATTTCAATTTAATTGCCATACATGAAATTCAAACAAAGTTTATTAATTTAACCAAATTCTTTTATTTAAAATTTCAAATTAAAATCCATATTCAACATTTAAAATGAATTAAATGTTCAAATCTGGCGACCCAAAATTCCAGGTCGTTACAACCGTCAAAGACTGTTTTTTATATTGAGTTGATAGAAAGACATGTTCAGTGGTTCTTTGTGTAGACCCGTTCCTCTAGGTGAAGAGAGGGTGTTACTTTAGTGGAAAGCCATAGTTGAGATTCTAGGGCTAGACGTAGGACAGTACTCTGAACTAGCATAAAGTCCCGATATGCAAATTCTTTTATCCACTTTTATTTATAGTTAGCATATTAATACATAAACACACATACTTTACAAGCTTAGCCATATAAACGATCCACTATAATTTCTTTTGGTATCGGAGCAGGTTTATTCATAAATCGTAACATAGTTATTTAATAACTTCTAATATGGAAAATAAACATCATGCTTGAAGGTCGATCTATTGCACGAACCTCGCTATTTAGTGTAAGTTGCTATAATTTTTGGTCAACTAGGATGAAAACTTATATGAAGGAAAACAGTCTTAAAAATTGGGATGACACACAAACTTAATATGTAGCTCCAACTACACCATAAACACATGGACTCTTGGCCAAAAGACTGTTGCTACCAATAATTCAAGAACTATGATTATGTTACTTTATGCTTTAGACAAAAATGAATTTACCAACGATCTATAAAACTGCATATGATATTTGACACACACTACAAGTCACAAATAAAGGTAAATAGTCTAGAATTGTTATGTTAAAAATTCACCTCCAAAATTTTAGAATGAGATAAAATGAAAACATACCAAATATGTACTCTCATCTTCAAGATATCACTCGTGCACATAATGATTATGAGAAACCATATTTGAATTTGACATAGTCACAAATATTTAAACTCTTTAACCAAAATTAGGAAAGAAAGGTATTAGCCATCGAAGAGGCTAATGATCCTTCACAACTCAAGGTTGAGGGGTTAATTTGAAATTTAATGGCCTATGAAGTGAATTTGTAGGCTAAAAAACGTAGAATCAGGAGAAGAATACTATCGCATTATATTTTAAGGAGGATTCAAAACTTGACGAAGATGAAATGGCAGTCATTGCAAAGAATTACAGAATGTTTAAGAAGCATGTAAAGAGAGGCACCAATGGAAACAACAATTCTGAACTTAAATGCTTCAAATGCAATAAATTTTATCATAAAATATAGGAATGCTTGATTCATAATAATGAGAAAAAGGAGTTGAAAAGAAGATATAAATATGAAATTTTTAACAAGAAGAAGAAGCCAGCATTTCATGCCACATGGATGACTCTGATTCCTTATCGTCTTCGGAATGTGACGGCGATGATGAGCAAGCAATATCTGTTTCATATATAAAGAGGATGATGTACAATCTGACTTAACATATAATGGGCTTTTCGAATTTGGCATAGAATTAGAGAAATTTTTAAGAAATCTTTGAAAAACTCATATCAAAACTTTAGTAAATTCAAGTTAAGCCGGTTGGAAATAACTATGCTAAAAGATTAAAAACTATTTTGAAGAAGTTATTGAAACCAAAAACAATCTTAGAAAAATGTAACTCTAAAAATGAAACTAAAAAGAAAAGTTAGAGTTATCTAAATAATGTGATTTATTAAAATATTTGAAATTTGTTTTGTTGAAAATTTATACTCTAAAATTGATTATTTGAAAAAAGAAAACAATTATATAGAAAATAAAATTATTTAATTAAAAGAGCTAAAGACTTGAAAATTTCAAAAAATTCATTTGAACATTTGACAAAAATCAAATTTCTGTACATAAGGATAAGCTTAAGGTATAAAAGATGAAAATGTCAAGTTATTAAAAGAAAACTATGAATTAACTTCAAAAATAGATATTTCAAAATCTAAAATTTTAGACTTTGAAGAAAAAAAATAAGAAAAGCATTCGATAAAGGTTTCAAAACTTGATAAATTTCAAGAAAAATTATCAAATTCGATAAAATTTCAAGACCAGCTTATAATAGAAACGGTTTGGGTTTTAGGAAAAATAAGAACAAGAAAATTCTGAAGAAATATGGTTTTCTATATTAAAATTTTAAAAAATTAAGTAAGAAGTCTAAGGAGGAACTAAAAATCTCTAAAAATAAAATAATTAAAATATGGGTTCCGAAGGCAAACGATAATTTAATTAGAAAGAAAAATATAGAGAATTTTTTGTTACATAACAATATTAATTATTCATTCAAAGGTTCTACAAAATCCTCTTAGGTATATTTACCTAAATCTTATCCCCAAGACCCTAACATAGAAGTGAGTTGCAATAAATTTATATTGTTTTATAGATATCCACTTACATAAGCAAAAAGCAAAGATGGATTATGGATAACGAATGTTCCATATGACAAGAAATGCCAGCATGTTAACGAATATCAAACCAATAGATGGAGGTATTGTTTCTTTCGATGATAATTCCAAAGGATATACTATCAGAATAGGGGATGTCAGTGCAACAGCGGTATTATGAATTCGCCGTTGATTACAAACGTCCACTTTGTTAAAAAATTAAAACATAACCTTTTAAATATGAGTCAATTATCTGACAAAGGCTTTTAATTAATATTGAAAAAGATAATTGTCATATTTTTTATAAAAGGAAAGATTAAATTTTGAAGGATTAAGAAAACTAAATATTAATATTTTAAATATGAAATTTAACAATGACATTAACATGTGCCGTGTAGCAAACTCTAATGATCTATGGCTTTAGCAAGAATGTTTCTACCATAATAACTTTAAATTATTAAATAAATGAGCAAAACATGAAATTATAGGATATCTTAAGAAATGAATTTAAAGTACATAATCTGTGTGACGTTGTCAAAGAGGTAACTTAAGAAAATTGTCTTTTAGATTTATTAATGAAATATCAACTAATCAACCATTAGAATTACTTCACTTGCATTTCTTTAGCCCAACTAAAGTCGAGTCAATAAATCATAAAAAAATACTTTTTTTTAATTCTTGATGATTTCTCAAGATATATGTGGACATTGTTCTTAAAACATAAAAGTGATACCTTTGAAACGTTTAAAAATTTATAGAAAGAATTCAAAATTTAAAATATTGTAAGTGATCGTGAAGATGAATTTGAAAATGATGATTTTTAAAAATTTTGTAATAAAAAGGGAATGAGTCATAATCTTCTTTTCCCGGAATACCACAACAAAATGGTTTTGTAGAAGGAGAATAGAACTTTACAAGGATGCACTACAACATTGCTAAACAACACTATTTTATCATAGAATTTCTACGCAGAAGCAGTCGCTACTACATGTCATGTTCTAAATTGCATATCAATAAGACCTAATACAAATGTACCCCATATGGGCTTTTCAATCAAAGAGAACCTAAAATATCTTATTTCAGAATTTTTGGAGCAAAATATTTTACATTAAATAATAAAAATCTAGGAAACTTTGATTTCAAAGCCAACAAAGGTATTTTTTATCAGTTATTCAGAAAGATGTAAGGCTTACAGAATTTTCACTAAAAGAACAAATACTGTTGAAGAAACTCACACATTTATTTTAATGTAAGTTTTAATAATTCCAAAGATGACATTGAAATATCAAATATAAACCAATCTACCGATAATTCTCAGAATACAGAACAAGATGAACTTAATGAAAATTCTCATGAAATTAAAGAACCTATAGAAAAAATACATCCAAACATCCCCTTCAAACTTTAAAGGATCATCCCATCAAAAACATTTAGGAGATGTAAGTACAATGTTCTAACCAGAAGAAAGTTAAACGAAATAAGGCACATGGCCTTTATTTCAAATTTAGAACCTAAGAAGCATAAGGAAGCGGTAAAGATGAATATTGGATTTTAGCAATGTAATAATGATTAAAAATATTTGAAAGGAATAATGTACGCGAATTAGCACCTTAACCTGGTGATTAATCTGTAATTGGGACAAAATTGGTTTACTAAAGTAAAAGTGATGAGAGTGGTGAAATTATAAGAAACAAAACTAAACTAGCAGCTCAAGAATACAATCAGGAGGAAGGAATTGACTATGACAAAACATTTGCTTCAATTACACGTCTTATAGCAATTAAAATACTACTAGATTTTTCTTGTCATAATAATACTAAGTTATATCAAACAGACATAAAAAGTGCCTTCTTAGACAATTTTATTAAAGAAAATGCACATGCTAAATAACCACATTTATTTAAACATGAAAAATACACCGATCACTTTTTTAAACTTAAAAAGTCACTTTATGTCTTAAAACAAGTACTACGTGCTTAGTATAACAGGCTTAAGAATTATCTACTTAGTTTTGGTTTTGAAATGGGTAAAGTAGACTCAACTCTTTTTATACAACATAACAATAATGATTTCTTACTTGCTCAATTTTATTAAGTTGCTCAATTTTATGTTAATGACATTATTTTTGTATCAACTGATAAAATACTTTGCACATATTTCTTATAAATAATGAGAAAAGAATTTGAAATGTCTTATATTGGAGCATTAAATTATTTTCTGGATTTACAAAACAAATAATTAGAAAATGGTATTTTCATTTGAAGGAAAAATACTATAAAGATTCAATTAAAAGATTTGGTAATGAAAATATGAGTAGCAAGCCAACTCCACTAAGTATAACTGTTCACCTAGATAAAGACGAAAAGGGTAAAAATATCAA
Organism: Allium cepa; assembly: GCA_030765085.1. NCBI lineage: Eukaryota > Viridiplantae > Streptophyta > Magnoliopsida > Asparagales > Amaryllidaceae > Allium > Allium cepa. The sequence goes on from CM060928.1 coordinate 997,317,129, forward strand.
TCAGAAACTTTTAGAAGCAAGATTGGATTTTTGCTATATTTAATAGCTAGTCGCCCAAATAAAATGATGAGTATTTGTCTTTGTGAGATTTCAAGCTAATCTAAAAGAGTCACATCTGCATGTTGTTAAATGAATTCTAAGATATCTAATTGGAAAAAAAGACTATGGTCATCTCTATCCAAAAGGATGTCCATTTGAGTTGGTATCTTACAGTGGTGCTGATTTTGGTGGAAGTCGGACAGATAAAAAAAATGTACTAGTAACATTTGTCATTTTATAAGACAATCTTCAGTTTCATAGTTTAGTAAAAAGGAAAACTTTGTAACTTTATCTACTTATGAAGCATGATACATTTCAGATGCTTTAGATTATGCACAATAATTTGCAACAAATGCCTAAAAAATTTAGTTTAAATTTAAGAAATTACCGATATACTACAATAACACAAGTTAAATAAATGTAGCAAAAATCCAATTAATCACTTTAAAACTAAACACGCTGATATAAGACATTGCTTTCTACGGGACTTTTGAAAAAAAAATTAGAATTTATAAATACTGAAAATTTGGTTGTATATATTTTTACTAAACTACTAAATGAAAATACGTATATTAGGTTACGACGAGAACTTGGAATATATTCATTGACCGATTTAATCTACTAATTTTTTCAAAATAAATTTTCAATATTATAAAATTATTTTTAAATTAAATCTAAATACAATAAAAATAAATTTAAATTAAATCAACGTGTAATAATATTTATATTTTTAATCATATTATTAATTAAAATTTATCTATTTTATATACAACTTAACTAAAAGAATTTTTCAAATTTATCTATAAAATCTTAAAATATAAGTAAATTTTAACAATATTATGTCAAGTTCTATGAAATTTTTATAGTAAACTTTAAGTTAAAATATAATATAAATAAATACATGAACTTGAAAATTAAAAGTAACCTCACATTATCTTATATATAAACAAATACCTGGTCAACTAAGTCAAACTGAAGCCTTTTTAGGACATCCAAAACCTGGCATCTATACATGAAAAAATGAAGTATGGATAGCGTCGTCATTTCATCAACCCATGTTTTATAATAGTTCTTTCTCTATAATGAAAGGACAACTAATTTTCCTTAACGCACCTTCATCCACTATACATCTTTCCTTCATCGCCAACGGTAATTGTATCTCCTTCATTTATCAACTAAATTCAGTTCAAATCCTAGTTTATTTCCATTAAAAATCATAATTTTATTCTTTTATAATTTTAAATAAAATTATAGGGCTTTGGTTAAATTTTGAGTGAAGCTCCCAAAATCAGCCGATGAATAAGAAACGACGACTGACAAAGATGAGTTGGGTGACAATGGGCTTCCTTCAGATAAAAAAGTGAAAAATGGACATTAATTTTGGTCAAACTTTTTCGCTACCATCTCCACTTATTCACCTTTTGGGAAAGCAAACGTAACCCTTCTCTAAATTTTTCACTCCAGAAAATACCGGGCAACCGTCTTTCCTGGTAAGTTCTTCATTGTTTCATCAAATAACCTAATATTTTAAAATTTAATGTTCCTAGTGTTCAAAGTTATATTATTTCAAGTCAATACAAGATCAGTTAATGTATTGATTTTGCTTTTTTAATTCATTTTATACCTAGATTTAACTTTAAAATGTTAATTTGATCAATAACCAACTCAAAGAATTTGTTTTTGTTTTTAATTTCAAAAGGGGAGAAACTGCAGAATTGTTTACTTATGATAGTCTAATTTATGCAGTCTCAAGCAGAAGAAAAAAAAGAGGTTTTAATGATGATTTGACTAAGGTAGGGAAGATAGACTGTTAACTAAGGTCAATACAGGTATGATGATTCCCAAAGTTTGCTTCATAAATAATTTCTCCTATATGTATTTTGTTAATTGAAATGGTTTACAATTAACGTAGGTTTATTTTTGAATATTATACTAAACTGTATCAATACATTTGGTATTTTTTTCAGCCACTTAGATTGGTTATTTTTTGGGTATGAATTGGTATTATCATTAATTAGGTTGGATAAACCATTGTTGTCTCTATGTATTGATGGGAATAATTCATGTGCTAAACCTATTTTTTTAGAGACAATACTCAAACGTTAGTATTACAGATTGACAATATTAACTCAGTGATGATAGTGAGTACTAAAAATTCTGAAATCCATCCACAACCATATCCGAAAATGATAAAATATACAATATTTAGAAAATGATAGAATATCCAATATCAAAACAATGGAGACGGCTATAAATCAGATGGTTGAGATTTCAAGTATTATGATAAATAGTAAATATTAGTTTAGAGCCCTGAATTAGCTTGAGATTCCCCGTTTTGATGCTGAGTTAAGTTATATGCTTATGTTGTATAATAAACTAACTACATAGTTGATTTTTCGATACCTCAGTTTCTATAATAAAAATTACCTTCGTTGATAAGTTGTTGCTGCTTCATAATGCTTAAAAGAATCCGGGTGTCTCCTAATCCAATTATCATTGCTGACATTGTTTTAAGGTGATCTATGAATACCAAAGTTATGTTCCTGAAACAAAAATGATAAATTGCTACTTTATAGTGAAGTTTTATATGCATGATAATATATTTACACGAATTTAAATTATATAATTACCATATCAGATGGAGTTGTAGAATGTTATGTACGGTTGGATGAGGTTATGTAGGTTGCCGTTGATCTGAAAAAGGAGTGGAATCAAACATTTTATCTTATTCAAGAACATGCCAAATCTAATGAAAATCGTGGGACGTCTGACAAAGGAATAGTGGAAACAAATTTACTTCATAGACATTGAAGCTTGAACTTGATCTTCTTTCCTAACAGCTTCCTGAAGAAGATGAAGTGGAATCTGCTCAGGTTATATTTAAATCCAGTAAGGAACAGTATCAGAGGTACACTCTAAATTCTAAGTGAACTAATAATTGTCTTTATGTATGTATAAGCTATAACGATTTCTATATGGTCACTGCATACCCATTTTTCCTACATTTTCTCTTCAAACTTTTCGTTAGCATAAATTATTTCACATGTGAATAATTGCACTATTTATATAACCTTAAGCATGTGATGGTGTTTTTATAAAAAAATCCTATACCACATGAAACACAAGCATTTTTTTCAAATTGTTCTCCAAGCATGCAAAAAGAACACATCGTTTGTATAAAATATGAAGAGTATTCCTTTTATACTATATACATGTATGCGATGATAATTTGATTTCTAAGTTTAATGATTAAAAAGAGTTTAATTTCAAAGTCGACGAAAATGAAGATGGAAGAATTTGAGCTAAAATGAGTTTGATGCCATTAAAGAGCATTGGTTTGTTCGACCCTGATAAGGGATATAGGAGGCTATGTGATGGTGAGGGATTTAGATGGAGGGCTAAGGTGGATAATAATCGGTAAGAGATGATGTAGGATCTTAATCCAAAAATATCTCTTAATTTTTTTCTATATACGCATCTCTACCTTCATTTGTCAGAGGAATTTTAGAGCCTCCGTCTCATTCATTACTAGCCAAACTATATAACATTCATCCTTCATCTATTTAAGTGCATATCAAACTAGATCAAGTATTTTTTGATAGTTGGTGGTCAACTATTCAGAGACTAGCACTCTACTGGATAGGAAATCAGTTTGAGGATCAGATCTCATCGTTTCAAGATGTACTTATAGGCTTTGGTTGTAAGGTACGATCCTAACATGTTTATAAGTATTTATATATGTATACAATGTCTAGTTTATATATTATATTATTAATTAGGTGATAATTCAAACATATAAATATATTGTCACAATTTTGATTGGTTGCGTATATATATTTATATTATAATTTTTTTGTAAACACGCCTATATGAAGCATGGCTCAACTTTTAAAAAACAATTTTGTTATTTAAATAATTTAATATATATTCATACAGAGTTATAATTTAAAAACTACTTTGTTCTTATGTAAAACATGGAAATATAATTTTATACATAATGTTTAATAGTTATAATAATACAACAATTCGCATTTTCGACCCCCAAATGTTGACACCAATACATCCATGGAATTCATGTGTCGAGAAACCAAGTATCGGAAGATGAATTGTTAGGGTAAAATAAAAGCAAATGAAATAGAATAAGGAAGAGAAGAACACAACATTAGAATCTTACAACGGAACGATAACATATAATATCAAAAGATAGTACAAATTGTCACTCCAAGATAAGCATTTCAGAGTTATAATAATAAGTACTATTATCGTCTTGGAAAATTGTAACAACCTTTCCTCACATATGCTGATGTATAAAATGAAGTAATGCAGCATAAATTAGAATACTAAGGCAGGTGATTGGAAACATCCAGCTCGTCTCTAGAAGCTCCAAAGAATGTCAATGAAAACTTGCCTTTTTAGACTACACGAAAGAGCACTCGTGGAAATAAGAGAAATATAAAACCATGAGTGAAACATAAGTTTGGTACGTAAGAAACTCAATACATATGTATGACATATAACAAAAACTTTTGAGACCGCATGGAATACCATAACGGTTATCCCCTCAAAACTGCCAATCATCTGTTAAGTACATACTTCAGTATAATAGATAATGTCTAGGGTGTAGAATACAAGTCTGAAATAGCTATGCTATATGCACACCATAGCAATAACTAAATATACAATCAAGAACCGCTAAGGCACGTTCGCATTGTTGTGTAGGATTTTATAGAGATGCCCTAAGTATATCAAGAATGGTCCTCCTGCCTACGGATCATAGATGTCCTTCAGAGCATCGTATATCTCTAGATAAAATATACCATAAGATAAGCCATAGCTTGTTGACGTCGAGGAGTTAACCCAATATCATCAACTCCTGCTAGCAATATCGATAGAATCTCTGGATTTGGAGTTGATATACCCTATTTAGGCTCGCTAAACCCTTCATGGCTATGTACCATATCTTCGATTTTAGTCATTTATCGATGTTGAGGCTACATTCAGCATCTTTCACATGAGTGTTCGTTACTTTAATCGAGCATGAATCTTCCAAATGGATTCCATCATCTCGAAAAGATCATAAATTGCTACATGGATTCAAGCATCTTAAGTAGATCTCGAATCTACACATAGATTCTTGGATAAGTCCTTCAACGAATGCTAACGTTGTCCCCTTTCTTGGAATACTCCTTAAGATAGATAGTTCAGTATGATAACATCGTTCAAACTGCTAACTTACCTCTCCTTAAGACTTTACCTTAAGATAGGTAGTTCAACTCTATAATATTTCACTTCAAAATTGCTTCTAGAACATAGATCGCATATATGGTTTTAAAGTAGTTACAGGTTCGAGTCATCTCATATAAGTACACTTCCCTCGCTTACCAGATGCTTCAAGACCATTTGATTAATTTTCGAAAAACTTAACCTCGGTTCTTTTAAAAATAAATAGACAATATATAAGGGTGGAGATAATCCCCTATCTAAATGGATTTCCTTATCTTTTGTCCTAGAAGGCCAAGACTATTTTATACATACAATATAGTATCTCTAAAGATAACTATACCATACAGCCCATGTGTTTCTTCTAGATATTTCCAAAATTATTTTGGTCAATTTCCATAGTCAACTAATCAACTATCAAGTACAAGATAGATGATAGTAAATGTAAACAAATTCTCATATACTTTCCATAAATGAATAAACACATAAAGCACGATCAAGTCACACAAAGCACGATTAAGTCACACAAAGCACGATTAAGTCACCTAAGCAACTTCTAATTCCCTTTTTATTTAATTAATACCTTTTTTAGTTAAAACCATTTTTACTAGTAAAACTTCTTTTATCTAACAACACTTCATTTATCAATCGCTACTATTCATTTGTACTCTTTCAATACTTCAAAAGGTATTCATATACTTATCTCAATTGGTATAAGTATATTTATAAATCATTAATAAAATTTCTTACTTTAAAACTTTAGTTTTTCTAACATTTTCCATAAGATTCCATATTTATAATTTCCTTCATAATATCCATTTTAAGGATCTAAGTACTTTCACAAATCTATTTAAAAAAGTTTAATACTAATGTTACTTAAAAATTGTCACTACAAACCCAAAACCATTTCGCTTATGCTTTCTTTAAAACATTTTTTAAAACATCTATTTAAATTCATAAATATAATCAAAAAGGGTTAAAGACGAATGTTATTAGCACATTGTCACAACAAAGCCAAAAAACCAATTTTTTACATGTTACTACCTTTAAATATTTTCTTTAAAGATCTACGTTCACGTTCGACCAAATTCGGTATTTGACTAGTTAACCATGAAGTTTTAAAAATGACCGCTTATAGAAATTAAGGTTCGTATACTTATCATGTTTTCGAACTTCTCAACCTATACTATCCCTCGATCAAGAGTGAAGTCAGGTAAGTTAGAGCACTGGTTGCATATCAAATCCTTATTTAGATGCTTCATTCTGAACACTCACGGATAGACAAGTCTACTTAGTTGGCTTTTAGTGTTAAGTACACAACTAAATAATTTCCATCAATAAGTAAGTAAACAACATAATTAACATGTTTCTAACATTCCTGATTTAACTATTCCTCAGTCAAGAGTGAGGCTGGTAGGTTAGAGCATTATTGTTTCTAACACTACTCTAATATCAACCTTAACTTTCACAAACATATAAGTCTACTTCGTCGGCTTTTAGTGTTTTGCACAATTAATTACATTTCAAACAAGTAATTAAACAAAACACGATTTAGCCATTAAGCAATTTCTAACTCCTTTCTAAATATAGTTTTTTATGATTCAAAACCTTTTTAGAAATGACATATATAAGTATAGCAATTTATTTATAAAAATAGATATTTAATAAAAAAAATTAAAAGATATTTTATTACATATAAGATATTTATACTGATAAAATAGTCAACACATTTTCTCAAAACTATATATACTTAAACTACTTTTGAAATACTTTAAAGTAATTATAATAGGTTTTAAAATTTTACCCAAGATATTATTTGAAAATAAAAAGTTTATAATCTACTTAAAAACTTGGAAAAACCATGTTTCCGTTATATTTAAAAGTAAATCATCTTCTTTAAAAAATCATAATTAATTTTGAAAAATTCATAAAAATATCAAACCACTTTTGAAATACTCTAATAAGAGTTAGCAAACAATTGTAGAAAGAAGAAAACCAAATACCTTATTTAAAAGTCCTTTCCAAACCTTAATGTTTAAAACAAAGACTAAAACGGGGCAGTTTTGCACAAATGGAAGTTTGACCACTTTTCAATATGCTACTTAATTTTCTACCATCCAAAATTTTTATGGCGGTAACCATAAACAATATACATCACCAATATGCCAAACCTCTAAGGATCTACGATGAGCGGCCTTTTCGACCCTCAAAAGTTAGCACAAATACATCTGCATACTCACGTGATGAAAGTCAATGTGCTGGAAAAAAGACAGATTGTTGGGGGTGAAAGAAAAGAAAATACAAAATAGAATCTCACATCATAACCAGTAATATCCAGATGATCTTTACAATGAAAACTTTAATATTCATACAATCGTCAGAGTAATCTAACTTATTATTGGCATGGATAGTTATAACAACTTGTCCTTTCAAATGTTGATAAATATAAACAAGAAATGCAACAGAAAAATAAAAGTACGGCAATACATCTTGTGTAACAACCTGCTTTTCCATACAATTCAAGCTAACAATAATCCATACATGTCTAACCCAAATCGAATGTAAAGACGGATAGTTAAGGTAAAGAAAGAAGAAAGAAGAAGAGAAAAGAAACTAAAAAGAACACGGAATCTCACAATCACAGCGGAACAACAATAATATAATATCATTGATTTGTACAAAAGAGAAACTGTTATGTACATACATCCATCAGAATACAATAGAAAGCACAATTATTAGCCTGAATAGTTATAACAACCTATCCTCCCAGATGCTGATAATTTCAACAACAAAGCAGCGGAAATAAACATATACGAGAATACAACTTGAAGACCTCACACTCGTCCATTGTGCTCCAATACATCCAAACAATCTCTAAATATGCTCGGTCCGACCCGAGTATTATAATAAATTAACACCCGAGTCAGTCTGTAAAACCATCATGAGATAAACACATCCATTATATTTTAAAGTTCTAGAAAATCTTTGAAAATCAAAGGTATCTCGTATGACCACGTCGCACATAAACACTGACGGGTTTTTATCTTACGATAACCAAAACATTTTATATGAAATTCTACGAAATTATAATATTGTCTAGATACAAATACTTATTAATCTTAGCCGAAATTGTTACATTAATTAAATTCCAGCATAATTGTAACGTCCCGCCTTTTCGCATACTTCAAATCGACACACATGTCGATTCAAACCATACGGAAGGGAGGATTGTTATGGGGTAAACAAGAAAAAAACAGAGAAGAAATAAAACAAAATAGAATCTCACAGCGGAAGGATAAAATATAATAATAAAATATACAGTTTATAAAACTGTTTACAAAACATTTGATTCTTCTATCTACAATTAAATATCAGAGTTCAAATACCAAAAATATCAATGCAGCGGAATACAGTGCAGTGGAATAAAATAGATAATAGTAATACAAATCTTCGTCCACATCCTCCAAAGCTAAATCTCCAAATCCTGAAACGCTCGGACTAACCCGAACGAATTTGAAGAGACAAAAACACTCGAGTCAGAACTAAAAGATCTTATGTGAGTCAAAGTAACATAAATAAATATGAATGCGGTAACTCAAGAGATGCTCGGGATTTACATCTCCTAAGGATCCGTTAAACTATTTACTATATAGTATATTGCGCTATTATAATAGTGTCTATTTGTAAAATAAACTTACTTATTAATAGCGTTAAGGGGTTACCCATATAGCCCTTAACACAAATAATGCCAATAGTCTATACAGTACCGTAATACCTCCTGATCGGGAGGCTACCAGAGGATACTCCATAGGTACGACACAAATAGAAACTCGTACAAGGCGCGATAGGGTAGGTGACACGGCACAACTAGGCAATGCCAGGGTAGATATACCAATTGCTATCCGGGCTGGTGGAAACGCGCAGCGCGCAGCTACCGCCCACCTCGAACAACACCCCCAAAATCAAAATCAAAGTGGCCACCGAATCAAACCAAAAGTCAGAGTATAATATCGAAGGAGTGCGTTCGATCAGAGGAATGACCTCATTGGCCCGAGAATCGCTCCTATTTTAGCCACCTTATGCCAACTCACAGGAGTTGGGTCCACGTATTTACCTCATAGGAAACGCCGCCACCAACCTACTTCATTCTGGAATCTCCACCGCGTACACGGTTGTTAAAGTGGTTTTCGAAGTTGGCAGAGAGTATGACAACTTCCGATCCCGACCTCTTTAACAACCAAACGTTATTATAACACCGCGGTCATTTAAAATAATTTATACTTTAAAACCAGAATAAAATATCCATTTTAAACCCATATAAATATGATATCATTTATATTTTTAAAACCCCAAATCAATACGATATCATTTAGACCCAAACCCATATAATGTCATTTTATTTTCCAATATATTCTTTTCCAAAAGTCATAGTGTTTTCAAAGTAAAATATTTAGAAATCAAAACTCTTGAATATAATATTTCCAAATTATACTACCTTGAAAATCATAACTTTGAAACAAATTTCCATCTCTTAAATGGTTAAATATTAATTTACTTTTATAAAACAAAATAGCTTCTTTAGATTTCACAAATCAATTCCAAATATCGATTTAAACTTCCAAATACCATTTCAATTCTTACGTTTCAAAGCTTTAAATATTTCACCATTTCAAAAACAAACTCATTTGACAATCCCATATATATTAAATTCAATTACTTATTATTTAGACTTGAAATGTTTACTTAATGAATTCAATATAATTTAAGAAAAAGCTTTAACTTCACATAACTGGAAAATCTTTCAATTTATTATATATTCATTTAAATCCACCTGATATTCATTTAAATCACTCTACACACAAAAAAAACAAGTTATAAAAATCATATCTTTTAAAAAGTTCTAACTTTATATTAAATTCCAATTTAACTTAATATTCATCTTCCAATCTTATTCTCACTTAAGTCATTAAAACTCTAGAAATTAAATTTTAAATAAATGCTTAATCGTATTTGATCTCAAAAAAATCAAACTTTTTTTATACTTCAAATCAATTTTATACAGAGCTTAAAACCCGGAAATTACTATATATAAATAACCTTTATCAATAACCAAATCAATATCCCATAAACCATATATATAGCTTTACAAAAACATAGAAATCACTTTAAAATATTTTTATATATATAGACCGCAGTGTCTGTATAAAGTTTTCTATCCTATGGTCAAGTGATACGGATGTTTATCATTTCAATCCGCAATTTTAAAAATTAAAAAAAATTGCGGTTGTATATCATTTCAAACCGCAATCCCGACCAAAATGAAATGCATGATAAATTACAGATTTTTAAAATATAGTACACATCATCCATTCACCTAACATCAATCAACAACCATTAATTATAATCATCATCCAATTTATTTCAATCATCATAAATTTATTTCAATCATCGTCAATTTAAAACAAACATCAATATATAGCATATGCAATATAACAGGAAATAAATGACAGTTATTAACTAACAGTTTATATTCAAAATAAATTTAATAACTGTTTAACTAGCAGTTTTATGCAAATAAATAAATTTTAACTGTCAAATTTATATGCAAAAAAAATAAAATTAATTAACAGTTGAATTAAATAAATGCGATTAACAGAGATAAAGAATAAAACATGCCAAACAGTCATAAATAAATTTCTACTCATATCTAAAAATCAATTTAACAAACATAAGAAATTTTAGAAGTTGTGAGTGGGTTAAAACACTCACCTTTTTGAATTTAAATTGACTTCAAATCCAATTTAAACCAAAAAATTGCACAGTCTCCAAATTCATCCAAACTAGTGCCAAAATGTCAGAAATTCCGATACGATCCCAGCAAAACAAACCGCGCGTGAATCCGAGCTCGTATGCAAAAGTTATGAAAATTTGAAAAATGAAAAATTCTGGTCCTGGGTCGACTTCGGGTTCGACTTCGGTGCGCCGCCTCAATTCCCCGGTGCTTGCTTGGAGTTTTCGCCAAAACGACCCGGAGCGACCCGAGTCATTTTCTTCCTGACCCGAAGTTGCTCTAGGGTTTTCTCCCCTGAAACCCGAAGCACGATCAGAAGCTGCTTCAGATCCGCAAATTTTTTTTTTTTTTTTGAAATTGATTTTTTTTTTTGGAATTGGGAATTAGGTTTTTTTTTTCTGCCATTAGAATGAGGAGTTGAGAAGGAGATGTACGTATAGAAAAATGAAAATAAGGAGTGGCTAGGGTTTATAACAGGTTATATATAGACAAGGCTGAAAAATAATAGATGGATCAGATTGGATCTAAACATAAGTTTAAATTTAGGCATAAACATATATGCAATAAACTAGCATTAAATTTTGAAACGTGAATTGATTTAATTGGAAATAAATTACCCAATCCAAATTTATTTTAATCAGTTTCCAATTAAACTGATTAGATTCAATTCCAACCCTTTAATTGAGCCTATCATTACTTTGTAACGCAGTTAACATTTGTCTCACGTTTCATTCCATATATATTCAAATTTCCAGCCTCCCTTTGTATAAATTATTTTTTCCAAATATATTGAAGTTGTTATTCCAAATTATTATTCCAACCCAACTATATACATGTGCTAAAATTAGAAATTATCAATTAAGTTTCCCAAAAATTTCATTGAATTAAATCTTCATTCTTATTATTCAATCCATTATAGCCAAATGGATGAAATTAACATACATAAATATTTTTCAAATTTCAACTAAATTTTCAATTAACGTAAAATAAATGTTTAATTTTTACTTAATTGCAAAAACTCAATTACCTTAATTCTTTATATTCATATAAATAAACAATTCTTGATTTACAATCTTTTCATTCACCCATAGTCATATTATAAATAGAATTTATATTATCTTCAATTAGTTCGATTAAATCTATTATCATACATTACTTTAATATACTGACAACATTACTTTTGCACCCTTTCATTTACCCAACTGTCATTTTATAAATAAACTTAACAATAGATTCATACTATATTACATAAATGCATACCCTTTTATCTAAATTAAAATCTTCGTAACTTCAAACACTTAATCCATTTAATTCCAATTACTCCTTTCATTAAATTTTGGATTCAAATCAATTTATAAAGCTTTACCTCCATTCTTTATATACACTAACCATCATTTGATGGAGAATTTATTTACGTTATTCCCCATTTATTACCTTAATTTATTTATCGTAACATTTAATTTATAATTATTGCAATGATTTCCGATTTAATTGAAGGAACTAAGTATATAACTCATAATAGTTGTGGTAAAACTCTTAATCCTACATTTATAAGTATATACTTATCCGTTATATCTATTACTTAAATAAATTCCTTTTTTATGTCCTTTAAATTTATTACTAAATATCCATTTACCTTTCCCATAAAATTTGAATTCCATCAAATTATTATAACCAATCAGATTTCCGTTCACACTTTATTATAAACCTAAAATTTGCAATTCATTATCTTGTAGTAATGTCATCCCATTTCTACTTATTATTATAACTTTACAATCTATACACATTCAATTACTATTCAATGCATATTTATTCATCAATCAATTCGATATTTACTTTTCTTTCCTCCTATTTGATAAATAACCTTGAATGCATTTACATTCACTCATTTCATTCTATTAATTAATGATTCCCTCAGTTAGCAATAACGTAACATTTTCTTTATTTGTATTGCAAATAATTCAAAATTCAATTCCTAATTCTTAATATCCTCTAAATTACAACTTCCAAACATTGTATTAATCATCATTTACATACCTCTAATTATTTTAATTTACATTAACATAATAAATAAATTACCTTTAATGAAATCTATCCCCCAATTTATTATGTGCAATAAATTTTGACCTTACAACAGTTTCAACTAATTATTTATATTTATTGCGATTGAATACCAAAATTTATTTAACACATCAAATAAATGAAAAATCTATATTCATTGTCACCTATTTTCTTTTAAATTCAGTTATAAGTTTGTTACTTACCAAGCAGGTTATAATAACACAAATTTTTTTTATTCCACTGCTATATATGATATATTTGCATCACATACTTGAATTTTTCAATTTCATCTTAATTCCAATTCACGGTAGTATAATTTCTTACTATAAACCCATTTATAATTTGCATACCAATTAATTAGTTTCAACTAAATAGATTGATTCAATTCAACTCTTTTATTAAGTCTATATAAATAAATATACAATTTCATTGGTAAATGTTTATTTCAATTATTCCTTTATTCCTTACAAATCTTATTTCATTCATGAATGCCATCATATATCAATTATTACATAATTTCATTAATTTACATTCAGTTACAACTAAATTAATACACTGATTTCATTTGCAAATTAAATGCTTACAATTTATAAGCTTTCATTCCAAACAATATTTCAATTTGTACCGGACATTGATTTAATTCAATTTACTATTTATTATTATTAATTCATTAACTAAATTCACTACTTACATTTGTTCTCTTATATGCAACTCTTAGCCTAATATAACAATTTACATTACTTCAATTTATTCGTCATTTTGTTTCAACTGTAAATACTTAGCCTTATATTCCCATGGTTTCATTTCCTTCTCAACATTTGCTTCATTATTAATTATAAAATCTTTATTTCTTCTAAATTAAATTTGCGTAAATATTATTAAAATGACAAATTTAATTAACGTAAATGACGGGTCGTTACACTCTCCCCCACTCAAAACTTTTCGTCCCCGAAAAGGAAAAAGAAGGGAAAAGAAGAATTAAGAAATCAATATCATATCAAATATTAAATTTATAAACAAATAAATTTAAAAAATTAATTTAGATAAAATATACTAATTTATAATCATTAATTTTAAATTTTTTTATACTCAAACTAATAAACTTTGGAAAACATTTTCAAGATATTTTCTAAGTCCAAAATTTACGAAAATTTTTGGCAGAGTCTCCTTTGTACGGGGAGGCTCAGGAGAAAATATAATATCAAATATATCAAAATATCTCATATAATATCCAAAATATAATATCCCAACACGGGAAAATATATAAAATAGCGCTATAAACTGTAATCCGAAACGTACATATTTGTCGTACAATATACGCTTAATTTATGGAACCAAAAGCAGTAGCAGTTGCTTCCATAACCTTCATTTCACTTATAAAATCCAAAGGGTTAACAATTTATATAAAATAAAATATTTAAGTGGTTTCCATCACTGTGACGCCCCACCTCTATACCCACGCTAGCCAAGAACACTCCGGAGTAGTGCTGTCAACTAGCACGGAGAATAAGGCTGTTGAGGAGCGACCATCCATGTAATTGCTTATCACACGGTGGCTATAAATAATCTTCGGAAACAAACATAGAAATAATCATATCACAAATCAGTCACAGATATCCATATCACAAATGCGGAAGAAGATATGAATATATAACTAACACATGAAAGTGTACATCAGAGTAGTGGTCAGTAAGATCCACGATAATACAAAAGAATAGCAACACGTGCTATACAAAAGAATACAACTATGAGTCTATATCTCAAGTGTATACAACAAAAACTGCTAATCTAAACAGTTAGCCAAAAGTCAGAGTGATGAATCCCTGGGAAGGAGTCAAGCAGAAGCACCTGTAACATCTCGGTCTGACCCGAGTATTATTTAAGAAAATAATAAACGGATCAGTCTAGCTATAAATATCAGATGACATGATATAACATAAAAGATATGGCATAAACATAAACATCCATAATGACATACCACTATAAGTATGTAAATAATGATCAACAGAAGATCAATCAATAAGAGATAATCAATATCACAAGAATCTTCTCAAAGATTCGGAAAGGGCATCATACCCCAAACTTGTACTCATAACAAGTCAATGGCATAAATTCTAGAAATCAATGCGAGAAGTCCAGAAATCATAGAAAAGAGAAAGAGGCCTATCACATGACGGTCCGAAGACCAAGGGGAGCTACCCCACATGTGTGAATGGAAACACACAGATTAAGGTCCAGACTAACCAAAAAGCAAAAAGGTATGTGTGAGTGGAATCACACAAGTGGTGTCTAGTCTAACCTCGCAACAAGAGACATCGCACGGTTGCTAGTCTAAATCATCAGAATGATCGTCATGATCAACGAGAAGTGTCAATTACACTAAGCTAGTAAATATAGAAGTTTAGCTTCATGTCCCATAACCACTTGCTTAACTTAAATATTTACGAACAAACTGTAAATCTTTACTAATAAAATTGTCACAAGAGGTTCAATCGAACAAGTCCAAGAATTAACCGACGAAGTGAACGCAAGCGTTTCATACCACTTGTTTTACTAAGTCGTTTAATTAGATTTCTCATCCGAGTGAGGTAAAGGTTTGTATATACTAATAGATTGGAAAACGGTTTAAGAAAAGAGCTTTGTTATTAAAAATAGAGTTGAAATTGTTTGTTAAAAGAGTTTTGATATTTACTACTAGTATTGAAAACTTTATATTATAAAGTGACAAAACACAGAAGCAATTGTAGAAACAATCAGTCACAAAGATCGCATACGGAGATGTGAATAAAATCCAAGGAAATCAGCTCAATGTTTTTCAGATAAGATCCCCTACGGAGGGGGGGTCCAGGGGGGGTGGCAACCCCCCAAGGTGGGGGTGCGGCGGCAACGTCACCGCTTACGGGGTTCGACCTGCCCGGTCAGGTTGCGGGGGTCCAGGGGGCAGCGCCCCGACCAAAACGGTACGACCTAGTGAAGACAAAATGAGGTCTAACGACCTAAGGGGAATAGGGTCGAGCGACCTAATGGTTGCGACCTAGGGGTCTAAGGAGTCAACCGACCTAACTGGAGCAACCCTGTGGTCATGCGACCTAACTGAAATGGCCAAGCGACCTAACAATAGAACAGGTCAAGCGACCTAACGTTTTAAGGCCGAGCGACCTAATTAAACTCGCGACTTAATGGTGTGAAAGGCGTGCGACCTAACATGTTACGACCTAAGGGTCGAGCGACTTAGTGGAACAAGGTCATGCGACCTAACGTGTTACGACCTAAGGGTCGAGCGACTTAGTGGAACAAGGTCATGCGACCTAATACTTGTAGTAGGGTTGGGCGACCTAACGGAGTAAACGGTCGAGCGACCTAACTACTTAAGGGACAGGCGACCTAAAGAAGTTCGCGACCTAATAGGGTTCGCGACCTAAAGGTGCACGACCTAAGGTCTTTCGACCTAGGGGTATATAGGTAACACGACCTAAAGATGTCGCGACCTAAAAATAGAAAGCATGGCCGAACGACCTATCGAAGTAGAAAGGCATGCGACCTAAAAGCCATACGACGTACGACCTAAAAGCCATACGACCTACGACCTAAAAGCCATACGACCTACGACCTAAAAGCCATACGACCTACGACCTAAAAGCCATACGACCTAACGTGAAACGACCTAACTCCGAAGTGAGGATTCAAGGCAGTGCGACTTAGCGCGATAACACGCGAACGACCTAAGGGTTAGGTCGCGAACGACCTAAGGGTTAGGTCGCGAACGACCTAACTCCGAACACCAAAAATGGCCAGAACGACCTAAGTGCAGAAAATTCACCAAAACGCTAAAAAATGGAGTTTTTCGCCAATCCAATCCAAACCAAATGCTAATATGCATGCAAAAGTGATAGGGAATCATTCCCAACAGTCCAATATGGTTATAGACTAGATTTGTGAGATAAAAATCTCACCATTGCACTAAAATTTATGAAGATGAAGCTTGAAAGTAAGGAGAAGCAATCCAAAGCTTGAATCCAATATCTTCTACTTGAATTT
Organism: Allium cepa; assembly: GCA_030765085.1. NCBI lineage: Eukaryota > Viridiplantae > Streptophyta > Magnoliopsida > Asparagales > Amaryllidaceae > Allium > Allium cepa. The sequence continues at coordinate 997,334,278 of CM060928.1, forward strand.
GGAGTTGAATGTTGGAGTTGCAATTGAATTTGAGCTTGGAGTTTTAATTTCCCATTCTCTTCACCATTAATGCCAAAGCTTGAGTTAGTTAGGAAATTTATGAAGAGTGAGGAGAAGAGGGTTGGAACTTGGGCTTAATAGGCTAAACTAACCCAAAGTCCAAAGCGGGAAAAGTTAGTGAAATTTCACTAACTTCAAACCTATCGATGTTTATACTTAAAAAGTTGTAAACGACATTTCGAACTCAATGGAAGTGGTCTCGAGTCCTAATTTGGCCGTTTGCAAAAAGTAGTTTTTCGGACCAAAATCCGATTAACGATTTAATATTTAAATAAAAATATTTAAATATAAACTCGATAAATATGCGGGTTGTTACAATCACTAATACAAAACAATACAACAACCACCAATTTTAACAGCAGCATACACAACAAATTCAAAGCAACCATTCAACCAAACAAATAAATAGTCGTTCGGGTTCAAAACCTTTAAATCGTACGGAATGAAGAATAAACCATCAAGTGCATCATTTACTCAACAGTCTAAGATAAACTAAATAGATTATTCCTTCACTCCAAATTCAATTTTCAAAGTATTTTACCCAAACAACCATAACCATACAACAACAATTCAAACAACAATCAACTTAACGTTTTATTAATTTCATACCTTTGTTATTTAATATCTCTTTTTATTCATACCACTAAAATTTTCCTTTTATAGTTTACATTTATTTCTAACAAATTTTTAATTTCATTTACTCATTCAATGTTTGTTTCAGTAATTTTTTTTTTACTTATTACTTACAAATTTTCATTTCCATTATCTCAGGTCATGCCAGTTCTTTTTATTTCATTATAATTTTTCGTTCATTTATTGCATGCCCTCATTTATTTACATTTGTTTATCAATAGTGTTCATGTCCCATTTAATTTGTTAGCATTTCCATTTTATTTACTTAAGTTGATATTCATCCATTTGAATTACTTACCTTTAATTATATTCACTTATAGTAAAATTTCAATTGTAACTTAAGTTTATACATTAAATTCTTATTTATAATAGCAAATTCATTGAGTACTTCATTTCCTACTTTTACTTGTACGATTTTCATTACATTTTCTATTTAACATTTCAACTTTTTATATTGGTAAGTTATATATGTTAAAGAAAATGCAAATGAACTTATACAAGTTTTATCTCATCCTTTAATTAAATTTAATGTTCAGCAATATTACTCTTTGTTTCATATGTTACAAATTTCAAATTTTCTTTAAATCCATTAATAACTTAGCATTAAATCTCTTACCTAAATTAGATGTTTCAATTATTAATTACTTACCTTTTATTTTACTACAATAATTGAAACAATTAATTAATGGAAATTTAAGAATTAAATACCAGGTTAAATTTCAAATTATTTTAAAATAATAGATAAATATATTCTTACAACTTATATATCTCTAATTATATTTAAAACAATTCAAAACTTATATATTTTCGAAAATGAATCTGCAGTAAAACTACTACAGTAGCCCTTTCCCTTCGAAACTCGAAAATGAAAGTCGATGATGCGGCCGCCATCACCGAAATTATTTTCCAGCGACAAGGAGGAAAGTACAAAACTTATTTTCTCCAAAAATATTCTTTAAAACAATTCTTCCAAATTATATTAAAATATTTATATCAGAAAGTACTTATACACAATATTATTATATTCCAAAAAAAATTTCGAAAGAAATTTCAAAACCCCGGAACTTAAGCCCTAAATTTCCAGATTTCATTTATTTTACTTTCAACTTAGTTTCAACCGTTATTTATATTTTCATTACCTAACACCCAATCTATAGCAACCAAATATATGTCATTATAAAATAATTTTATATATAGAAAATATAATAGGCAAAGTTATTTCATTCACCTATATTAAAATCAAATATTATGTCGGTCTGTCCTACTAAGTGTTTAGAAATCCTTATTGATGTCACAGCGTCCCATGCACCAACTAGAATTTATAAATACAAAACGGAACAGATTAACACAATATTAAAATCTTTTTATAACACTGCCAAATACGCTCTCTCATATATATACACTCAGCGACTCCCATAGGGTATCACTACCCTATTAGTAAAGAGTCAAACCCCACAAAGCTAAGGTTTATCGCTAAACCAAAGCTCTGATACCAGATGTAACGTCCCGCCTTTTCGCACACTTCAAATCGACACACATGTCGATTCAAACCATACGGAAGGGAGGATTGTTATGGGGTAAACAAGAAAAAAAAACAGAGAAGAAATAAAACAAAATAGAATCTCACAGCGGAAGGATAAAATATAATAATAAAATATACAGTTTATAAAACTGTTTACAAAACATTTAATTCTTCTATATACAATTAAATATCAGAGTTCAAATATCAAAAATATCAATGCAGCGGAATACAGTGCAGTGGAATAAAATAGATAATAGTAATACAAATCTTCGTCCTCATACAGTGAGTCAAAGTAACATAAATAAATATGAGTGCGGTAACTCAAGAGATGCTCGGGATTTACATCTCCTAAGGATCCGTTAAACTATTTACTATATAGTATATTGCGCTATTATAATAGTGTCTATTTGTAAAATAAACTTACTTTTTAATAGCGTCAAGGGGTTACCAATATAGCCCTTAACACAAATAATGCCAATAGTCTATACAGTACCGTAATACCTCCTGATCGGGAGGCTACCAGAGGATACTCCATAGGTACGACACAAATAGAAACTCGTACAAGGCGCGATAGGGTAGGTGACACGGCACAACTAGGCAATGCCAGGGTAGATATACCAATTGCTATCCGGGCTAGTGGAAACGCGCAGCGCGCAGCTACCGCCCACCTCGAACAACACCCCCAAAATCAAAATCAAAGTGGCCACCGAATCAAACCAAAAGTCAGAGTATAATATCGAAGGAGTGCGTTCGATCAGAGGAATGACCTTATTGGCCCGAGAATCGCTTCTGTTTTAGCCACCTTATGCCAACTCACGGGAGTTGGGTCCACGTATTTACCTCATAGGAAACGCCGCCACCAACCTACTTCATTCTGGAATCTCCACCGCGTACACGGTTGTTAAAGTGGTTTTCGGAGTTGGCAGAGAGTATGACAACTTTCGATCCCGGTCTCTTTAACAACCAAACGTTATTATAACACCGCGGTCATTTAAAATAATTTATACTTTAAAACCAGAATAAAATATCCATTATAAACCCATAGAAATACGATATCATTTATATTTTTAAAACCCCAAATCAATACGATATCATTTAGACCCAAACCCATATAATGTCATTTTATTTTCCAATATATTCTTTTCCAAAAGTCATAGTGTTTTCAAAGTAAAATATTTAGAAATCAAAACTCTTGAATATAATATTTCCAAATTATACTACCTTGAAAATCATAACTTTGAAACAAATTTCCATCTCTTAAATGGTTAAATATTAATTTACTTTTATATAACAAAATAGCTTCTTTAGATTTCACAAATCAATTCCAAATATCGATTTAAACTTCTAAATACCATTTCAATTCTTACGTTTCAAAGCTTTAAATATTTCACCATTTCAGAAACAAACTCATTTGACAATCCCATATATATTAAATTCAATTACTTATTATTTAGACTGAAATGTTTACTTAATGAATTCAATATAATTTAAGAAAAACCTTTAACTTCACATAACTGGAAAATCTTTCAATTTATTATATATTCATTTAAATCCACCTGATATTCATTTAAATCACTCTACACAAAAAAAAAACAAGTTATAAAAATCATATCTTTTAAAAAGTTCTAACTTTATATTAAATTCCAATTTAACTTAATATTCATCTTCCAATCTTATTCTCACTTAAGTCATTAAAACTCTAGAAATTAAATTTTAAATAAATGCTTAATCGTATTTGATCTCAAAAAAATCAAACTTATTTTATACTTCAAATCAATTTTATACAGAGCTTAAAACCCGGAAATTACTATATATAAATAACCTTTATCAATAACCAAATCAATATCCCATAAACCATATATATATAGCTTTACAAAACCATATAAATCACTTTAAAATATTTTTATATATATAGACCGCAGTGTCTGTATAAAGTTTTCTATCCTATGGTCAAGTGATACGGATGTTTATCATTTCAATCCGCAATTTTAAAAATTAAAAAAAATTGCGGTTGTATATCATTTCAAACCGCAATCCCGACTAAAATGAAATGCATGATAAATTACAGATTTTTAAAATATAGTACACATCATCCATTCACCAAACATCAATCAACAACCATTAATTATAATCATCATCCAATTTATTTCAATCATCATAAATTTATTTCAATCATCGTCAATTTAAAACAAACATCAATATATAGCATATGCAATATAACAGGAAATAAATGACAGTTATTAACTAATAGTTTATATTCAAAATAAATTTAATAACTGTTTAACTAGCAGTTTTATGCAAATAAATAAATTTTAACTGCCAAATTTATATGCAAAAAAAATAAAATTAATTAACAGTTGAATTAAATAAATGCGATTAACAGAGATAAAGAATAAAACATGCCAAACAGTCATAAATAAATTTCTACTCATATCTAAAAATCAATTTAACAAACATAAGAAATTTTAGAAGTTGTGAGTGGGTTAAAGCACTCACCTTTTTGAATTTAAATTGAATTCAAATCCAATTTAAACCCAAAAATTGGACAGTCTCCAAATACATCCAAACTAGTGCCAAAATGTCAGAAATTCCGATACGAACCCAGCAAAACAAACCGCGCGTGAATCCGAGCTCGTATGCAAAAGTTATGAAAATTTGAAAAATGGAAAATTCTGGTCCTGGGTCGACTTCGGGTTCGACTTCGGTGCGCCGCCTCAATTCCCTGGCGCTTGCTTGGAGTTTTCGCCAAAACGACCCGGAGCGACCCGAGTCATTTTCTTCCTGACCCGAAGTTGCTCTAGGGTTTTCTCCCCTGAAACCCAAAGCACAACCAGAAGCTGCTGCAGATACGCAAATTTTCTTTTTGTTTTTTTTTTTGAAATTGAATTTTTTTTTTTTTTGGAATTTGGGAATTAGGTTTTTTTTTTCTGCCATTAGAATGAGGAGTTGAGAAGGAGATGTACGTATAGAAAAATGAAAATAAGGAGTGGCTAGGGTTTATAACAGGTTATATATAGACAAGGCTGAAAAATAATAGATGGATCAGATTGGATCTAAACATAAGTTTAAATTTAGGCATAAACATATATGCAATAAACTAGCATTAAATTTTGAAACGTGAATTGATTTAATTGGAAATAAATTACCCAATCCAAATTTATTTTAATCAGTTTCCAATTAAACTGATTAGATTCAATTCCAACCCTTTAATTGAGCCTATCATTACTTTGTAACGCAGTTAACATTTGTCTCACGTTTCATTCCATATATATTCAAATTTCCAGCTTCCCTTTGTATAAATTATTATTTCCAAATATATTGAAGTTGTTATTCCAAATTATTATTCCAACCCAACTATATACATGTGCTAAAATTAGAAATTATCAATTAAGTTTCCCAAAAATTTCATTGAATTAAATCTTCATTCTTATTATTCAATCCATTATAGCCAAATGGATGAAATTAACATACATAAATATTTTTCAAATTTCAACTAAATTTTCAATTAACGTAAAATAAATGTTTAATTTTTACTTAATTGCAAAAACTCAATTACCTTAATTCTTTATATACATATAAATAAACAATTCTTGATTTACAATCTTTTCATTCACCCATAGTCATATTATAAATAGAATTTATATTATCTTCAATTATTTCGATTAAATCTATTATCATACATTACTTTAATATACTGACAACATTACTTTTGCACCCTTTCATTTACCCAACTGTCATTTTATAAATAAACTTAACAATAGATTCATACTCTATTACATAAATGCATACCCTTTTATCTAAATTAAAATCTTCGTAACTTCAAACACTTAATCCATTTGATTCCAATTACTCCTTTCATTAAATTTTGGATTCAAATCAATTTATAAAGCTTTACCTCCATTCTTTATATACACTAACCATCATTTAATGAAGAATTTATTTACGTTATTCCCCAGTTATTACCTTAATTTATTTATCGTAACATTTAATTTATAATTATTGCAATGATTTCCGATTTAATTGAAGGAACTAAGTATATAACTCATAATAGTTGTGGTAAACTCTTAATCCTACATTTATAAGTATATACTTATCCGTTATATCTATTACTTAAATAAATTCCTTTTTTATGTCCTTTAAATTTATTACTAAATATCCATTTACCTTTCCCATAAAATTTGAATTCCATCAAATTATTATAACCAATCAGATTTCCGTTCACACTTCATTATAAACCTAAAATTTGCAATTCATTATCTTGTAGTAATGTCATCCCATTTCTACTTATTATTATAACTTTACAATCTATACACATTCAATTACTATTCAATGCATATTTATTCATCAATCAATTCGATATTTACTTTTCTTTCCTCCTATTTGATAAATAACCTAGAATGCATTTACATTCACTCATTTCATTCTATTAATTAATGATTCCCTCAGTTAGCAATAACATAACATTTTCTTTATTTGTATTGCAAATAATTCAAAATTCAATTCCTAATTCTTAATATCCTCTAAATTACAACTTCCAAACATTGTATTAATCATCACTTACGTACCTCTAATTATTTTAATTTACATTAACATAATAAATAAATTACCTTTAATGAAATCTATCCCCCAATTTATTATATGCAATAAATTTTGACCTTACAACAGTTTCAACTAATTATTTATATTTATTGCGATTGAATACCCAAATTTATTTAACACATCAAATAAATGAACAATCTATATTCATTGTCACCTATTTTCTTTTAAATTCAGTTATAAGTTTGTTACTTACCAACCAGGTTATAATAACACAAATTTTTTTTATTCCACTGCTATATATGATATATTTGCATCACATACTTGAATTTTTCAATTTCATCTTAATTCCAATTCACGGTAGTATAATTTCTTACTATAAACCCATTTATAATTTGCATACCGATTAATTAGTTTCAACTAAATAGATTGATTCAATTCAACTCTTTTATTAAGTCTATATAAATAAATATACTATTTCATTGGTAAATGTTTATTTCAATTATTCCTTTATTCCTTACAAATCTTATTTCATTCATGAATGCCATCATATATCAATTATTACATAATTTCATTAATTTACATTCAGTTACAACTAAATTAATACACTGATTTCATTTGCAAATTAAATGCTTACAATTTATAAGCTTTCATTCCAAACAATATTTCAATTTGTACCGGACATTGATTTAATTCAATTTACTATTTAATATTATTAATTCATTAACTAAATTCACTACTTACCTTTGTTCTCTTATATGCATCTCTTAGCGTAATATAACAATTTACATCACTTCAATTTATTCGTCATTTTGTTTCAACTGTAAATACTTACCCTAATATTCCCATGGTTTCATTTCCTTCTCAACATTTGCTTCGTTATTAATTATAAAATCTTTATTTCTTATAAATTAAATTTGCGTAAATATTATTAAAATGACAAATTTAATTAACGAAAATGACGGGTCATTACAATAATAGTATACAACTAAAAAGGTAAATGCTCGTATTGGAAAATGGATTCCATATATAACTGGGCTATTGAGGAACCACCCGTCACAGTGCATCTCTTGATAAAATAACACCGAGCTCGAACCTATCGACCCCTGCCAACACAGAACCGGCCTACCCTTTACTAGATAGTACCGAATATGATCACCCCTTTGTTAAAGGGCCCCGAAGCACATAAATGAGAGATAATAGCGGCTCTAGATAGGGATGACCATACCTTACTTGGGAGCGACCCATTTATCCCCGTTGCATCTCACATGTTTTAGTCATTGCCATTGATGAAGCTTGAGGCTACTTTTATCTTTTATATAGCACTTCCCACTTGGAATACTAATACTACCTTCCAAGCAACAATGCAGTACCAGCATTCATCTATAGAAGCTCGTTTTGGGAATAAATGGAACACTTGAGAGCTCCTTCTCAAATTCCATCATCATCGAGATGTCTTCACTTTGCAACGCATTTGTTGGATCAAAGTGGTTTTCGGGTAAAAATCCGGTCCTAGTCTCTTCAAAACAACATTCAACAGTTTTTGGTAAGCTCAACCTCAGTTCTTTAGGAAATAAATAGACAAAGAAAATATCAAAGATCACCTTCTAACCATTAGTGGATGGATTTCCTTATCATTGTATTAGAAGAATGAAACGAGATTTACAAGCACAATATAACATCATCGGAGATGACTGTGCCATATCACATACGTGTTTCTTCAAGATATTTGCAAAGTTACATTTAGGTCCAAATTCCGATAGTCGGTTATTTAACTATTGAATAACAAACATTCAATCAGGGATTTATTTCCATAGGGAAAACCAACATTCGGTTAAGCACCAAGCAACACTATGCCTCCTTAATTAATCTTTCATTAACAAAAAACTGTAACAACCCTAGATTTTTGTATATTATTTAAATTGGACTTTCTTTTATTTTTAAATTATTTTAAATTTGTTTTATTTCAAACATTTCATTTTTAAACATAAATGATGATTATTAAATGATTTACAGTTCAAACCAGTATAGTTTGAATATTTTACTGTAAAGTGGATTTCTAGTCAAGCAGTTCAAATTGTGACTTTAAACTTCAAATTTAAATTATTTAAAATCTTAATTTTATACTTTATTATGAAAATAGATGTAATAACTTAAACACTGCTTTTCGTTTCGTTGAAAACGGAGTTAAACTGTAAAAGTTATGTACATATCAATTTTGAGTGTAATTTGATTTATTTAACAATTTTGTCTATTATAAATTATAAAAAAAATATTTTTTTCGTATTTATTTTAATATGTTATTGTATGTATATTTTTGTATTATAATAGTTTTAAAATGAAGTAAACATTTTTTCAAAGTCAATGGTGATTTATTTGTAATTTCTGGACACTGTTTTGGATTTTTAAGCAATTTCTTTAAATCTTTTTCTATTCTCTTTAAATTTAGTATATTTTTATATATGTGTTAATATGTTATTTTAGGTATATTTTGTCTTTTAAATGTTTTTAAAGTGATGTTTGAATTTTTCAAAGCTTATTGAATCTATTTCCAAATTTTAAAGCCTAGTTTCCATTTTTCTACTATTTTCTTTATTTAAATTATATTTAAATTTAAAATTTATATATTTATTTGTGAATGCATTTTATTTTATGTTATAATCTTTGTTATAGATATTTTTACAAGTCCATATAAATTTTCCAAAGCTCATTCTGTTTATTTTCCATTTTTCTAGACTAGTTTGCAAATTTGTGCTATTTTCTTATTTTAACCTTATATAATTAATAAATATTTATATATATTTTATATTTGGTTATATTTTAGAAATTTTGACTGGAGTTATTATTACTTTCAGTAATTTAAACTTATATGAATAAATTAAGGAAATTTGAAAGGTTTTAAAAGCTTTTGAAACGTAAAGTCGTTTCACCTCCTAAGTCGTTTCTTTTACCGTTTCTTCATTTACTCTTTGGCCATTTTTTTATTTATTAGCCACATCTTTCAGCTACATACTCTATTACCTATCCACGTACATTTATTTTCATTTCTGAAACAAAAAAAATTCGGTCATGGCTATTGAGAAGAGTTTGGGTAATGATTTTTCAACTTTTCTTATTCTTCTTCCTTGTTTACATTGATTTTTGCACTTGTTCTCATCTAGATTTGATTGGCTCCTCCTCCTCCATCCCTTACCTGACCTCCACCACCCCCTTCCTCTGACCATCACCCATCCTACCACCTCTCCATTACAGGTCGAGCCTATCCAAGGTGAAAATCATCACCAAAATCCACAAATACATCACCTATGCACACAATCCGAGCCTAGTTTGCTAGCACCACCTTCACCTTCCTTTAGCCGCCACTTCCACCACCACCACCAGCCCAGATCTGACCACCACCCTCTGCCACATCACTCATCACCATCTGGACACATGTCCATTCCACTATAGCTTGAGGGCCGAACCCTATGGTGCAACAAAAGCCACCATTTGCCTTAGAACCCTTTGTATTCCATTGCCTTCTCTACTTGTAACTCTCACTCACCATTCAAACCCATGTGTAGGCTGACCCTATAGGGACCCAAACTAGACCTAAATCCATGCCTTGGCTATGTTATTTCAGTTCATAACTGAAGTATGTGAAGTTGAGAACAAGTGCAATTCATTCGATGTTGTTTTGGGCTTAGAATTCTAATGTTATTTGATGTTTAAATCGTGTTGAAACTTACATATATTTGTATTATTTTGTGTAAATGTTTGAACAAGTCAAATTGCTTTGGCTCTCCACTCTCAAGTCATATCCATTTCATCGTGCCTTCATTGTGTTGCGTTGTGTGCTTTGGTAGATATCTCCAGCTTTGAACATGTGAGTTATTCTCACCAGACAATATGTACATATATAACTAGTAAATTGACCCCTTTTGAATCTGTAAAATGCATTATCGTGTTATACCTGCTATATTATGATTTTATGATGTTCACCAATGCTTAAACACCTGTTATAACATCTGTTACTATTATATTATGTTTTTCTGCTATTTTTATCAGTTTATCACACTGCAAGTTCCCTTTAGATTAGAATCACTATGGGTTGAAATGATACATACCCGAACAGACTTTAGAATAGGGGAAAATCGTTATGGGCTGAAATGATAGGCCTGAACGATTTTTAACTTATTTTATTTACTTGGGACTGCGGGTTTGACATGATAAAACCCGGATTTTTCTTTGTAAATTAGGGGTTGAAATGATATATTACCCGTATCACTTTACCTAGCGTAGAAAATTATATATAGGCCCGTAGTTAAAATATGTTTTCTAAAAATTTTAAAATATTTTAGAAATTTAATTATTATAATATTTTGATTTAAAATTTAATAAAAATATAATTTTTGTAAAGTATTATTGATTTTCTGGAAATCTATAAGTTAAATAAATTATGGAAAGGTTAGAAAATCTGAATGTAAGTTATTTTGGAAATTTTGATTTAATTTTTAATGGAATTTAAATTAACTTTTAAATATGATAAATTTATGATGTTTTTAATTTAAATTAATTTAAAATGATTTTATAACATATTAATGATTTTTGAATAAAGTTAAAATGTTAATGAGTGAATATTGAGTTGAATTTGGAAATATAACTTAAATTGGAATTTATGAATTTGGTTTAAAAGTGAAATTTTGAGTGAAGTTAAATAAAATGGAATTAAGTTATATTTGTAATTTTAAACTTAAGTGTTAAGTTGAAATTTAATGTAATGAATTTAAATTTGAATGTTGAAATTTAATAAGCGAATTATTAATAAATATTGATTTTTGAAAGGAAACTTAACTTTACAAAATCATGAATTTAAGGAAAATTAAATGATGCTTATAAATGTGAAAATGTATGAATTTATAAGTTAAAAATGATTTAAATTAAAATATAAGTGTTTGTGAAATTCTATTGAATATTTGAAGTTAATTAACAGCATTTTTAATACTGTCTTTTGTTAAATTGAATTGTTTTTTAATGTAACTTTCTGTAGCATTTTCTAAATGCTGCGAAACTTGAATTTTCATTGTTTTAATAAATTTAAGTGCATAAATGAACATTGAAAAGTTTAGACTTTTGGCATTTAATAATTTAATTATTAAATGTAATAATTTCATTTTTATGATTTAATAATGAAGTAATTTGTTTTGAAATATAACTATTTGATATATTAAAATGATCAAAATGTGGTTTCGAAAGATATGATATTTTGATATATTAAAATGATTGAAATGTGGTTTCGAAAGATATGATATTTTGATATATTAAAATGATTGAAATGTGGTTTCGAAAAGATATGATATTTTGACATATTAAAATGATTTGAAACGAAATTTTGAAAGATATGATATTTTGATATTAAATGATTTGAAAAATGGAGTTTTGAAAGATATAATATTTTGATATTAAATGATTTGAAAAATGGAGTTTTGAAAGATATGATATTTTGATATTAAAATGATTTGATAAGAAGTTCTGAAAGATATGATGTTTTGGAAATGAAGCTTTGAAAGGTTATGATATTTTGATATATTAAAATGATTTGAAAGGAATTTTGAAAGGATATGATAATTTAATATATTGAAATGGTTAGAAATGACTTGATATTATTTTGATACATATTTGAATTGAAAGATATGGTATGATGATATATTGAAATGGTTTGGAAATGATTTAATCTTTATTTTGATAAAGATTTGGGTTGAAATGATATTTTATTTTGAAGTATATAATATTGTTTTAAAGTTATAACTACGGGTTATAATAATGACTGGTTGTTAAAGAGACCTAGATCGGATATTGTCTTATAGTCCGCCAATACCGAAAACAACTTTAACAACTCTGTACGTGGTGGAGATTCCAGAATGAAGTAGGATGGTGGCGACGTTCTCGAGGTATATTACGTGGACCCAACTCCCATGAGTTGGCATATATGACTAAAACAGGAGCTATACCGGGCTACACAAATGGTCGCACCCTTTCATCGAGCACGCTCCATCAGAAACCATTCTATTACTTTTGTGATTCGATACGTGGCGCCACTTTGAATCGGGGGAATTGTTCAAGGTGGGAGGAAGCTGCTGGCTTGCCGTCACCACCGGTCCGGGAGTGCAAACGGTGTATCCACCCTGGCATTGCCTCGCGTGCCATGTCAAATCCTTATATCAAGCCCACTACGATTTTTGGTTTTAAAGATCCGACCGCGTTAAGGTTCACCATCCCCTTAACGCTATTTTCTATATGATTATACTTTACTGATTAGACACTGCTGTATATAGCGTAATATACTACATAGTAAATAGTTTAACGGATCCTTAGAGGATGGGCGGTCCCAAGCATCTTTTAAGTTACTTGTACCTTTACTACAGTTCACTTGAGTTGGTTTACATTGTATAAGTATATATGTCCTGACTCGAGTGTTTGTATTTTTTACGCTCGGGTCAGCCTGAGTATTCATAGATTTGGATTTCCACTTTCTGAAGATTTGTAATCGCTGGAGATTATCTGCTTGTCTAGTTTTATCTTTTCTGTCTGTTGGTCCTTTCCAGCTATTGTATTAGTAGATTTCTATGTATTGAGACTTCTTTTGTACTTTATTTCTTCTGTTGTATCTTATGTAACTCTGATATATTTATATAGTAGCTTCATGAACTACTATTTCTTTTATTTCCGCTGCATTATTATTACTCTGTGTCTGTGATTTGTGATTTTTATTTATTGTGTATTCTGAGATTTGCCAAATTTTTATTTACAACGCGGTATTTTGAACAATTCAATTCCGGCATGAGTGTCTACCTATACAGTTATAATGGATGCGAATGGTTGAAAATATCGGGTCGTTACAGTTGGTATCAGAGCTTTGGTAGCTCTAGGCAAAACTCAGCATATGGAGTGAATGTATTTACAGAACCACTTTCATTCGAGTTTTGAATCTCTTTCTTTTTGGCTCGATTCCTTTGAATTTTGGAACATTCCCTACGGTACCAAAATCCATTCGTGTCCCTCACTATTCATCTTCTTTTGACTCTGGAGTATTCCAAAACTCCGCTTCGAATGATCTTTCAAATGGGTTGGCGGTCACGCCAATTTCAAATTGAATTGAAAAAAAAAAGGGAAAACTCCTTTACAATTAGCATCAATTCACCAGAGATTTATATCTATCCTTGGTTTAGATGCTAATATCTTTTGTTATTCCAAACTTTATCTATTGAGATCGAATGTAGATTTACCCTACAAAAATCCACATTGGTCTTATTCTTTAAGCAACGGTTGACCCGGTAAATGTTGCCTGTGATTTATTTAAGCTTATCCACCTCCCTGTTTTATTATTTAATCATCTTGTCTTTTGTTTCCAACCTATTTTCAAACATTTTGAATTGTACTTGTAAATCTATGTTTTGTTTATATATTGTGTTGTTTGAGTTGTTGATGTTGATTTGAGTTTCCGATCGATTCGTCTCATCAACGCTATCGATAGGATTTCTAAAACACATTGATAGAACAAACTGACACAATATTATTTTAAAATTTGGTTAATGAAATAAAATTTTGATATATAAGTAAATTTATGGAACTTAATAAATTAATTTAAGATTGATTATTTGAAATGATAATACTTATTTTATCATTTATTGTTCTATAAATGAATTTATAGATAGTTGTTTATAAATTTATTTAGGAACTGAAATGAATTTAAAACAAGAAATTTGAGAATTTAATTTCCGATGGTTTCAAACCTTGTGTTTAAAGTTTTAAAGGGTTATATTATTTAAAGTGTTTTCGAAAAGAAATTTATTTTCAAAGAACTTGAAAGTTTTAAAATTAGTGCTCTTCTCTTTGTCGTTGGAAAAGAACTTCGGTGATGACTGCAGCATCATCGACATTCATTTTTGAGTTTCGAAGTGAAGAGACCGCTCTTTAGTCTTGCTACAGCTTTGTTTTGGAAATCAATTTGATTTGAATTTCTAAAATATGACTTGATCTATAATATACATGGACATATGATTTAAATTTGGTTTGATAATCTATGTACATACCTTTAGTTATCTCTAAATGGTTTGAAGAAATTGGAAATTTAATTCTTAAATTTTATTTTTAGAATAATTTCAATTATAAAAAGAAAATAAAATTTTTGGATGAATATTCAAGCATGAAATGATTTAATTGTATAATACTATTGCATTCAATACAACTTACCTTAATTTTTCAAATGTTAACAATGTATTTGGATAATATACAATATAAAAAGATTTTATAAATAAAATTTGAGTGGTTATAATAAATGTTATACACTTAATTTTTAATTATAAAATGATTAACAGAGGTAAATAGACTAAATGGGTAATAGAATAATTTACAATATAAAATAATGTTAAAAGAACTAAGAATAAAAGAAAGCAGTTATAATAAGTGTAAGTATATTTAACATAAGTGATAAATATATTGAGCGGAATAAATTTAATTTTAATTAGGAATAAAGAAGAATAAGATTTATTAAGTACATTGTGAGTGTAATAAATGATTATTTTCAAACCCATGGTTTAAAAAATTGTTAATTTAAGATGATTGGATAATGAGATAATGAAATTTGAGATGGTTAACGATTTATTTAAGTTATTAAAAAAAAGGGAAAAAAATTTTAAGTTGAAATTTCCATGCTTTCAAATCTATTTCCTTATTTTGTTTTTCAAACTATCTTTTGGTTGTCCTTATCTTGCTATAGACTGGTATAGGCATCTTTCTATAATCTTTTTGTTTAGAAATCTTTCTATAATCTTTGATAATTTGCACCTTGCAAAACTTACCTATACCAACAGTTATCAGGTATAATTTTCAATCTTCTTGTCATCTTACCTTAATCCTATTTCACTCTATCTTTTTCTATGCTTTTCCGTACCTTATCCCTTTTCGAGGACGAAAAGTTTTGAGTGGGGGAGAGTGTAACAACCCTTGATTTTTGTATATTATTTAAATTGGACTTCCTTTTATTTTTAAATTATTTTAAATTTGTTTTATTTCAAACATTTCATTTTTAAATATAAATGAGGATTATTAGATGATTTATAGTTCAAACCAGTATAATTTGAATATTTTACTGTAAAGTGGATTTCCGGTCAAGATGTTCAAACTGTGACTTTTAAAAAATTTAAATTATTTAAAATCTTACATTTTATCTTTTATAATGAAAATAGATGTAATAACTGGAACACTGCTTTTTGTTTCGTTGAAAACGGAGTTAAACTGTAAAAGTTATGTGCATTTCAATTTTGAGTGTAATTTGATTTATTTAACAATTTTGTCTATTATAAACTATAAAAAAAAATCTTTATCGTATTTATTTTAATATGTTATTGTATTTATATTTTGTATTATAATAATTTTAAAATGAAGTAAACAATTTTTCAAAGTCAATGGTGATTTATTTGTAATTTCTGGACACTGTTTAGGATTTTTAAGCAATTTCTTTAAATCTTTTTCTATTTTCTTTAAAAAAAAAATTTTTATATATGTGTTAGTTTGTTATTTTAGGTATATTTTGTCTTTTAAATGTTTTTAAAGTGATGTTTGAATTTTTCAAAGCTTATTGAATCTATTTCCAAATTTTAAAGCCTAGTTTCCATTTTTCTGCTATTTTATTTATTTAAACTATATTTAAATTTAAAATTTACATATTTATTTGTGAATGCATTTTGCTTTATGTTATTATCTTTGTTATAAATATTTTTACAAGTCCATATAAATTTTCCAAAGCTCATTCTGTTTATTTTCCATTTTTCTAGACTAGTTTGCAAATTTGTGCTATTTTCTTATTTTAACCTTATATAATTAATAAATATTTATATATATTTTATATTTGGTTATATTTTTGAAATTTTGACTGGAATTATTATTACTTTCAGTAATGTAAACTTATATGAATAAATTAAGGAAATTCGAAAGGTTTTAAAAGCTTTTGAAACGTAAAGTCGTTTCACCTCCTAAGTCGTTTCTTTTACCTTTTCTTCATTTACTCTTTGGCAGTTTTTTTATTTATTAGCCACATCTTTCAGCTACATACTCTATTTCATATTCACGTACATTCATTTTCATTTCTGAAACAAAAAATTTGGCCATGGCTATTGAGAAGAGTATGGTAATGATTTTTCAACTTTTCTTATTCTTCTTCCTTGTTTACATTGATTTTTGCACTTGTTCTCATCTAGATTTGATTGGCTCCTCCTCCTCCAGCCCTTACCTGACCTCCACCACCCCCTTCTTCTGACCATCACCCATCCTACTACCTCTCCATTTTAGGCCGAGACAATCCAAGGTGAAGATCATCACCAAAATCCACAAATACATTACCTATTCACACAAACCGAGCCTAGTTTGCTAGCACCACCTTCACCTTCCTTTAGCCCCCACTTCCACCACCACCACCAGCCCAGATCTGACCACCACCCACTTCCACATCACACATCACCATCTGGACACCTGTCCATGCCCCTATAGCTTGAGGGCCGAACCCTATGGTGCAACAAAAGCCACCATTTGCCTTAGAACCCTTTGTATTCCATTGCCTTCTCTACTTGTAACTCCCACTCACCATTCAAACCCATGTGTCGGCCGACCCTATAGGGACCCAAACTAGGCCTAAATACATGCCTTGGCTATGCTATTTCAGTTCATAACTGAAGTATGTGAAGTTGAGAACAAGTGCAATTCATTCGATGTTGTTTTGGGCTTTGAATTCTAATGTTATTTGATGTTTAAATCGTGTTGAAACTCACATATATTTGTATTATTTTGTGTAAATGTTTGAACAAGTCAAATTGCTTTGGCTCTCCGCTCTCAAGTCATATCCATGTCATCGCTCCTTCATTGTGTTGCGTTGTGTGCTTTGGTAGATATCTCCAGCTTTGAACATGTGAGTTATTCTCACCAGACAATATGTACATATATAACTAGTAAATTGACCCCTTTTGAATCTGTAAAATGCATTATCATGTTACGCCTGCTATATTTTGATTTTATGATGTTCACCCATGCTTAAGCACCTGTTATAACATCTGTTACTGTTATATTATGTTGTTCTGCTGTTTTTATCAGTTTATCACACTTCAAGTTCCCTTTAGATTAGAATCACTATGGGTTGAAATGATACATACCCGAACGGACTTTAGAATAGGGAAAAATCGTTATGGGCTGAAATGATAGGCCTGAACGATTTTCAACTTATTTTATTTACTAGGGGCTGCGGGTTTGAAATGATAAAACCCGGTTTTTTTTGTAAATTACGAGTTGAAATGATATATTACCCGTATCACTTTACCTAGCGTAGAAAATTATGTATAGGCCCGTAGTTAAAATATGTTTTCTAAAAATTTTAAAATATTTTAGAAATTTAATTATTATAATATTTTGATTTAAAATTTAATAAAAATATAATTTTTGTAAAGTATTATTGATTTTCTGGAAATCTATAAGTTAAGTAAATTATGGAAAGGTTAGAAAATCTGAATGTAAGTTATTTTGGAAATTTTGATTTAATTTTTAATGGAATTTAAATTAACTTTTAAATATGATAAATTTATGATATTTTGAATTTAAATTAATCTAAAATGATTTTATAACATATTAATGATTTTTGAATAAAGTTAAAATGTTAATGAGTGAATATTGAGTTGAATTTGGAAATATAACTTAAATTGGAATTTATGAATTTGGTTTAAAAGTGAAATTTTAAGTAAAGTTAAATAAAATGGAATTAAGTTATATTTGAAATTTTAAACTTAAGTGTTAAGTTGAAATTTAATGTAATGAATTTAAATTTGAATGTTGAAATTTAATAAGGGAATTATTAATAAATATTGATTTTTGAAAGGAAACTTAACTTTATAAAACCATGAATTTAAGGAAAATTAAACGATGCTTATAAAAGTGAAAATGTATGATTTTATAATTTAAAAATTATTTAAATAAAAATATAAGTGTTTGTGAAATTCTATTGAATATTTGAAGTTAACTAACAGCATTTTTAATACAGTCTTTTGTTAAATTGAATTGTTTTTTAATGTAACTTTCTGTAGCATTTTCTAAATGCTGCGAAAGTTGAATTTTCATTATTTTAATAAATTTAAGTGCATAAATGAACATTAAAAAGTTTAAACTTTTGACATTTAATAATTTAATTATTAAATGTAATAACTTTATTTTTTTGATTTAATAATGAAGTAATTTATTTTGAAATATAACTATTTGATATATTAAAATGATTGAAATGTGGTTTCGAAAGATATGATATTTTGATATATTAAAATGATTGAAATGTGGTTTCGAAAGATATGATATTTTGATATATTAAAATGATTGAAATGTGGTTTCGAAAAGATATGATATTTTGATATATTAAAATGATTTGAAACGAAGTTTTGAAAGATATGATATTTTGATATATTAAAATGATTTGAAACGAAGTTTTGAAAGATATGATATTTTGATATTAAATGATTTGAAAAATGGTGTTTTGAAAGATATAATATTTTAATATTAAATGATTTGAAAAATGGAGTTTTGAAAGATATGATATTTTGATATTAAAATGATTCGAAAAGAAGTTCTGAAAGATATGATATTTTGGAAATGAAGCTTTGAAAGGTTATGATATTTTGATATATTAAAATGATTTGAAAGGAAGTTTTGAAAGGATATGACAATTTAATATATTGAAATGGTTAGAAATGACTTGATATTATTTTGATACATATTTGAATTGAAAGATATGGTATGATGATATATTGAAATGGTTTGGAAATGATTTAATCTTTATTTTGATAAAGATTTGGGTTGAAATGATATTTTATTTTGGAGTATATAATATTGTTTTAAAGTTATAACTATGGGTTATAATAACAATTGGTTGTTAAAGAGACCGGGATCAGATATTGTCTTATAGCCGGCCAATACCGAAAACCATTTTAACAACTCTGTATGCGGTGGAGATTTCAGAATGAAGTAGGATGGTGGCGACGTTCTCGAGGTATATTACGTGGACCCAACTCCTATGAGTTGGCAAATATGACTAAAACAGGAGCTTTACCGGCCTACACAAAGGGTCGCACCCTTTCATCGAGCATGCTCCATCGGAAACCATTCTATTACTTTTGTGATTCGATACGTGGCGCCACTTTGAATTGGGGGTATTGTTCGAGGTGGGTGGAAGCTGCTGGCTTGTCGTCACCACCGGTCCGGGAGTGCAAACGGTGTATCCACCCTGGCATTGCCTCGCGTGCCGTGTCATATCCTTATATCGAGCCCACTACGATTTTTGGTTTTAAAGATCCAACCGCGTTAAGGTTCACCATCCCCTTAACGCTATTTTCTATATGATTATACTTTACTGATTAGACACTACTGTATATAGCGTAATATACTACATAGTAAATAGTTTAACGTATCCTTAGAGGATGGGCGGTCCCAAGAGTCTTTTAAGTTACTTGTACCTTTAATACAGTTCACTTGAGTAGGTTTACATTGTATAAGTATGTATGTCCTGACTCGGGTGTTTGTATTTTTTACGCTCGGGTCAGCCTGAGTATTCACAGATTTGGATTTTCACTTTCTGGAGATTTGGAATCGCTGGAGATTATCTGCTTATCTAGTTTTATCTTTTCTGTCTGTTGGTCCTTTCCAGCTATTGCATTAGTAGATTTCTATGTATTGATACTTCTTTTGTACTTATTTCTTCTGTTGTATCTTATGTAACTCTGATATATTTATATAGTAGCTTCATGAACTACTATTTCTTTTACTTCCGCTGCATTATTATTACTCTGTGTCCGTGATCTGTGATTTTTATTTACTGTATATTCTGAGATTTGCCAAATTTTTATTTACAACGCGGTATTTTGAGCAATTCAATTCCGGCATGAGTGTCTGCCTATACACTTATAATGGATGCGAATGGTTGAATATATCGGGTCGTTACAAAAACCATCTTGTAAATGCTTGTATCAAAATTCTTTTACAAATGTACATTCACAAACCCTTCTAGTTTCAATACTTAGAAAATGTAACAACCTGGTATTTTGAACCATTCGCATCCACGCATGTCGGACTTGAATTGCTCGAAACAACATATTGTTAATTTATATTTGGAAAAACTCAGCATATACAGTAAATAAATCAATCACATAATCATAGACACAGAATAATAGAATAATAAGTAGAGGAATAGATAAACAGTAGTTCATGAAGCTACTTTAAAACATCAAAGTCTGAAACAAAATACAACAGAATCTCATATACAAATGAATCTCCAATACCTAAGCAACTGATGAGTCTGAACAACAAATGACTGGAATAAACTGAAATAAACGAAAGCTGGATAGATAGATCTTCAATTAAAGCTCCAATCTCTAAAGGTGAGTCTCAAATGCTGTGACACTCAGTTTGACCCAAGCATAAAGCAAAACACAAAAAACTCGAGTCAGTATTAACATTCTTATATGGTAAATTCAACTCAAGTGAAATGCCAACTGAAATACAAATAACATAAAGGATGTTTGAGATTTTCATCCTCTAAGGATCCATGGAACTATCTACTATATAGTAATATATGCTATTATAATATGTCTGTAGTAAAGTAAACTATTAAAATAGCGTTAAGGCGTTACCCATGTCTCCCTTAACACATTTTATATATTCCCATAGTCTATACACTACCGTAATTCCTCCGTAAACTTGAGGGCTATCAGAGTGCACTCCATAGATATGGTACAAACCAAATTCGTAGAAGGCGCGATAGGGCATGTGACAAGGCACGCTAGGCAATGCCTAGGTAGTACACCATTTGCAGATCCGGACTGGTGGCCACGCATAGCAGCTACTACCTCTCACCTCGTGACACACTCCTAAATCAAAGGTGCGTTCAATCAAATCACAAAGTAATACAATGGTATTGAAGAAATGTGTTCGATCGAAGGAATGACCTCACTTGGCCCGGCATGGCTACTGGTTTAGCCACATCAAGCTGACTCATAGGAGTCAAGGCAGCGTAAATACCTCATACAGAATCGTCACTAAACCATCCTACTTCATTTTGGAATCTCCACCAAGTACATAGTTGTTAAAGTGGTTTTCGGTATTGGTAGAGAGCATGACAATACCCAATCCCGGTCTCTTTAACAACCAAACGCTTATTTCACAGCATGGTCATTTTATAATTCAAATAGTTTATACTACATATCAAAATATTATATTCCTTCCAAAACCATATCAGTTCAATATCATTATTCACTTTAAAAAATATTCATTTCCAGAATCATAACACTTTAAAATTACAACATTTTCGAAACCATAACACTTTTGAGATCATAGCACTTTTGAAATCATAACACTTCCGTAATCATAACAGTTCCAACTTAAACAGTTTAAATATTGAAAATAGTTTATATATTAAAATAGCTATAAATTAAGATAGTTTATATATTAAAATAGTTTATAGATTAAAATAATATTTATATTAAAATACTTTATATTATAAAATTAGTTTCCTCCAATTTCACAAATCAATTCAAATCAACTTAAAATCCAAAATATTATTTAGCCAATCCCAGTTCAATAATTTCAATTTAAAAAGGTTGAAGGTTCAATTCAAATTCTCAATAAACCATTTCAATTTTTTTCATCCATTTCAAATTCGGGTTTGAACTATCATTTTAATTCCATTAAAATTCAAAGTTTAAACATTCAAACACTTACAGTATAAGTTTCATTTAGATCTCAATTTTAATTTTATTTAGATTGGAAAATATTCACTTAATCATTTTAATAACAATTTAATGAAATCTCAAATCAATATTAAATATTCAATCTCAATTTTACTTAAAGTTAAGAATATTCATTTAATCGTTTTTTATCAAATCAAGTTATAAATCATACCTTTCAAAACCTTCAAAATCAATAAGTTTATATCAATTCTTATTTAAATTCAATTATTAACCGATTTAAATTCCAAGTCAACATTAAGTTATCTTCCCAACCTCTGTTATTAAAGTTATTGAAAATCTATTTTTAAAATATTAATATAAATTTAAATAAATACTTAAACATATTATAAACTAATTAAGTTAATTTTTTATTAAATCCAAATCTTATTACTAAATGCATATTTTATATTAAATATTATTTTACATATTTTTAAAATAATAAAATTATAAGTAAAATCTTAAAATTTATATATTTTTCAAAATTAACTTATAAATTTAAATTTCCAAAACATATTATTTTAAAAATATAAATTTAGACATATATAAAAATAACATTTATACATATTATATTTTAAAAATCAATTTTTATTAAAACCCATATATTTCCTTTCAAATTTTGGAAATTATTTCAAAGATAGATGAGCGGTGTCCGTATAAAATTTTCTATCCTATGGTCAGGTGATACAGATATTTATCATTTCAATCCGCAATTAAAATATCTACGGGTATATATCGTTTCAACCCGCAATCCCAAAAATTCAAAATTAATGAAAATCGCTTGGGTTTATCATTTCAACCCATAACAATTTTCCCTTATTCTACAAGATCGTTTGAGTATGTATCATTTCAACCCATATGGTATTCTAAATTAACAGGGAACTTGCAGAGTGAGAATAAATATGATAAAATGTAACATATCAATAATAGGCATATATCATCAATGATAAATTAAATAAAATATACAACAGGATTTGATGTCAGATATCACAGGTGAACAATTGCAGATAATGGCATATCATATTTAACAATTAAAAAAAGCAATTCAAATTTAATAGCATATTTCAATGGTCATTTTAAGTGAAGTCAAATTTACTAATTATAAGAATGTTGATCGTCAGTGATTGCTTACTTTTTGTGGCTAGATAACAGTGAGAATGGGAACAATGACATGGACATGCACACGCACACTGAATGAATAACGAATTCAAAAATCGACCAGTACGAACAATAAATGTCAAAGTGAAGTAGCTGAACACGGATTTGACGGGTTTAGCTGATAAATAGGAATTGATGAGAACAAATCAACTAGCTGTATATAAACAGAATAAAATATATGTTACATATTGACAATAATAGATTTTCCTCTAAACTAATTTTAAAACATCTATTTAAAATAAAATATAGATTTGCAAATCAATATTTTAGTTAAACGCACATATAAAATATAGAATCCTTATGTATATTCTGTTTTAAAATCATTATCTCCTAAACAATATGTATATAAAAATCAAAATAATAATAATATATATACGTTATATTCTTAAAACCAATACTTGAACCAATATTATATTCTTGAAATTCATAAAAAAATGAAATCTATTTATATTTTAAAATTTTTATTATTATAATGTACTTAAAAATCACGATTGTTGTAAACATATATACCTATATACTTTGGAAATCAATACTGTTACAACATATATGTATAATAAATTATTATTATTTTCTAAAAGAAAACCAAAATATATTCTAAAATCTATATTTATCCAAACTCAGAGTATCAATATGCATAGTGTAGCTTTAAAACCGAAGATGGCATAGCAGTATATGCTCTATATATAAAATATAAGGTAATAGGTAAAATTTCCTAATATGATATAATTTAAACATGATATACGCGTATACCGAAAAGATCATATTATATATATAACATATATAAAAATTTTAAATAAGCAACAAATCTTACCTAATAAACCAGATATATTTATATATATATATATATATATAGACACACACTTGCGCATATATATACAGCTGCATGACGCATGAAAGGGGAATGACCAAGGCTGAGGCGAAGCAAGGCGGAGGAGGTCACGTGCGCTGCAGATGGGTGTGGCAGAGGAGTCGTATGTTGCGTCGTAGGATGCTACAGCTCGGGATATGTTGACGTGGGTAGGTGGCTCGGTTGAGGTGAAGCAGGCGGAGAATGGAAGGCGGGGTGTAGTCGAGGCTCGCTACGAGGAGCTAACCATGGGAAGAGTTTGAAAGTGGTCGGAGTTTGGGTCTCATGCGGCACAAGTAGTCGGAGAGGAAGCGGTGACTCAGGCGAGGGGAGGTGCGGTTGAGGGGGAATTTATTCGCCTTTGAGTGGAGGCAGAGGCTTCCTGTGCTGTCAGAGGTCGGGTTGCCGAGATGGATGGGCGAGCGTGATGCTTGCGGTCGGCTACAAAGAAATAATGCGTGAAGCAAAACTACAGGGAAGAGGACGAACTAAACCTAGAAGAATGAATGCCAACTTATCGAATATCTTGATTTTATATATATATATATATATATATATATATCTTCAGGCTAGATTAATAAACAGAAGCTAGACCCCAAATGAAGAAGTCAAGGTGGAAGATAAGCAGGTTTTCATAGATCTCAATTTGTATAGCTGTTATATAAACGAATATGTATACTTTATATATGTGTATATATATATATATATATATTATTACTATTAAACCGTTCAAAGTGATTAGAGAATGAACAGCTAAAAGCTAAAAGTAAAGTCATCCAATATATACAATAATGACATAGCAACGGTCAGAGGCTTCGATTTCGGGAAAGTTATTAAAACAATTTATTTGATTCCGTGGGCTGTAGGTTTAAATTTTGAAAAGGCACAGTAAGTTAAAAGTCATAATTTATGGTACCGTTTCAATGAACTGTTCAATCATTTCGTCATGCATCGGATCTCAAAATACAAAAATAAATATATTACAGAAATCAACACGATGAGGCGAACAGAATGGTACACAGATATCGACGAAACGATCAACCTATTAATAGTCGATAGTGCTGCCAAACTGCTGCTAATTCGCTGAAAATAAGATAAACGAAGCTAGAGAAGTCCAAATTTGAAGAAACGAAATATGACATTCAGAAAATGATAAACATTTTTATTATATAAAAGTATTCAAATTTGGAAAATATTCTACCTTCATCAAATAAATTGAAAATTATACAACAGAATTTACTTCCATATTTTCTAAAGAAAATTTACCTTTAGCTATGTTTAAATAGACGCATACCAAATATCAAATTTTCATTGTTAAATTTTATGATTTAATTTCAAGCCAAATTTTAGTTAAATAAATTATTAAAACCGTCAAAATATCCCGGTCGTCATAGAACATTTCCATATACTTATCTCATCATTATAAGTATATTTACCAAACACCGGGGCATAGGATCGATTTCACCCTAGAGGGGGGGTGAATAGGGTGATACTATTAATTATAAAAATTTAATGCGGAAGATTGTATAAAATTATTTCAACACAGAAATATCAAAATTATAGCAACATAGATAATAGCAAAATAATAAATGCAGAAATAAAACGACACAGAATTTACCCAGCTTGGGCAAAACCCTACCTAAGTGCTGCCCCCAAGGTTTCTACTAGAAATTAAGCAGTTGGACGCTTATGCACGTAAACTCGTAACACCTGCTATTGACTAGCCTTAACTCTACGCTCAAAACCCTACCACAACTCAACCACTAAGTTGCGAATTATCAAACTACGCCACGTAGTTTGTCCTCTATTCACACAACTAGAAATTACAACTGTTTACAAGAAGAATTTAAATTTGAAAACAAATTAAATAATAAAACCATAATTATAAGCCCTAAGTAAATATGGCCCAATAAAAAAATATCCCCTTCTTAGTTTTAATATGTCAGCCTGCTTTCTTTTTTGCTTAAACAAAGGACTGCAGCTTTGATCTCGTTCCTCTTTTGCTCTGAAATTAGGGCTTTGGCCTTGCGTTCACTCCTGTGAGATTAACTAGGGCTTCGTCCTTGTCTTCGCTTCTGTGAGATTGGCTAGGGCTTCAGCCTTGTCTAATTAGGGCTTCGGTTATCAAAGAACCCGATTGATTGTTGACCGATTATAGTATTTCTTCTGGTTTACTTTGGCAATCGATCATCTCCTTGCTTCGAACACAGATCCTTTGATTTTGAGTTCAACTGTGAATACAATATGTAATTTGCGTTTTTCCTTCAGTCGCGGTGTATTGGTTCATGTTATTATTGAGGCAGAACATATTGTATATATGTCTTAGATCTTGGACATGTGTGCTTCATGTAATCTGGGTATAGATTTGGTTTCACTGTACTTGATCCTCTAAATTGCTTGTAGTTGTGTTGACTTTGTTTGCATTTTTGCTCTTGTTTGGTTTGTGGTGCACTTGCTTCTCTGACATGTTCTTGTGCTTGTGCACGTCACTTTTCATTTTGATTTCACTTGAACTTCATCTTGATTTTTGGAATTGCACCTGTGTTGAATCCAGTTAGTAGCTCGGGTTTGACCTTATGCTCACCTGACCCTGTAACTTTATCAAGTATATATATCGGTGTGCACGGCCTTGTGGCATGTACAGTGATACACTATGCATGTCACAAGTTGTTCGTGTATGATGAATACAAAATTAAATGATGATGAATAACCCAAATAACTGAGGCAAACATTCTTTTTAAAATCCACATTTTATTTTGTACTGCAAAAATATTTTCTTTTCAATTTTACTGCGTCAAAATTTATTTTGCAGATTGCTCAGACGCTGGATTCAATCTACAATGAAGTTTAAGATAAATTACGAGTGAATGAGCGGTATGTAGTGGGGACATTTGTAAATGAAAGATTATGATGTAATTGAATTTGTATTGTAATCAAAATTGTATATGTATAGTGAGAGCTTGAATTTGTACTATTCAAAATTGTAATAAATATTTGTTTGAATAAATATCTATTTGAATTTAAATTTCGTGTTATTTATTTTATTCACCAAATATTTTTTAATTATGTGAAAAATAAAATAGTGCATTAACAAATACATTTAAATGAATATATATATACATACATATATATATATATATATGTTTATTATCATCAAACAAAAATCATATACTCGCATATTCAACAATCTACCCCATTTGATGATAAAAAACATATATTTAAGATTTTGAATTTGTTAAATGTATTTGATCATTCAATTTGCTCCCCCTATCTGAATGCTACCTCTCTACACAAAGCCCCCCTTTATATATGCATACAATATGCAAATGAGCCTAGATGCAAATAGAAAACACAAAATAAAATATTTGATCATTATTTATCAAAATCTTAAATTTTTCTCCCCCTTTTGTTATCAGCAAAAGAGTAATAGTATTAGAAAAATAAAGATACGGTGATAGACATTAATAAAATATTAATAATTAGTCAAGAATAAATATTAAGTTTCAATATTAAAATCAAACAAAAATCATAAATACTCTTATTGACGCATATTCCACTTTAGAGTGAAGGAATGATATCATCATAAGAAAATATAGTTATGTCTATTTGTGGTGTATTTATTTTAGGAAATTTGAATAACCACTAACCATGCATAACCGCTGGGACTTTTAAATTAGATTAGTAGTATTCCAATTTTTTATTAAAAAATGAATTCAAGTATCTTCTAACCATGCATAACCGTGAGGAATTCTAAATGGGATTAGAATCAACTTGTTTATTTAATCAATCAATTTGGATGTGCGTTCCATACAAGCATAACCGTGAGGACTTTTAAATGAGAGTGAATACTTTGGATTTATTTTTTTATTTTTTTATTTTTTATAATAAATTCAAAAATGAATGATTTCCCTTTAAACTACCACATATTGACATACTATAATGGATTATGATGAGTGATGGTCGATAGAAATATGATAGAAATAGAAATGGTCATAGAATATTTATCACTAAAAAGTTTTTATAACTCTTGTTTAAATTTTTAACGAAATTTACTAATTATACCGTCTTAAGTTATAATATATGATTAATATCAACACTCATCACTTTTTCAATTACTATTTACTTTTCTGATAATTAGTAGGGAGAAAAAAATTGTTAACTAAGTAGAAAATCAAATTTCTAAAACACCTAAGCTGAGACGTAGTTTACAAAAACTATTTTCTCGTAGGGGTTTTGTAAAATTGTCTGCCAACTGAGAATCGATTGAAATGAAATTTATGCAGATATTTTCCTTGGAAATATGATCTCTAATGAAATGATGTCGAACATCTATAATTTTGTTCGTGAGTGATGTACAGGATTATTTGTGAGATCGATTGCGCTTTTGCTATCACACATTAGTGGTACACTTTAAAATTTAGACCATAGTCTTGCAAAGTTTGTATCATCCATATGATTCGAGCAGAGCAACCACTTAGAGCAATATACTCTGCCTCTATGGTGGATAACGCAATACAATTCTGTTTTCTACTTGACCATGCAACTAATGAATGTCCTACTAGTACTTTTTCTATCAACTAGACTTCCAGTATAATCCGCATCTGAAAATCCTTTTAATTCAAAATTATCATTTGTTGGATACCAAAGACCAAACTGTGGGGTATGCAACAAATATTTTATAATTCTTTTAATGACTTCTAAATGAGATTCTTTTGGGTTGGATTGAAATCATGCACATAAGAAGATAGAAAACATGATGTCAAGTCTAGAAGCGGTAAGATAAAGGAGTGATACAATCATACCTCTATATTGCTTTTGATCAACTTCCTTACCTTTTTCATCATTGTCAAGTTTAATTGTTGTGCTCATGGGGGTTCTTACTGGTTTAGCATCTTTTAGTCCAAAATTGTTGACGAGTTCCCTAATATATTTTATTTGAGAAATGAATGTACCTTTATCGTTTTGTTTGACTTGAAATCCTAAAAAGAATTTTAACTCTCCAACCAAGCTCATTTCAAACTTTTCCTGCATAACTTTTTCAAATTTCTCATACTACGAATTTTTAGTAGCACCATAAATGATGTCATCAACATATATTTGAACAATCAAAAGATCATCGTTTTCATGTAACAGGAATAGTGTGGTGTCTACGTAGCCCCTTTTGAACCCATTTTCAAGAAGATAAGTACTAAGGCATTCATACCAAGCTCTATGAGCTTGTTTTAATCCATATAATGCCTTTTTAAGCTTTTATACATGGTTAGAATATTCATGACTCTCAAAACCTTCTGGTTGTTCAACAAATACATCTTCTTTTAAAATTCCGTTAAGAAAAGCACTTTTAATATCCATTTTTCTTAGTTTAAATCCTTTGTAGCAAGCAAAAGCTAACAATATCCTAATTGATTTTAGTCTAGCTACTGGCGCGAAAGTTTCATCAAAGTCAACTCCTTCAATTTGATTATATCCTTTAGCGACTAATCTAGCTTTATTTCTAATCACATTTCCAGATTCATTATATTTATTTTTAAAAATCCATTTTGTTCCTACGAATGGATAATCCTTAGGTCTAGGTGCTGGACTCCAAACGTCATTTCGCTCAAATTGATTTAGCTCTTCCTGTGTAGCCATAACAGTTTTCATCATTAAGAGATGTATCTGTGTCTTTGGGTTCTATTTCTGAAATAAATCCACTATATAGACATAGATCACACAGATTTCTAAAGGAGGAACGAGTTTGAACACCTGTGATAGGATTTCCTATTATCAATTCTGGAGGATGATCTGCTTTGAATTTCAATCTCTTTGGATCTAGATTCCCTTTTGTTGTTGCAGTTTCTTCTGGGTTTTCATTTTCATCTTTTCGTTCTCCTCTTCAACATTTTTTTTGACCATTTCCTGTTCATTAATGCCTTCATCAAATTTCACATTGATTGACTCCATAATTGTTTTTTTCCTTTTGTTGTAGACTCTATAAACTTTGCTTCTAGAAGAGTATCCCATGAATATGCCCTCATCCGCTTTTGCTTCAAATTTTCCTAATTGATCACCTGTATTGAGAATATAGTACGGACATGCAAATACTTTGAAGTAAGCAATGTTTGTTTTATTTCTGAACCATAGCTCATAGGGTGTTTTGTTAAGAATCGGTCTAATCATAACTCTATTCAATACATAACAAGCTATATTTACTGCTTCTGCCCAAAAATGCAAAGGTAGCTCATACTCATTTATCATAGACCTAGCCAACTCTTGCAATGTTCGATTCTTTCTCTCAACTACATTTTGTTGTGGAGTACGTGGTGCAGAAAATTCATGTTTGAATCCATTTTCATCATAAAAAATTTCAAATTTGTAATTTTCAAATTCTCCACCATGATCACTTCTTAACGAAATAATAGGAACTCCTTTTTCATTTTGAACTAATTTTGTGAAGTATGAAATAGTTCCTGATTTTTTAGCTGAGAAATATACCCATGTATATCTTGAGTAATCATCAACTAACATAAAACAATATTTCTTACCACCTAAGCTAGCAGTGTCGTTAGATCCAAACAGATCCATATGAACTAGTTCAAGAACTCTAGAAGTGCTTACATTGTTTTTGGCATCAAAAGATGATTTTTTAAGTTTTCCCAAGGTACATGCTTTACATAAATTTTCTGTTTCGAAATCATGTGATGGCAACCCTCTTACCAAATTTTTTCTTTTCAATTTGTTTAACAAATTCATGCTAGCATGCCCTAATCGTCTATGCCATAAATTTACTTTTATATCCTTAGCTACCAAACATTTTGAAAGAGTGAGATCATCAAAAGATAGAGAATATATATTGCCTTTCCTCTTACCTGAAAATAAGATTTCTTTTGATGATTAGTCAACAATTTTGCACAAGTCAGAATCAAAAATAACATTCATACCTTTATCACATAGCTGGCTGATTGATATCAAATTGTGGTATAGATTTTCAACATATAGTAAGTCATTTAAGGTAAATGTATTGTTACCTACTTTAACTTTACCCACAATTCTACACTTGTCATTGTTACCTATTGTAACTCTGCCACCTCTGTACTTTTCTAGGCTAAGAAACTTTGATTTATTGCCTGTCATGTGCTTGAAACACCCAAAAATCCAAGTACCATTGTTGTTGTTTCTTAGCCTGCCAGCATACCTACACAAGAAGAGAGTTTAATGACCTATTTGTTTTTATAGGTCCATGATTGTTTGTGGTAACTGATTTTGAAAAATAATTTTGTGGAGACCAAAACTATTTATATATGTTCCTTTTGGCACCCAAATTTTTTTAACTTTGAGAAATTTTATATTTTTGTGCCTTTTGAAACCCAAATTGGAATCGTTTTCACGTGTTTGGGTTTATTCCAACAATTATTTTGATTGTGTCCAAATTTTCTACAAATTTCGCACATTGAATTGACTTGATTAATTTCATTTTTAACATTTTCAGATTGATTATATCCAAAGTCCTTGCCTAACTTTATTAATAGTTTTTTTCCTAATAGCATATTCAATGATTTTTCACTTTTTGAAAATTTTCCTAAAGTCGTAGACAATTGTTGGACTTGTGTTTTGAGAGATTCACTTTCATTTAATAATTGTGTGTAATTTTTAATAGAATTTTCTCTCCTTGTGTTTTCACTCTCTTTCAATGTCAGAATTTTATTTTCAAGTGATTTTATACTAATTTATGATTTTTTAAACTTTTCTTCAAACATTGGACACTTGTCACACTTAGGGCACTTGTTTTGATAGTTTTTAAATAATTGTTCAAGCTTTTCATTTGCTTGTGTCAAACTATCTCTTTATGATTCAATTTTAGCATATTTCTTCCTAAGACGTGCAAAGCACCCATTTACCTCATGAAAATATATAAGTAATTCTGAATGAGTAAGTTTTGTTACCTCACTTGGCTCGTCATCATCACTGTCGGTTATTTCACCATGAAGACACAAATTAGCTTTTTCACTCTCACTGCCAGTGCTATCACTTCCATCTTCATCGCTTTCATCCTAAGTAGCTGCAAAACTTCTTTTCAATTTCTTTCCTTGGTTGAGTTGATTTTGGGGACAATTTGGCTTGATATGACCGGGTTTATTGCACTTGTGACAAATGATTTTCTGCTCTTTTGGGTTGTCTAGTGCTTTGTTTATTCTTCTCTTTACTTGATGATTTTTGGCCGGATTGCCATATTTGTGATTCCACTTTTTGAATCTTCTTATTAATAGTGCTAGTTCTGCTTCACCATCATCATCATCTTCACTTTCAGTTCCCCCTTTAAGAGCTATTGATTTCTTTCAAGTGTCTCCTCCTTCACGCTCCTCCTTGAATTTCATCTCTAGCTCGTAAGTGGTGAGGTTTTCAATGAGTTCTTCAACTTTCATTTGTTTCAAATCTTTTGATTCTTGAATGGCAGCTACTTTGGCTTCAAAACTTCGTGGAAGGACTTTGAGGATTTTTCGGACTATCTCCAGTTCTGTGTATGAATTCCAAGAGCCTTTGATTTGTATACGATATTGGAAAGTTGTCCATACATCTCTTTAACATTTTCTTCCTTCACCATTGTGAAGTTCTAATATTCGCTGCTCAGCATGGCAAGGCGAGATTCTTTGACTTAAGACGTTCCTTCGTGAGTCACTTCGACTGTGTACCATATTTCCTACACAGTTGAACAATGTGAAACACGATTAAATTCAAATTGATCCAATGAACATATAATAGAATTCATAGCTTTAGCGTTAGAATTTTGTAATTTATTTTCTAGCTTTGTCCATTGATCCTTCGGTTTATTTATTTCCTGATTGTTTGCAATTATAGTTGGTGCTCTATACCCAGTCTCAACAATATCCCAAGCATCAATGGTTTTCAGAAAAAATTCCATCCTATTTTTCAGTTAAGCATATTCACCATTGAACATTGGTGGCCCAGCTATGGACTGACCCTCCACAAAAGCATTATTAAAAGAAGCCATTATAAAAATTCAAATTTCTTTAAAAAAATTGGTTTTTTGAAAAATCAAACTTTTTAAAACAAAATTGGCTTTTGTTCCTAGCTTTGATACCACTTGTCAACATGAATTAAACTTGTTTATTACAGTTTGGTTTTTACCATGCTTTTTTGAGTCTGTGCATTTAATTCCCATTTGCTTCGAGACAGTTTCACTTGCATACTGTCTGGTTCATATTGCATTTCTCTCTCTGTTAAACTATTTATTCAAGTCTGCATATATGTGCAAACATACATTTGTATGTGTGTATGCATGTGTTGTGTTGCACCCGCTATTGTATTGTGTCCATATATATTTCCACTGAAAATGTTGTATGCTTCTTCATGTTGTTTACTGCATATCGCTTTGAGCCTTCTTTATGTTGACATTGTCTGTTCATTTGTGTTGGGCATTGATGTGAATTGTGCTTGCATCTGCAGTGTTGTTTCATTGAGTTTGGTCATTCATTGTAGCTTGTCTGGTTGTCATTGTGTACATGTTCATGTATTCATTTTGAAGTATGGCTGCATATATACATGCTGTTTCACACATGTATGCATCTGACTTTGTTTGAAGTTGCACTGGTTGTCTTCTTTTAGCCTTGCATTGTTGGTTCATCACTTGTGTCCACTACATACTTTGTTTGCATCAATGAGACTAAAGACTGCAACCATACATGAATCTCCAAGCATTGCAGACTACATAGTCAAACTACACCATACCAGTTCAAACATGAAGTGTAACTACACATACCAAAGTGAAGCAAGAAGAATTCAATGTGTAGAGGGTCAAGGAAATGTACAAAGGAATGCTATAACAGCAGTTTCAAATCAATGCAGCATATATATATATATATATATATATATATATATATAACAAGCATACTGCACAGTCAAACTACAACGGATGTGTAGTCATATGAAGACTCCAAACAGACCACTTCTAGTAAGAGTAAACAAAAAGGCAGTGCAATAGGATTCAACTCGAGTACACGTGAAAACAAATGAACTTAACATCAACGAAACTCAAGTCAAATACAATGTAAATGTACAAAGACTCCAAGTCTTCAAGCATTTCAAACTCGAAGCAACATAACATACAGTCACAATGTGTTGGCGGCAAAGACCAGCAGAGTTTCAAACATGCAGTGACAATAAATGCATAGCCACAATAATGCAGAACTACTCCAGATGGAGATATACAAGATGATAGCACATATATACATACATGAATGCATATATATGCATGCAAGCAATCAAGTACAGTATCAAAATCATAGTAAAAAAATGCCGTGCAAAAGTGTAGATTGCAGTGATGCAATAATCACAACAGAATTAAATTCCAAAATCAAGTTGGAGCCGTGTTAATCAATATCAAAGAAAGTCATGTTTCAAATCAAAGTCAGAGACGTGATGACCAGGAAAAGATCGAACAGCTCAAAATTGAAGCCGTGGCAATCAAGGAAACAAGCGAGTTCAAAATCGATGCTGTGAAAATCAAGTAATCAAATATACACGAATTGGAACAAGTCAGAATCAATCTCAAGCATCCAAGCAACATCGACCAGCCAAGCAAGAGCAATTGACAAATTCAAATAACTCCAGACGAAGGAAAATACAAGGGATCGAACCCTATATAAACACTAACATCATCGGCAGTTTTAATCATCGAGTTCAAGTATTTAAACCAGAGAGAGAAAGGTTTAAATTACATATCGGAATCAAAGTCGAACTCAATCAAATAGAAGTAGCCGAAAGCATTTCAAGAGACGATCAATCGACGGAGCAAGGAAATCGAAATCAATTATTCGATCGATCTAATTAAAGTCGAAGTCTTCGAATTTATTCCAAGCCCTAATTACAGAACGAAGAGGAAAGAACGAGGCCGCCATTTCACAGAGCAAAGAGGAATAAAGATATAAAAGAAAAAGGGGGCCGGCCTTTCTATTGTTTTAATTTGAGCTTAACTATTTAAATTAGGGTTTTATTTAAATTTGTTTTAAATTCTTCTGTTAAACCATTGTAATTTCTAGTCATGTGACTAGGGGACAAACTACATGGCGTAGTTTGAGAATTCACAACTCAGTGGTTGAGTTGTGGAAGGGTTTTGAGCGTAGAGTTAGGTTAGTTAATGGCGGGTGTCGCGAGTTTACGTGTGTAAGCGTGTGACTACTTAATTTCTAGTAGAAACCTTAGGGCAACACGTAGGTAGGTTTTTTCCGAAGTTGGGTAAATTCTATGTCGTTCTATTTTTGCATTTATTCTGCTATTCTTTGTGCTGCTATTATTTTGATATATCTGCGTTGAAATAATTATATTAGCCTTTGCAATAATTTTTTATAATTGATAGTATCACCTTATTCACCCCCCTCTAGCGTGAAATCGATCCTACACGGGGAAGATCTCTCTTTTACCAAATTTAAAATCATTTATAACCTCCATTATACATTTTTAAGCCCTTTTAAACCATGCAATTATTTGTAAAACTCCTTTTACAAATTTCTAAACCCATTTCTGAAATTCATTTATAAATATCCATCCATTTATAAACCTCTTTATCTTGTAAATAATCTCCCTTTAAATCTTCAAACAATTTTATAAGCACTTCTTATAAAACTCCAAGTCCGTTTGCAATACCCTATTTATGAGTTTTGAAACCATCATAGATAAATTATTATCATTAACTTTTAACCTCTTAAAAATAATAATTAATAATTCAAACCAATGTGGATAAAACAATCGTTAATCTTTACCATATAAGTAATAATAATTTATTACCAAAATATTATTGATAATCATTATTATTAATTACAAACCACACTAATAATTTAAATAATTAACCCTTCAAAATATTTAAATATTAATAAAAAACTTTAAACGATATTAACATGAATAACTAACTTTTGGAACATAATATATTTCCTTGATAAAAATTCATACTTAAATCTTCAACCCTATAATTCCCATGTTTATAAAACTATACTTGAGAATCTCTTTCCATTTTATAAAAACTTCTTTTTATAAAACCCATTTATTTATGAACCCCACTTATATCTCTATTCCCCTTATGAATCTCACTTCTCCATAATTTTCATTTAAAAACATCAATCACCATCTGTTTTAATACCACTTCCATATAGATAAATTACTTTTATAAATTCCTTTCTATTTATAAAAATATTGTTTAACATTCCAAATTTATCCTTGCCTTTAATTTCCAACATAGAGTCAATTATTTCTAAAATATCAGTCTGTATCTTATAATAAATCCACCATTTGATTTATTTTCCAATTTATTCAAGAAAAATAGCATCCTTAAATTTGTAAACCCCGTTTATAAATTCACACTTTTTAACAATATATAGTTTTATAAAACTTCACCTCATTTATAAAATATTTCTTCTATAAATTATCAAACTTACAAGTCTCACATTCGTAATTAATCTTTCATATATGTACTCATACATACATACATACACATATATATATATATAAATATATTACTTTAAATAAAATGGTCAATAATATCAATATCAAATTATTTCTATTTTTCTTTATAACATATCCATTTAATATAAAAGACAAACCTATTTAAGATTTTAAAAATCTTTATCTTGCAGTTTGAAAATCTCTACCTAAGATATTTTATAAAACTATCAATTTATAATATCTAAAAATCACACTTTCATCTTAGAAAAATTATTAAAACAAATTTTTTTTCCAAAACCACTTTGAAATACCTTTTAAAATCAAATCATTATTTTATAATATATTAAAATAGCAAAAATGAGGCCCAGTGCTTCTAAAGCACTAATTAAGCAAAACCAAATTCATGCCATCAATATGGCATAAAACAAATCATATATCACTGTATATATGAAAATAAAATCAATAGTGTGAGGAACCCCATTGGATCCCTCCAACTTGTCCCCTACATCACATACAATATATAATCATAAAAATATAAATCAACTGCTTCGAGGCGGGATTCTCATCTGCTCCAATAGGCAGGAATATATCCAATCCAACTAACAATAATTAGTAAATTATCCAAACAGTCAATAATTATCAAAATAAATATCCAAACATCCAATAGATAATTTTTAACGACTAAAAATATTCCTGGTTAACCAAAAGGGTGAGATTAACGCACTTTGATTTTTAAGTCATCAAAACATTCAATTTTGAATTAAATTTGAACGGGAGTTCAATTTTAACCCGAAATTCAAACTTGCTCCAAATTCATCCAGTCCAACACCATAGCGTAGTCCTCACTGATATGAACACAACGCAACTTTCCACACTCGAAATGGACCTCGTAAGAGAAAGTTACGAATTATTCGACATTCGATGTAATTAATTATAATTAACTTAACTTAAATAAAAATTTAAACTTACTTCACTTTCCCTTTCCAGCTCATCTATGCTTCAAGCTAAGAAACCCAACACGCTGATGCTTTCCATGATCGCCACCGCCTCTATGCTCCACCGGAGTTTGATCCAATGAGGCCACCACCTTCACCATCACGTGTCGCACCTACGACAACTTCCATGCTAAGCTCGGTCGACCAAAGTGCCGCTAAGGCATGCCCTAGCATGAATGAACGCAGCCCCCTTCCACGTGCCCAATCGTCGATGATTCGTCGATCCCACCGTACAAAATGTAAAGGAGATCGAGCACTTCTTTTTCCTAGTTGAAGTCGATACGTAAAAACACGTGGATTGAGAGAAATCAAGAGGAGAAATAGGTGAATTTTTGGCCATTAAATTTCAAAAATGGGGTGGTCGAAGAAACTAGGGTTTGGATTGCAAAACTAAAATCTTCAAGTCCTTATATAGAAAATTTTATGACACTATTCACACCTTAAAATTTGGAAATCCAAACGAAGCGTGCTACCTGGCATTCTATACGTTATACCCCTATTTCGAACGTAATGGAACTAGTTTTAGGACCCAATTCGATCATATGCAGAAGATCACTTTCTAGACCCAATTATATTACATAATTTCTGAAATTAATTTCTACACCTTTCGAACTCACATGACCAAACGATAAGGTCAATCACCACGAAATTTGACGGCATATGATAATTCACTATTACGGATCCGATGAAACTAGTTTCGTCGAAATCCAAGACAGTGCCTCGAAAGGCCATTTTTGAACGTTAATTAAAACGAGTAATTTCCAATTTCAATTAATCACTTTTAAAACCAAATTAAAAGTTTACTATCTGCCTTCTTATTCAATTAGAATTTAAATCAACTTTCGAAATCATTTTCATTCACACTAAATTCAAGATTCAATTATTTAAACGATTTCAAATATTAGATTTAACAAGTTAATTATCAAATAAATCGCTATATTTGGAATTCAAGTAATTTAATTTATAAATATTACTTTTCAATAATTAAAATAAATTGAACATTCTAAATTCAAATGACTAAAATTCTGGGTTGTAGCACTCTTTCCCCCTAAAAAAGAATTTCTTCCCCAAAATTACCAAGGTAGCTAAAATATCACAAACCCGCTAACTTTTCCATAGTTTAAAATAAATTACCAATTTCATTTAAACCTTTTAACTTTCGAAATCAATTAGTTAAAACTTTCTTCTTAGTCTTCAAATCAATTCATGGTTACTAACTAATACCACTCAAAGCTATAAAACAAAAATCCAAAATTTTAAGTTATTGAAAATTTTCTCAAAATTCTCAAAAAAATTACAACGCCTTAATTTTTTGAAAATTTTTACCAGCGTCTCCTTTGCACAGCTTCATCGTAAAAATTTACAATATATGTATAATTATAAATATACATCTTCTAACATCCCGCCTTTTTGTACGCTTTAAATCGACGATAAACCACACACGTCAGACTTAAAACATACAGAAGGAAGGATTGTTATTGGGGTGATAAGAAAACGCAGAGAAGAAAAAACAAAATAGAATTTCACAGCGGAATGACAAAATATAATAATCAAATAATAGTTCATGAAGCTGTTTTACAAAACATTTGATTATACTTATACATCACATATCAGAGTTACACATACCAGAGAATAATAAATAATCCAGCGGAACAGTATGAATGTAGTGGAATATTATAAATAATAATAGTAATACAATCTTCGTCTTCGTCCTCCAGAAATAAGATCTTCAAACTCTGAAATGCTCAGACTGACCCGAGCGAATTGAAAAACAAAACACTCAAGTCGGAACTAAAAGATCTTATGTAAGTTAAATCAACGGTACAATATGAGTGGAACGATGTCAGAGATGTTTACGGGATTTGACATCTCCTATCCAGTGTCAAGCGTGAGTGCAGTAACTCAAGAGATGCTCGGGATTCACATATCCTAAGGATCCATTAAACTATTTACTATGTAGTAATATTTCGCCATTATAATAATGTCTATAGTAAGATAAACTTATTTTTAAATAGCGTTAAGGCTTTACATTTTCCACCTTAACACGTAATAGTCCCAGTAGTCCATCCGGTATCATGGTCCCTCCTGATCGGAAAGCCACCAAAGGATACCATATGGGCTACGGGAGAAAACCAAACCCGTACAAGGCGCACTAGGGTAGGTGACATGGCACACAAGGCAATGCCAGGGTAGATATACCAATTACGCATCCGGGCTGGTGGTAACGCGTAGCAGTTACCACCGCACTCCTCGAGCCATACCCCTAAAATTCAAAAATCAAAAGTATCCACCAAATCAATCCAAAGTCAGAATATAATATCGAAGGAGTGTGTCCGATAAGAGGGGTGACCTCCTTGGCTCGAGAATCGCTCCTATTTTAGCCACCTTATGTCAACTCACAGGAGTCGGGTCCACGTATATACCTTAATAGAACGTCGCCACCATCCTACTTCATTCTGGAATCTCCACCGCGTACACGGTTGTTAAAGTGGTTTTCGGAGTTGGCAGAGAGTATGACAACTTCTGATCCCGATCTCTTCAACAACCAAACGTTATTATAACACCGCGATCTTTTCAAAATAATTTATACTTCCAAACCAGAGTATAATATCCATTTCAAAACCATATAAATAAGATATCATTTCCATTTCAAAAACCAAACTATATGATATCATTTTATTAAAACCCAAATCAATAAAATATCATTTTTATTTCAAGTATACTTTCCAAAAATCATCGCACTCTCAACATTACAACGCTTCGAAATCATAACCCATGGAATATAACACTTTCTAATCATAATAATTTGAAACACAACTTCCACCACTTAAATGGTTTAAATATTAAAAATACTTTATATAATATAGCTTCTTCAATTTCACAAATCAATTCCAAAACAACAAGAATTTCTCGATTTTAAATTTAACCAAATCCCAAATCATAAATTTTAATTCAATTCAGGTTCCAATAACAATTCCAAATTTATCAATTTCAAAACAGATTTGATCCATAGAATAAACCATTTCGAATTCAATATATTTCAAATTTTAAGTATTCAACAATTTCAAAACTAAGTTTGGTAATTTCATACATATACATATATATATATATATATATATATATATATATAATTTTCTATCATTTACTTTTGAAATATTTTACTTAATAAATCCATTATCATTTAAATACAACCCAAATTTCAAATAACTAAATATTTCCTCTAATTTATTTATATTCGAAATATTCATTTAATTCACTTTAACCCAAAATCAAGTGATTAAATCATACCTTTTAAATTTTCAAATTCAATAAATTTCAAATTTATCCTCCAACCTTAATTAATTTAAATCATTATAAACTCTATATTAAAATAAAATTTAAATACTTAA
This sequence comes from Allium cepa, assembly GCA_030765085.1. NCBI lineage: Eukaryota > Viridiplantae > Streptophyta > Magnoliopsida > Asparagales > Amaryllidaceae > Allium > Allium cepa. The sequence continues at coordinate 997,375,632 of CM060928.1, forward strand.
CCATATTATCTTCTATAAAAATTAACTTATTATTAAGCTTATTCTATACCAAAACAAATTATACATAGCTTAAAATCAAGGATAAAATAACATGTATATAATATCTAAAATCGATATTTAACTAAACCACATATTTCTTTACAAAACCATAAAAATAATTTCAAAATATTTTTATATATAGACCACGGTGTCTGTATATAATTTTCTATCCCATGGTCAAGTGATACGGATATTTATCATTTCAATCCGCAATTTAAAATATAAATACGGTTATATATCATTTCAAACCGCAATCTCGAATGAAATAAAAATCCATAACAAACTTGCAGCTTATAACAATATAAAATACAACATCCATTCATCCAATATCAATCATCAAACATTTATCACAATCGTGATCCAATTCAATCAGAACATCAATACAGAACATATAATAAATTACAGGTATTTACTAGCAGTTTATATTCAATAACAAATTAAATAATTAGTTTATTAAAATAAATTCAAATAAACTGAGATGATGATTCAAATATGCCAAATAGTCACAAATAAATTTCTAATCACATTATAAATCAGTTTAACAAACATAAGAAATTTTAGAAGTTGTGAGTGGGTTAAAGTACTCACCTTTTGAATTTAAATTGAATTTAGATCCAATTTAAACCTAAAAATTGAACAGTCTCAAAATTTGTCCAAACCAGCGGTAAACTGTCCGGAATTTTGATACGATCCTAGTGGAGAAAACCGTGCGTGGAACGGACCTCGTATGTAAAAGTTATGTATGTTAGCACATTTGAAATTTTTAAATTTAAGTAAAACAAACAACAGCATCACCCTACTGTCCCAAGCCATGTCATCACCCTCAAGCATGCAACCATCCAGACGTTCAAACCCAAAACACTCGGCCACAACACCACGTTGATCGCCAATTCCCCTTGCCTCCGGCCACGATAGCCGTCACTGCCGCCCCTAAAAGCTACGTCCAAGCCTGCCGTCCCTCTAGTGGCCTTGAGCCCCCCTCCGATCAGCCGAATCGCCGTGCACCGCCATGAATAATATAGGGTTTCGAAACCCTAATCGATTGATTTGAGGTGCCATGTCGCGCAATACAACCTCCGGCCACCATCAAATGACTCCCCACGACAATCTCCACCAAACCCATAAACCAATTTCACTTATTGGTCTCGAAATCAAAAACCGCCAATTTGGCCTTAGGGTTCCGTGATTTCATAGTTTGACCACAATTTTCCGATGATTGAAGAACAATTATGAAAAACAAACACCAGATGCTGATTCGTATCGATGACATCTTCGATTTACATATTTTTTTGAATTTTTTTGAGGAGTTTGAAATATTGATATTGAAATTGGACTATGAAATTTAGGGTTTGCCTGCAACTGAGAAAGAGGAGCAATTGGAATTGTACATACATAAAAATGAACACAAGAAATAGGCTTGGGTTTTTAACAAGGTATATAAATAGGCAGATTGAAATAGAAACAATTGGATCGAATCGGTTTGAAATTTGAACGCTGCAAGGCCCAAAAAGACCGTTTCGTCTCCGAAACGAAAATGGGTCAACCCATGTATCAAAATAGATGTTTTTAAATATTTTAGAATCAATGGAATGGGTTTCAAGTCCTAATTCTGTCGTATGAAGAAGTTATGCTAAAATCAAGTTATTTCAAATTGATTTCAACTGATTTCAATTTAATTGATTTCTAGGCGTTTCGAGCCCGTACGATCCAATGACAAGTCCGATCGTTATGAAACTTCAAATCCTATAATAATTCACCATTTCAGATCCGATGAAAGTGGTTTCGTCGAAATCCGAGTCAGTGGCCAAAATGTCTATTTTCAGTCAATTAAATAAATAAATATTAAATTGAATTAAACCGCTTTCAGTTCAATTATTATTATTTCCAATTTCTATCACTTTGGATTACTTAGTAATTTATAAATATTTTTAAACATATATCTATATCAATTCATTGTTTAATATTTCACGAATATACAGTGTTAAATTCTCATTTCAATAAATTCAGTAGATAGATAAGAATCCCAAAAATTCATTTATTTGATTTTACATCTTGTTGTTTAAATAAATTTATCATCTTATGGGTATAATTATCGTTGGTTATTTATTAAATTAATATTTCCCATTCCATCTTAATTTCAATTAATCATAGTATTTAATTTCATTTATTTACCATTAATCCTTTGGTTATAGATTGAATTCTAATTAATTGTTCTCCAACAAAACTGCCTTGCTTCAATTCTACTCTTTTATTAAGTCTATTAATATTTGTTTGTCTTTCATTACATCAATATTCTCCAAATTTCCATCCCCATTTGTATTAACTACCAAAATTCATTTAATTGCAAATTTGATATTGATTTTTATTAAAGGCTAAATTTATAGACAGCCCATATAAATTGTCACCATTAACTGTTAATCATATTTATAGGTTTATTATTTACAAACAATTGTTACCATTAGTTTCCTAACACTAATTCCATGCAATTACTATTAATCAATATTTTATCCCCTTGGTTAATTCAATACTTACATTTTTTTCTTATATTCAATTGATAACCAAGCATAGCATTCAAATGGCAATGAATTAGAATTTCATTAAGTTTTTTAACAGTTAAATTGGATTAACATTGTTTCATTTTAATTTAGTTATTATTCCGTTATGAAATTACAAATTTTTATTTCCTTAAATATTAAATTGCCAAAATCTTAATAAATTAATAATTTCAAATTATAGAAAATTACGGGTCGTTACACATCTAATCTTCAAGGATGAGGCATCCCGTTGGGAAGAATATAAAAGTACGATATGTAATCTGAGATATGTATCTTTTACTATATTGGCGAGCATATACGATCAATATAATGCAAAAGCAAGCATTGATGCAATGCATACGCAATGCGCACCTACTAAACACCCAACAACCAATAAGAATATATACATAGAAAATAATATCACTAAACCATAACTATATGCAATTTAGTTGAATGTAACAAGAGAACTTATTAACCAAATAATATTCATCCAATTTATTTATTAACAAATCAACTTGCATTTTCAATGTCAAAATTATATACTTATACCCTTCCATCTCTTATTAACATTTAATTTATTCCCATTCAATTGATTGACATTCACTTCATTTCATTCACTTTAATTACATTCAATCTCAGGTTAACAACAATTCATTTACATTCACTCATTTATGTTTCTTATTTTTATCCAACTCATTCATGCCAATTAATGTACATTCCATGTAAATGTGCATTCTGTTAATCTATATAAAGTCAATTTTCATTCAATCCATTTGCATTTAATTGATTTACATCAAATTCAATTATTCTTATTAATTTTTTTCTTACACCCATCTATTCACATTCATTTAATCTGCATTCAGTTTAAACTAAATTCCATTATTCATACTAATTTCACTTACATTCCATTCATTAACATTTACTTATTAATATTCACTTTAAATTCAATTTATGTTTAACACATTTTATTCCATATTCAATTCATTTATGGATCATTTCATAAAATCATTTCATTTTAACTTCTTCTTGAGTCAATTTCCCTTTTAAAATCCATTTATTCAACTCAGCTTAAGTTAAATCCCATTTCAAATCAAATTCAATATAATTAACTCCATTTATTTAAATTTACTTAAGTTTTCAAATCCAAAATTTTCCTTTCTTATATGTACCATTTCTAAACTATAAGTTCAAAAACTTACTATCTTATGTTTTCTCAAAACATTTAGATAAAATTTTAGGAATTTAAATACTTGGTTTTATTTCAAATCATTTTGAAATCATGTATATAAATAACTCCTTTATATATTAAATTTCACTTCTGGAATCTGAAATATAAAAAAAAATTACTGAAACAAAACTTCAATGGCAGTGATCCCTCACTTAGAAAATCGAAAATGAATACTGATGATGCGGTCATCATCGCCGGAATTATTTTCCAGCGACTGAAATGAGTTAATGCTTTCTATTCTCTTTTAAATCCCTTTTTCAAATATTTCTAGTCAAATATTCACAAAATAACACTACTATTATTTCTTCAAAACATTTGGAAGATAATTTCCCACCAATGGAATTTAAATTATCAATCTCTTGTTTTAAACCCACTTTTATTTACAATTCACACTTACAAACATACTTATGAAATTTTCATTTCCTTTACATTTATAAATCACATTTATGAATCATATTTACAAAATCTCACTTCTTATGTAATTCAGTTCACAACCATTCATTATTTAAGTATAATGAATTCTCTATAATTCATACTTATAAATTTATTACCCTATGTAATTCAGTTTACAATTGTTTGTCTTTGTTAGATCATAACAATAACAACTTTTATTAGAACAACAACAAATGATAATAACCAAATATTATCATTTGTTAACATTCAAACACACCATATATAGCTATAATAATTTTTGAAAAATTATTGTTTATATATGAAATTTGATTTAGGTAAAGTTATTTGATTTACCCACTTTTAAAACAATACTGTGTCGGTTTGCCTTGTTTAAGCGTTTAGAAACCCCTATTGATAATGTGGTGTCCCACGTACCGACCAGAGTTCATAAGCCACTCAATAAATAAATTAACACGATATAAAACATTTTTATATCACTAACAAATATGCACTCCTATATATACACTCAAACCCATTCTATGGTCTTGCTTACCCTATCTTAAATAAGTAAATTCCCACCAAAGCTTAGGGGTTCTCTGAGCTTCGATACCACATTATAACGACCATCTTTTCCGTACAATTCAAGCAGACAAAAAACCATAAATGTCCAAACCAAATCAAACAGAAATACGGATAGTTAAGGGAAAGAAAGAAGAAAGAAGAAGAGAAGAGAAGAAGAAGTGAAAAGAAACTAAAAACAACACAGAATCTCACAATCGCAATGGGACAACATATAATATAATATCAATGATTTTAGCAAAAGAGAAACTGTTATATAAATACATCCATTAGGGTACAACAACAGTCACAATTTTCGGCTTGGACAGTTATAACAACATGTCTTCAAAATTGCCGATAATTTCAACAAAAAAGCAGCAGAAATAAACAAACACGAGAATACGACTTGAAGACCTCCCACTCGTCCATTGAGCTCCAATGCATCCAAATAATTTATAAATATGCTCGGTCTGACTTGAGCATTATAATAAAATAACACCTTAATTAGTTTGGAAAATCAGCGTGAGAAAAACTCACCCATTAGATTTTAAAATTCTAGAAAACCTTTGAAAATAAAAAGTATGTCGTAAGACCACGTCACACCTAAACACGGATGTGTTTTTACCTTACGATAACCAATACATATTATATGGAATTCTCCAAAATTATAATACATATATATACACAAATACTTATTAATCTTTGTTACATTAATTAAATACCGGCATAATAGTATAGAACTAAAACTGTAAAGGCTCGTATTGAAAAATGGATTCCATATAATGACTTGGCTACTGGGGTACCTCCCGTCATGGTGCATCAATAGATAAAACAAAACCAAGGTCAAACCTTTCAGCTCCTGCCAACACAGAACCAGCCTACCCCTTACTGGATAGTACTGAATATGATCAGCTCTCCGTTATTATGCCCCGAAGCTTAAAATGAGAGATAATAGCGACTCTAGATAGGGATGATCATACCCTACATGGAAGCGATCCACTTAGCCCTGCTGCATCTCCTATGTTTTAATCATTCCTGATTGATGAGGCTTGAGGCTACGTTTCACCTTTTATATAGCACTTCTCGCTTGGAATACTGATATTGCCTTCCAGGCAACAATACAATACCAGCATTCATCCATACAAGTATGTTTTAGGACTGAACGAAATACTCTAGAGCTCTATCTTCAATTCCGTCATCTTCAAGATGTCTTCACTTCAAAACGCATTCGTTGAATTAAAGTGGTTTCCGGGTAACATACCCAATCTCAGTCTCTTTGAAACAACATTCGACGGTTTTCGGTAAACTCAACCCTGTTCTTTAGAAAATAAACAGTCAAATATAGGGTCGGAGATCACCACCTAACCGTTCATGGATGGATTTAATTATCGTTGTCCTAGAAGAAAGAAATGATATTTACATGCACGGTACAGGATCATTGGAGATGACTATGTCATATCACTCACGTGTTTCTTTATGATATTTTCAAAGTTACCTTTGGGTCTAAATTCTGATAGTTGGTTTTTTAACTATCGAATAACAAACATTCAATCAGGGATTTAATTTCATAGGAAAAACCAATATTTAGTTAAGCACAAAGCAACATTAAGCCCCCTTAATTAATCTTTCATTGATTAAAACCATCTTGTAAAAGCTTGTATCAAAATACTTTTACAAAGTTATATTCACAAACCCTTCTATTTTCAACACTTAAAAACATCCATATACATATCTCATTAGTATAAATATATTTACCAAACACTCAGGAAGATCTCTCTTTTACCAAATTCTAAAACATTTATAAACTTCATAGTGTAGCTTTAAAATTGAAGATGGCAGAGCAACAAGAATAATATATATACTATATATATAAAATAAAAGGTAATAGGTAAAATTTCCTAATATAATATACTTTAAACATGAAATACACGTATACCCAACAGATCATATTATATATAACATATATTAAATAGGCGACAGATCTTACCTAATAAACACGATATATTTATATATATACACACTTGCGCATATATATATACACAGCTGCATGACGCATGAAAGGGGAATGATCAAGGCTGAGGCGAAGCAAGGCGGAGGAGGTCACGTGCACTACGGAAGGGTGCGGCAGAGGAGTCGTACGTGGCGGCATGGGATGATACAGCTCCATCTGTTTTAATACCACTTCCATATAGGTAAATTCCTTTTTATTTATAAAAATATCGTTTAACATTCCAAATTTATCTTTGCCCTTAATTTCCAAAATAGAGTCAACTATTTCTAAAATATCAGTCTATATTTTATAATAAATCCACCATTTGATTTATTTTACAATTTATCAAAAAAATAGTTTCCTTAAATTTATAAACCCCGTTTATAAATTCATACTTTTTTAACAATATACGATTTTTCAAACTTTGCCTCGTTTATAAAATATTACTTCTATAAATTATCACACTTACAATGTCTCACATTCGTAATTAATATTTCATTTATGTACTCATATACATATACATATATATTACTTTAAATAAAATGGTCAATAATATTAATATCAAATCATTTCTATTTTTCTTCATAACACATCCATTTATTATAAATGATGAACTTATTTAAGATTCTGAAATATTTATCTTGTAGACGGAATCTCTACCTAGGATATTTTATAAAATTATCAAATTATAATATCTAAAAATCATAATTCCATTTTAGAAAAATTCATTAAAATGCATAAAATATCCAAAACCAATTTGAAATCCTTTTTTTAATCAAATCACTATTTTATAGTATTTTAAAATACCAAAAATGAGGCCTAGTGCTACTAAAGCACTTGTTAAGCAAAACCATATCCATGTCATCAATATGGCATTCGACAATTCATATGTCACTATATATATGTATATATATATATATATGAAAATAAAATCAACAGTCTGAGGAACCCCATTGGATCCCTCCAACCTTTCCTCCTTCATCGCATGTAATATATAATCACAAAATATAAATCAACCACTTTGAGATGGGATTCATATATAAAAGGCCATTTGCTCTTACATGGAAACGTAATAGGGTCTCATCCACTTCAGTAGGCAGGAATATATCCAATCCAACTAATAATAATTTTTAGTAAATTACCCAAACGGTCAATAACTATCAAAATAAATATCCAAAAATCCGATAGCTAATTTTATCAACTAAAATTATTCCTGTTTAACCAAAAAGGTGTCATTAACACACTTTGGTTTTTAAGTCGTCAAAACATTCCATTTTGTATTGAAATTGAATGGGCGTTCAATTTTAACCCAAAATTCAAAATTGCTCCAAATTTATCCAATCCAACTCCATAACGTAGTGCTCACTCATATGAATGCAACACAACTTGTCACGCTTTAGACGGACCTCGTATGAGAGAGATACGAATTACTTAACATTTCATATAATTAACTATAATTGACTTAACTAATAAAAATTTAAACTTACTTTACTTTCCCTCTCTCCTTCATCCACGCTCCTGGCCGAGAATCCTGTCCACTAATGCTTTCCACGATTGTCGCCGCCTCTATGCTTCACCGGAGTTCAACCCAATGGCGTCGCCGCCTTCATCATCACGTGATGCACCTATGACAACCTCCAGGTCGAGCTCGATTGACCACAGCACTGCCTTAGGCATGCCTTAGCCCAAACGAATGCGTCCCCCTCCCCCACAGGCCCAATTGTTAACAATTTATTGATCCCACCATACAAAACGTAGAGGAGATCAAGCTCTTCCTTTTCCTAGTTGAATTCGAGAAGTAAAAACATGTAGATTGAGAGAAATCAAGTGGAGAAAGAAATGAATTTTCGACCATTAAATTTCAAAAAGGGGCCGGTTGAGGAAGTTAGGGATTGAATTGCAAAACCAAAATCTTCAAGTCCTTATATAAATAATTTATGACAATATTCACAACTTAAAATTTTGAACTCCAATCGAAGCTTGCCACCGGCATTCTATATGTTATACCCCTATTCCGAATGCAATGGAACTAGTCTCAAGATCCAATTTGATCATATGCAAAAGATTGCTTTTTAGACCGAATTATATTATATGATTTCTGGAATTAATTTTTGCACGTTTCGAACTCGCATGACCAAATGATACATCCAATCACTATGAAATTCAATGGCATATAATAATTCACTATTACAGATCTGCTGAAACTAATTTCATCAAAATCCAATATAGTGCCCCGGAAGGCTATTTTTACATGTTAACGAGTAATTTCCAATTTCAATTTGATCGCTTTTAAATTAAAATTCAAATTTTACTATCTTCCTTCTTATTCAAATAGAATTTAAATCAACTTTCAAAATCATTTTCATTCACATTAAATTCAAGATTTAATTATTTGAACAATTTCAAATACTCAATTTAACAATTTAATTATCAAATAAATCGCTATATTTGAAATTCAAGTTATTTAATTTATAAAAATAACTTTCAATATTTAAAAAAAATTAAATATTCTAAATTCAAATGACTAAAATTCTGAATCGTTACATCTTGAAGGCATCCAGCTTATCACTTGAAGTTCCAAAGTGTCCAAAGCTAACTCTGAAAAAATGCCGGGATCTGACCTGAGTATTATAAGAAAATTATACCTGTATCAGTCTGGAAAAACAGCGTGAGATACTCAAATCATATGGATTGTTATATTTATAAAACCCTTTTAAAAGTAAAGGCATCTTGTAAGATCACACTGCACATAAACACATACGGGTTTTTATCTACGATAACCAAACCATTTCAAATAGAAAATTCAGCGAAATTAAAAAAATATCTAGGTTTAAAGTAATATTAAATCATAGTCAAAATGGGTTACATTAATTATATTTAACAGAAAACATACTATACACCTAAGACCTTAAAGGCACGTATTGGAAAATGGATTTCATACAATGCCAAGAAAGCTAGGGTACCACCTGCTACAGTGCACCTTTAAAAAAAATATACCAATGGCCTTACCCAGATAGCCTACAAATTAGGACCGGCCTACTCCTTCCTAGATGGTACCGAATATGTCATCACCTAATTGACTTGCAACCTTTTTCTTGAGGGCTCTAATGCACATACCAAATCCATAAATAGTGATCTTGAAGGGCGATGACCATACCCTAATGGGTGCAACCCACATAGCCCTGCCATATATCCCCTGCTTTAGTCATTTCTGGGTGTGAGACTTGTGGCTACATTTTACCTTTCTAGTAATTCCCACTTGAAATTCTAGCACCGCCCTCTAGGTAAAAATATAATGCTAGCATTCATCTACACAAGTTGTTCAGGATATGAACAAACTGAAGCCACTACTTCTACTACATCCTTTTTGGAATCACCCTTGGGATTAGTAGCAAGTGGCCCTTGCACTTCAAAGAACTCCGTCTTCGATTCCATCATCTTCAAGATGTCTTCAATTCGAACACTTGGGCCGGTTCTAAATGGTTTTTAGATAACTCATGCTCAACTAAACCCAGTCTCTTTGAACCAACAACAGATAGATTTTTGGTTGACTTAATCCCGGTTCTTTCAAAAGTAAGCGGACTGTATAAGAGTGGAGATCTCTAATATACCCCTTAAAGTGAGAGAAGTTTCACTAAAATTTATTCTTCCAAGGGAATCTCAAACCATATGAAATTATGAAGCTTTTATATGATTCCCAAGTCAAAATAGATCAAGTTATCGATAATGGACAAACCACTATCTTGTGTAAGTATATAGTTTGCATATAGAAAATCAAACATCATATACTTATAACTACTTTTCGACTTCAACCCCGTACTATCCCTCGATTAACAATGAAGATGGACAACTTAGCATAGCACCCTTTCTTCGACGTATATCCTTAAAATCCCACATATAGAAATGGGCTTCCATACCTCGAAATGTAGTGTCGAGTATAAGATGAAGTACCTTCCACATACTTAATTTATCGGGACTCATTTATCAAAATTAATCCTCTTATACTTATCATGTTTCTGACATTTTGACTTATCTATCCCTCGCCAAAAATCAAAGTCAAGTAAGTTGGAACATTGGTTGATTTGGCCTTACCTTAGTTAAAATACTACGATTTTAGATCTCACGGATAGAGGAAAATTTACTCATCGGCTTTTAGTACTAAATATAAGATGACTTACTTTCCATAAACATGTCACTATTTTATTACTACTTTATCATATTCATTTTATGTTACTTAATGGCACTAACAGAGAAATCCCTTGCATAAAACGGCCTTTTTTAAAGCAATTGAAAAAATCAACTTCGAAAACTTATTTCTACTCTTCAATTTCAAACTAGTACTTTACATCGGTTAGAAATGAAACCTTCAAGTTGGGATATCGTTACCTACCAAACCTTAACTTAACAACACTTCTGACTTTCAGAATAGAAACTAGTTTCATACCTTGAAGTCTAAAAATTAAAATAGGATCTAAGAGTTCCAGTATGCCTGTACTTAAAAACATTTTTCAAAATCACTTACTTAAACCAAAATTTGATCAAAAAGGCAACATCTTATCCTTTACAAAAGTAAACACTTTTTAATTGATAAATTCCAAACCACTCTAAAACATCTTCCATTTACACAAATGAACCACTTATTTAACGATAAAAAAGTGTTACAGATGAACTTCCTTTCCAATTTCCTAAAATCATTTACTATACAATAATGTTACAACCCATAATCACTTTCCTTTTCTCGAAAATATTTATTCCAACAATAGTGTTGAAATCCATAGTTCCTTCTTCTTTTGAAATTATTTATAAATTTCATTCAAAAAGTTTGAAAATTATATGTTAAAAACGTTTCTTTAAAGATGGTCGCTTTTAACAAAACTTGACTTTGAAATAAAGGAGTAAAATTTAAACCACTTGTTTAAATAACTACATAAAATTTTAAATTTCAAACTTCCTTTTTAATACTTATAAACACATTTGAAAAGACTTTTCAAAATATCTAAATAAACAACTCGTTTTACTTTACAAAAATCTTTAATTTTCAAACTACAGCCATAGCAACTATCGTTGTATGGACCGTAACTTTTAAAACTTATTTATGTAAATCAAATAACTTTTAAACCCCATATTCATTCTATATTTAAACCACTTTTATAACTTCGCAAAAAGTTTTGAAAACAAAAGTCAAGTTCGGAAATTATTTCAAAACACTTTGCAATAAATTGTGTAAGAGTGAGCATGAGATTTCGATGTCGCATAAAACCAACAATGATTTAGTTAACTATAAATAAACAACATTTACTTTTCATATGCACAAAGATTTACATAACCAATAATATATGTAAATAAAAAATCAGCAAGGCAAGGAACCCTTAAGGTATTTTCCATTCATCGAAGTTTTTCCATAGTGACCTATTCGTTATGAACACACTTGGACTTCCGTTCTCTTTGCTTTTATCTCCTACAACATAATGGTATTTATGGCATATACATTCAAGCGGGAATCAACAACAAATAATAATAAATGCACAACACAAATACATACACAACACTATAAGCTAGCACTAAATTATTTCAACATTTTGTTAATTTTGAACTATTTTAAAGTGGGAAATCTCACTTTAATTCAAATCAAGGAAAAACCAAAGGCAACTATAACCACCTCGACCTAGAAACAACATAAGATCTTCCTTTCACCTCGCATTCACAGCCAAAGCCCTTCTTTTCCTCCTAAATGTACATGGCCAAGGGTACTAAATTTGGATCTTGGGGTTGTGATCTTGATGGCTATGCTACTACAAGGATATATAACAATTTTTAGGAGAAAAGAAGGTGTTTTGACTTGGTTTTGAAAATGGAGAAGATGAAGAAGAGAAGAGTAAAGTGGAAGAGAAAATGAAAGAATAAAATGGAAATGAAATTAAAAGTGAAAAGGTAAAGACCATATTCTTTTATAAAATTGCAAAGTGGTAAATTACTAAAATAACTTTCCTTAAAATAAGCCTCTCTTTTCCTTTTAAAAAAACTACTACCATGAATTTACTTATGCACACACTTTCCTTAAGACACTTGTCACTACCACCTTCTTTTACTAATGTCTTTTAAGTATTTTACACTTCAAATAAGAAAGAAATGTCTTTTCTTAGTTTATTAACTTAATTAATTACCTCTTTAATTATACATACTTTTACAACTCATTTTTATTTTACTAAATCATTTATTATATGTATAAGTGTATGTTACAAAAGGGTACATCGTGTGCAACAACATTGAGACAACTTTCATTTGATAAAAAGTCGAAAATCCAAAAAATGATTTTCATTCACATTATCAACTTTTCATTGAATTGTTTATTTTTATAAACAAACTTTGAAAACAAGCTTATCATCATTATTTTTATATAAAAGAGGATTATTTGACCATTGAAAACTATTATTTGAATATTTAAAATTTATCAAATATTCATGAATCAGCGATAAAAATTCTAGATCGTTACAGGATCTCTCTATGAATTTCCGTAGAAATTGCAAAACATAATGAAATTCCTTAGTGCATCTATAGCGATTATCTATATAAGAGCACATTCAAATCCAAGTCCAATCTAAATCGAAGTCCAACTATAACCTACGTGCTTGGTTTCAAGGCTATGCTAACAATTCCATTCAAGTCCATTCCAAGTCCATACATATGGATTATATATGTCATTTGCTTTCAAAAGCAAGAATCGAATCAATATTACAACATATATCAATATCCATTGTAACGGTCCTGAATTTTGAACAATTTAAATGTTAAATATTTAATTAATTTTAAATATTTGAATGATGATTTAAAATAAATTCCTAGTATAACAATGAATTTGGCGAATAAATTTTAAAATTTAATCTATAAAAAGTTGAATAAAAATTTAAATTTGACTTTGGAGTTGAAATTGAATATTGAATTTGTATTTTTAATTCAAACTAATGACTTAGAAAAATAATTTGGATACAAGAATTATTATTTATAAAAATTTATAAATGGGTGGTTAGTTTTTAAACAACATTTTTCTTTTCTTTAAAAAACAAAGTAAATAAAATTTTTATCAAAAACAAATTGAATTTAAAATAAATAAAGAGATACACATAGTTAAAAAAATTCAAACAACAAAATTTACAAAACAAAGCAAAGAAAGTAACAAAACCAATTGGAATTCAAATATATAAAAAATAAACATAAAATAAGAGGAAAAAAATTTGCTGATGGAAGTTTTAATCAGTTAAAATTCTTTTATAAAATTTTGTTAAGTGTTAGGAGTTAAACAGGCTTTAATTTCAATGTTGGCCCATATTTTTATTGGTGCCATATTGTTTCAAGTATACCCGGTTCCTCCATTATCCATTTTCACAAACCCTAAACAAAATCACGAAAGAAGAAAAAAAATGGCGGCTTCGATTCTCATTTTCGTTCCTCTCCGAAACTAGGGCTTGTGTAGGAATCGAAGTGGCCGACCTTCAACAATTGGGGCTTTCGTTCGATTGCGTTGCTCGGCTCGTTCGTCCTCTTTGAAAAGAAATTTGGGCTTTCGTATTCGCTTCGACAAAGGTGAGTTTTTTTCTCACGATTAATTTTTATTCAAGTTTTTAGATTTGTTTGAATTGGGTGTTTGGTTGGATGCTATGATTTGGGGGTTATTTGTTATCATTTGCTCTGATAATTTAATCTAAACTGATATGAACAGATAAGTCTCTGCATGTTTGTTTGTTGGGTGTTATTTGCTATCATTTGCTCGATTTCTTGAATTTAAACTGATAAGAACAGATGCTTTTAAACTGATAAGAACAAATGTTATTTGTAATTTGTTTTTAAATTGATAAGAACAGATGCTATATCAAAAACTTTGCTTGTTTGTTGTTGCTGCATGTGATGGATCTTTGAATCTGGTTAAGGAAAATGTACTAAGGAAAATGAATACTTATGAGTATACCTTGGTTTCTCAATCTATTTGATTGCTTTGTGTATGCTTGGGCGATATAGGAAAATTAAACTTGTTTGCATGCAAGGATTTTGATATATGATTTGTTACTTGATTGTGCATGTTGATGTTTCCAAATAATGGTTCCTGTCTGATTTCAGGAAAGCAAAAGAAAAAAAACTTGACAAACCCCATTTGATTTGTTGCTAGCTTTGCATTGATCAAAGTGTTCAACTGGGTATAGTTCTGATGCATCTAATTGAATAAAAGAAAATTTTTGAATCAAACCCATGACTGCACGCCTGGAAAATGACCTTTCCCTTCGTTGTTCCTTAGCTTTCAGTTTTACAGTAAAGGAAAAAAAATCTTGAATATGTTATGGGATTGTGGCTTGTGCATGTTGATCTTACATAAATAAAAAAAAGGGGGGGTTCAAAGTATCAAAGGGGAAACTGCAGTTTTTAAAAGTTCAAAGGAAAGCCTGAAAATCAAATGCTTGATTCTCTTTACAACCTGAAATCAATTTACCAAATGTGACGCCCCACCTCTATACCCACGCTAGCCAAGAACACTACGGTGTAGTGCTGTCAACTAGCGCGGAGAATAAGGCTGTTGAGGAGCGACCATCCATGTAATTTCTTATCACACGGTGGCTATAAAATAAGAAACAAATATAGAAGTAAGCATAACATGCGAATCAATCACAGATATCCAGATCACAAAGGCGGAAAGAGATATGAATATATATCACATAAAAGTGTACATCAGAGTAGTGGTCTAAAATGATCCACGATCATACAAAAGAATAGCAACGCGTGCTATACAAAAGAATACAACTATGAGTCTATATCTCAAGTGTAAACAACAAAAGCTGCTAATCTAAACAAGTAGCCAAAAGTCTGAGTAGTGAATCACTGGGGGAGGAGTCAAGCAGTAGCACCTATAACATCTCGGTCTGACCCGAGTATTATTTATAAGAAAATAATAAACGGATCAGTCTAGCTATAAATATCAGATGACATGATATAAAATAAAAGATATGGCATAATCATAAAATATCCATACTGACATACTACTATAAGTATGCAATTAATGATCAACAGGAGATCAACCGATAAGAGATAAATCAATATCACAAGAATCTTCTCAAAGATCCAAAGAGGGCATCATACCCTAAACTTGTACTCATGACAAGTCAAAGAGATAAATTCTAGAAATCAACACAAGAAATCCAGAAATCATAAAAAGGGAAAGAGGCCTATCACATGACGGTCCGAAGACCATGGGGAGCTACCCCACATGTGTGAGTGGAATCACACAGATTGAGGTCAAGACTAACCAAAAAGCAGAAAGGTATGTGTGAATGGAATCACACAAGTGGTGTCTAGTCTAACCTTGCAATGAAAGAGACATCGCGCAATTGCTAGTCTAATTCATAAAGCGATCATCAAGATCAACGAGAAGTGTCAATTACACTAAGCTAGTAAATATAGAAGTTTAGCTTCATGTCCCATAACCACTTGCTTAACTTAAATATTTACGAACAAACTGTAAATTTTCACTAATAAAATTGTCACAAGAGGTTCAATCGAACAAGTCCAAGAATTAACCGACGAAGTGAACGCAAGCGTTTCATACCACTTGTTTTACTAAGTCGTTTAATTAGATTTCTCATCCGAGTGAGGTAAAGGCTTGTATATACTAATAGATTGGAAAACGGTTTAAGAAAAGAGCTTTGTTATTAAAAATAGAGTTGAAATCATTTTGTTGAAAGAGTTTTGATATTTACTACTAGTTTTGAAACCTTTATATTTCAAAGTGACAAATCACAGAAGCGATTGTAGAAACAATCAATCACAAAGGTCACATTCGAAGATGTGATAAAAATCCAAGGAAATCAGCTCAGCAAGTTCTGTTGAATATTTTTCAGATAAGATCCCCTACGGAGGGGGGGTCCAGGGGGGGTGGCAACCCCCCAAGGTGGGGGTGCGGGGGCAACGCCACCGCTTACGGGGTTCGACCTGCCCGGTCAGGTCGCGGGGGTCCAGGGGGCAGCGCCCCCGGCGGGGTGCGGGGCAGCGCCCCCGGCGGGGTGCGGGGCAGCGCCCCGACCAAAACGGTACGACCTAGTGAAGACCAAAGGAAGGATAGGATCGAGCGACTTAAAGGGTTTCGACCTAAAGAGTCACGACCTAAAGGAGTAAGCGACCCTAAGAAAACTCGCGGCCTAATCATGGCCGAGCTAAGGTGAGGTGCGACTCAACCAGGTAAGCGACCTAAGGGAGACGAGCGACCTAAGGAACTCGCGACCTAACAATAGCACAGGTCAAGCGACCTAAGGGAGACGAGCGACCTAATTAAACTCGCGACTTAATGGTGTGAAAGGCGTGCGACCTAAAGTGTTACGACCTAAGGGTCGAGCGACTTAGTGGAACAAGGTCATACGACCTAACGGAGTAAACGGTCGAGCGACCTAACAAGTTATAGGTCATGCGACCTAGTGGGTTAACGGCCTAACGACCTAAGGGTTATAGGTCCAACGACCTAGCGGGTTAGAAGGTCATGCGACCTAAAAATGGAAGGCAAGGCCGAGCGACTTAAAGAACCAAGGCCACACGAGTTAAGGCCTAACGGCCTGACGACCTACGACCTAAAGGCCCACGACTTACGACCTAAGGAGCCAGAGCGAGCGACCTAAGGCTGTATAGGGGATTTAAGGCCAGAAACGACCTAAGTGTTTGCGACCTAACGACCTAAAAGCCCGCGACCTACGACCTAAGAGCCATACGACCTACGACCTAATTCCGAGTGCCGAGCGACCTAACGTTGTAGGCCATTTTAAGGTCGGAAACGAGCTATTTTGAGGCCGAGACTTTTCCACGCGAACGACCTAGCATAGGCAGAACGACCTAAGTGCAGAAAATTCACCAAAACGCTAAAAATTGGAGTTTTTCGCCAATCCAATCGAAACCAAATGCTAATATGCATGCAAAAGTGATAGGGAATCATTCCCAACAGTCCAATATGGTTATAGACTAGAATTGTGAGATAAAAATCTCACCTTTGCCCCAAAACCCAATGAAAATGAAGAACAAAGCTTGAAGGAAAATGGAGAAGCAACCACAAGCTTGAATCCGATGTCTTCTTCTTGAATTTGGAGTTGAATGTTGGAGTTGCAATAAAACAAAGACTTTGGAGTTTTAATTTCTCATTCCATTCACCATTTTTGTTGAAGCTTTAGTGTTAGGAAATGAAATGAAGCAATGAAGAAGAAGGGGGTGGAACTTGGGCCTAATGGGCTAAAAGTCCAAACCAAAGGCTCGAGTGAAAAAGTGGTGAAATTCCACTAACCCCAAACATATCAATGTTTATACTTAGAAGATTGCAAACGACGTTTTGAACTCAATGGAAGTGGTCTCGAGTCCTAATTTGACCGTTTGCAAAAAGTAGCTTCGGACCAAAATCCGATTAACGATAAAATATTTAAATAAAATATTTAAATATAAAAATCGATAAATATGCGGGTTGTTACAACAAACCAAATCTTCCTTCTCTGTTTTTCTGTAAATAAATGACTTAAGTCTATTATATGTTGTGATGCTTGGTTTGGTACCTGGAATTGTTTTGTTAAGTGATAATGTGCATGCATGCCCGTTTATGTAGGTCGACTGTCCCTCTGTTTTGAAATGCCTGTGGGTAACATCACTCTTCCTAAATTTTAGTAAGAATCTAGTTGCATTTATTTTTCAGGTTTACAAAGTAAACCATATTAAAACCCAAATCTCACTTTTCCCTCTTTGGTTCTGAAATGGCAGTAAACAGTTAGAAAAAAAAATTGTTGTTTAACCCTGTGCATTTTAGTAAATAAAACTGTGAGTAAACATTATTAAAAAGATTAGCAGATAAATGTTTGTTGCACATGAATTTCTGTGATGAAGAGTGTTGCATGTGTATCTTAGCACAATCTAGGTACTAAAAGTATAAACAAGTATTTATGAACTAAAGGTATGCTTGTATTTGGAAAAACAGTAGGAATCTTTAAAACTGGTAAAGCTCAAGTGTTATAAATTACTGATTCAAGTTTAATTCTTGAATCACCCATGGAAAATGAGATTTTTAAAATCAAAATCAAAATGTGTGTGGCTATGCATTTTCATGTTAGACTATTATGTTGCACTTCATATTAGTCCGTTAGTTGTATTCTTCTAACTCAAACCGTGAGGTTATTTTTTTTACAAGACATGGAAAAAAAAAGAAGAAGAAAGAAATAGATACTGCACTTGCTATTAGTACACTGTCCCTTGGCGCAATTGAGCCATTTCATCTGATCATTTGGTTAATAATCCCCATTGGTTGTTTCAGTGACATGAAATGTCAGCTGCCTTGTTCCTCTCCTATTCACTTGTGTTAGATTTACATATGTACAAACACCTATTCTTCCATACCGCTATTCACACATATGTGTATGTGTTTGTTGTGTGTGTAGCATCCCTGCACACCCACTGGTGTATGTCCCTTGTTGTGCATATGAGCTACCCTACCCTGCGCCATCATGTCTTGCTCCTTTGCTTTAATTTTTGACCTTGTTTGCCTCATTTACTTATTGCCATGACTTTTGTAAACTGTATGGTTTTATGAAAATGTGTTCACTCGAGTTGCTCATGTGTTTTGCTGCCTTACACCTGAAATTTAATATGATCATCTCTGGGTTGTTTTGTAACACTGATTACCCAATTCTTCTGGGGCTGCCTCACACTTATGTTCTCAAACTGTCTTGGGCACATTTGTTCACTTGTTTTGGGTTAAGTTGCTATTCACTGCCATGCGTTGACATATGTGTTGCTTTCCCTATGAGTTGGGCACACCTATCCTTTTCTATGAGTTGCTGCCCAGATTTGTACTTGCTGGGTTGATATATGTGTGCTCTTGTACACTTCTTATGCTCATTTGTGGACATTTACATTATTTACACTATTTGTTGATCCAATTTGTTTTGTTATCTCTGCTGCCTGTACGGCACTATTAACCCTGTTGGGCTGTTACCATTATATTTCAGTTCATTGTAAATTTATTTACTTGAATTAAGATTAATCCTGACTCGAGTGTTTTTTTTGTGTTTTACATAAAACGCTCGGGTCAGACCGAGTATTTTTACAGCTTGGAGATTTTCACGCAACGAAGATAGAGAGAGGGGGATTACCGCATCACTAAAGTTTTTCAAGAGATTTTTCTTGTACTTAATAAAAAATTGTTCCGTTGTGTAAAATGTAATTCATTGTATTACTCTGATATTTGTATATAAAAGAAAAGTTCATTTATAAAATATATTATTGTTTCTGTGATTCTATGACTGATTCTGTTTAAATGTTATAAACTAAATAACAATCCGTCATTTGAACGTTTCTAGTTGGTTTAATTACCGACTAGAGGCGGTCAGAGCGGCGGGTCGTTACAAAAGTGGTATCAGAGCTTTGGTTTACACAAAGCTTAGTTTATGGCGTTTAATGTGAATAGTTACTAGAATCACTTTAAAGAAAGTGTTTTCAAATCTAAAGAAGTATAAAATTATTTTCTTTAATAAAAGGTATTTTGAAAATTAGAATCTTTTTCGGAAATTCCCCTCTCTAAATGTGAGTTTGCGATAGTTTCTCTTCGGTGCGGTCTCCTTAGATTTGAGTCCCGATCGTTCGAAAACTCGTTATTGAATTGTTGAGATTTATGGAAAGTGAAATATAAGTTAAGTGAATTAATGAATTGGTTTAAATTGGTTTAAATCGAATATTGTGAATATCTCCGAAATAATTGGAAAATAAAAGGACATGTTAATTTGGTTATAACCAAGAGAATTGTTGAACTATAACTTGGAAATTTGATTCTGAATTCTTTTGAAAAATTGATTTCAAATGTTGTGAAGAACGATTTAGTAAATAAATCGATTATAAGTACTTAACTTATAAATGGACTTTTGGTATATAACTGAGTTATATAAATTGAATTGAAGTGATAAAAGGAGATTATAAATCGAAGTTTATAAATAGAAGTGGAATTTGTAAAGATTGTTTATAAATTTGAAACCAATTGAATTTGATAAATGAAACATAAAAGTTGTTAAAGGAGATATATTCGTAATTTCGGACAGCGAATTATCCTTTAAGTTGAATATTGTGATAATAAAAAGTTAAATGGGAATTTTATTCACAATTTTGGGACAGTGAATATATTATTAAATAAATCGGTTATGTCTTGGGAAAATGATTGAATGATCCGACCTTTGCTAATAAAGATTGCAAATTTTCATAGGAAATTTAATTGTCGACTTAACTGTATGAATAAAACAAGTTTTGATGTAAAAGCTTATATTTCAAGTTTAGACTAATGTCTAAAATAGTTAATATGGAGATATAAATCTAATGAAACCAAGTCGATAAATGGTTTACTTAAGAACTAGTTGACTATTTTGGAAATAGAAAGCAAATGCAAAGTTCAAATGAGATTTAGATTTCAAATTAAAATTTGTCAACATGAAAATCCATAATAGATTTAATTGATTCAATGATGAATTTGAATTTGAACGTGCAGAAAATGAAGTTAATGGTTTTAAAGATGTTTTAAAATGCATTAAGAATCGAAAGCATAGATTTCAACACTTATTGTTGAAATAGACGTTTTCGAGAGAAATCAAAGGAAATTGTGGACTATAACACTGTTGTTATAGTAAATGGTTTCCAAAAGGAAAAGTTTTATATAGTATTGGGATTTATATATCTATCTTAAATTCGAATTCCTATACTAATGATTTGGGTCGGCGTAACGATGTTTAACGCAACATTCGTTTTGACTCAAATTGATGTGTTTAAAGAATGTTTTTCTTTAAGAATGAAATATATACTTAATTATGATAAGTATATTGAATATTTTCAAAGTGTTGAAAATAAATGGATTTGTGAATTACTTATTATTAAATAAGTATGGAAATATTTTCCAATATGAAATGAAAGGTTTGAAATTTTATCTTTTAAAGATAAAGTGAAAAGTGAATGTTTTGAGATTTTATCTTTTAAAAATAAATTGAAAATGAATATGTGAAATCGATTTGAAAATTGTATATTCATAGATATTTTGGAAATGAAAATTCATTATGGAATTTATAAAAGAAAGGGAAATTTGTTAAAAATAAATATTGATTTATTTTTGAAATGTGGAAATAAATTTACGGATTTGGAATGTAAGTTTAAAATAAATTGGTAAGGATTTATTTGATTGATTTAAGTGAACCATTTTAAGTTAAAATGGATAAATATTTGGAAATATTTCCGTTTAGGGAAATTGCTTTGAAATTTGTTTTCAAAGATCGAAAGGTGAAAAAATGATTTGAAATTTGTTTTCAAATGGTTAAGTGTGGAAAAAAAATTATATATATCTTGTGTAGATATTTTTGGAAAATATGAACAACTAGTTCAACTTGGAAATTTTCAAAGGATTGAATTTTGAGTTAAATTGAGTTTAACTTTGACAACCAAAAACAATATAAGTTGAACTTTGAATTTTGAATGGTTGATTTGGATTGTATGTCTAACATTGTGAATTGACGACATAGCAATTGATCTCTATTAAATATATATCTGTTGGTGGCGGAGAATTTATTCTCTTAGCTTAGCACCCTTCTCTGAGACGTACGAGCTCAGAGGTTATATATCGATAGACATCAATTATGTGTTGAGAATTGACGATGTAACAAGAAATCCAAATCGAGTGTGAAGTCGATAATAAATTGGATTATGAATATGAATTGGGTTTGAGATAACCTTAAATTTCCAAATCGACTTAGAGGAAAATTATAATGAAATGGAAAATTTGTGAATCCTCTATTTGTTATGGGTATGAGATATTGAGGTTTTCAGAACGTATATATGAGAATACGATAAATTCGAAAACCATTAGTTTGGAAAGAAATTGTTATGGAAAACTTATGTAAGTACATGGGTGTGATATGTACGAAATGTGAAATGAAATATTATATATGTATATATGATATTATGTTTTCCAAATTGAGGATATGGAAAAGTACCTTCCATTTAAAATTTGTGAAGGTTGTTGGAACTCGAGATGAGTGTCCATTTGAAAATCGAAGCTACGTAGAATTACATTAGTTGGATTGACCATTTGATTTCCATTAGTTCGATTGACCATTTGATTTCCATTAGTTGGATTGGCCATTTGTTTTCCATAAGTTGGATAGGCCATTTGTTTTCCATTAGTTGGAGTGACTAGCGTAATTTGAGGGGCGTGATGCCTACAGTTACAAGCGATTCCACTGGGATAGTGGCGTAACCGCCGAGTAAACTGCAATCTAGAAGCCAAAGCGAAATTCGAGGGGCGAGATGCCTACGGTCACAAGCGATTCTACTGGGATAGTAGCGTAACCGCCGTGTGGACCGCGATCTATGGCAACAACCATGGCGAAATTCAAGAGATGAGAAATCTATAGTTTACAAGCGATTCTACTGGGATAGTAGCGAAACCGCCGGGTAAACTGTGATCCATGGGGGAATGTGCTTTCCATATCCATTTTTTAAAAAAGAATTTTTAAAGTATTTTCACTGGGAATTGAAGCAAGTATATTTAGTACTTGGAGATTTTTAGACTTGCGCCTGGCCAGTGTATGCCTAATGTCTTTAAGAACGACAATAGACTTGTTAAATTTCGAGTTAGCAAGTATTTTCAAACTTTAAATAGAAAATCAATAATCTGAAATTAAAGTAACATAAATTCCAACCTAATGAACTAAGAAAGAGGATTTTTGAAATATTTTGAAAGTCCACAGCTTTGGAAAAGATATAATATGCAAATCTAGAAAATGAAGAATTTTAAGTTTAAATCTGAGATTTGTAAGTCGAAAATTTTAGTAAAAGAATTTTGTGTCTTGATTGTAGAAATCAATGAACAAAGGAGATAATGAACAAAGCTAGTGAAATAAAACAAATAGAATGAATTCTATACTCATTTATTTTTAATAAGTTTTGAGCTTGGTAAAAAAATTGTGTAGGGTATAAACATCAGTGAAATTTTAACAATCATTTTTCCTTACTTGTAATTTCAGGATGAAATTCTTTTAAGGAGGGGAGATTGTAACGGTCCTGAATTTTGAACAATTTAAATGTTAAATATTTAATTAATTTTAAATATTTGAATGATGATTTAAAATAAATTCCCAACATAACAATGAATTTGGCGATTAAATTTTAAAATTTAATCTATAAAAAGTTGAATAAAAATTTAAATTTGACTTTGGAGTTGAAATTGAATATTGAATTTGTATTTTTAATTCAAACTAATGACTTAGAAAAATAATTTGGATACAAGAATTATTATTTATAAAAATTTATAAATGGGTGGTTAGTTTTTAAACAACATTTTTCTTTTCTTTAAAAAAACAATGTAAATAAATTTTTTATCAAAAACAAATTGAATTTAAAACAAATAAAGAGATACACATAGTTAAAAAAATTCAAACAACAAAATTTACAAAACAAAGCAAAGAAAGTAACAAAACCAATTGGAATTCTAATATATAAAAAATAAACATAAAATAAGAGGAAAAAAATTTGCTAATGGAAGTTTTAATCGGTTAAAATTCTTTTATAAAATTTGGTTAAGTGTTAGGAGTTAAACAGGCTTTAATTTCAATGTTGGCCCATATTTTTATTGGTGCCATATTGTTTCAAGTATACCCGGTTCCTCCATTATCCATTTTCACAAACCCTAAACAAAATCACGAAAGAAGAAAAAAATGGCGGCTTTGATTCTCATTTTCGTTCCTCTCCGAAACTAGGGCTTGTGTAGGAATCGAAGTGGCTGACCTTCAACAATTGGGGCTTTCGTTCGATTGCGTTGCTCGGCTCGTTCGTCCTCTTTGAAAAGAAATTTGGGCTTTCGTATTCGCTTCGACAAAGGTGAGTTTTTTTCTCACGATTAATTTTTATTCAAGTTTTTAGATTTGTTTGAATTGGGTGTTTGGTTGGATGCTATGATTTGGGGGTTATTTGTTATCATTTGCTCTGATAATTTAATCTAAACTGATATGAACAGATAAGTCTCTGCATGTTTGTTTGTTGGGTGTTATTTGCTATCATTTGCTCGATTTCTTGAATTTAAACTGATAAGAACAGATGCTTTTAAATTGATAAGAACAGATGCTATTTGTAATTTGTTTTTAAATTGATAAGAACAGATGCTATATCAAAAACTTTGCTTGTTTGTTGTTGCTGCATGTGATGGATCTTTGAATCTGGTTAAGGAAAATGAATACTTATGAGTATACCTTGGTTTCTCAATCTGTTTGATTGCTTTGTGTATGCTTGGGCGGTATAGGAAAATTAAACTTGTTTGCATGCAAGGATTTTGATATATGATTTGTTACTTGATTGTGCATGTTGATGTTTCCAAATAATGGTTCCTGTCTGATTTTAGGAAAGCAAAAGAAAAAAAACTTGACAAACCCCATTTGATTTGTTGCTAGCTTTGCATTGATCAAAGTGTTCAACTGGGTATAGTTCTGATGCATCTAATTGAATAAAAGAAAATTTTTGAATTAAACCCATGAATGCACGCCTGGAAAATGACCTTTCCCTTCGCTGTTCCTTAGCTTTCAGTTTTACAGTAAAGGAAAAAAAATCTTGAATATGGTATGGGATTGTGGCTTATGCATGTTGATCTTACATAAACAAAAAAAGGGGGGGGGGTTCAAAGTATCAAAGGGGCAACTGCAGTTTTTAAAATTTCAAAGGAAAGCCTGAAAATCAAAGGCTTGATTCTCTTTACAACCTGAAATCAATTTAGCAAACCAAATCTTCCTTCTCTGTTTTTCTGTAAATAAATGACTTAAGTCTATTATATGTTGTGATGCTTGGTTTGGTACCTGGAATTGTTTTGTTAAGTGATAATGTACATGCACACCCGTTTATGTAGGTTGACTGACCCTCTGTTTTGAAATGCCTGTGGGTAACATCACTCTTCCTAAATTTTAGTAAGAATCTAGTTGCATTTATTTTTCAGGTTTACAAATTAAACCATATTAAAACCCAAATCTCACTTTTCCCTCTTTGGTTCTGAAATGGCAGTAAACAGTTAGAAAAAAAAATTGTTGTTTAACCCTATGCATTTTAGTAAATAAAACTGTGAGTAAACATTATTAAAAAGATTAGTAGATAAATGTTTGTTGCATATGAATTTCTGTGATGAAGAGTGTTGCATGAGTATCTTAGCACAATCTAGGTACTGAAGTATAAACAAGTATTTATGAACTAAATGTATGCTTGTATTTATGTGTTTGGCAGGCACATACTTCCCTAGAGTTTACAAGCGAAGCTTGGTTCTCTAGGTAATTCAAAAAAAAAGGTATGCTTGTATTTGGAAAAACAGTAGGAATCTTTAAAACTGGTAAAGCTCAAGTGTTATAAATTACTGATTCAAATTTAATTCTTGAATCACCCATGGAAAATGAGATTTTTAAAATCAAAATCAAAATGTGTGTGGCTATGCATTTTCATGTTAGACTATTATGTTGCACTTCATATTAGTCTGTTAGTTGTATTCTTCTAACTCAAACCGTGAGGTTATTTTTTTTTTTACAAGACATGGAAAAAAAAAAGAAGAAAGAAACAGATACTGCACTTGCTATTAGTACACTGTCCTTTAGCGCAATTGAGCCATTTCACCTGATCATTTGGTTAATAATCCCCATTGGTTGTTTCAGTGACATGAAATGTCAACTGCCTTGTTCCTCTCCTATTCACTTGTGTTAGATTTACATATGTACAAACACCTATTCTTCCATACCGCTATTCACACATATGTGTATGTGTTTGTTGTGTGTGTAGCATCCCTGCACACCCACTGGTGTATGTCCCTTTTTGTGCATATGAGCTACCCTACCCTGCGCCATCATGTCCTGCTCCTTTGCTTTAATTTTTGACCTTGTTTGCCTCATTTACTTATTGCCATGACTTTTGTAAACTGTATGGTTTTACGAAAATGTGTTCACTCGAGTTGCTCATGTGTTTTGCTGCCTTACACCTGAAATTTAATATGATCAGCTCTGGGTTGTTTTGTAACACTGATTACCCAGTTCTTCTGGGGCTGCCTCACACTTATGTTCTCAAACTGTCTTGGGCACATTTGTTCACTTATTTTGGGTTAAGTTGCTATTCACTGCCATGCGTTGATATATGTGTTGCTTTCCCTATGAGTTGGGCACACCTATCCTTTTCTATGAGTTGCTGCCCAGATTTGTACTTGCTGGGTTGATATATGTGTACTCATGTACACTTCTTATGCTCATTTGTGGGCATTTACATTATTTACACTATTTGTTGATCCAATTTGTTTTGTTATCTCTGCTGCCTGTACAGCACTATTAACCCTGTTGGGCTGTTACCATTATATTTCAGTTCATTGCAAATTTATTTACTTGAATTAAGATTAATCCTGACTCGAGTGTTTTTTTTGTGTTTTGCATAAAACGCTCAGGTCAGACCGAGTATTTTTACAGCTTGGAGATTTTCACGCAGCGAAGATAGAGAGAGGTGGATTATCGCATCACTAAAGTTTTTCAAGAGATTTTTCTTGTACTTAATAAAAAATTGTTCCGTTGTATAAAATGTAATTCATTGTATAACTCTGATATTTCTATATAAAAGAAAAGTTCATTTATAAAATATATTATTGTTTCTGTGATTCTGTGACTGATTCTGTTTAAATGTTTTAAACTAAATAACAATCCGTCATTTGAACGTTTCTAGTTGGTTTAATTACCGACTAGAGGCGGTCAGAGCGGCGGGTCGTTACATCCATCCAATCACAAAGCAATAAATCAAAATAATCAGACACAAGCATATATATATATACAATATTTTCATTCAAGGCGGTGAGTGAGCTCAACCTTAACCAAATACATAAGCAAGATCCAAGCCTACACTTCCTACCTCTTTCTTGCAACTATTTAACTTCCTAACCTTGCTATCACTTGTCGTTCTGCCTAAAATGGACCTAAATAATTCATGATCTAATGATGATGAGGGTGCTTGGCTTTGGTTCTTTAACATCAAATTTGGTAAAAGGTATCTTGATGTTGTCCTAAGGCTCTAAATCAAGTTTGAGTTGAATTGGGGATGTTGTGAAATTTTTTTCTTAGGAAATTAACGAAGAGGGAGGCATGAAAGGGTGATAACTTTTTGTATAAAAATTGTGAAATGAATTCAAAGGGTATTCCACTTCTTTTATAGGCTTCACAAGGTGTTCCTTAACCTTGTTGTCATCCCCTTCACCATTCCATGGAAGGTTCACCCCTCTATATGCCCAGCACTTCTCCTTTACACCTCCTACCTTTAAATGACCTTTATACCCCTTACATGAAATAGTTCTTATCCCTTAGAAGCACCTAGAACGTTCAATTTAATTTATGAAGAAAAGTGTGTTGATTAGTCCCTATTGTGTTCATATGTTCATTAGCATAGGAAAAAAGAGTTCGAACAACTTATATCGATTAAAAAGCTGTTTATCGATAAACCGATATTCAGCCATATTATCGTTATTTCTTCGAAGTATTTATTTTTATAAATATTTTTCCAAAACAATTTTATCATAATTAGTTATTATTTAAAAGGGGGTTAACAAGGTTATTAAATCAATTTAATCATACTTAATCCAAGATTCAAATATTTAAATAATTCAAATATTTAAATTCGAAGTTTTCGAAATTCTTGATCGTTGCATTCTCCCCTACTTATAATATTTCATCCTCGAAATTCCAACACGAGCAACCAAAGAACAATCACACATCAATATAATAGTATCACAATCACTAGTAAGCAAAGCTCATGGTTTGCAATTTTAAACCCTCTTATCCCACAAGAATGATAAACAATATATCAAGTGTACCATACGCTCAACAGCCGCAGGTTTGCATAGACGATTATTCATGCATGAGATATATGTATTATACTATAACAGTTACAGTATATATTAATATTTAACCTAAAAGTTATATATGATATAAAATTAATTAAAATGTTAATTGATTAAAATTAATTAAATAAGATTTAACTAGTCTAATATTATACATAAGATTGTTATATAGGTAATATGAAATGTAAAAATTATACAATAATAAAACTTATATAATATGAATATATAAACTAAAGGTAGGACATTAAAGAAACCCAAAATAGACTTAAGGATAAATACATACGTATATGTATGTAATGACCTGCAAATTTATCTATTTGAAAAACTATATTTATTTTTAAAATATTCAAATATAAGATTTTTAACACAAATTATGATGCTTTATGCAATAAATAATAATAGTGGTCTTATTTGGAATAAGTATTTACAAAAACACATACTTTGGAAAGTAGCGATAAAATGGCGGAAAACCATTTTATCGATAAACAGCTCTATAATCGTAAAATATTATGCACGGAGCTAGATACATACACTTATTTTTATAATTGAACAAGAATATGAAATGACTTAATTATTTTTTTTGGGAAATTAAAAATGTATATGACATCCTCAACGATGCCCTTATATTTAATAATTGATTAATGATTTTAATTTGAGATTTAATGATGTAATAACTATTATAATAATTCGACTAATTGTTTTAAATTATTATAATTCATTTTAAATAGTTATTAAGTGGTAATATATCATTTATAACATTTTTATAATGATATACAATTAATTTGAAAATATAAGAAAAATCGATATCAGTTTATCGATATAATTGCACTTTTTTTGAAAATCAACATTTAATATTGATTTATATGGTCTTATAATCCAAATGTGATCATTTTAGTTAATTAATAATGATTAGAAATTATTTTCAAATTTTCTTTACAAATATATGTATATAAACTAATAAGTGAAAATGTGATCAGAAATCGGTTTTTCATTTTTTAACGATTTAACGAACGGAAGTTGTTTGAAGTCATCAAACGTTGTTAGTTCTATTATGCACATACATGAACATGTATATACATGTCACACACACACATTAACACTTATACACATACAAATAAACGTACGCATTTATATATATATATATATATATATATATATATATAATCATATATAGGAAAAATCTAAGATATTTTAGAAGCTCAACCCTTAAGCTTTCTTTTAAATCAACCATCTCACATCAAAGTACACATTTGAGCACACACACGGGTGGTGATGATGTTGGATATTGGAATCAAAATGATGGATGGAAATAGGGCCATGTGGTGATGGAGATGGATCATGTGGAGGTGATGAAGGGGGTGATGTAAGTGCTTAGATATTTTTCCTCTTCTTTCCCTATAAATACCCACACATTTACCTCTTCTTCATTCCACCATATCTCCTTCAAAAAAAACCAAATTATGCAGTTCTTTATTTCAAACCATTGTAAATTTCAATGGATGCAACTTTCTAGTTGACCACTTCTTCCCAGTCTAAGCTCTGCTATATTCAATACTACATTCTTTCAAGTATATTCTAGAGCCCATTTTTAAAGGCCGAGAATACCCCTTTTTCATTTGAGCATAAATCCTCCAAAACTGATTCAAATGAAGTAATTCTTTTCTTTAAACCATGTGCAGTTTCAGTGGCTACAAATTTTATGTTTAGCACTTCTTCCAATTTTGAGATTGACCATGTCAAATTCCACTTCTTTACAATGCATTTTTGGCTTCATTTTTGTCTATCCGAGAACGCCCTCCCTTCATTTGATCATATATTCCTAATAACAAATCAAAATCTAGTGTTTCTTTTTTTAAAAGTCAAGATATAAAAATTGCAACAAATTTTCAGTTAACAACTTTTCAAATTTCGAGAGTAAGAGGGCCAAAAACCCAAGAGAAATGACATATTTTCGAATCTAGATTTTAAGAACTCAAGGTCATAGTTATCTTCCTCCTTCCCAAAGCTTGGTCATGAGCACTCGAAGATCTTGGAAGTGAGCAAGCATGGTGAAGAGGACCTAAGGTCGAGAGCAAAAGCATAAAGGAGGTGGTGGCCAAGCACTTGGATGAGGAGATGAAGTTGTTTAAGGGATGGTATTAGTGAAATGTTGACTGTTTAACTATTGGTAAGAATTTTTTTTTGGAAAATGAGGAGTATTCGATTTAGAAATTAATTATATGAATGTTTAAATTATAAATTTAAATGCTTGGATGATTACTTGATTATTTATATGGATGTTAAGATGGTTGATAACTTGGTTAATGAATGCGAAAAGAAAACCATAATTGAAATGGTTAAGTATTTAACCATAGTTATTTCATGAAAAATAAATCCATATGGATGTGTACATGAAGTTATTCAGCCTCTTAATGGCCTTAAGAATATGAGATGGTTGGTAATGAATATTATAATAATATAATATTATGATATGATTTAAAAGTGAAAAGGATATTTAATATCGAAAATATCGGTTTAAATATTTGAAAATGGTTTATAAATATTTTATAAATATTAAAATTCAGTTGGAAAAAGTTTTGAAAAATAATGAATTCGGAGTCAAAAATAGGCACGTCGCGTAATAGTAGTTCACGATTTTGTGCCGTAAAGTTAAATCCTTCAATAGAATGGAATCGATGACGGATTTCTTTGCAATAAGAATTTTCTGAACTCTTATGACTACTGTTTTCAAACAAATGAAAATGATCAAGATTTCATTTAATATATTTTAGAATATGAGCAAATTAAGATTTCGATGAAATCGCGTTTTAGCAATTCGATGGCCAAAGAGCAAATGTTCTAAATATATTTTTTAAAATATTTAAAAATATGTAATAAATTCTTTAAATCCTTTAAAATGTTTTAAAAGAGATTTTAGTTATAAAAAGGGATTTCTAAATGATCTAAAAGTTATTTTAGTGAAATAAGTTTTGAAAATATTATTTGCAGCACTATTCGCAGCACTTTTTGCAGCACTTTGATAACTTTTGAAATATGAATTAAACTTAAGTATTTTTTCTCCAAATCTTCTATTAATATTTTCAAATAGATAATTGAGTGTTTTAAAGATGATTTGAGGATTTTTATAATTTATTTTAAAGAGTTTAAATAAATGATTTAAAGAAAAGCTATCAAAATCAAGTGATTTAATCTTGACTCTAAAAGCCGACGAGTAAACTGGATTTATCTATTCGCGAGATTCGGGTGAGGTGCTCAAACTAAGAAGATGTTTAGAAGCAACCAGAGTCCTGGCTCACCTGTCCTCTCTTGGGCGAGGGATAGATAAGGTTGAAATGTTAGAAGTGAGTTAAGTATAAAAGATTAAATTTTCCAAATTTTAACAACTTGGGTTGCATGGAGATAATCTTCTTACACTTGGTGTTAAATTCCAAGGAGGGAACTCATATTATCTTTATGAATTTAAAAGGTGATTTTACTGCTATTTTATGGATAGCAAAGGTTGAATACGGAAATTGATATCGAGTAGATTTAGTATAATTTCCATGATCCTTTTAACTCAATAGTGTTTTCTAACATGAGATTTAAATAAATGATTTTGAATTATTTTAATTCCTATACATAAAATTAATTATTTTGGGTTTGCTATAAACTATATCTTAAATAACATTGTTTTTTGACCTGTTTTAAAAGTTATGATTTGGAAACTTTTGTAAAGATTTAAATAAATGATTTGAAAATATTTTTCTAAGTAAAGGATGAAATAATTTGGAAGTATTCGATGATTCAAAAAGGTTTCATTAACTAAAAGGATTCGATAAATGAGGCTTAGTGATTCCATATACTTTAAGAAGATAAATAGAATAACTTAAAATAATATGTCTCTTTGAGATATTTATGAATGAATAAATAGATGAATTAAATTGAATGATGATTGATAATCACATATGAACTTAACATCTTTTTAATCGATGATTGGTTCGAAAGAACAGGGATCAAATTTGGGTAACCCTATCCGAAAACCACTTCGAACCAATGTATACATTCGGAAGTGAATACATATTGAAGATGATGATTATCAAAGTCCAGAGATCTTCAGAATGTAAGGATTGCTGTCACGAGTCCCAGGGGTTTACCCCATATTATATTTATATGGCAGTTGTGTCTGTATCATGAAATCTTCGTTGTATTGAAGACTGATTATCTCCATAGGGAAAGGACTTCTTGTTGACATTCTCTGTGTTACTCCCAATACAAATATATTTTTTATAGTAGTAGTCCTACCATGTTATGAAATCTTCGAAATGCAAGGACTACTCGCTACTGATCCTAAGATTTGGTGGGAGAAGTGCCTTCGGTTTCATTTGGTTCTAGAACAAACTTGTATGGACGAATGTCTGAAATTGTGTTTTTGATCATATTAATTGATCTCTATCAACGTATTATATGCTTGGCGGCAGAGAAGGCAACTTCTCTTAACTTAATACCCTTTCCTAAGACGTACAAGCTCAAAAGTTATACGTTTATAGAAATTAGTTGTGTAATTATGAAATGGCAATGTGGCATTCAAAGTAGAACTTTATATGAGAAAGGCAAAGCATAACTTTATGAAAAGAAAAGTGTTCCTTTGTGGATAGTATGAGTGTTGCCTCTCAAGTCTCAAATCCTGGTAATGATATGCGTAATTATGTGGTCTACATGACATATTTCAAGCCATCGGTTTATGTGTATATGGCGGCATCAATATCTGGACCCATTGGGGGAAGGCATTCCTCAAGGCATCTACTGCCCTATTTACTTTAATATTGTAGCTAGCTTGTGAAAAGTGATAAAGCTATCAGATATTGGTAGTGTAGCAAGTGCAGTTCCAAGTAGCTAGCTCGAGAAAAGTGATGAGGCTACCGGGAATTATGGTTGCTATGCGTGAATTGAAGGAAAATGCCACTAGTTCCCTGTCATGTTGGAAATCCAATTCCAATGCGAGCTTTACGGTTTTGGTTATTTTCCCAAAATAGTTGTAATACTTTACAAACATTTCAGCTACACCTTTTGGTCTCATATATCCCGCCAGTTGACCTAGTACAGATATATTGCAAACGTTCGGGTATTGATACTTTCTTTGTATATATATTTGTTTGAAAGTGTTTTCCAACTAATGTCATTAATAATAATATCAAAGAGATTTTCTATATAAATTATTTTGGTTATCTAAGGTAAAAGTACGTCTGTATTTATGAATGGCGTGGTCTTAAGAGATAGTATTCTTTTCAAAGGTTTTTTTTAGTATCATCTATGACTCCGTCATATGTTTATGGTTCGAGTATCTCACGCTGGTTTATCAAGCTTAATTTGAGTATTTTAATACCCGGGTCAGATCTGAGTAGTTCTAGATTTACTTGAAGATGCTTGCTGTGACGACCTACATTTTGGAAGGTTTAAATTGTCAATAATCCACACGTATCCAACTTAAAAAATCTGGAATGTATATAATCAATGGGTTAAATAAGAAAAATAAGAAAAGAAGAAGAAAAACAAACGCAGAATCTCACAGCGGAAATGATAAAATATGATAATCAAATAAACAGTTCATGAAACTATTTACTATACATTTGATTTTAATCTAATACACATTTAGAGTTATATATATACACATCAGGAATAAATAATCAATACAGCAGAATAGCATGATGCAGGGTATAATAATAATAGTAATATACCAAAACTCCATCTTTGTCCTCTAGAGAATAGTCTTCAATATGCTAAAAAAACTGAGGACTGACCCGAGCGTAATGAAAAGGCAAACACTTGAGTCAGGAATAAAATACTCTTATATAAGTCAGATCAATATCACAAATATGAGTCTAATAACTTAAGAGGTGTTACAGAATTTTCCATCTACTAAGGATGCATTAAATTATTGATATATAATAGTATATGCTATAATAGGTAATGTCTATCAGTAAAATAAATATCAAAATAGCGTTAAGGCTTTACATTAATCCACCTTAACACATTTTACAGTTTCAAACCAAAATCGTAATGACTCGTATAAGGATAAATATGACAAGGCAAGTGAGGCAATGCCCAAGGTAAGATTCTACCAGTTTACCCTTTCTGGCTGGTTGTAACCCGTCCGTGGCCGACAGCGACAATCTATCCAAACGACAAAAAGTGCACCTATCGAATAACGAAATCAACAATAGTGAAACGAGGGATCAACGTCGCTAGAGGTAGCTAACCTCAATAGCTAAACATAGGCTCCTGTTTTAGTCATTTTAATTATGACACGAGTGCTAAAGCTATCCATCATCGTTCTTGTAACAACCAGCACATTTATCGATTTTATATTTAAATATTTTATCGATACTCGGAATTTAGTACGAAAAGCTACTTTTTGCATACGGTCGAATTAGGACTCAGGACCACTTCCATTGAGTTCAAAACGCCGTTTGCGATCTTTTTGAGTATAAACTTTGATATGTTTGGAGTTAGTGGAATTTTGCCACTTTTTACTTAGGGCTTTGGTTTGGGCTGAGCCCAATAGCCCCACTTATGTATTCAGTCCCAACCCTCTCCTCTTCATTTACTTCCTTTCTATTTTCCTAATACTCAAGCTTTTATAACAATGGAGAGTGGAATGGGAAATTGAAACTCAAGCCCTAGTTTTCTTTTGCAAATCAAGCTCTAGCTCCACACTAATAGAAGAACCCATTGGTAAGCCTTCTCTTCATCTTCTCTAACTCCTTCTCTCTTGAATATCAGAAATTCCTAAACCTAACTTTGGGAATGTTCTTCTTTTTGAGCATAGATTCAAGCCCGTTTGGGTTGTGTTGAAGAGTGGTTGATTCTTCCTTTTCCTTCAAGCTTCTCCTTCATTGATTTTGTGAAAAGGTGAGATTTTTATCTCACATCTATGACTATAATTATCTTTATTTGTTGGGTATGAATTCCTAACACTTCTTCATGTGCATTTGCTCTTGATTTGGATTGGTTTTGTGAATATTCCAATTTTTTGGGTTTTTAAGTCAAATTAGTGTGAAAAAACTTTTATGGATGTTTGATCATGCTTTGGATGATGCATCGAGGAGCATATAGGGCCGGGTTGCAGATTTGCATAAACCCTCAGAGCCAATGTTCGTCCGGTTGCATTTTAGAAGAGTTTGCTCTTCATTTGTATAGGCTGAAAAACAGCCCAGGCAAGATTCAGTCGACTGAAAAGTCTGTTCAGTCGACTGAACCTGTAACCCGAAAGTTTCCAGGCATGATTCAGTCGACTGGATCCTCTGTTCGGTCGACTGAACCTCGAAACAGAAAGTTTCCTGAACCTGGAAAATTTCCAGGTACAGGGTCAGTCGACTGAAAACTCTATTCAGTCGACTACACCTGCTGTTTTAGTCCAGTTTGCCTATTTGGATTGAATTTCAAATTTAAATCAATTCGTGATGATCCTATTTGTTGTTATCATTTACTATGACTTTGATGACTCCTTTTTAGGGATTTTTGAACATCCATTTCGATGGATTCTTTATCGATTTGTTTGGAATTTATTCACGTCTTCGTATGTGAATTTTGATGATCGATTGTTCTAATATCATCTTTGTGATTTGTCGCTTCAAAATATACAAAGGTTTCAATGCTAGTAGTAAATATCAAAACTCTTTCTTCAAATGATTTCAACACTATTTTCTTACAAAGCTCGTTTTCTCAAACCGATTTCCAATCTATTAGTATATACAAACATTTACCTCACTCGTATGAGAAATCTAATTAAACGACTTAGTAAAACAAGTGGTATGAAATGCTTGTGTTTACTTCGTTGGTTAATTCTTGGACTTGTTCGATTGAATCTTTTGTGACAATTTTCTAGTGAAGATCTACAGTTTGTTCGTAA
This sequence comes from Allium cepa, assembly GCA_030765085.1. Classification (NCBI taxonomy): domain Eukaryota; kingdom Viridiplantae; phylum Streptophyta; class Magnoliopsida; order Asparagales; family Amaryllidaceae; genus Allium; species Allium cepa. The sequence continues at coordinate 997,412,178 of CM060928.1, forward strand.
ATATTTGAGTTAAGCAAGTGGTTAAAGGACACGAAGCTAAACTTTCATATTTACTAACTTAGTGTAATTGACACTTCTTGATGATCATTGACGGTCATTTTTGTGATTTAGACTAGCAATTGTGCGTTGTCTCTTTTTCTGCGAGGGAGACTAGACCCCGTTTCTGTGTGATTTCGACTCACACATGTGGGGTAGCGCCCCATGGTTTTCGGGCCGTTCGTGTGTCAAAAATTAATGGCTAGCTACCATGAGATAGCATCTCGTTCGTGTGATACATATGTTAGTGAGTTTTCATGCTCCCGTTCGTGTGATAGGCGTCCCCCTTTTTATGATTTCTGGATTTCGTGTGTTGAATTATGGAATTTATGCTTCACCAAGTTTAGTGATTTTCATTGATATGATTTATCAATTTTTGTGTATTGGTGAACTCATGTGTCATTGACTTGTTGTGGATACAAGTTTTGGGTATGATACCCTTTTTGGATCTTTGAGAAGATTCTTGTGATATTGATTAATGTTTTGTTGATTGTCATTTACATACTTATAGTAGTATGCCATTATGGATATTATATGTTTATGCCATATCTCTTATTTTATATCATGTCGTCTGATATTTATAGCTAGACTGATCCGTTTATTATTTTCTTATGAAATAATACTCGGGTCAGACTGAGATGTTACAGGTGCTTCTGCTTGACTTCTCTCTAGGGATCTATTACTCTGACTTTTGGCAGCTACTTAGATTAGTAGTTTTTTTTACATTTGGGATATCGACTCATAGATGTATTCTTTTGTATAGCACATGTTGCTATTCTTTTGTGTCAGTGTGGATCTTGTTTGACCACTACTCTGATGTACACTTTCATGTGTTATATATATATATATATATATATATATATATATATATATATATATATATATATATATATATATATTCATATATTTTTCCGCCTTTGTGATATGGATGTCTGTGACTGATTTGTGTTATGCTTATTCCTATATTTGTTTCCGAAGATTATATATAGCCACTGTTTGATAGCATTGAGTTTGTATCGGTATATCGGACTTCCTCCTTAAATGAAGTGCATGCTATACTATCTGACATATCGGTGCTCGCACAAAGAAATTACACGGATGGTCGCTCCTCCACGGCCTTATTCTCCGCGCTAGTTGATGGCATTACACCGTAGTGTTCTTAGCTAGAGTGGGTATAGAGGTGGGGCGTCACAACTTGGTATCAGAGCCAAACATCGGAACAATGTAGAATAGATTAACAAGGATCATCGTCCTAAGTCCTTCTTAGGAGTCGTGCCTTAGGATATAATTCGAGTCTTCTTACCGATTCATCCTAATTTCTTTATGGTTCCTTGTTTTATCTATCAAGATTGCTTGATATTCATTTGGTGAATAACCTTTTTCTTCTTCTTTCTTTCTTTCTAAGGAGGAGAAATGGTAAGACCTGACCGTCCCAGCGTCGGTCAATCTAGTGCTACTCCCCAAGATAGAGTTTTTATGTCTGCCCAGCAGCTTCTTGATCTAGTAAAGAATGCTCAAGCAGACGGTTCTAATCCGGAACCTACTCACCCTAAGTCTGGATTGCACGCTTGTGCAACGATTACACCTACTTGGGTGGTAAGCCATTCAAAGGTTTTGAAATTATTGTTGAAGTCCAGGCTTGGTTAAGAACATGCGATCGAATCTTTTCTCGCATGAACCTCATTGATCTTCACCGAGTTCAGGTGGCCTCTAGTATGCTCCAAGAAAGAGCATTGGATTGGTACGAACTTCTTATTTCTGAAATTAATGAAGCGGATCTCACCTGGGAGCAATTCCGGGGACGCTTCGAATTAAAATTTGTGCCAGAAGCAAAAAAGGTGACTTTGGCTTTCCGTTTCATAGACCTTGTTCAAGGTGAATCCTCCGTGACTGATAATGTTTCATCCTTCGAGTCACTTTCCAAATATGGGGTTGAATACATCAACACCCCATTGAAGAAGAACCAAAAATTTGTCTATGGCTTAAACAAAAACCTCAAGAAGCCATTACTTCTAAAATTAGAAGTTTCCTTCGACCAACTCATTGACATCGCTCTTCGTTTTGAAGAGGCAGACAGGGGAAAGTGATGTTGAAGTGGTGGGTCACAAACCAAACTTCAACAACAACAAGAGGCCAAACAAATTCAAAGGTCCTTATCCCAACAAAAAGGGTAAGCAAGCAACTCCTGCTGCTATGGCTCCTTCTCCTAGTAGTGGGAAATGCTTCAACTGTGGGTCTAGGGACCATTTTGCGAACAAGTGTTCAAAGCCCCTTTGTTGTCGCTATTGTAAGAGCCCGGATCATTATATACATCAATGCCTCAAACTTGAAGGCAAGAAGGAGGGAAAGTTAAATGTTGCTCAAGCCCCTGGAAACACATCTCGTGGTCAAGGTACATCTCTTTCTATCCTGGATGGTATTATTTTATTTCATGATCATCCTATTCGAGTTCTTTTTGATACGGAAGCATCCCATTCTTTTATATCAAAAGTGCTTGTTGATACTTTTTCTTTAAGTGTTGTTGCTTTAATGACTTCTTTGAGAATTGCGAATCCGGTTGGTGGATCTGCAACACTCAGTTTATTGTGGAAGGATGTCGAGATTATTTTATGCGACTTTTCTTTCCTAGCCGAATTGCATGTCATGCGTTATTTAGGCTTTTGAATGATTTTGGGTATGGATTGGCTTAACTGTTATGAAGCTCAAATCCTATGTCCTGAGCAGACTATTTATCTTCGACACCCTCAATCTGTTGAGCAGATTTCTATCGTACTTAAAGATCCGGATTCCGACTTGACAGCATCATTATATTCTTTAAATCCTCGTGATGACGATAATGATGATGAGGAAGATATTATTTCTCTTATTCACGTTGTTCGTGAATTTTCCGACATATTTGAGCCCGTTTTAGGATACCACCTAAGCGAGCAATTGAGTTCAGAATTAATCTCATTCCTGGAGCTCAACCTATCACTCGTTCTCCTTATCGCATGTCCAATAAGGAAAATGAAGAGATGCGCAAGCAATTATCCGAATTGGAGACGAAGCAATTTATTCGCTCTAGTTCCTCGCCTTGGGGAGCTTCGGCAATTTTTGTGAAGAAATCTGATGGTACTCTTAGAATTTGCGTTGATTATCGCAAGCTTAATGTTTTTACCATCAAAAATAAATATCCTTTACCTCGGATTGATGATCTATTCGATCAACTTAGTGGTGCTAGAGTCTTTTCACAATTGGACTTGGCAACCGGTTTTCATCAGCTTCGTATTGCAGAGGATAACATTCCTTTGACATCGTTCCGTACTCGGTATGGATCTTATGAATGGCTTGTTATGCCATTTGGGTTAACGAATGCCCCGGCTTATTTCATTGACTTAATGAATCGAGTTTTTAAAGACTTCCTCGATCAATTTGTTCTCATCTTTATTGATGATATTCTTATGTATTCAAAAACCGAGGAGGAACATGAAAAGCATCTTCGGATTGTATTGGAAACTCTTAGGAGTAATCAATTAAAAGCAAAATTTTCTAAATGCCATTTTTGGCAATCTAGTGTCAAGTTTCTCGGTCATATTATTTTCGAATCCGGAATTTCCGTAGATCCTTCAAAGATTGAAGCGATTCTAGATTGGAAGAGACCGAAGAGTGTGACGGAAATCCATAGATTCCTTGGATTGGCGAGTTATTATCGTCATTTTATCAAGGACTTTTCTAAAATTGTCGTGCCTCTCACTAGCTTAACAAAGAAAGGTGTTAAATACATTTGGTCTAACAAATGTGAAGCTTCTTTCAAGAAATTAAAAGAACTCATTTTCGATGCTCCTATTCTTGTGATTCCCGATGGAAACCAAGATTTTATTGTTTATACCGATGCTAGTCGCATTGGTTTGGGTGCCGTTCTTATGAAAAAAGAACGTGTTATTGCTTATGCTTCTAGGCAATTGAAGCCGGCTGAGATTAGATATGCCACTCATGATTTAGAACTCGCGGTTGTTGTTTTCGCTCTTCGGATTTGGCGTCATTATCTTTTAGGAGAGAAATTTGTTCTTTATACCGATCATAAGTCTTTGAAGTATTTATTCTCTCAAAAGAAACTTAATTTGCGTCAACTGCGTTGGCTCGAATTCCTTGCATCTTATGATCTTGATATTCTTTATACTCCCGGAAAGGGAAATCGAGTTGCCGATGCACTTAGTCGCAAGCAACAAGCAGTTGTTTTCATGATGATATCCGAATGGAATGATCTCAAGGTTTTATCCACCTGTGAAATTCGAGACCATGTTCCGATATATGTTCATCTCTTGTTTTATGTAGCCTTGAGGCTCATCCTTCTCTTTTAGACCGCATTCTTGAAGCTCAAAGGCTAGATCCTGAATTGGCTCATCTTAGCCAAAATATTAAGGATAAAATTGATATTGAAGGTTTGAAAGATTTTGACATCGATTCTCGTGGCGGCATTCAGAGATTTGGTAGACTTATCGTGCCAAATATTAGTGATCTTCGTAAAGATATTTTAGAAGATTCTCATCATTCTAAATTTACCATTCACCCCGGTAGTAGTAAAATGTACGCGGATATGAAGCGGCTTTATTATTGGGTGGGAATGAAATCTGATATTGCTAACTTTGTTAAGTGTTGCATGACTTGCCAAATCATTAAGGCCGAACATCAAAGGCCCGGTGGGTTATTACAACCTTTAGAAATTCCAATTTGGAAGTGGGATCAAATTTCCATGGATTTTATAGACGGCCTTCCCCGTTCTCGTTCAGGTCATGATAGCTTATGGGTTATAGTTGATAGGCTTACTAAATCCGCCCATTTTATTCCCGTTCGGTCCAATCGGACCGTACCTCTTTTGGCCAAACTTTTTATTAAAGAAATTGTTAAATTGCATGGAGTTCCTACTTCTATTGTCAATGATCGTGATCCATTGTTTACTAGTGGATTTTGGAAGAGTCTTCAAAAAGCTTTGGGAACGAAGCTAAATTTTAGCACCGCTTATCATCCCCAGTCCGATGGACAAACCGAGCGTGTGAACCAAACTCTTGAAGGTCTTCTTCGTGCATCTGTTCTTGATTTTTGTGGAAGTTGGGAAGATCATATTTCACTTGTTGAATTTTCCTATAATAATAGCTTCCAATCTAGTTTTGGTATGGCACCTTTTGAGGCACTCTATGGAAAGCCATGCCGATCTCCTTCTTATTGGCTTGAGGCTGGTGAGAAGCTGGTTTTGGGCCCCGATTTTATTCGTGATTCCACAGAAAAGATTAACCTTATTCGTCATAGGATGAAAGAAGCCCAAAGTAGACAAAGATCCTATGCCGATAACCGGAGAAGGAAATTAGAATTTTATGTGGGAGATCTTGTGTTTATTCGTATTTCACCTATGAAGGGTGTTGTACGATCGGAAAAATTAGCACCTTGATATATTGGTCCATTTCCCATCACCGAACTTATTGGTTCCGTGGCTTATCGCCTCTTATTACCGGCTCAGTTTTCTGCTATTCATGACGTGTTTCACGTTTCTCAATTACGGAAATGTCTTCGAGATTCCGATTCTATTCTTGAGCCTGGTGTTGTGGAAGAAATTGAAGTTTCACCCAATTTAACTTATGAGCAGCATCCTATTCAAATTATTGCTTCGGAGGTTAAACGCCTTCGAAATAAAGATGTCCCACTGGTGAAAGTTCAATGGTCTTCAAATCCTAAAGATTGCTCTTGGGAATCTAGAGAGTTCATCGCGCGAACACATCCGGACTTACTTTCCCGTGCTCTTTAAGGTGAACCTTTTATGTTAGATTTCTTTTGTGTTGAATATGCTCTCGTGGTTGTTACTATATATCTTCTTCTTAAATACTGCGAGGACGCAATTTCTTTAAGGAGGGGAGTCTGTAACAACCCGCATGTTTATCGACTTTATATTTAAATATTTTATTTAAATATTTTATCGATACTTGGAATTTAGTCCGAAAAGCTACTTTTTGCGTATGGTCGAATTAGGACTCGGGACCACTTCCGTTGAGTTCAAAACGCCGTTTGCGATCTTTTTGAGTATAAACTTTGATATGTTTGAAGTTAGTGAAATTTTGCCACTTTTTACTTAGGGCTTTGGTTTGGGCTGAGCCCAATAGCCCCACTTATGTATTCAGTCTCAACCCTCTCCTCTTCATTTACTTCCTTTCTATTTTCCTAATACTCAAGCTTTTATAACAATGGAGAGTGGAATGGGAAATTGAAACTCAAGCCCTAGTTTTCTTTTGCAAATCAAGCTCAAGCTCCAAACTAATAGAAGAACCCATTGGTAAGCCTTCTCTTCATCTTCTCCAACTCCTTCTCTCTTGAATTTCATAAATTACTAAACCTAACTTTGGGAATGTTCTTCTTTTTTAGCATAGATTCAAGCTCGTTTGGATTGTGTTGAAGAGTGGTTGATTCTTCCTTTGCCTTCAAGCTTCTCCTTCATTGATTTTGTGAAAAGGTGAGATTTTTATCTCACATCTATGACTATAATTATCTTTGGTTGTTGCCTATGAATTCCTAACACTTCTTCATGTGCATTTGCTCTTGATTTGGATTGGTTTTGTGAATATTCCAATTTTTTGGATTTTTAAGTCAAATTTGTGTGAGAATCCTTTTATGGATGTTTGATCATGCTTTGGATGATGCATCGAGGAGCATATAGGGCCGGGTTGCCGATTGGCATAAACCCTTAGAGCCAATGTTCGTCAGGTTGCATTTTGGAAGAGTTTGCTCTTCATTTGTATAGGCTGAAAAACAGCCCAGGCAAGATTCAGTCGACTGAAAAGTCTGTTCAGTCGACTGAACCTGGAACCCGAAAGTATCCAGGCATGATTCAGTCGACTGAATCCTCTGTTCAGTCGACTGAACCTGGAAACAGAAAGTTTCCTAAACCTGGAAAATTTCCAGGTACAGGGTTAGTCGACTGAAAACTCTGTTCAGTCGACTGAACCTGCTGTTTCAGTCCAGTTTGCCTATTTGGATTGAATTTCCAATTTAAATCGATTCTGATGATCCTATTTGTTGTTATCATTTATTATGACTTTGATGACTCCTTTTTAGGGATTTTTGAATATCCATTTCGATGGATTCTTTATCGATTTGTTTGGAATTTATTCACGTCTTCGTATGTGAATTTTGATGATCGATTGTTCTACTATCATCTTTATGATTTGTCACTTCAAAATATACAAAGGTTTCAATACTAGTAGTAAATATCAAAACTCTTTCTTCAAATGATTTCAACACTATTTTATTACAAAGCTCGTTTTCTCAAACCGATTTCCAAACTATTAGTATATACAAACCTTTATCGCACTCATATGAGAAATCTAATTAAACGACTTAGTAAAACAAGTGGTATGAAACGCTTGTGTTTACTTCGTTGGTTAATTCTTGGACTTGTTCGATTGAATCTTTTGTGACAATTTTTTAGTGAAGATCTACAGTTTGTTCGTAAATATTTGAGTTAAGCAAGTGGTTATGGGACATGAAGCTAAACTTTTATATTTACTAACTTAGTGTAATTGACACTTCTTGATGATCATTGACGGTCATTTTTGTGATTTAGACTAGCAATTGAGCGATGTCTCTTTGTCTGCAAGGGAGACTTGACCCCGTTTCTGTTTGATTTCGACTCACACATGTGGGGTAGCGCCCTATGGTCTTCGGGTCGTTCGTGTGTCAAAAATTAATGGCTAGCTACCATGAGATAGCGTCTCGTTCGTGTTATACATATGTTGGTGAATTTTCATGCTCCCGTTCGTGTGATAGGCCTCCCCCTTTTTATGATTTCTGGATTTCGTGTGTTGAATTCGGGAATTTATGCTTCACCAATTTTAGTGATTTTCATTGATATGATTTATCAATTTTTGTGTATTGGTGAACTCGTGTGTCATTGACTTGTTGTGAATACAAGTTTTGGGTATGATACCCTTTTTGGATCTTTGAGAAGATTCTTGTGATATTGATTAATCTTTTGTTGATTGTCATTTACATACTTATAGTAGTATGCCATTATGGATATTATATGTTTATACCATATCTCTTATTCTATATCATGTCATCTGATATTTATAGCTAGACTGATCCGTTTATTATTTTCTTATGAAGTAATACTCGGGTCAGACCGAGATGTTACAGGTGCTTCTGCTTGACTTCTCTCCAGGGATCTATTACTCTGACTTTTGGCAGCTACTTAGATTAGTAGTTTTCTTTTCTTTCTTTTTTACATTTGGGATATCGACTCATAGATGTATTCTTTTGTATAGCACATGTTGCTATTCTTTTGTGTTAGTGTGGATCTTGTTTGACCACTACTCTGATGTACACTTTCATGTGTTATATATATATATATATATATATATATATATATATATATATATATATATATATTTATATCTTTTTCCGCCTTTTGATATGGATGTCTGTGACTGATTTGTGTTATTCTTACTTCTATATTTGTTTCCGAAGATTATATATAGCCACTGTGTGATAGCTTTGAGTTTGTATCGGTATGTCGGACTTCCTCCTGAAATGAAGTGCATGCTATACTATCTGACATATCGGTGCTCGCACAAAGAAATTACACGGATGGTCGCTCCTCCGCAGCCTTATTCCCCGCGCTAGTTGATGGCATTACACCGTAGTGTTCTTGGCTAGAGTGGGTATAGAGGTGGGGCGTCACAGTTCTCTTACTTCATTCCAGTAAACGCCTCCAATTCAATCACTACATTCTGGATATCATCCACCGTGTACATGGTTATTAAAGTGGTTTCAATATTGACAAAGAGTATGCCAATAAGAGGCCCCGGTCTCTTTAACAACCAAATGTTGTTTTACACACTAGTTGGTTCTTTTACTTTCCGAAAACTATTCATATTTGATGTCAAAATGTCATATTCGCTTCAAAAAATCAAATCCATTTCGAAATCATCATATTCGTTTCACAGATCATATTTTACTTCAAAATGTCAATTCAGTTCGATATAACGATTTCACTTCAGAATTTGATTTGAATTAAAATTTTGGTTATACTTCACTTTAACCAATTCGTATTTAAATCCAAAATTTAAATTTAAACCTTTCGTCCTTTAACCAGTTTGAATTTTAGAAAATAGTTAAAATAGTTTAACAGGAAATAGTTTGAGTAATAAAAACGGTTCATATAGTAAAATAGTTTGGAAAATCAAATAATTTAAATATTTAAAGAATATAGATTTAAACCACTTATACTAAAATAATCATTTAAAATAGTTTCGAAGTCAAACCAGTTAACTTTCCAAATTTTCCAATTCAATTCGGTTCCAATTTCCATTTCGATTTTAATCGATTAAATTTCAATTTCAAGTCGAACTCATTTTTTGACTACAAATTAATTTAAATTCCAATTACAAATTAATTTCTCTTCCAGTTCTAAATTAATTTAAATTTCAATCTCAAATTAATTTCGACTCCTATTTCAACTTTAAACCATTTCGATTTATATCAATTCCAAGTCCATTTCCAATTATCAATTCAAAATACTTAAATCAAATTTTCTTCGGTATCCAATTTGAAAATCCAAATTTTTAAATATGATTCAAATCTAAGCTAAATTTCAAAATATTGTTTTATCACTTTTGCTTAGAAATATTCAAAGTTCGAACAAAAATTCAATCTTTAAAACAATAGATTTCTGAAATTCAAATCATATTTTGATTATAACTTAAAAATCTCAAATTTGATTATTTGAACAATTTCGTTTATCAGATTTGAATTTCAACATTTTGAGATCAAATTCGAAAATATTTGATTTTCATAAATTCGATTTTTCATTTCTTAAAATCAATTCATTTAAATAATTTCAAAACAAATTTTAAAATCATTTAATTTAACCACTCCGGTGTCCGTATATAATTCTCTATCCTATGGCCAAGTAAATCAATTATTTCAATTTAAATTCCAGGGATGGATATATATCATTTCAATCCAAAATAAATGCCATAGGTATATATCATTTCAACCTATTTCTTAATTTGTTCGAAATAATTCAATTTACAGTTTTATATATTGTAAATAATATACAGGATGATAACATGATATATCAAAATAATTAAACATTTAATCATTCAAATATCAATCAATTTTCATTCATCACAATCATTCAATCAAACAGTCAATAATCACGACAATCAACCAATTATCGAAAATCAGGGATTTTATTTGTAGTAAATTCTGATTCAGTCTAACTATCGATTCAAATGCTATAATAAATCCAGATATCGATGAAAATGTCAATTTAAATTTATCGAACAACCATCAATAAATTTAAATTACTTCACGATATAAATATTTACTAACATAAAAATAAAATAGTCAAGTGTGAGCATATAAAACACACTCCTTCCTATTTGGAACTAAAAATAATCCCAGCTTCAAATAAAATCCTACTCGACTCCAAGCTATAGACGTCGTTGATACAATTTCAATGTGATTCGTCCCAATCAAATCGGGCCTCGTATGCAAATATTACGTGATAATTAGTATCCGAGGTATAAAAAAATTAATTAACTAGCTAAATTTTTTATATATATACTAACCTAACCTCTCCCCCCTCTCGAATCATGCTCGACTCGTCGCTGCTCCTCCCAGGCTTTAAATCGCGATCATGTACAGTCGAATTTTTTTTCTAAACATCGCGATCGCCTCAATTCAGACAAACCGCTACCGTTGTCCCTGCCTCCACTAGCCGTCACCCTCTAGAATTTACGTGCGATTGATGATGACCCAACCTTGTCGTCGCGCTCCAGACGTCGCCGTGAAGGACAACCCAAACCCTAATCACCTCTGTCTCTACCATGTTATCGAATCGCCGCCTCCGCCATCAATCTGCATTGCGCCTAAACCTAGGCCTCCATGCCTCCTTCTAACCACAAGCGCACGCGAGCGCATCCATGCTTGCCCGATTGCCATTCGTTTTTTTATTTACTTCAATCAATTTTTTTTGTGAAGTTAGATCGAGATTTTTTTTCTGAAATGATCTGTTCGATTTGAAATAAGGAGGAGAGAAAAGGGTACGTAGAAATAGATAAGAAGATGGCATGATGAACAGGTCTGATTTTTTTTACTATATGTACTATTATATAATATTATAAAATATCACGTTTATAACCGTCCGAAAATCCGAACTCCAAATGAAACATGCCACTAGTTGTTCATAGTGCTTAACCCCTATTCCGAACACAATGGAACTAGTTCTAAGGCCTAAATCGATCATATGCGAGAGATAGCCTTTTGAAATCAATTAATTTAATTTAATTCTGAAATTAGATTCTGCGTGTTTCAAGCTCGCACGACCAAACGATAAGTCTGATCGCAACAAAACTTGAAATTCTACATAAATTCACTATTACGGACCCGATGAAACTGGTTTTGTAGAAATCCAAGACAATGGCTAAAATGGCTATTTTACTATAAAATTTCAAATTTTTAATTATTCACGGCTAACTCCAATTTTAAATAATTATCTTCATTCATATTTTGAATAAAATTTAAATCAATTTCCGATATATATTTCAATCATTTAAAATTCAGAACTAAATTATTCAAATAATTTCCAATATTAAATTTTAAACAATCTAATTATCCAATAAACCAATATAAATAAAACATTAATTTTATTTCTACCCATCTTAATCCAATAATTACACTAAATTTAATAACTTAAAATAATCAAAAGTACGGGTCATTACATACCCCCCCCACTCAAAACTTTCCGTCCTCGAAATGGCGTTAGGCAAAGAATTTAACATACAATAGATTTTATTCATATAACCACTTATAACTTTAAAATCTTATTAGAAAATCTTTACTACGCTTTTACTACGTTATTCCGCTATCGGTTTACGGAAGATATAATATATATACAAAATGAGTTATAAAAATTTTAAAACTCCAAAAATTTTCTAACTCTCGGATTTACGGAAAATTTCGGCAGAGTCTCCTTTGCACGGCTCGACTGAAAAAAAAATTACAATTCAATATATAACACAAATATAGCCAATATATATCAAATATACATCTCATCTCAATGACGAGGCATCCCGAAAGGAAAAAATATAAAAATCGCAGTATGTAATCCGAGATACGTAACTTATTATTAAAAATACGAGCGAGTTCGCTCGTATTAAGCAAGCAAAAGCATGTAAAACCCACGTATACATCCAAACGATCTTCATATGTACCTATATCAACTCAAATTGACAAAATTGGTTAACATACAACGATAAAGAAGCATGTATAAGTCTAATATAACCATATAACATGGATTTTGAATTCAAACAATAATTACAAGCATAAATACACAATATGCAACAATCATATGCAATCAAAACAGTAAAAACAATTAATCCAATTAATTCATAACAATGTGAATTTTACATTATCAAATGTCAATTTTTAATTTTATACTCTTCATCTCTTTTTAGCATTCATTTCATTAACATTTTAGTTGATTCATTTCGATTTATTTGCATTCAACCAACTTTTATTCAATTAGATTCATGTTCCATTGATTTTTCATTCAGTTTATTTACTTTGAATTAGTTTGCATGCATTTTTCAATCATTAATGAATTTACATTCTATTTATTTACACTCATTTATATTTACGTTCATTTTCTTTCTTCACTTCCATTATTTTATTACAATAATACATATAATTAATTACACTTAAGTAAATTAATTCCATACCACATTCCATATATTTTAAATTGATTATCATTCACTTATTAATATTCATTTCGTTAATCATACAATAGATTTACATTCATTTCATTCGCTTTTAATTTTACACTTGCTAATTTGATTTTCAATCCATTCTCTTTCAATCAATATTTATTGCATTCACATTTGATTTATTTTATTTGTTTATATTCCATTGATTTCCTTTTTACTTATCCAAATGCTTAACAACATCTTAATTAGGTTTTATTTTAATTTATTCAAATTTATTTCATTTACATCCAATTTAGTCAATTTAATTTGTGAAATTCCAATTATTTCACTTTTTGTTTAATCTGTTTCATATAAATTCATTCATGAATCATTTATAAAAAAATTATTCCACTTAACCATACTTAAGTTAAATCTATTATATTTCCACCTAGTATATCCTCCTTTTTATTATACTAACATTATTTATAACTCAGCTAAGTTTATTTTAAATATTTTATACAACACAACTAGCTTTTATTATTATTAACTCATCTCTTAAGTTATTATTAATTCATCGATTCACTTCTTTTATTCAAATCCATATTATTTATTTACTAGAACAAATTTTATTTTATAACTCAACTCTTATTAACAACCCCTGTTTTCACAATTAATTCATTCACTTCTCTTAAGTCCACTTTAACTTATAATTTTTTTCAATCTAAATAAAATTCAATTAACCATATTAATTTTTTTACTTACACTCATTTATTGTATTCAATTTCTACATGCTTAAATTACATTTCATTTTATAAAACTTTAATTCGTATTGATTTGATTAAATCATTTTATAGCTTAATTGAAATTAATTCACTTTACTAATTTATCCAGTTTCATTTAATATCTAATTCAACTTATTTAATATTAAGTTAAACTTCATTTCATTTTAATCCATTAATCATTTTATTTAATCCTACTCAAGTTAAATTTATAGTCATCCATATTTGATAAATTTAAATTTGTTTTAACTTAGCATTCTCAAATTTATAAACTATATAATTTATTCATTCAAAATTCATTTTACCGAATTCATTTTAATTTTTATTTAAGCTTCTTGAGAAAGATTTCATTTTATTTACTTAATTTCACTAACTCTATTTAATTTAACAATGCTAAGTCAATTATTTTATTTCGTATCTCAAATTCAAATTTTTCCTTTTTTGCTTAACCAAAATTTAACCATTTTGAATTTGGTTTATTTTCCTATTCAAATTTATAAGTTACAAACTTATTTCTTTTCTGTACTATTTTAAATTTATAAGTTATTGACTCATTCCTTATATACTACTTTTAATTACAAGTTCAAAACTATTTTCATATATTTTAGGCCATACTTAGAATATTTTTTCACATTTAAAACTTGTTTAATTGAAAAATAAATTTCTTTTGGTAGAAATTCTCACTCAGAAACTTGGAAATGAATACTGGTAATGCTGCAGTCATCCCCAGAATTATTTCATAGCGACCAACCGAGTTTAATGCTTTTATTTTCTTCAAAAATATTTTAAAAATGTTTTTAGTAAAAGCTCTTTCGAATAATACTATTATTTATTTTTAAGGCTTTGAAAAAAACAATTTTGAAAACAAAAGGGATTTTAAGTTCTCAAGTTCTCAATTTTTAAAATCATTTCTATATATAAGCTATATTATAAATATACATATACAAATTTTCTTAGCTTATTATTGAAATATTCCATTAATTTACAAGTTTGTCATTTTAAACAATTCTTACTGCAATAATATTTCAATTCAATTTAATTATCAATGCTTTATGACATAAAATTCATTAATTATTCGTTTTAATCTTAATTCAACCTATAATTAATGATAATTAAATATTATTATCCCCTAACAATAATTTCATTAAGAATTAATCTTTTATATATATATATATAATATAGTTTAGCCAAAATTATTTCTTTTATTCGATATTTTTAAATCAATATTATGTCGACTTGCCTTGTTTAAGTGTTTAGAAACTCCTATCGATGACATGGCGTCCCGCACATCGACCAGAATTCATAAAGAACTCAACGGATAAGTAAACACAATACAAAACATTTTATAACACTAACGAATACGCTCTCTCATACATATACGCTCAAACGGATTCATTCTAGGGTATTACTGCCCTATCTCTAATGAGTTAAACCCCACAAAGCCAAGCTTATCGCTAAACTTTCGCTCTAATACCAACTGTTACGACCCACATCTCGGAAGGTTTAATTGACAATAATCCACACATGTCCAACTTAAACAATCCGTAATGTAGATAATCAATGGATTAAATAAGAAAAAAAACAAACACAGAATCTCACAGCGGAAACGATAAAATATAATAATCAAATAAACAGTCCATGAAACTATTTACTACACATTTGATTTTAATCTATACACACTTATCAGAGTTATATATATACATCAGGAATAAATAATCAATATAGTAGAATAGCATGATGCAGGGTATAATAGTAATAGTAATATACCAAAACTCAATCTTCATCCTCCAAAGAATAATCTTCAATATGCTGAAAAAACTGAGGATTGAATCGAGCGAAATGAAAAGACAAACACTCAAGTAAGGACTAAAATACTCTTATGTATGTCAAACCAATATCAAAAGATGAGTGCAATAACATAAGAGGTGTTACGGGATTTTCCATCTCCTAAGGATCCGTCAAACGATTTATATATAATAGTATTCGCTACAACAGATATTGTCTGTCAGTAAAATAAATATCAAAAAAGCATTAAGGCTTTACATAGATCCACCTTAACACATTTTACAGTTTCAAACCAAAATCATAATGACTCGTATAGGGATAAATATGACAAGCACATGCGGCAATGCTCTAGGTAGGATTCTACTAGTTTACCCTTTCTGACTGGTCGGAACCCATCCGTGACCGACTGCGATAATCAATCCAAACGACAAAAGGCACACCCATCAAATAACAAAATCACAATAGTAAAATGAGGGATCAACATCGCTAGAGGTAGCTATCCTCAATGGCCAGACACTGGCTCCTGTTTTAGTCATTTTAATTATGACACGAATGTCAAAGCTATCCATCATTGTTTTCTTACTTCATTCCAGTAAATGCCGCCAATCCAACCACTACATTTTGGATATATCAACCACCGTGTACATGGTTATTAAAGTGGTTTCAATATTGACCGAGAGCATGCCAATAAGAGGCCGCGGTCTCTTTAACAACCAAACGTCGTTTTTCACGTCGATTGGTTCTGTTACGTTTCGAAAACTATTCATATTTGATATCAAAATAACATATTCGCTTAAAAAAATCAAATCCATTTCAAAATCATCATATTCATTTCAGAAATCATATTTTACTTCAAAATGTCAATTCAGTTCGATATATCGATTTCACTTCAGAATTTGATTCGAATTGAAATTTTGGTTATACTTCACTTTAACCAATTCGCATTTAAATTCGAAATTTAAATTTAAACATTCCATCCTTTAACCAGTTTGAATTTTAGAAAATAGTTTAAATAGTTTAAAATAGTAAAATAGTAAAATAGTTTAATAAAAAATAGTTTGAGTAATAAAAATGGTTTATATCATAAAATAGTTTGGAAAATCAAATAATTTGATTATTTAAAGAATATAGATTTTAAACTGCATATACTAAAATAATCATTTAAATTAGTTTCAAATTCAAACCGGTTCACTTTCCAAATTTTCCATTTCAATTCAGTTCCGATTTCCATTTCGATCTTAATCGATAAAATGTCGATTTCAAGTCGAACTCATTTTCGACTCCAAATTAATTTAAATTCCAATTCCAAATTAATTTCTCTTCCAGTTCCAAATTAATTTAAATTTCAATCTCAAATTAATTTCGACTCCTACTTCAGCTTTAAACTATTTCGATTTATATCATTTTCAAGTCCATTTCCAATTATCAATTCAAAATAATTAAATCAAATTTTGTTCGATATCCAAATTTTAAAATATGATTCAAATCCGAGCTAAATTTCAAAATATCTCTTTATCACTTTTACTTAGCAATATTCGAAGTTCGAATAAAAATTCATTCTTTAAAAAAAATTGATTTCTGAAATTCAAATCATATTTTGATTATAACTTCAAAATCTCAAATTTGATTTCCGTAAGTTCGATTTTTCATTTCTTAAAATCAAATCATATAAATAATTTCAAAACAAATTTTAAATTCATTTAATTTAACCAATCTGGTATCCGTATATAATTCTCTATCATATGGCCAAGTAAATCAATTATTTCAATTTAAATTCCAGGGATGGATATATATCATTTCAATCCAAAATAAATGCCATAGGTATATATCATTTCAACCTATTTCTTAGTTTGTTCGAAATAATTCAATTTACAGTTATATATACTGTAAATAATATACAGGATGATAACATGATATATCAAAATAATTAAACATTTAATCATTCAAATATCAATCAATTTTCATCCATCACAATCAATAAATCAAACAGTCAATAATCATGACTATCAGTAAATCAATAAATCAAATAGTCAATAAATCAATAAATCAATAAATCAAACAATCAATAAATCAATAAACCAAACAGCCAGTAATCCATCACAATTAATAAATCAAACGGTAGTAAATTTTGATTTAGTCTGACTTTCGATTCAAATGCTATCAATAAATCCAGATGTCGATTTAAATGTAGATTTAAATTTATCCAACAATCATCAATAAATTTAAATTACTTCACGATATAAATATTTACTAACATAAAAATAAAATAGTCAAATGTGACCATATAAAACACTCTTCTTTCTATTTGGAACTGAAAATAATCCCAGCTTCAAATAAATCCTACTCGACTCCAAGTTGTTGACGTCGTCGATACGATTTCAACGTGATTCGTTCTGATCAAATCGGGCCCGTATGAAAATATTACGTGATAACTAGTATTCGAGATATAAAAAAAATTAATTAACTAGCTAAAAAAGTGTGTGTACATATACACACACTAACCTAACCTCTCCCCCCTCTCGAACCATGCTCGACTCGTCGCTGCTCCTCCCAGGCTTCAGATCGCGATCATGTACAGTCAAATTTTTTTATTAAACATCGTGATTGCCTCTATTCGGACAAACTGCTGCCTTCATCACTGCCTCCACTAGACGTCACCCTCCAGAATTTACGTGCGATTGATGATGACCCAACCTTGTCACCGCGCTCCAGACTTCGCCGCGATGGACAACCCAAACCCTAATCGCCTCTGCCTCCACCTTGTCATCGAAGTGCCGCCTCCGCCCTCAATCTGCATTGCGCCTAAACCTAGGCCTCTATACCTGTTTCTACCCTCGAGCGCACGCGAGTGCATCCACGCTTGCTCGATCACCATTTGTTTTTTATTTATTTATTTACTTTCATCGATTTTTTTTAAAGTTAGATCGAGATTTTTTTACTGAAATGATCTGTTCGATTTGAAATATAGATAAGAAGAGGGTGTGATGAATGGGTTTGATTTTTTTTACTATATATAATATTATATAATTTAGAAAATATCACCCTTATAACTGCCTGAAACTTCGAACTCCAAATGAAACGTGTCGCTAGGTGTTCATAGTGCTTAACCCCTATTCTGAACACAATGGAACTAGTTAAAGGGCCTAGATAGCTTTTTGAAATCAATTAGTTTAATTTAATTCTGAAAATAAATTCTTCGCGTTTCAAGCTCGCACGGCCAAACGACAAGTCTGATCGCTACGAAACTTGAAATTCTACATTAATTCACTATTACAGATCAGATGTAACTAGTTTCGTCCAAATCCAAGACAACAGCTAAAATGTCTATTTTACTTGTCAATTAAAATATAAAATTTCAAATTTGTAATTATTCATTGTTTACTCCAACTTTAATGTTAATTATCTTCATTCATATTTTAAATAAAATTTAAATCAATTTTCGATATATATTTTAATCGTCTTAAATTCAGAACCAAATTATTCAAATAATTTCCAATATTAAATTTTAAACAATCTAATTATCCAATAAACCAATATAAATAAATCATTAATTTTATTTCTACCCCTCCTAATCTAATAATTACATTAAATTTAATAACTTAAAATAATCAAAAGTACGGATCGTTGCACTAATAGTTTCCAAAGGAGAGCTGGAGATCTTCATCTAGGTATAAATATATCATGTTATCCACTTCATCTATTGTATTTGTTTTTATTTTTAGCATTTGTAAGGATAGAGGTTTGCAACCGTCCAGGCTAAATCTAGATTAGACTCTAATATTGTATTCAAATTTTTTTCACTGTAAAGGTTATTCTATTCGTGTGAGATTATGTTATATCGTTATTTTATTTTTCCATGGCAATTGGGGTTTTCGTCACTTGGATTATGGCACATGAATATCGAAGATGTATAAGATAATTAAATTACAAAAGAAAAAAGATGGATAGACTTATATTAATCGCGGCGACCTTAACCGGGTCAACCGAGAATGCCAAAGGAATCGGGCTTCATCCCTCCAGAAATGGCATTTAGAAAATTTGGCTTTCAACTAATGACTCCTAAGAGTTTCCAACACATAGCCCAAATGAGATTCATTCTCCTTGTCTGACTTAGAAAAGACAAGAATATCATCAACGAAAACAAGTACAACTTGTTGAGAACATCGTGGAAAACGTGATTCATAAGATCGACGAAGAAGGCAGGAGCATTGGTTAATCCAAAGGGCATGACTAACCATTCACCGAAACCATTCATCTGGAAGGAAGGACAATAGGTCGAGCTATAGGAATAAGATCGATGTGGAATTCAATTTCCCACTTGGGAGGAAGAGAAGTGACTTCACCAAAAACATCAGGATAATCTCTAACTATCGTGTGGAGTTAAGTTCACCAGATTGAGCATCAAGTGAAAAGATAAAACTACTTGCATAAACCTGAGGCAATTAACATTCGATCACTAGAGAATTATCCTGGCTGCCTACTAAAGGAATGGTTCGGCTTTACAAGAAACAACGGCATAATAACATTTAGCCAATCAACCCCAAGTAAGATGTCAAATGCATCAAAATAAAGGAAATAGAAATCTTCGATGAATCGACGCCTTTTGTAAAGGAGTTTCTTCCCTCCCTTTATAAATCATACTAAGGTTGGTTGGATTGTCGATGGGACTACTCACACATAAGGATGAAGTTGCCAATTGAGGTTGTAAGATGTGCTCAAATTTATTATAAAGATCAATAGAAATAGAGCTACGGTATGCTCTAGTATTAAAAGAACACGAACAGGAAGGACAAGAACGGATTTCAAAACAAAGGGAAAGTTCCAAAATTCAAAAAAATCCTAACCTAGGAGGATCCTAAAGAAGAATTTCAAGCTCAAATAAAGATGATTTGTTTACTCATTCTAGGATTTTACTACCTATCTCCAATGAGTTCTAACTTCATGTGCTAAGTTTTTCCTAAACCACAGCTCTGATATCACATGTAACGACCTGCTATTTTGACCCATTGAAATCAACAATCATCCACCCATGTCAGACATGAATTGCTTAAAACAAAAGATAGTTAATTTATATTCGGTAAAATTTAGCGTATACAGTAAATAAATCAATCACGGAATCACAAACATAGAGTTATATAACTATAAGCAGTGGAATAGATCAATAGTAATTCATGAAGCTACTACAGAACATCAAAGTCAAACAAATACAACAGAAATCCCAAGTACATAGAAGTCATTGATACAAAAGCAATTGACAAGTCTGAACATAAACTACTGGAAATATCTAGAAATAACTGGAAAGGCTGAATAGATAAGAGATCTCCAAGAATACTCCAAGAACCAAAGGTGAATCTCAAATGCTATGAAATTCATTCTGACCCGAGCATAAAGCAAAACACAAAATACTCGAGTCAAGATTAACATTCTTATACAAGTAAATCAACTCAAGTGAAATGTAATATAACTTAAAGGATGTTGGGGTTCCATCCCTGAAGGATCCATTAAACTACCTACATATACAGTATAACACGCTAAAATCTACAGCAAAGTAAAATATTAAAATAGCATTAAGGCGTTATCCATATCTCCCTTAACACATTTATATATATATTTCTATAGTTTATATAGATACAATAAGATCCACCAAACCGGTGGGATACTCATTGAGCACTCTATAGGTACGGTACAAACCAAACTCGTAGTAGGCATTATAAGGCATGCGACAAGGCACGCGAGGCAATGCCTAGGGTAGGATACTACCGTTTTGCACTCTCGGACTAGTGGCAACACATAGCAGCTACTACCACCCACCTTGAGACATACTCCTAAATCAAAGGTGTACCCAATCAAATCAGAAAGTAACAGAATGGTATCGAAGAAATGTGCTTGATGGGGGAGCGACCCCACTTGGCCTCGTATAGCTCCTGTTTTAGCTACATCAAACTGGGAGTCAGGGCAGCATTCATACCACATACATACATTCGCCAAACCATCCTACTTCGTTCTAGAATCTCCACCACGTGCGCAGTTGTTAAAGTGGTTTTCGAAATTGTCAGAGAGTACGACAATATGCGATCCCGGTCTCTTTAAGAACCAAACGCTTATTTCACACCATGTTCATTCTTCATTTCAAATAGTTCATACTTCATATCAATATATCATATTCATTTCAAAATCATATTCACATTCGAAATCATATTCACTTTCTGAATCATATTCACTTTCTAAATCATTATTCACTTTAAATCATAACCGTTCCAACTTGAATAGTTTGAATATTGAAAGTAGTTTGTATATTGGAATAGTTATACATTAAAAATAGTTTATATTAAAAATAGGTCATAGATTAAAAGAGTTTATATAATAAAAATAATATATATGTCAAAAATAGTATATATATTAAAAAAAGTTTATATCGAAAATAGTTTCAAATTAGAATTGTTTCTTCCAATTTCACAAATCAATTCAAATCAACTTTAGTTCCAAAATTTAATCTAAACCAATCTCAGTTCAAAGATCTCAATTAAAAAGGTTAAAGGCTTAATTCAAATTCTCATTAAAACTGTTTAATTTATATCGATTTCAAACCCAGGTTTGAACTACAAATTTAAACCACTTCCAGTTCAATAGGTTTCAAAGTTTAAATATTCAAACAATTTACAATAACTCAATTTGATAAATTTCATTTATGTTTCAAAATTCAACATTAATTTACTTAAAATTGAAAATATTCACTTAAACATTTTTAATAAAATTTAAATAAAATCCCAAATTACAAATTTAAATCAATATTAAATATTTAATTTCAATTATATTTAAATTTGAAAATATTCATTTAATCGCCTTTAATCAAAATCCAGTTATCAAGTTATAAAAATCATATCTTTAAAATCTCAAAATTAATAAGTGTCAAATCAAATTCTTATCTATATTAAATTCTTGAACAAATTAAATTCCAAACCAACTTTAATTTATCTTCCAGCATTTATTTATATAAATTTATCACAAAATCTATTTTAAAAATATTAACATAAATTCAAATAAATATTTAAACATATTATATATATTTATAGTAATTACCAAAAATCTATTTTCATAATATTAAATAAATTTAAATAATTAGTTTAAAACATATTATATATATAAATTAAATTAAATTTTTATTAAATTTTATTACATTAAATATTGTTAAATTAAATCTTATTTTATATATTTAAAATAATAAAATTATAAGCAAAATCTTAAAATTTACATTTATCAAAACTTAACTTATAAAATTAAAATTTCCAAACATATAATTTAAAAATATAAATTTTATGCATATATTAATATAAAATGTTTAAATTATATTTGGAAATCCATATTTACTAAAACTCGTATATTTCCTTTTGAATCTTTGAAAATCATTTTCCAAAATAGACCAACGGTGGCCGTATATAATTTTCTATCCTATGATCAAGTGATACGGATATTTATCATTTCAAGCTACAAAATTTAACTTTACGGGTATATATCATTTCAACCCGCAATCCCAAAATTTTAAAACTAATAAAATCGCTTGGGTTTATCATTTCAACCCATAACGATTTTCCCTAATTTAAATATCGTTCGAGTATATATCATTTCAACCCATAGGAATTTTTAAACTATCAAGGAACTTGTAGAGTGAGAACAATAAGATAATAGCAAAAAATGACATGGAATATATCATAATTTACAGATTAAATGTAATATATATACAACAGGTTATGGTATCATATATTAATTAACATAGGTGATCACTTGCAAATAATAACATATCATACTTAAAAATTAAATTACTAAACAATTCAAGTTTACTAACATATTTCAATTGTCATTTCATGTAAATTAAATTTACTAAATATAAGAATGTTAATCGTGAGTGATCGATCACCTTTCGAGGCTATGGATAAACAAGAATAAGAAGCCAATGGACACAGATAAGCATGGATCGATAAGATGGACAGCAATAAAGCTAGAACTGCTGATGTAATTCTCGAACAGCAATGAAACAAAGAAAATAATAGCTGTATAACCAATCGGAATAGTGGAACCATACCAAACAGCGACAATGTAGAAAAATCACTGCGATAAATTCCAAATAGCAGAGATAGGCGGTGCAAAGCTGGAAAAATCGAGCCACAAGAAGGAGTAGGTTGAATAATATATAAGCAGACTTATATATACTTATATATATAATCTCTTATTTTTTAAATAAAAAGGAGAAGGCTTCTTGGAGGTGCTGCTATGGCAGCTTGAGTGTAGGCATTCGGTGGCTATGATGTGGCTGAGGGCGCTGGTGGGGTCTGGGTCGTGTAGCGGTGGCGGGCGAGATTGGTGAAGCCTAGTGTGGCTATTGGAGCTTGGTTCAGGTGGTAGGTGGGTTTTTGCTGTGGGAAGAGGAGATGCGGACTGGCGGTGAGGAGAGTATGGCAGTGGGAAGCTGGGATTGGGCAGTCTCGGTGGGTTTCGTGTTTGCTGCTCGGGTGGCGGTGTGGAGCATAGGAGGGCTAGAGTGAGCTGATCGGTTATGGCTGTGGAATGTGTTGATGGTGAGTTTGAGTGGAGATGTGGCACGTAAGGTACAGATGTGGTTTGGCCGGTGGCTAAGCGGCCAGTGGGAGGAGAAGATTGGTGCGTGGCTGCTATGCAAGGTTGGCACAGAGTTGTGGTTTCTAGAGTGGAAAAGACATGGGATGTGTTGGGTTGAGGCCGGTGATGGAGTGAACTTGATGGGAGGGTCACGGATATGGAGCGATGGTGGAGTAACACCGTAGGTAGGAAAATTGTGGTGTACAGGCGAAGGGCGGATCTGCTAGTGGCTTTGTTGGCTTTCGGGAGGATGGAAGTTCTCGGAGCAAGGGAAGGATACACCTGTGCAGACTTGGAGTGTGGGAAAAAGCAAGGGCTCGGTGAAAAGAAGGAAGAGTGGTCGGCAAAAGGAAGAGGGCAATTGAAAAGAAGATGAACAAGCTGTCACCAACAAATATATATACGAACTGTTGTATAATATATATACATATATACACACACATATATATGTATATATCAAACTAAAAGAATGAAGAGAATCGAGAAAGGAGAAACACAAGAGAAATGAACTAGAATATATTTTGTACATGGGGAATAGAGAAAGTAAAAGGTTGATTTCTGAAAATTATTAAAAGCAAATGGCTACTGGTTTCTCCATGACAAATGAAAATACATAAAACCAAAAAGACTAAAATGGGTACTGATACAGATAACCGTATCGTAGATTTCACCTGTACCGGACACCGAAATGCACAAATGAATATACTGCAAAGATCAACACGTCGAGACAAATAGAATGGTACACAGATATTAGTGACACGATCATCATGTCAAAAGTGGATATTCGCTGCCAAAATGTTGCTAAATCGCCGAAAATAAGATAAACGGAGCTAAAGCAGTTCAATTTTGGCAAAAAAATATGATAACACACTAAAAAATGATTTACATTTTATTAGATAAAAATATTTAGATTTCAAAGATATTTCATTTCCATCGATTTAACTGATTTTGAATTTTAAATTGAAATTTCACAACCAAACAAATTTTCACATTTTCCAATAAACGTTTCCACTTGCTATGCTTAAATAGACGCATACCAATTATCAAATTTTCATTACAAAAATTTTATCGTTTATTTTTCAACAACAATTTAGTTAATTACATTATTTAAATCATTAAAAAAATTCGGGTCGTTACACTCTCCTCCAATTAAAACTTTTCGTCCCCAAAAAGGAGGCGAATAGAAGCAGCCAGAAAGGAAAGATAGATTCGAAAAACATAATACCAGATACAACAATTTGTTCAAAACCATATAAATTTCATTTTTGGACATCTTATTACTTATATTGTACATTATTCAATTACATGCAAACCTTTTTAGGTAAGTTTTATTAATGTTTCGAATGTAATTGAGCACTATACAAATTTACCTTTTATTTACAACATTCTATTAAGAAAAATTTAGTTTGAACACCTTTATTACTTAAGTTTTCTCTTGTATAACCTTCAGTTACATATCCACGTTACATTTTAACTTTTCTAATATTTAAAGTAAGTTATACAAATTTTAGAATGCAATTGAGTATTATACAAATAAATTTTATCCTAGTTCAACTATTTCCAGTTGTTTCACATTCATTTCTCATTTCATACTTAAGAAATTCAAATCAAATCCATTTTCCAAAACAAAAGTGTAGCAAAGCTACTAAATGGTCTCCCAACTTTGAGACTCAAAAATGAATGTTGACGATGCTGCAGTCATCACCGAAATTATTTTCCAACGACAACAGAGGAGAGTGCTATTTCCAGTTGTTTCAATTTCATTTCTCGTTTCATACTCAAGAAATTCAAATCAAATTCATTTTCTAAAACAAAAGTTTAGCAAAAGTCTCCCCACTTTGAGACTTGAAAATGAATATCGATGATGTTGCAGTCATCATCGAAATTATTTTCCAACGACAAAAGAGGAGAGTGCTGACTTACTTCTTTTAAAATTCTTTGGAAACAATTACCATCCAAAAATACTTTAAAATAATATATCTTTTTCAAAAATTTAAAAACCAAATTTTGGAAGCACCGAAAATTTAACTCTCGAATCCTTAATTTAAATTCATTTCATTTACAAATCAAATTTATAAACCATTTTTTAAAAATTTCATCTCCTTATAACTTACAACAATAGCTAATGGTTTAGGAATGTTAATAAAATAATAAATGATAATCTAGCACTATCATTTCTTACAACCAATTCATTTAACTATCAAATTTTAGAAAATTATACTTTTATATATAAAATATAATCATACATAAAATTATTTCATTTACCACTTTTGAAAACAATATTATGTTAGTTCGTTCTATTCAAGTGTTTTGGAATTCCTATCGATAGCGTTGGCCAGACGAATAGATCAAAACCCAAAATTCAAACTTAACAACTCAAACAAAACGATATAAAAAAATTATATTAATTACAAATACACTCCCTCATAGGATGATTCAAGAATGGATTTTAAAACAAGGATAGAGATTCAAACTTAGAGGGATCCTAATCAAAGAGAATTCTAACTAAAAAAATAGGATCGGAAAAAAATAAGATAATTAGATTACAAAAGTGGAAAGATGGATAGACCTATATTAATCGCGACGACCTTAGCTGGGTCAACCGAGACTCCGTTTCAGAAACAATGCCCAAGGAATCAGACTTCATCCCTCAAGAAATGGCATTTAGAAAATTTAGCTTTCAACTGATGGCTCCTAAGAGTTTATAGCACATTGCCTAAATGAGTTTCATGCTCCTTCTCTGACTTAGAAAAGACGAGAATATCATCAAAAGAAACCAGGACAACTTGTTGAGAACATCGTGGAAAATGTGATTCCTAAGATCAACGAAGTAGGCAGTAGCGTTGGTTAATCCAAAGGGCATGACTAACCATTCATAGTTTTCATTTGTTTGGAAAGATGGACAATAGGTCGAGCTCCAGGAATAAGATCAATGCGGAATTCAATTTCCTTTTTGGGAGGAAGAGAAGTGACTTCACCAAAAACATTAAGATAATCCCTTACTATTTAGGTGGAGTCAAGTTCACTAGACTGAGCATCAAGCGAAAAGATAAAACTGCTTGCATAAACCTGAGGCAATCAACATTCAATCACAGAAGAATTACCTAGGTTGTCTACTAAATGGTTTGGCCTTACAAGATATAACAGCATCATAACGTTTTAACCAACCACCCCAAAGTAAGATATCAAATGCATCAAAACCAAGGACATAGAAATCTTTGGTGAATCGATGCCTGTTGTAAAGGAGTTTCACACCTTTACAAATCATACTAAGGTTGGCGGGACTACCGATGGGATTAGTCACACATAAGGATAAAGTCGCCACTTGAGGTTGCAAGGTGTGCTCAAATTTATTACAGAGATCAATATAAATAGAGCTATAGGATGCTCCAGAATTAAAAGAACACGAACAAGAAAGACAAGAATGGATTTCAGAACAAAGGGAAAGTTCCAAAATTCAAAAGAAATCCTAATTTAGGAGGATCCTAACGAAGAATTTCAAGCTCGAAAAAAAAATGGTTGTGTAATTAATTTACTCATTCTAGGGTATTACTATCCTATCTCCAATGAATTTTTACTCCATATGCTAAGTTTTGCACGAACATGAACTCTGATGCCACATGTAACAACCTGCTATTTCGAACCATTCGAATTGTAAATCATCAACACATGTCGGACTTGAATTGCTCAAGACAACAGATTGTTGATTTATATTTGAAAAAACTTAACATGTACAGTAAATAAATCAATCACAGACACAGAGTTATATAACAATAAGAAGCGGAACAGATAAATAGTAGTTCATGAAGCTAATACAAAACATTAGAGTCTGAAACAAATACAATAGAAAATACCAAGTACATAGAAGTCACTAATACAAAAGCAACTGACAGGTCTAAACATAAACAACTGGAAATATCTAGAAATAACTGGAAAGGCCGAATAGTTAAGAGATCTCCAAGCTCAAAGCTCCAAAGGTGAGTCTCAAATGCTATGAACTCAGTCTGACCTGAGCATAAAACAAAACACAAAACACTCGAGTCAGGATTAACATTCTTATGCAAGTAAATCAACTCAAGCGAAATGTCGAAGTGAAAGGCAATATAACTTAAAGGATGTTCAGATTCCATCCCTTAAGGATCCGTTAAACTATCTACATACATATTACAATACACTACCTAGATAATTTCTACAATAAAGTAAAATATTAAAATAGCGTTAAGGCATTACCCATATCCCCCTTAACACATATTTATATATATTCTCGTAGTCAATGCAGATGCAATAAGCTCCACCAAACCGGTGGGATATTCGGTGAGCACTGCATAGGTACGGTACTAACCAAACTCATAGTGGACGCGATAAGGCATGTAACAAGGCACGCGAGGTAATGCTCAGTGTAGGATACTACTGTTTTGCACTCCCGATCTGGTGGTAACGCATAGCAGCTGTTAGCACCAAAATTGGTCACTAACACCCAAAGAAAGATTTTGTGTACAGAGATTAATGAAGATAGAAAATTAAAATAGAGGAATGTATGCAAAGTTAATTACAAAAATTAGAACACCGGATTTATAGTGGTTCGGCGTAACTGCCTACGTCCACTTCGAGTTTTATCTTTATTGCTCTTTCAAATAATTGAATATAGATACAATCCGTACACCAACAACTTGAATACTAGTTCTAATAGAAAATAAATGAGTCTTGAAAATGGCAGAGTCTCCCTAGAGTTCCTGAAAAAAGGTCCCTTTTCAACACCCTATCCTTCTATTTATAGGCGAAGATAGGCCGGACTTCCTTCGCGGGCCCACGAACAAGGTACTTCGGCCCATAGTAAGTGACTTCTGTGCTCCGAGCCAGGGATGCCGAACAGAAGTTGCCAAGCGACCTTGTCGAGCGACTTTTCCAAATGATGTTGCCAAACAAGGTTGTCGAAAGGTAGATGTCGAGCGGCGATAGCTGAGACGTTTGGACCGAACAGCGTACATTGTACTATCCGGACCGAGCGACGAATGATAATGCGCTTCTAAGGTTGGAACAATTCTACACCGAACGATAACTGACCGAACGGTGAACTTTGGGTAGTTGACTCGAAGCAAGGTCATGCCGAGCAACTTACTTCATTCGCTTTGTCGAAGTCATGCCGAACGGTGGATTTTGTTGTACGACTTCACTCTTTTGACCGAGCGGTGTGTTTTGGAATACTCTATCATGTTCTTTCGGGCCGACCATTTCTATGTCGAGCCATCCCTTCCAAGCGACATGCACCATGCTCCTTCAGCCTCTTTCCTTTAGCCGAGCGATAATGGTCGAACAAAGGATGCCGAGCGATGAAAGAAGGATACCGAGCGATGCACTTAGGCCGAATGGCACTTGCAATCCGAATGACGCGTCCAGGCCGAACGGTCCACAGTCGGGCCACTTTTTCAACATGATCCCTCTTTAAAACCGAGCGATGAGCAGCCGAACCACCTTGGTTGAACCATGTATATAGGCAGAGCTATGCAACCGGGTATTTTCGTTCAAAGCGTATAATGAGAGTCATCAAGATGCGCTTTGAAGTAATCCAGGCTTTCCACTTTTCTCCAACTATCAAGTGGGATCTGATTCTCCATTGTGCTATTATCTTTGGTATGGGCCGATCGATGTAAACATGCCGAAGCACTCATTCAGCATACCCACTGTACTCCGGTAAGATTGTTTACCGAACCATTGAGTTACTTCGACCAGGTCCATTGGTTAACGCCTGTTCACCTCCTCTTCATCATATAAATTCCAATACTCCTCTTCCCTTTACTTTCACTTCAGCTCTACAGGTCTTTTTAACTTACCTTCCTCCTAAACTTCGGCTACCTCATCCTTTCGAAACTATGTCTCCTACCTTTCTACTTTAGACACCCTTAAACCCGAACTAATTCCAACACGGAGTCCCAAAGTTTCACAAACTTCTAATTTCCTTTATAGGTATGAATCCCTTCATTAACTCATCCCCTTTAGCTTGGAATCTCATTTGAGGTCTGAGCACATGGATTCCTAGGTAGGATTTAGCGGGAAACAGCAAATAGAAAGATGAATTGGAGATAGGAGCGTGCTCCAGGTTATGTGTTTGACTCAGTTTCAGTGGCAATAGAAGAAGCTATTAGGAGAAGTGGTCGTGGTTCTTACTTCGAAGTCGTGGACATAGAAAAGGAGAAAGCTCGATGGTTCGAGGAAGTTGGCGTAAGCTTGTAGTATGCAGCTTATCATACGATCGAGGAGGACAGTTTGTGACCTAATCGTAGTGGCATCAGGTTGTTAGGAGTTTAACAACAGCATAGGTCGAAACTATGAAAAGGAGTGTGGTTCGACATACCAAACGTGGAAGTTGCTCGTATGATAAGCTGAGAATTCTCGAAGGGGAGCATGGTTTAGTAGGAATTTGGGTTGGTAGGTAAATCCCTGTTGGGAATAGTGCATGGGCGAGTGTGCCGCTTTGCCTAGAATAAGAGAGTGTGGACCAACCGACCATGCATTCAGCGATGTGGATGCTTGGTGTGTGTGGATTGAGAGTGTGGGTCATGTCTCTAGTCTAGAGAGTCGTTCGATCGCATGTTTTGGGTGTCGCTCGGCTTCGAGCCTTAAGATCGACGTTGACAGTCTAAATCATTCTATCTTGAACATAACACGTGTCAAGTCCACTTACCCCCATGCCTAATCATAGGAAAATGAACAAGGACAAGGACTCAAGCACACAAGCATATGAGAATAATTCTGACTAACGACTCCATGATCATGACAACCATAAATGTGAATCTAATCTAACAAAAGTAAACAACAACCCAAAACGTATAATGCCAACGCCTGATTTCAAGGCCCATGCTACTGAACATAGCACAAGCTCTCAGAGATGGTCAGCAATGACGGTCTTCGAAGATGACAATTCAATGCTTAATCACACTTTATCAGTCTTTAAATCTTTTAATTCCTTCACACTCATACTTGAATGACTGCACTAGTCTACACCCACACGGGGGAAACATTTTTGTTGTTATGTCTAATATTGATTGCCTTTCAAGTATAGTTCAAACATGTCTTTATCCAAATTCGACGCTCACTGAAGATGTCTAGAAAGTCAAGCTCCGCCATACTTTTAGATAAACCTAAGCCAAGTTCTCAAGAGGATGTAGTGGGAACTTCGAATCCATCGACAACTCCTGCACGGAATATCCCGAGTCTAATGACGGCGACTATTGACTTGGCTCCTGATGCCACAGATGGAGCAATTACCCTAGACAATCCTGCTGATTCTCAAGCTTCGAGAATCAATGAAAATGCTCTTTGCCGACTGTGCTCAATCTATGGAATCCCTTTTGATGACGTGCTGGTTCCATCAGGACAAGATCATCCTCACCTGCTCCCAGTTGGGTATACGACTTGCAAAAAATTCATGTGCTGGGTTGGTAGCATGTCACCTTTCAGCTCCTTCCTTCGTGATGTGGTGCAGTATATTGAGATCGCCCCAGCATAGTTACATCCCAATAGTCATGCATTCATATATGGCACGTGTATTCTTTTCATGAGCATTCTATTAAAGCTCCCTACTCCCGATGATATCTTCTATATCTACCATTTCAAGAGATGGTCTGATAGCCCATATTTCATATTCCTTGAGCCACATAATAAGTGCCAAATCTTGACAGGGGCATGGAGCAAATTCTCCCAATATAAGCAAGAGTGTTTTACGTGCGCTATCCCTCTGGCTTTGCAAGGAGATGGCTAGAAGGGAGTAAGTTCCTTTTCTGGATCAATATTTGTATGCGGTAAAATGTGCATTCTTTCTAAACCTTTTATTCGACTTTTACAGGTATCATCCCACATCCCGAAGGCTCCGGGTACTCGGAGGTCGTCGAAGCTATTCGAGCTATTCCTACGGGAGACCGGGACATCAGATCCATCATTTCCAATGAATCGCTCTCAAGATTTGGGTTGTTGGCGGAAGGTCGCCGAATAAGTCTCCCTCACAGCACCACTAAAACCAGACCTGCCTTGGACAAAGGCAAAAGGCAAGCTAGGCCTTCGATGCGTTCGACACATGGTGCCCCTGGCACACCCGAGGAGGGGGAGATTAGAGAAATTGGGGTGACATAAGCATTGGGTGAGAATGTAAATCCTGCTCCGAAACCGATGGTTGAGGCACATGGCACCAATGAACCGCCTCCCCTTTAATGAGAAAAAAGAAATTGGCTTGTAAACTGAGGAAAAAGATAGTGGGGGGAACCTCAAAGGTCATAATTAATCTAATGGAGAGAGAGCCGTCTCCTTAACACTTAGAGGGTTCACTGAAAGGCTTATCTGACCTCACTATTCCCGACGACTTGCTCAATTATGGCTTCAACGATCCAGAAGCCCTTAAACTCCATTCGCCTATGAGAGACGATGAAGGCGTTCAAGCCCATAATCAAGGAGAAAAAACTCCGATAAGTAAATCTAAAGAAACTGGTCCATCGGGGGGAAACACTTGGACAAACACGAATACTTACACTTCACCTTGCACTTAAACTTTTGCCATCATGCTATTTTTTGCTAACTTGTCATCATTTAATTTCTACGCAGGTGATATGGGGCATACTCATGGACTTGACCGCCTCTGTGGATTTTCTATCTTTCATCATTCGGGCCGAGACTCAGGGTCCGGTAAACTACGAGATAGAGACGACTACAGCGATAGAGATTATCGTTCTTGAGATTCATCGTCGTCTCGAAGGAAAACTTACAGTAACTTTTCGTACCCCAATGATCCTCCTCAATAGAACAAAGCAAGGAGAAATTGGGTCAAAGGGGATCTCAATTTGAAGTTCATCGCGACCAACACTCTGGTTCATCGAGTATTAGGCCATCTCGTGAGACTCACAAGAAATATGTCATCCCAGCTAAACAAACTTCCCCAGCCCTTGCACACGATCCATTGATAGCAGAATGGCTAGCAGAGCTTAAAGCCACATTCCCAAAAATATGCTTTGATGGATTAAAGTTTCTTCTTGCAATCCATCCTATTCTCGAGCATGTTAGACAAAGCTCTATTGCTTGCAACAACGATGTCTACCTTCAACATGATGCGTTTGTTCACTTGGCCGAGAAAGTTTATGAAGTTTCTACTGAGCGCAAGCATGAGATCGATCGCCTGAAACTTGAGGACATTCATGACAAGGATATTATCAAAGCATAAGACGAAGAGCTTTCCTCGTATAAATCTCAACTTGAGGTCGTCCAGAAGAATGCTAGAGATACTACCGAGGCAGTCAATCGCTAGGAGGCCGCAGATAAAAAAGAAATTGATGAAGCAGTTCAACGCTGCGACGCCTTAGCTTTAGAGAGGACTCTATTCAAAAGGAGAGAGATGCTCGCTCAACGAGTCAAAGAATTAGAAGAGCTACTTTTCAAAGAAAAGGAATAAAAAACCACTGCTCAAGAGGAGTCATAATGATATTATGACAAAATTGTTGCTACACGACTCCTGAAAACAAAATTCGACGAGGAGCTCTCCAAGGCTGAAGCACTAAAGAACGAAGCCCATGAGGAGGGCAAAAGAGTGGCGCTCTCAAAAATTGATTCTCGCCTTGAGGCAGCTATTGAGGCTAGTAGGGAGGAAATCAAGTGCATGTTGATCCACTCATAGTTGAGTACAATGCTCGAGTTCTCATGCATCGCGACCTAACATTTCTTGGCGAGGGTTACCTCGAATCTTTGGCCGAAGCATGAGACACTTTGATAAAAACCAAAAAGGCTAAGTTGGGAACCGAAAAGGTTGACGAAGAAGCTTTAGTGAAGGAATTTCTCCAAGGGAATGAGCCTTCGGACTTGCCTATAGCGAAGGCCCTCTACAGCAGAGACTCCTCCTTATCAAAAGGAAAGAATGACACCGTCGGTCCGTCCAAAACTGAGTCTCAAGTTCCCCCTCCTATTCAGCCGAGTGATCGCCCATCATTTGACCCCTTTGAGCAGCATATCGGCTATGACCCAGAGGATCCTAGACTTGGTGTTCATACACTATCTCCTATTCTAGAAGGTGAAACTCCTCGAACAGTTATGAGTCAGCCGGACACTGGTACATAACTTTTCTTCCTTGAGTTTAAAGGGCCATCGTTTTTGGCAAGTAGTAAATGTATTCTAACACTTGTCTCTTATGATTTCGTGCAGGCCATTCTGACCCCGAGCCAACTCAAAGGAGCGATGTCGCCACGGAGACGGAGGAGAAAACGGGAGGGGCAAT
Source organism: Allium cepa (assembly GCA_030765085.1). NCBI lineage: Eukaryota > Viridiplantae > Streptophyta > Magnoliopsida > Asparagales > Amaryllidaceae > Allium > Allium cepa. Next base: position 997,446,353 of record CM060928.1, read on the forward strand.
TCAAATGGGAGAGACTCCCGTACCTGACGCTCAAATAATTGAGGCGCTTAACGAAGACAAATCTGAAAATCCGTCACCGTCGAAGAACATGACGAAGTTGAAATTACAGGCGCCTCCGAACATACTTCAAAGCTGAGCATGGAGGAACAAATCATCGAGGAGGGGAAGAAGAAAATTGAGACTAAGGCTGAGTCCCAAGTGGTTGAACTTGATGACCCACTGAATAGGCCTCTGAAGGTTATTCTTCCCGGTGGGACCAAGCCACTGGAAGTTCATCCTCCATCCTCGGACACCACTTCTCTAGAAAGCAAGATGTCCAAGAGAAAACGTGTTAGGGAGTCTCGTCTGAGAAACCGAGGAAGAAGAAGAAGCCAAAGAAGCAGCTACCATGCTCGTTCAGTGAGAATCAGCCTGGATTATGCAATTATTTCTATCATTGCCATTATAGATAGACTTTTTGCTCCGAATTCAGGAGAAGTTGTAGTGGAACTTTATTTTGGATTAATAAATAAAACTTAGTTTCTTTGTCTTTCTTGAGTTTTTCTTTTCAGCTTGTTGTCTAACTTGTTGCCATAACTCGGAATTTTGTGAGTTACACAAATCCAAGTTCATCTCCATGTGACTCGGAAAATTTTTTTGGAATCGTAAATCCTCTAATCTACGTTCTGGGGATTTAGAATACTTTAAGTCGTTTATAGTCCAACCCGCACTCTAGGGCCTCAGATTACTCCAGTTCGTTCTCTGGGGACTTGGAGATTTTAAGTCGTTTATACTCTAGTCCACACCCGGGGACTCAGAGTACTCTAGTCCGCACTCTTGGGACTTGGAGATTTTAATTCGTTTATAATCTAGTCCGCACTATAGGGACTCAGAGTACTCCAGTGCACACTCTGAGGACTTAGAGATTTTAAATCATTTATACTTTAGCCTGCACTCTGGGGACTTAGAGTACTCTAGTCTACACTTTGGGGACTTAGAGATTTTAATTCGTTTATACTCTAGTCTGCACTCTGGGGACTCAGAGTACTCCAGTCCGCAAGCTGGGGACTTTGAGAATTACAAGTCTTTTATACTCTAGTCCGCACTCTAGGGACTCAGAGTACTCCAGTCTGCACTCTATAGACTTGGAGATTTTAAGTCGTTTATAAACTAATCCGCACTCTAGGGACTCAGAGTACTCCAATTCGCAATCTGGGGACTTGGAGATTTATAAGTCGTTTATACTCTAGTCCGCACTCTAGGGACTCAGCGTACTCCAGTCCACACTCTGGGGACTTGGAGATTTTAAGTCGTTTATTAACTTTTAACTTTTGCATGCATATTCATGTGTTGGACAAAATAATGTGATTTAATTTCTGCCAAAGAATTATTACCACGGAACATCAATAGCTCATAAAAAATCGGCTTCAAGCCTTTATTGATCATAACTACTAAGCGCAAGCTGAATTGTCTTAACACATGCCGAAAACAAAAGGCAACTAAAGAAAAATATACTAGAGACAATTACTACTAAATAAATGGACTAAATATAATAATGATGAGGTTCGCTATTCCATGCTTAGTGGAGCGTTATGCCATCGACGGTCGCTAGCTTGAAAGTTCCCTATCCAAGCTTCCGTTCGATGACGTATGGACCTTCCCACGTGGGATTCATATGCGATGGGGGTAGAAACACTCGTTTCAAAATGAGATCGCTCACGTCAAGGACTCTCAGTCGGACTCTTTCATTGTAATATTGAGCGACTCGGTGTCTATATGCAACCTCCCTTAAATTAGCTTCTTTATATTTTTCGTCAAAAAGTCCATTGATTCCAGCAAGAGATACTGATTCGTCTTAGGGTCATAATGAATTACCCGATGTGAACGAACTTCAAGCTCCACGGGTATAACGGCTTCCGTACCATATGCCAATGTGAATGGAGTGTGGCCAGTCACGGACTTGTGGATGGTTCTGTAAGCCTAAAGCATTGTTGGAAACTCATCCACCCACTTGCCTCTAGCCTTTTCCAGACGTTTTTTCAATATGGATTTGATTATTTTGTTCACGGCTTCTACTTGTCCATTGGCTTTTCTCACTAGCACAGGGTTAGACACCCATTCAGGGTTGAGGGCGTCGCAGACGAACCCATTGGCTTTGAGTTTGTCCACCTCCTCTCTGAGAGCAGCGGACCTCTCTGGGTCCATGCCTCTCCTTTTATTTACTGGTGCATACCGTGGGTCTATGTTCAACATATGACTCGCAATGGCGGGATAAATCCCACACATATCGGAATGTGTCCAGTGAAAACATCTAGATTCACTTGGAGGAAATCAGTGAGATCCTCGGTCTTCGAGGGGTTGAGTTGGTTCCAATCTTAAGTACTCGCGATGGGTCATCTTGGCTGGCTCGAATGCCAATAGTCAGTTCGGTCGGTGCTTCCTTTGCCTCCCTGGGTTCCTCATCATCGTCTCTCGGATCTATGTCTCTATAGATCCGATCATGTTGCCCGAGCCAGGGCTCAGGCGTTACTTGTCAACTTTCAGTGACTTGGGTGCGAATAGAGCTGTCCATAACCTTTCCTTTCTCTCTTCGCTGGGCCTCTCTCAGCTCAGCCACGTAGCATGTACGACCAGTCGCCTGATCTCCATCACAACACCAACTCCTTCGTCTGTCGGAAATTTCAAGGGTTAACAGCATGGGGCCAAAGCTGCCCTAAACTCTATCAGGGCCGGTCGACCTAGAAAAACATTGTACGGAGAAATGACATTAGGATTCACACTCTCCTACGTTCACCTTGTCCAAGTTCAATTGGCAATTCAACAAAATTCACTACATCAGTAGCCGCACCATTAGAGCCATGGATACGGGCTTTAGATGGTTTTAAATCCTTTCGCCCCAACTTCATCTTGTTATATGCTTTTTTGAAGATGGTGTTAGCAGAACTTCCACAATAAATCAAAATTCTTTTCATAAATGCTGGCCCGATCGTCGTGGAGTGAACCATCGGGTCAATGGTAGGAGCCTCCACATGATCAGCATCTTTGCATCTGAACACTATGTCATCCATCATCATGCGATGCTGCTTAGCTAGGGACCCATCCTCTACGTTTGAACAACACTCAAAATCTGCATGCCTTAACGAATTAGCATACCGCTCCATTTCTTGCCAATTCTTATCCGTAGGGTAAGGCCCACCGACTATCGTGTTTATGACTAGTCTACCTACAGTCCGAGCAGGTTCCTCTAGATGGCGTGGAGCTTGCCCGCGACCGGGATCTGATGTTTCTTGTCTGCCTTCCTGTAGGTTCTTGACAAACTCCTATAACTTTTTCCGTCGAATCATATTTTCTATAGCGTCGTGGAGGTGCCTACAATCCTCGGTATTATGCCTATAAGTCTCATGGAAGCGGTAATACTTCTCGATCTGCTTTTGTTCTTCGGTGGACTCTTTTGGGTGTGGCTTTTGATATTGGAATACATTGCAAGTCGATAGATAGATGTTTTCCAGAGATTCATTCATAGGATTGTATTCATTGTAAGTCAAAATCCTTAGTTTCCATTTTTCTGCTTCCCTTTTCTTTCCGAGATTTCCTCCTCCGGATCCTTTAGATTGCTTTGGGTTGTTCTAGACATTAACCTAGACCTTCCCTGAGTTATCACCAAATTGTTTTACAGCAATGTTGCTCTTCACAGTCTCCTTGCCAGGCCCTGATACATTGTCTCGCCTCGTCCACCTGGCTTCCTCTCTTCTTATGAATTGATGAGCCTTTGAATAAAAATGCTATAGCATAGTTGGAGGCTTTCCTGCCAGCCAATCGTCAAACTCCGAATTCGGATCTACTCCTCGCATCACAGCCATTAGAATGGCATGGTTATTTCGGTTGCTAACCTCAGTAGCCGCAATGTGAAATCTCTATAAGTACTCCTTTAAAGACTCCCTTGGAGCCATAATCACATTGGACAAGGACAACATGTCCTTGGCACGAGTGGCATGGATCCTAAACTATTCCACAAATTTCGTTGCTAATTCATCAAAGTTGGAGATAAACCGTGGATGAAGTCGAGTGAACCACATGGTAGCGCTTCCAGATAAAATTATTGGGAAGCATCTACATTTAGTTGCTTCATTTGCTCTAGCTGAATCCATCATCCATTCATATCTCATCACATGCTGTCGGGGATCAATCTTCCCTTCGTAGGTCGGAATAGTTGGCATGTTAAACTTCCTGGGGTACTCGGCCTATAGAATAGTATCTGTGAATGGAGAATGACTCCTAGATATCCCCAATCATCAGCTATCTGACCATATCCGATAGGTCTGGGGTTTGTATGGAAGATGGCAGGTTGAAATCTATCCTACATAACCGTTCTGGTTGGTGTCTCCTTTGTTGGCGATCTACCAAACGTGTATCCTGGGGACCAGCTTCATTAGGACCTCGGTGAGCCAGCCGTCCAGCTTTCACTTGTGCTCCAGATCCTAAGTTTCCTACTCTAGCTTGGGTGTGATTTCCTTGGTGTAAGTGAGGGGCCATGGTTCCAGGTAGGCAACCTGGACCATCCTTGGTTGACCGATTAGCAACACCTGCTTCATTGTTTCTGTTCTACGACATCTATGCCTGGAAGGTTCATCAGACGAAGAGGAGCTGTCGAATGAGGAATGAGGAGCGGGGCTTCCTCCAGCATTCTGATGCTGCTGTTGAGTAAGCTGAGTCATGAGGTTGGCGTTAGCCTAAATCTGTTAGCTAAGTTGTCTCCTGCTTTCTATGAGTTCTCTCATTAGCTCGTTGAACTCTATTCTAGTGACAGCTTCCATTTGGTTTTTGGGAGGTAACAGTCCCTGCGCCTGGATAAACTTGTTGATTGTTAGGTCCTACTTGCTAGACGCTAACAGTCTCGTTGACGTCCACGTTGTGTGAGGCTGATCTGGTACGAGGTCTTCCCATTGTAGAGTTACTGTAGAAATTCTTGTAGAATCAGCGGACTTCCTATGAATAATTTGGATCTCCTTTAGAGGATTTCTTCAATCCAGTAGCTACAAAGTAGATCCTAATAACCTGAGTTCAACTCTCGATGAAAGCACCAAAATGTTGGCACCAAAATTGGTTACTAACACCCAAAGAAAGATTTGTGTAGAGAGGTTAATGAAGATAGAAAATTAAAATAGAGGAATGTATGCAAAGTTAACTGCAAAAACTAGAACGATGGATTTATAGTGGTTCAGCGTAATTGGCTACGTCCACTTCGAGTTTTATCTTTATTGCTCTTTCAAATAGTTAAGTACAGATACAATCCGTACACCAACAACTTGAATACAAGTTCTAATAGAAAATAAATGAGTCTTGAAAATGGCATTGTCTCCTTGGAGTTCCCAAATAAAGGTCCCTTTTCGCTGCGCCCCTGCCCTTCTATTTATAGGCGAAGATAGGTCGGACATCCTTCGCGGGCCCAGGAACAAGGCACTTCGGCCCGTAGTAAGTGACTTCTGCGCTCCGAGCCAGGGATGCCAAACGGAAGTTGCCGAGCGACCTTGCCGAGCGACTTTGCCAAACGATGTTGCCAAACGAGGTTGCCGAATGGTAGATGCCGAGCGATGATATCTGAGACATTTGGACCGAAAGACATACAGTGTACTATCCGGGCAGAGCAACGAATGACAATGCGCTTCTAATGTTGGAACAATTCTACACCGAATGATAATTGACCCAACGGTGAACTTTGGGTAGCTGACTCGAAGCAAGGTCATGCCAAGCGTTGTACGTCGTTCGCTTTGTTAAAGTCATGCCGAACGGTGATTTTGTTGTACAACTTCACTCCATTGATCGAGCGGTGTGTTCTGGAATACTCTGCCATGTTCTTTCGAGCCGACCCCTTCTATGCCGAGCCATCCCTTCCGAGTGACATGCACCATGCTCCTTCAACCTCTTTCCTTTATCCGAGCGATGATGGTCGAACAAAGGATGCCGAGTGATGAAAGAAGGAAGCCGAGCGATGCACTTAGGCCAACGGCACTTGCATTTCAAACGACGCGTCCAAGCCGAATGGTCCACGGTCGGGCCGCTTTTGCTGTGATCCCTCTTCAAAACCGAGTGGTGTGCGGCCTGGCCGAACTATGTATATAGGCCGGGCCATGCAACCGGGTAACAGCAGCTGCTACCGCCCACCTCAAGACACACTCCCAAATCGAAGTTGCATCCAATCAAATCATAAAGTAATAGAATGGTATCAAAGAAATGAGGCCGATAGAGGGAGCGACCCCACTTGGACCAGTATTGCTCATGTTTTAGCCATATCAAGCTGACTCGAGGGAGTCAGGGCTGCGTTCATACCTCATATAGACATTCGCCAAACCATCCTACTTCGTTTTGGAATCTCCGCCTGTGTATAGATGTTAAAGTGGTTTCTAATACTGGCAAAGAGTATGACGATATCTGATCCCAGTCTCTTTAACAACCAAATGCTTATTTCACACCGTGGTCATTCTTTATTTCAAATAGTTCATACTTCATCTCAAAATATCATATTCATTTCAAAATCATATCACTTTCAAAATCATATTCACTTTCCAAATCATTATTTACTTTAAATCGTTGCAGTTCCAACTTAAACGGTTTGAATATTGATAGTAGTTTTTATATTGGAATAGTTATACATTAAAAACAGTTTATATTGAAAATAAGTTATAGATTAAAATAGTTTATATAATAAAAATAGTATATATATCAAAAATAGGATATATATTAAAAAAATTATATCGAAAATTGTTTCAAATTAGAATTTTTTCTTCCAATTTCACAAATCAATTCAAATCAACTTTAGTTCGAAAATTCAATTTAAATCAATCTTAGTTCAACGATTTTAATTAAAAGGTTAAATGTTCGATTCATGTTCTCATTAAAACCATTTAATTTACATCGATTTCAAATCCAGGTTTGAACTACAAATTTAGACCACTTCCGAATCAATAGGTTTCAAAGTTTAAATATTCAAACAATTTACAATAACTAAATTTGATAAATTTCATTTAATTTCAAAATTCAACTTTAATTTTATTTAAATTTGAAAATATTCACTTAATCATTTTAAAATAACATTCAAGAAAAATCTCAAATTACAAATTTAAACCAATATTATATATTCAACTTCAATTATATTAAAATTTGAAAATATTCGTTTAGTCGTCTTTAATCAAAATCCAGTTATCAAGTTATAAAAATCATATTTTTAAAATCTCATAATTAATAAGTTTCAAATCAAATTCTTATTTAAATTAAATTCTTAAACAAATTAAATTCCAAACCAACTTTAATTTATCTTCGAACTTTTATTTATTTAAATTTATCACAAAATCTATTTTAAAAATATTAACATAAATTTAAATAAATATTTAAACATATTATATATATATATTAAAGTAATTACCAAAATCGATTTTCAAAATATTAAATAAATTTAGATAAATCGTTTAAACATATTATATATATATATATATTAATTAAATTAAATTTTTATTAAATTTTATTATATTAAATCTTATTAAATTAAATCTTAATTTATATATTTAAAAATAATAAAATTATTTGTAAAATCTTAAAATTTACATTTTTCAAAACTTAACTAGTAAATTTAAAATTTCCAAACATATAATTTAAATGAATTATATGTTTAAATTTTACACATACATTAAAATAAAATCTTTATATTATATTAAAAATTAATAATTACTAAACCCATATATTTCCTTTCAAAACTTTGGAAATATTTTCCAAAATAGACCAACGGTGTCCGTATATAATAATTTATCCTATGGTGAAGTGATATAGATATTTGTCACTTCAATCCGTAAAATTTAATTTTACGAGTATATATCATTTCAACCCGCCATCTCGAAATTTGAAAATTAGTAAAATCGCTTGGGTTTATCATTTCAACCTGTAACGATTTTCCCTAATCTATAATATCGTTGGGTATGTATCATTTCAATCCATAGGGATTTTTTAAACTATCAGGGAACTTGCAGAGTGAGAACAATAAAATAATAGCATAAAATGACATAGCATATATTATAGTTAACATATTTAAATATAATATATATACAACAGGTTATGGTTATCATATATCAATTAACAAAGGTGATCACTATTAAATAATAACATATCATACTTAACAATTAAATTACTAACCAATTCAAGTTTAATAACATATTTCAATCATCGTTTCATGTGAATTAAATTTACTAAATATAAGAATGTTAATTGTGAGTGATCGCTCACCTTTCAAGGCTATGGACAAACGAGAGTAAGAAGCAAATGGATACAGATAAGCACGGATTGATAAGCTGGACAGCGATAAAGCTAGAACTGTTGCTGTAATTCTCGAACAGCAACGAAACAAAGCAAATAATAGCTATACAACCAATCGAAACACCATACCGAATAGCGACAAAACAGAAAAATCGTTGCGATAAATTCCGAACAGTGGAGATAGACAGTGCAGAGCTGGAAAAGTCAAACCACAAGAAGAAGGAGCAGGTTGAACAATATATAAGCAGACTTATATATACATACATATATATAATCTCTTCTTTTAATAAAAAAGAGAAGGCTGCATGGAGGCGCTGCTATGGTGGCTAGGGTGTAGGCGTTCAGTGGCTGTGATGTGAGTAAGGGCGCTGGCGGGGTCTAGGTTGTGCAGCGGTGGCGGGCCAGATTGGAGAAGCCTGGTGTGGCTACTGGAACTTGGTTCAGGTGGTATGTGGGTTTCTAGTGTGGGAAGAGGAGATACGGACTAATAGTGAGGAGAGTATGGCAGCAGGCAGCAGGGGTTGGGCGATCTCGGTGGGTTTCGGTGTTGGCTGCTTGGGTGGCCGTGGGGAGCAGAGGAGGGCTGGAGCAAGGTGTTTGGTTATGGCTGTAGGATGCATTGATGGTGGGCTGGAGTGGATATGTGGTGCATGAGGTACGGTCGTGGTTTGGCTGATGGCTGAGCGGCCAGTGGGAGGGGAAGTATGGTTCGTAGCTTCTAGGTGGCTGCTCTGTAAGTTGGGCATGGAGTTGTGGTGTGTGGAGTGGAAAAGACTTGGGCTGTGGTAGGTTAAGGTCCGTGATGGAGCGAACTTGATGGGTAGGTCTCGACTATGAAGCGACAGTGGAGTAAGGCTATAGGTGGGAAAATTGTTGTGTACAGGCAAGGGGTTGATTTGCTAGGGGCTTTGCTGGCATTCAAGAGGATGGAAGGTCTCGGAGCAAGGGGAGGAGGCATGTGAGAAAACATGGAGCGTGGGTGGAAGCAAAGGCTCGTGAAAAGAAAGAAGAGTGGTCGATAAAAGGAAGAGGGCAATTGAAAAGAAGATGAACAAGCTGTCACCAATAAATATATATACAAACTGTTGTATAATATATATATATATATATATATATATATATATATACATACATATATATATATATACGTATATTTCAAAATGAAGAGAATAGAGAAAGGAGGAACACGAGAGAAATGAACCAGAATATATTGATAACATGGGGAATAGAGAAAGTGAAAGGATGAATTCTGAAAATTATTAAATGCAAATGGCTACTGGTTTCTCCAGGACAAATGAAAAGACACAGAACCAAAAAGGCTAAAACGGGTAGTGATACGGCTAACTATTTCGCTAATTTTGCTGCGTACTGGACACCAAAATGCATAAATGAATATACTAAGGAGATTGTAACGACCCGGAAATTTAGATCCCGAAAATTCCAGATATTTAGAGGACAGAAGAAAATAGATAGAAGAAGAAGAACAGAAAAGAAACACACAATCTCACATTCGCAGAAGATAAAATATAATATCAATAATAATAATTATACCAAAGAAAAACTATACCTATCAATTTTACATCGATATATCAGAGTTACAACAATTTTATACAACATTGGACAGATACAATTAACATGTCTCAGATATATACAATATCATAGTGAAACTCTCCATACGTTCCTGCCATCCATCTTGCCTCCTGAGCTCTAGAACGTCCTTACCTGAAAATCTGTAATACTCGGTCTGACCCGAGCATTACATCAAAGTAACACCCGGGTCAGGCTGGAAACCAGCGTGAGTAAACCCAACTAACATGAAATGCAAAAGTACACAACTCATATAAACCCCGGGTAACTTATATCAATTTTCAATTCCTCAAGTTGTTATAGATATTTCTTATTTCACACATCAATTTCTAAGTACCAGATTTAGACTAAATGGTCCAATTCTCTTAAATCATTTCATCCCACCCTATTGATTTCACATACCAATTTTATAAAGAATCAAAGTGGTTTCGGATATTACTAATACCCGACTCTGGTTTCTTCGAAATTCAATTCATCATAATATATGTTATTCAAGTGAAATGCAATTCATTTCTAAATAAAAGATGTCACCCTTTTCACCCAGCAATTTGTCATTGATAGGTAACCACATTATCATTGCCCACCCAATACACCACATCACGAGCCATTTCATATCAGGGGTATCAATCAATTTAGGGCATTTTAAACAATCATTTAATCATACATAAGCAAGATAATCAATCACTCTATCTCGAAATAAATCTAATTAACCACAATTGAATTAAATCAATTACCTTTAAGTCCTGCTTATTAATTAATTATAACCCAATTGATTTACCATCCCATAATCATTCATCTTAGTCAATCCTCCTTGATTTATTATTCTTTAGTTACATTAAGATCATCATCATTATCTAATTTCTTTCATCAAGTAATTATACTTAACCACACCCCATGAATGTTTAACAATTAAACTCAATTAATCGCATTCATAAATAAACCCCAATTACTCATAAACAGTAATTACCCCACTATACTCACTTACTTAAGTAATTAACCCCTTCTCATTATCAATCCCTTTTGGTTAATTAGACCAATAATTCATCCTTAATTACCTCTACTAAGTAATTACCCTTTAATTACTTTCCATTAAGTAATTCCTTTTAATTTATCACATCCTGTAATTGTGAATTACTTCACTAAATTTCATCAAGTATTTATATTTAATAAATTTCCAAGAGATTACCTTTAATTAATTAACAAATTAATTCCAATCGGGTAATCCATCCCTTGATTACCCTCAACCCAGTTAATAAATCTTAATTTCAGATTAACACGACTTAATTACAAATTAAGTATTCCTTATTTACCAGTTAAGTAATCATTAGCCATTAGTTAATTAAATTCTTAATTACTTAACTATTAATCATTCGTTAATTAACTTTAAGTAGTTAATTACAAATTTATTCATCAATTCATCATTAATTAATCCAAACTCTAATTACAATTATAATTTAATTGTTCTTAACTACTTTCTAAAATAATTAATTGATAATAATTATTCAACTTAGTTAACATTTTAAAGTCTTCTTTTAAATTTGAAAATCAATCCACTATTAACTACAAAACTAAATTTTTAATTAACTTTATACTTAAATTAATTGCTTAATTAAAATAATAATTAAGTGTTTTAAACATCGTTAAAGTATTAATAAAAATAATTAAGATTTTTTTTGAACTCTTGTCTTAAACAGTTAAACCCATATATTAAGTTACAGTGCTTAGTACTTGTAGAGGAACAAGTTACACAACTTCACTTCACCTTTATAAAATACTGCAGTTTTGGGATAAAACCCCGAGACCTCCCTTAGTAAAACTCGAGTAGCACTTCGTGTTAAATACCCATTTCACCGAGTCACCTGTACGTCCTTCTTCTGCTACTTTTTTTCCTATGGTTTAAGTATTAAACGTAAGTAAAAATAGCATCAGGTAAACCCCCACTCGAACACGACATAAAACCTGACACCAAACTATCACCGTACACGTGCATAAGCTTTCGACGGTGCGCCAACGATCGGCGATACCTCCGGCAAGTCGCGATTCACTGTCACATTCGATTACGACCATCCAACTCGACCGTCAACCTCGAAATCAAAATCGAGCATCATTGCTCAAAACTGGAACCAAAAACCTACCCTGAAAACTTCTCGTACTCACCACAACTACCACCGGAAATATCTACAATTCCGGCTACACACTCGCAATCAAACCCACCTCCATTTCCCAAAAATTTGTAGCACTCGATCCACCAAAGAAATCGTGGTGGATCGTTTACTGACCACCCTCAAAACTAGGGTTAGGAACAAAAATTGGTCACCGCTGTCACCCCAATGCTTAGATCACCGTCCTGACATTTTTGCTGACCTCTCCGATGGCTCCACTATCACCAGTAAGAATTCCGACCATGCCGAGCTACCAGAGCACCAGAGGCAACCCAAAACTCCTAGATTGAACAAACCCGATCTGCCCACTTGATCTTCTTCTAAAAATTGTGATTCGATTTTTAAAAATCATGATTTTGGATATAGTTTCAGATTGTATGCTTGAATCAGTAAATTGCTATGTCTGAATTTTAATATAAATCAAGCTTACACTGTTCTACTGAGTTTCCAGAGCAATTCCAAATAAATTTTTAAATTAAATCAAATTTTACTCTTTAATCTAGGATGAAACAACAACTTTTGTTTATGAACCAAATCCTAGCAGCAAATGGATCAAGAGTATATGAATTTTAATCATAAACTTAAGATTGGATACTGAGAACAGGGATACATAATACAACAGTAATGCACATTTATATACATCCAAAAAATTCACTTATATAAACATACAAAACATACTATTTCCAGAGAAAGAACATGCAACCAACTTAAAGATACTTAAGTTTTCTTTTTTTTCTTTTTTTTAATTAGAAGAGTTAATACTCACAGTTTTATGGAAACAGAGAACAACTTCACTTCCTTGAACTGAACTCTGATGTTGACTCGAAACTGATTTTGATTTATCTTATGTTGAGTTGAATCCCTGAATGTGTCTTTGCTTCAGACTAAAAGTCAGAAATTGATTTAGTTTAGTTTTTTTTCTTTTTCTTTTTTCTTTTTCACTAAGTTCGAATGAAGGGAAAACTGGCAAGATCACATTTTCCATCATCAGGCATATATTCATACATCTATCAAGAATGAACTTGAAAAAGAACATGCAAACACGCCTATCTCCAGAAATAAACAAACAACTAACTTTTAATTTAAGTATGTTCAAATAAATGGTTACTCACAGAATTTTATGGCAGAGTATCCATGTTTATTGAAAGAAAACTTGAAGGCTTCAAGCTGCTTCTAGATATGCTTTGCTTTTTATTATTTGTTTTTTTTTTTTTTTAAACTTTAGCCTTGCTTTACTGCAATGCTTTTGCTCCCAGATTCTACAATTTGCATGCATGTTTCCAGGTGAAAAAAATGCAAGCATGGATGAAGTGCTGTTGCATGCAGGATTAGTTTTCGGCATTGCTTTTTCAGGCTTCTGATTTTTGAAGAGAGCCTTCAGGTTAAAATTTTGATTTGTACTCCAGTTTTAAAGATGATTCAGATGGTAGTAGCTTGATTTGGTTAGTGGAAAATATTGTTTCAGATTTGGTTTTGAGGGAAATTTTACAGATTTGTTCTTGAGTAATTTTTTTTTTTTGAGCTTTGAAGAAGATTTGAACTTAGCTTAAATGTTTGATTTGTCTCAATCTGGATTTTTTTTTTATGATTTCAGGTTTTTTTTTTAAAAAAAAAAATAGGTCTGGCCCCCATTTTCTTATTACCTTTTACCTAATTTCAAATAAAAAGAACATGCCATTAAGCTTACATTTGTCAATACAAATAATTTATTTCTTACAAGTGTTGGCATGCAAAAAATGAGATATTTACAAGTGTTCTAAATTTATATTTAAATGTCTCTTGTGCCTTGTATGTATTTATATTAATTTCTTAAGCCTTTGTAATAGTAAGTTATGTTATTATCAAACTTTAATAAGTTTACATTTGTTATTTAAGAGATTTTCATTTATTTTAAATATTAATAATAAGCTTTATACTTAATTTACTACTTTATAAATACTAAATGTGTGTGTGTGTATATATATAAATTTAACTTAAAACACCCTTTTGAAAATTATTGTGTCAATCCCGATTACACAACCCCAAATATATATATATATTTAAAATATAGAGTTTTAAAATCTGATTTATTTTAAGATTTTTATCCTTTTGAATTTCAAATTCAAACTTAATTTAAAATCAACTCATTTAAATATATATATAAACAACACATATTTAATTTTCTCAATTTATACATCAATGTGTTACAATAGTTAAAATCAGATAATTATTCAATTAACTGATGGTCAAAAATCTGGGTCATCACAGAGATCAACATGACGGGACGAACAAAATGATATACGGATATCAATGATACGGTCATCATACCAAAAGTTGATATTCGCTACCAAAATGCTATTAAATCACTGAAAATAAGATAAACAGAGGTAGAGCATTCCAAATTTGGCGAAATGAAACATGACGTCTCATTCAAAAAATGATTTAAATTTTTATCATATAAAAATATTTAGTTTTCAAAAATATTTTATTTCCATCAGTTTAACTGATTTTAAGTTTTAAATTGAAATTTCACATACAAATAAACTTTCATATTTTCCAATAAAAATTTGCCACTTGCTATGCTTAAATAGACGCATACCAATTATCGAATTTTCAATGAAAAAATTTTATTGTTTATTTTTCAAGAAAAATTTAGTTAATTAAATTGTTTAAATTGCTAAAATTTTCGGGTCATTACAACATTGGAATGAGAAATACGATTTCTATTCGATATGTACTTTCATATAGAAAATTATTATTTTCTAGATTTATTTCTTTGAGTTCAAGATAACTCTCTACGGCAATATAGTTGCAATATATGAAATAAATAATCTATATTAAGTGAAAGATGGACTTTCGAATTTAATACGCAATTATAGTAATGGCAGAAGGAGTGGGAGCATGCCATATAGCACTTATTGATTGATTCATGTTGAAAATTATTTTCGTAAAACGTACTAAATGTAATTTATAAAATGACAACTATTTTTTGGTGTTTACTGAAAAATAAACTCATTTATATTCTACTATGAATATTCATTAGGAAATAAAACTACAATGCGGTATTTGTTTGCACAAAATAAGTAATGCATTGGAAAATACTGAAGGATCTAAAATTATCTATAATCATTTTGGAATTGTAGATTAAGCCTTAGTTTTGAGAAATAATTTTGTTATATGTTATGTTCATATGATACTAGTTAATTATATCTCAAACAATTAAGGGCTATGCACCCATTTAGTGGGGACGTTATAAGAGTTGATGAACTTTCGAATTGATACATATATTAATATATAATCATAAGTCTATTAATAACAAAAATGGTTCTGTATACTTCATCATATTCACTGATGAGTTACTATAGGCATGGACATGTGTATTTGATACGCATTGTTTAAGTCAAGGATAAGCCCGTCGACTATAAAAATAGTAAATAAAATAACATGCGACAAAAATGATTTGATTTGAACAAATGGGTGGGTATATTTAAAAGAGTTCTATGTGTACCAAATACGGATAAAGATTCGGTCCAAAGATCACTCCTCCCTATAAAACACAATGATGCATTAAAAAGGAGCAATCGAACATTGGCGGATAGAGAATTATTAATGATGAGTGAAGTTGATTTAAACTTTTTTATAAGGTGTGTACTTAAAGTAGCATACAAGGTTAAAATTAATATCATCTAAATAATAGTTTATAGAACCATAAGTGATAAGGGTTTATAAGAAAACCCTTAATATCCAAGCCCAATGAGTTGTAGGTTGTGTAAGTTGAAAGACTACATGTCATAATCGTAAGTAAGGGATCTTGTATGAATCATCTCAAAAGAATTTTGGGAAAGACAGTTGTAACAACCTGCATATTTTACGAGTATATATATTTAATATTTTATTTAAATATAGCATCCTTAGTTGAATTTAAATGTCCAAAATGCAACTTTTTGTAAACATTTGAATTAGTACTCGAGACCACTTCCATTGAGTTCAAAATGGCGTTTATGACCTTTATGATATAAACATCGATATGTTTGGAGTTGATTAGAATTTTGGTATTTTCTGTGACGACCCGGAATTTTTAAGAAAATTAGATTAGAATATTTAATTGATTTGAAATAATTAAAAAGTAAGTTTTTAACTTGAATTCGAATATCACTAATATTTGATAATTAAATTATTGAATTAAATAATCTAAAATCGGGCAAAATATGAAGTCTGGGATTTTAAGCCTATTAAAATAATTTGAAGGCTTTTAAAATTTGTATTGATAATACTGAGGATGATAGAAGTTTTAAAATTGAATTCAACACTGATTTGTTCAGTTTTGAAAATATATCGTTTAAATTGAATTTAATCCGAGGCACAGTCTCGGAATTCGACGAAACTAGTTTCATTTGATCCATATATTGTATTATTGTCGGATTTCAAATTTTCATAGCGTTTGGAGTTACCGTGTGATCGTACGATAGGTAAACGCGCTGAATTTATATCAAAAATTTTATAATAGTCAAATCGTAAAAGAGATAGCATCAGCCACCCTAACCTGTCCTTGCCACCCTATCATCTGACCATAGCCGACCTAGCTTATCGCAGATCAATCGCGTCGTCCTCTTTAAAATATACCTTCAGCCGCGTTTCGTTTGGGAAAAAAAGAAGGAAAAATCAAATAAATAAAATGGCCGAAGTAAATTAAATTAAGTAATGGCTTCCTCTAAAATCATTCATCATCTCGTCCTTCAATTGAAAGGATACATCGCGTGTTTGCTTTCCCAAACCCACGGCCGTGTATTCATCTCAGAGCAAATAATTAAAAAAAAACCAAAACACGGGCGAACTGCAAGCATGGTAGATGGCGACTTCGTTCGAAATCAAATCGAAATCGATTCGCCCCATATCGACAGCAGAGAGAGGGAGGGGCCGCGGCCGAAGCGAAGCACGAATCGCCTTGAGGAGCTCGAAGGCAGCGACCCCTAGAGCATTGCCGCGAGGCGGGATGACTCGCGAGATGGGAAGCTCGGTTCAGTTGATCGCGTAGGATAGGGGACGTCTTGTGCATCGCGTTTGGCCGAAAGCAAGCTAGGGTTGATTTTGGATGGTAGGGCAGACGATGGTGGCGGCTGCGTTCTAGTACAGTTAGAAGCTAGGGTTCGTCGTCTCCGACTCTGATCGAGGTATTTTCGTTTTCTGAGGCTATTTGCAAATTGTTTTATCTTTGTGATATACATTATATGTTTATAGGAAATAATAAATATACAAAAAGGATATATATACACATATATGCAGTTTATAAATTTTTATATGCAGGCAGCTTAGAAGTGTAAAATCTACCAGTCTACGTTAATAATGTATATTTGTGATTAATGTGGTTAATAAACCGATTTAATTTATTTTAGTTACCAAAAATAATTTATTTAAGGAGAATTGGTTAATTTAAATTTATTAAATGTTAATAGATTTTTGATTAACCAAAGATATTAATAAGTCGAATAAATATTTATACAAGGTCTAAATCATTGAGAATCAGGACGGTGTGGATCGGATTACAACAATAAAAGCAAACGTGAGTTAATCTCACTCAGTTAATTTAAATTTAAATTTAAATGATTAAATTTAAATAATTGTTTGAATGGTTAAATTGATGGATGTGCTATAGTATGGTATATTCTAGAATTGGCATATTATTTTGTGCTAACATCTGTGGATGCAGGGAGAGCACGTTGGAGGGATCCAACTGGATTCCTCAAATATTTAATTTTGTTTAAATATTCTGTGATATGATTTTTGATATCCTGTAATGAACTATATGAATAATTGGATGTTATGGTTTGGTTGGACCTATTTGGATATGCTGAGTTATCAAAATCTCTAGAATGGAATTTTTGAAAAGAAATAAAAGAGTAAATTTTTATGTAAAATAATTCTAGAGAACTGGAATGAATTAATAATGAATTGAAAATAAAATAAAATAAAATAAAAGCGATTGCAAAATTCTAACAAATTTAGGATAAGGGGATTTTGAATTAATATGGGGTATAATAATTTGTGAAGCTTAAGTGATATTATTAGAAAGAATAAAGAATTTATTTTTAAATTTAAGGATTAAATTTAATTTAGTGATGAAGAAGGAATTTTGGAAATCTAAAATTAATATTTTCAGTTAAAAGGGTTTTTTACTCAAAATAAGGAAATAAAATCTGAAAGTTAATGAAATTTGAATAAATAAAGTAAGAGAAGGAATTCATTTCAAAGTAAAGTAAAATTGGGAATCAATTGCAAATTAATTAAGTGTTTGGGTTTTGAAATTTAAAAAGAAGTGAGATTTTGGAAATTTATAAACTGGGTTTATAAAGTGAAATAAAATGTCGGTGGATATTTTAAATATATAAATTCAAGGTAAGAATTTATTAAAGGAATGATAATTTGTTTAAAAATAAATGGTGATTTAGTTTTAAGAGATGTGGAAGAGAAGAGTATTTCCCTGGATAGCCAAGTATGGTTTTCAAAGAAATTTTAAAAATAAATTAAAGGTTTAAATATTGTTTTAAAAAGCGTGTTTTGGAAAGTTTATTATTTCAAAATGTTAACTTTTAAAGTAAGTATATTTTTACCAAATCTATTATTGTAATAACCATATAAAGTAACTTGGTATTGTGTTTAAAAGAGGAAATTTAGTTTATATTTTATAAAGTGTTTTATATAAAATATTCTTAAAGTATATATATATATATATATATATTTTAATAAAATATTTAAAGTGGTTTTAATTTTAATGTTATAAAGTATATTTTATAAAAATGATTTTGAATTATTTAAATCTTAAGTGTTTTGTACTTGGTGTTCCAGTGGAAATAATTAATTGGGAATGCATTTTGTGAGAGGAAACTGGATTGAAACCGTTTTCAAAAGGAATTTGAAAAGTGAAAATATATCTTGTGAAGATATATTTTGGGATAAATAAATAATTTGGGAAATTATTTATTGGTTGATGGTTGTTTGTGAATATTAATTGATAGTTAAATCACCGACTATCAATATTGGCCAAATACGTTGATCGTTTCGAAGAGACCGGGATCGAGATTTATTTCTCGAAAACCACTTCGATCAGGTTTGTACGTTTTCGTGAAAAAATGATTTTGGATTCGAACATGGAGCAGTGAAGTGGAAGGGCTAGTCGCTACTAATCTTGAGGATATTTCCAAAATGGATGTAGTAGGGGCAGTGCCTTCGGTTCCGTTCGAATCCGGGATGGACTTGTATGGATGAATGCTTGCGAAACATCGTCAGGTGGACGATGGGCATTCTAAGGGATTGTTCTAAAATGGTAACGCTTAGCCTCAAGCCTCATCAAATGGGAATGGCTGAAAATCAGGGGTTATGCAGCAAGGCTTCGTGGGTAGCCCCCACTGGAGAGTGAGGTCATCCAGGTCTAAATGTCCCTTTTATTTTGGCTTAGTGGGCGGTTGCTGATCCCAACCGCGGGGTGATCTTGCTCGGGACTGTCCAGTAAGGGATGGTTCCGGTCTTGTGTTGCAGGGGAGTTAGGGTGGCTCCTCGGTACGCTGATCTAGACCAGGTACTGTGATAGGTGGTACCCCAGTGCCTAGCCATTAGCTGGAATCCATTTTCCCTGCGCGCCCGTACAGTTTTGATTATGTCTAACTATTGCTGTAACGTGAGATGCAAGCATTTCGGCTAGATTCTATTTTACTTTCTATAGACACTATTATAATATCAGAGGATTTTAATAAAAATGTTTTAGCTATCGTAAGGTAAAAACCCGACATGTTTATTTGTGGCATGGTCTTACGAGATGCTTTTGTTTCCAAAGGATTTTCGAAACTTTAATAATCAATTGAGTGTGATTTTCTCACGCTGGTATTCCAGACTGACTCGGGTGTTATTTAACTGTAATGCTCGGGTCAGACCGAGTATTATAGGATACAGGAAATGCTATGGAGCTCAGAAGACGAGCAAGATGACGATATGTACTCTCGTATTTGTTTATGTATATATTCCGCTGAGTTGAGTAGTTGTATATCCAGTGTATGATATTGTTGGGTTGTGATTGATGTACTCTGATGATGTAATATATAAACAGATATATTTGATTTTGAGTAAAGATCATTTATTATCTATTATATTTTATTCCACTGCGATGGTTAGATTCTGATGTTGTTTTTCTATTCTCTTCTTCTACCTCTTCTTCTTTAACCAAATGGTTCGTATTTCTGTACAACTTGAGTTGATTTACGTAGAATAGTGTTGACTCAAGGGGTACGGATTTGCGGGTCGTTTCATTTCCTAATTGGGCTTTAGGTTTAGGTTTTAGCCCACTAACCCAACAAAATACCCTAACCCCATCCCCTCTTCATTCATTCATTCTATTTTCCTAATATTCTCAAGCTAAAGGAAAATGGGGAAAGAAGAGGAAATTAAAATTCCTAAACCCTAGATTACTAGAAAATTCAAGATTCAAGCTCCAAAATCAAAGAGAAGCTTAGGTAAGTATCCTCTTCTCTACTCCACCTCAATCTCTCTCTAATTTCTAGAAATTCCTATAAACAAACTTAGGCAATATTTGTATTTGATCGTAGATTAAGGGTTTAGAAGTTAAGTAGAGGAGTGATCGATCTTGCCTTGTTTTAGAGCTTCTCATTCATTGTTTTTGGGTTTAAAGGTGAGTTTTTAAACTCACATCTACGTCTATAGGTGCATTGTTGTTAGGTACGAATTCCTAACTGTTATTTCATGTTCATTTGCTTTTGATTTGAATTAATTTGATGAATTATCCAATTATGGGTACTTTGAAGTCAAAATCTATGAAAATCCTACTATGGATGTTTGGACTTGTAGTTTAGAGTGTATTGGAGAGCCTATAGGGCTGGGTTGTCGCTTGGCATAAATCCTTAGCCTCCATTGCACATCTGATCACTTCTGATATGATTTGGCCATCAATGGCCTAGGCAAAATCTTGCCCTGAGCCTCAGCTCAGACGTCTGGTATTACACTCAAACATCTGGGCCATCGGAATAAAACTTCCAGATGTATAGCTTAGAAGTCTGAGCTTACTTCCCAGACGTCTGGGCGATCTGGAATGAAAATTCAAGTCTTTCAACTCAAACGTCAGGGATAACCACTAGACATCCGGAGCTGTTAAATTCCGCCAATTTGCCTGTTTTATGTGGCTGTCTATTTTGTATCGATTTTTGGTTGATCTGATTGGTCGTTGTCATTTATTATCGACTTTGATGGCTTCTTTTCTGTGTTTTTGGAAATGTCCATTTTTATGGATTAGGTATCGATTTCTATGGTTTTGGTTCACGTTTTCTTATGTGAATTTTTGGTGATTGATTGTTTTTATAATCATTTCTGTGATTTGTCACTTTCAAATACAAAGGTTTCTATACTAATAGTAAATACTGAAATTCTTCACAAAAATGATTTCAACGTTACTTTTAACACAAAGCTTATTTTTATATCTTTTTTCCAATCTAGTAGTATATACAACATTTACCTCATTCGTTCGAGAAATCCAATTAAACGACTTAGCATAACAAGTGGTATGAAATGCTTGCATTTACTTCGTCGGTTAATTCTTAGACTTGTTCGATTGAAATCTTGTGACAATTTTCTAGTGAAAATCTACAATATGTTCGTAAATAATTAAGTTAAGCTAGTGGTTATGGGACATGAAGCTAAACTCATTTATTTACTAGCTTAGTATAATTCACACTCTTAACTAATCTATGATGATCATTTTGTGGTTTAGACTAGCGATATGTGATGTCTCTTATTCCGCGTGGGGGATTGTACCCCGTTCCGTGGAACTTCATTTCATTTTTATGGGCTAGCAACCCATGTTCTTTTATGGAGTTCGGTTCATCGGGCGCACCATTATTGTACTACGTCGTTATTCCGAATTATTTGAGTTTCAGGTTCATCGGGCGTACCTTTATTGTATTATGTCATTGTTCCGAATTATTCGAGTTTCAGGTTCCTCGGGCGTACCATTATTGTATTACGTCATTGTTCCGAATTATTCGAGTTTCAGGTTCCTCGGGCGTACCGTTATTGTACTACGTCGTTGCACTGGCTCTATGGTTAGCGTCCATGGGATAGCGTCTCGTTTGCGATACATGTGTTGGTGAGTTTTCATGCTCCCATTTTTGATGGGACTCCCCTTTTGCGATTTCTGGATTTCTAATTAATGATTTCTAGAATTTGTGTTTCACCGATTTTTGTGATTTATATTGATAAGCTTTATCAATATTTGTGGCTTGGTGAATAAAATAAAGAATATGACGTTCTTTTTTGTGTTTGAGAAAATTTAGGATATTATATGATTTTTGTTGTTATCTAATGTATTCTTTTCAAAGTATGGCATTATTGTTATCATATGTTTTTGTCAAATCTCTTATCCTATCTCATTTTATATGATATTTATAGCAAGGTTAATCCATTTATTATTTTCTTCTTAAATAATACTCAAGTCAGACCTATCATACGGGTCCGTCATTTGACTTTTGGCTAACTACTTAGCTTAGTAGTTTTTGCTTTTATACATTTGAGATAGAGACTCCTTGATGTATGCATATTCTTTGGTCTAGCACTTGAACCTATTTTTTTGTGATGTAGTGGATCTTGTATGATCACTACTTTGATGTTCACTTCTATGTGTTATATTCATATCTATTTCCGTCTTAGTGATATGAATATTTGTGACTGATTTGTGTTATGCTTATTTCTATATTTGTTTTCGAAGGCCACATAGCCACTGTGTAGTAGCTTTGTGTTTGTATTTGATATGTCGGATTTCCTCTTGAAATGAAATGCATGTCATACTATCTGACATATCGGTAGCAATTACACAGACGGTCGCTCCTCAACAACCCAATTCTTCGTGCTAGTCGATGGCATTACCCATTAGTGTCCTCGGCTAGTGTAAGTATAGAGGTGGGGCATCACAGCTTGGTAACAGAGCCAAACTTTGAAACAATATAGAATAATCTAGCAAGGATCATTGCCCTGAGTCTTTCTTAGGAGTCGTGCCTTAGGATTTAATTCGAGTCTTAGGACCCTTTCTATCCTATTTTCTTTTATGATGCCTTGTATTATCAATCAAATTTGTTTGATATTCATTCCAAGAATAACCTTTTTCCTCTTCTTTCTTTCTTAAAGAAGAGAAATGGTTAGACCTGGTCGTCCCAGAGCGGGTCAATCCAGTGCTACACCTCCGGATGGTGTATTTATGTCTACCCAGCAGCTTTTAGATCTTGTAAAGAATGCTCAAGCTATCAAACCCATTGTAGAGCCTACTCATCCTAAATCCGTTTTTGCACGTTTGTGCGGTGATTATACCAATTTGGGTGGAAGGCCATTCTAGGGTTTCGAAAGTGTTATAGAAGTCTAAGCTTGGCTTAGAACATGCGATCGCATCTTTTCTCACATGAATCTTGTTTATCTACATCATATCCAAGTGGTTTCTAGCATGCTCCAAGAAAGAGCATTAGATTGATATGAGCTTTTGGATTTTGAATTTGTTGAAGCGAATCTTACTTGGGAGCAATTCTGGGAAAGGTACGAGTTGAAATTTGTGACGGAAGCTGAAAAACTAACTTTAGCCCGACGCTTTATTAACCTTGTTCAAGGTGAATCTTCCGTGACAGACTATGTCGCATCTTTTGAATATCTCTCTAAATATGGGGTCCAATATATTAGTACCCTGTTGAAGAAAAATCAGAGGTTTGTCTATGGGTTGAATAAGAACCTCAAAAAGCCTTTACTTCTGAAACTAGAAGTTTCTTTCAATCAGCTTGTTGATATCGCTCTTTGCCTTAAAGAGGCCAGTAAAGAAAGTGATGTTGAAGTTTTGGGTGCCAAACAGAACTTCAACAATAACAAGAAGAGGCCTGTTAACTTCAAAGGCCCTAATCCCAACAAGAAAGTAAAGCAAGCAACTTCGATAGCAAAGACTCCTACCACTAGTCGTGGGCAATGCTACAATTGTGGTTCTAAGGACCATTATGCAAATAGGTGTCCGAAACCATTTTTTGTCGTTATTGCAAAAGTTCGGGTCATCTTTTATCTTCATGTCCCAAACTTCCAAGCATGAAAGAGGGAAAACTAAATGTTGTGCAAGCTCCTAGTAACACTTCTCTTGGTCAAGGTATTTCTCATTCTATCCTTGATGGCATTATTATATTTCGTGATCATCCTATTCGAGTTCTTTTTGATACGGGTGCATCTCACTCTTTTGTATCAAAAGAACTTGTTGATGCTTTGTCTTCAAATGTTATGTGCTTGATGACTTCGTTGAGAATCATGAATTTGGTTGGTGTATCTGCAACACTATGTTTTCTTTGTAAAGATGTCGAGATTATTTTATGTGATTATTCTTTCTGAGCCGATTTGCATGTTATGTGTTACTTAGGCTTCGGAATGATTTTAGAAATGGATTGGCTTAATCGTTATGAATCCCGCATCCTATGTCCCCAGAGGACTATCCATCTTGGACATCCTCAATATGTTAAGCAGATTTATATTGTTTTTAAAGATCCAGATTCCAGTTTGGTAGCATCCTTATATTCTCTAAATCCGCATGACGTCGATAATGATGATGAGGAAGATGTCATTTCCCTCATTCACGTTGTTCGTGAATTTCCTGATATATTTGAGCCCGTTTTAGGATTACCACCTAAGTGAGCAATTGAGTTCAGAATTAATCTAATCCCTAGAGCTCTACCTATCACTGGTCCTCCTTATCGAGTGGCTAATAAGGAAAATGAGGTGATGCATAAATAATTATCTGAATTGGAAATAAAACAGTTTATTCGTTCTAGTTCCTCTCCATGTGGAGCTTCAGCTATCTTTGTGAAGAAATCTGATGGTACTTAGGATTTGCATTGACTACCACAAGCTTAATGATCTCACCATCAAGAATAAAAATCTCTTACTTCAAATTGATGATATATTCGATCAACTTAGCGGTGCTAGAGTCTTTTCATAGTTAGACTTAGCAACCGGTTTCATCGGCTTCGTATTGCAGAGGATAGCATTCCTTGATCTCATTCCATACTCGTTATAGATCTTATGAATGGCTTATTACCCCCATTTGGTTTAACGAATACTCTAGCTTATTTCGTTGACCTTATGAATCGAGTTTTCAAAGACTTCCTCGATCGATTTGTCCTCGTCTTTATAGATGATATTCTTGTGTATTCTAAAACCGAAGAAGAGCATGAAAAACATCTTCGGATTGTATTGGAAACTCTTAGGAGCAATCAATTGAAAGTAAAATTTTCTAAGTGCCACTTTTGGAAATTCCGTGTGAAATATTTAGGACGTATTATTCCTGAATCTGGAATTTCCATGGATCCTTCAAAGGTTGAAGCAATTCAAATTGAAAGAGACCGGAGAGTGTGACGAAAATCCATAGTTTTCTTGGATTGGCGGGCCATTACCGTAGATTCATAAAATACTTTTCTAAAATTTTCGTACCTCTTACTAGTTTGACAAAGAAGAGAGTTAAGTGCATTTGGTCAGTTAAACGTGAAGCTGCTTTTCAAAAATTAAAAGAACTCCTTTTCGATGCTCCTATTCTTGTAATTCCCGAAGGGAACGAACACTTCATTGTTTATATCGATGCTAGTCGTGTTGGTTTGGAAGCCGTTCTCATGCAAAGAGAACGTGTTATCGCTTATGCTTCTAGGAAACTAAATCCTACCTAGACTAGATATGCCATTCGTGATTTAGAGCTCGCGGCCATTATTTTCGCCCTTAGAATTTGGCGTCATTATCTTTTGGGATAGAAATTTGTTCTCTACACCAATCATAAATCTTTGAAGCATTTGTTCTATCAAAAGGAACTTAATTTTCATCAACAACGTTAGCTCGAATTCCTTGCATCTTATGATCTTGATATTCTTTATACTCTTAGAAAGGGAAATCGTGTTGCCGATACCCTTAGCCGAAAGCAACAAGCGGTTGTTTCTATGATGATATCTGAATGGAATGATCTCGAGACTTTGTCCACTTGTAAGATTCGAGATCGTGAATCCAATTTATGTTCATCTCTTGTTTTATGTAGCCTTGAGGCTCATCCATCTCTTTTAGACCGCATTCTTGATGCTCAAAAGCATGATCCTGAATTGGCTCATTTAGCCATAGTTGTAGGGATAGAAATATTGATGGTTTGAAAGACGTTGAAATCGATACTCGTTGAGGCATTTGAAAATTTGGTAGACTTATTGTACCAAATATTAGTGATCTTCGTAAAGACATTTTAGAAGATTCTCATCGTTCTAAATTTACCATTCATCCTGGTAATAGTAAAATGTACGTGGATATGAAGCGACTTTATTATTGGAATGGAATGGAATCTGATATTGCTAACTTCATTAAGCATTGCATAACTTGCCAAATCATAAAAGCCGAGCATCAAAGGCCCAGTGGGGTATTGCAACCTTTAGACATTCCAGTTTGGAAGTGAGATCAAGTCTCCATGGACTTTATTGACAGTCTTTCCCGTTCTCATTTAGGTCATGACAGTTTATGGGTGATTGTTGATAGACATACAAAATCCACACATTTTATTCCCGTTCGGTCTAATCGGACCGTACCTCTTTTGGCCAAACTCTACGTTAAAGAAATTGTTAAATTGCATGGAGTTCCTACTTCAATTGTTAGTGCTCGTGATCCATTATTTACTAGTGGATTTTGGAAAGGTCTTCAAAAAGATTTGGGAACGAAGCTTAATTTTAGCATCACTATCATCCTCAGTCCGATGGACAAACCGAGCGTGTGAATCAAACACTTAAAGATCTTCTTCGTGCACGTGTTCTTGATTTTAGTGGAAGTTAGGAAGATCATATTTCTCTTATTGAGTTTTCTTATAACAATAACTTCCAATCTAGTATTGGTATGGCACCTTTCGAGGCACTCTACGGAAGGCCATGCTGATCTCCTTCTTGTTGGCTTCAGGCCGGTGAGAAGATGGTTTTAGGTCCATATTTTATTCATGATTCCACAAAAAAAATTGACCTCATTCGTCATAGGATGAAAGAAGCTCAAAGTAGAAAAAAATCCTATGCCGACAACTGAACAAGGAACTTAGAATTTTCTATGCGAGATTTGGTATTCATTCATGTTTCACCTATGAAGGGTGTTATGCATTTCAGTCGATTGGGGAAGTTAGCACCTCGATATATTGGTCCATTTCCTATCACCGAATGCATTGGTTCCTTGGCTTACCGCCCTTTATTACCGTCTCAATTTTCTGCTATTCATGACGTATTCCACGTCTCTCAACAACGGAAATGCCTTAGAGATTCTGATTCTATTCGTGAGTCTAGTGTTATTAAAGAAATTGAAGTTTCACCTGATTTGACTTATGAGCAACATCCTATTCGTATCATTGCTATGAAGGTTATACGCCTTCGTAATAAAGATGTTCCGCTTGTGAAAGTTCAATGGTCCTCAAATCCTAAGGATGCCCTTGGGAATCCAAAGAATTCATCGAGCGAACACATGCGGACTTACTCTCTCATGCTCCTTGAAGTGGACTTCTCGCTTCAAAAATTTCTTTTATGTTGATATGCTTTTATAGTTGTTACACTTTAGTTTCTTCTTAAGTATTACGAGGACGCAATTTCTTTAAGGAGGGGAGTCTGTAACAACCTGCATATTTTACGAGTATATATATTTAAATGTTTTATTTAAATATAGCATCGTTAGTTGAATTTAAAAGTCCAAAACGCGACTTTTTGTAAACAGTTGAATTAGGACCCAAGACCACTTCCATTGAGTTCAAAACGGCGTTTACAACCTTTTTGAGTATAAACATCGATATGTTTGGAGTTGATTAAAATTTTGGTATTTTCTAATTGGGCTTTGGGTTTGGGTTTCAGCCCAATAACCCAACAAAATACCCTAACTCCACCCCCTTTTCATTCATTCATTCTATTTTCCTAACATTCTCAAGCTAAAGGAAAATGGGGGAAAGAAGTGGAAATTAAAATTCCTAAACCTAGATTACTAGGAAATTCAAGATTCAAGCTTCAAAATCAAAGAGAAGCTTAGGGAAGTATCATCTTCTTCTTCTCCACCTCAATCTCTCTCTCTAATTTCCAGAAATTCCTATAATCTAACTTAGGTAATATTTTTATTTGATCATAGATTAAGGGTTTTAGAACTTAAGTGGAGAAGTGATTGATCTTGCCTTGTTTTAGAGCTTCTCATTCATTGTTTTTGGGTTTAGAGGTGAGTTTTTGTACTCACATCTACGTCTATAGCTTCATTATTGTTAGGTACAAATTCCTAACATTTATTTCATGTTTATTTGCTTTTTATTTGAATTAGTTTGATGAATTTTCCAATTTTGGGTATTTTGAAGTCAAAATCTATGAAAATCCTAATATGGATATTTGGACTTGTTGTTTGGAGTGTATTGGAGAGCCTATAGGGGTGGGTTGTCGCTTGGCATAAATCCTTAGCCTCCATTGCTCATCTGATCTCTTCCGATATGATTTGGCCATCAATGGCCTAGGCAAAATCTTGCCCTGAGATTTACCTCAGACGTTTGGTATTACACTCAAACGTCAGGGCTATCAGAATAAAAATTCCAAGTGCACAGCACAGAAGTCTGAGCTTACTTCCCAGACGTCTGGGCGATCTGGATTAAAAATTCCAATCTTTCAGCTCAGACATCTAGGATAACCATCAAATGTCTGGAGCTGTTAAATTCCGCCAATTTTCCTGTTTTATGTGGCTTTCTATTTTATATCGATTTTTGGTTGATCTGATTGGTCGTTGTTATTTATCAT
Organism: Allium cepa; assembly: GCA_030765085.1. NCBI lineage: Eukaryota > Viridiplantae > Streptophyta > Magnoliopsida > Asparagales > Amaryllidaceae > Allium > Allium cepa. The sequence goes on from CM060928.1 coordinate 997,475,181, forward strand.
CGAATTTGATGACTTCTTTTTTGGATTTTTGGGAATATCCGTTTTGATGGATTAGGTATCGATTTCTATGGTTTTGAGTCACGTTTTCGTATGTGAATTTTTGGTGATTGATTGTTTTACAATCATTTCTGTGATTTGTCACTTTTAAAATACAAAGGTTTCGATACTAATAGTGAATACTAAAATTATTTCACAAAAATGATTTCAATATTACTTTTAATACAAAGCTCATTTTTAAATCCTTTTCCAATCTATTAATATATACAAAGATTTACCTGATTCGTTCGAGAAATCCAATTAAATGACTTAGCATAAAAAGTGGTCTGAAACGCTTGAGTTTACTTCATCAGTTAATTCTTAGACTTGTTCGATTGAAATCTTGTGACAATTTTGTAGTGGAAACCACAATCTGTCGTAAATAATTAAGTTAAGCTAGTGGTTACGGGATATGAAGCTAAACTCATTTATTTACTAGCTTAGTGTAATTCACACTTTTTACTGATCTATGACGATCATTTTATGGTTTAGACTAGCAACATGTGATGTCTCTTATTCCGCGTGAGGGACTGTACCCCGTTCTGTGGAGCTTCATCTCATTTTTATGGGCTAGCGACTCATGTTCTTTTATGGAGTTCAGTTCATCAGGCGTACCGTTATTGTACTACGTCGTTGTTCTTAATTATTTGAGTTTCAGATTCATCGAACGTACCATTATTGTAATACATCATTGTTTCGAATTATTCGAGTTTCAGGTTCCTCGGACGTACCGTTATTGTACTAAGTCGTTCCACCGGCTCTATGGTTAGCGACCATGGGATAGCGTCCTGTTTGTGATACTTGCGTTGGTGAGTTTTCATGCTTTCATTTTTGATTGGCCTCCTCTTTTGTGGTTTCTGGATTTCTAATTGATGATTTCTAGAATTTGTGTTTCACCAATTTTTGTGATTTATATTGATAAGCTTTATCAATATTTGTGGCTTGGTGAATAAAATAAAGAATATGATGTTCTTTTTTATGTTTGAGAAAATTTGAGACATTGTATGAGTTTTGTTGTTATCTAATGTATACTTGTCACGGTATGGCATTATTATTATCATACGTTTTTGTCAAATCTCTTATCCTTTCTCATTTTATATGATATTTATAGCTAGACAGATCCGTTGATTATTTTCTTCTTAAATGATGCTCGTGTCAGACCGAGGTATTTCAGGTGCTTCTGCTTGACTTCTTATCAGGGTCCGTCATCTGACTTTTGGCTAACTACTTAGCTTAGTAGTTTTTGCTTTTATACATTCGAGATAGAGACTCCTTGATGTATACATATTCTTTGGTCTAGCACTTGTACCTATTCTTTTGTGATGTAGTGGATCTTGTATGATCACTACTTTGATGTTCACTTCTATGTGTTATATTCATATTTATTTCCACATTAGTGATATGAATATCTGTGACTGATTTGTGTTATGCTCGATATTTGTTTCCGAAGGCCACATAGCCACTGTGTAGTAGCTTTGAGTTTGTAGGTGATATGTCGGATTTCCTCTTGAAATGAAATGCATGTCATACTATCTGACATATCGGTATTCGCATAAGGCAATTACACAGATGGTCGCTCCTCAACAGCCTTATTCTTCATGCTAGTCGATGGCATTACCCAGTAGTGTTCTTGGCTAGTGTGAGTATTGCGGTGGGGCGTCACAACAGTCATTAGATAACTAATTTATGTTGTTAACATAAATATATTATGAACTAATGCAAAATCATTTTTATACAAGGCAATTCATAAAATGTTTATAAATGCCTATTTCATTGCACTGAGAAACAATTGTTGTTTCAAGAAATACCAATTTCATAGCGAACGAATTTCTTTAAGAAATTTTTGGTTTAAAATGAATTTGGATACAATCCAATGATAAAATTAATTACTGCAAATGAAATGAAATTTACCAAACCTAAATGAACACAAGTACATAAGAATGTTTTATGAGTATTCTTGTACAGTAAAGAGAAACTGCGAGTATCTTGTTAGTGTCAAGAATAAATAATCCTCGACTATTTAATTAAAACATTAAGAGTATTGACCCTATAATATGGTATGATGCGCAAATCCGAAATAGATTCCAAATGTATTATCAAAATATGATTTTGATAGTTACATTCGAAGGCATATGATACACTGGCTGTAGATATGTCTTTATGAAAATGAAATGTGGTTGGAATATTACGAGCCACGTTGGTAAGAATAATACTGTGAATTTCAATTGTTGAATGTAACATAATAGATTCGCCATTTGATGTGCTCAAGTTGGTTCGAATCATACTCACAACATTATCGCCTAATATGACTTTATGTTTTGGTATGTATTTGTTGAAATAGAAATTTCAGAACATAGATTTAGACTAGTTTATTTGCACATAAAAACCAAAGTGTCTCGAAGTTAATGGGAGAAATATTGAGTTTATGGGATTTTCGAATACGATCCAAGAATGGATACTAAAGTATGATTCTAAAAAGCATCAAAATTGAACAAGTGTTTTGATATATGTATCAAATAGTTTGATTATAAGTAAAAAAGCAAAGGAAACATGTGTTTATAAGAAAGAATGTTAAAAGGTACATAGACTTTTCTAAATCAAAAGTAAAGAACACATTGCTGATTGTTAGGGATGTACTTATGTTAAAAACAATTTTGGTTGTTTTAATACTCGATGTTGGATTTGTAAATAATGTCTTTTATAGTAAGTATAAAAGATATTGGGAAAGTCCCAAAACGATATGCAAGAATACCATATTAAAATGTTTAATATGTAGTAAGATGGATTTCTCATACATTGGCAATAGGAATGATCATATATGTTATGTTGTCAATGATATCGTGATTTGTTCATATATTTGATACATGAAGCAAATATCAAATCTGTAACAGATGGGATTTTTGACCCTCGAAAATTGACACCAATACGTCTATGGTACTTGGTGTCGAGTAATCGAATGGAAAACTGGGTCCTTAGGGGAAAAGTAAGAAGAAAGAAGAAGAGGAGGAGGAGGAGAAAATAAAATAAAAACAATATAGAATCTCACAATCGCGGTGGAACAATATGTAATATAATATGATCTTTACAAAAGAGAACTATTATATACACACATCAATCAGAGTACAGCAACAAATCATAATCATCAAGTTAGAGAGTTATAACAACCTGTAACATCCCTATTTTTGATAACATTATTAAGGAAATTTAATTAGGTAAATTAAATTAAATAATGATGATAAGAGGATTGAAATTTGAGTAAACCATATATAGGGTCGTGCTTATTAATAAAGTAAATAGGCTTTAATTGGGTTATTAGACAATTAAATTACACATGGACATATTAGTAAAATAGCCATTTCATTATACATGGTATACACTTCTCATTCTTTTCTATTCACATTCATTTTTCTCAGAACAAAAATAAACGGAAGAAAACCTTAAGGAGCCGGCCATTATCAAAGAGCAATCTAAAGCTAAAAATCAAAACTAGGAAGGATTAATCAAAAAAATCTCAAATTCCTTATCATATCTAAGGTGAATAATAATTCATTCCATCTCTTTTTGTTTTTATTTATCATGAGATTTAGGGTTTAAGACTTAATTTCGTTTCTATGATATTTTGAATTATGATATGCTTAAGTTATTTATTGCTTGATTTAGAAAAGTCATTTATATGCAAAATTCATACGGTTTTAGGGTAAAAACCAAATGTTATTGATTTGATTTTAGAATGCCATGGAAAAAATTTATGTTAAGTAAAACATGATTTTGGATATGGGTTTTTATTTTCAAAATTTTTCCAAGCTAAGAAAATTTTCTTATGAGTTTTTAATGGAAAATATGATGTAATAGGATTTAAAATTTATTTCGGGTATTTCAAGATGAAATTGGGTCTGAAATTTTAATATGTTTGATTACATGATAAAATTGACTTTCTATGATTTTTGGGGTTTTTCCTAGTTGATTTACTAGGGTAAATAATTTATTTCAAAAGAAGGACTTATCTGCAAATACTGATTTTGTAAATGGAAGGGTTTAGATGTCATAATTTATTAAATTTAGTTCTGATTAAATGTGGCAGTTTTATTTGTAAACCATTTGAAAAATTTTAAGGCAACCAATCAAAGGATTATAAATAGGCAAGTACTTATAAAACAATTACTAAAAGTAGCTAAATTTCAGCCTTTAATTTAGAAAAAATGGTTCTACCTCAAATAGCAGTACCTTTCAACTCCATTGACTATGCCATATCTCATCGAAACCATCCCACTCAAAACCCACTTAGTCGGAACCAATACATAAGGTATCACTTAGATGGTACGTAGTGGATTGGAAAAAGGGCGGAAGCCATGGTGTCGAAAGAAATGCTTTCGATGGGGTCGCAACCTTGTTTTGTTTTTAAAAGTTAAAGTTCTTACCTTGTTTTATTTAAAGCCTACGACATAATTGAAACGCAAGTTTCTGAAAGAGTTTTTGGTAACTAGCTTTTGAAGAAAATTGCCATATTATGTTAAAATATTAGCTTTCGAAGGGATAACCTTTTGTCTTTAAATAAGTAATTTCAAAAGGAGTGGTTCCGACCAAGTCGAAACCTAGTCGTTATTTCCCTTCCGAGTGTGTTGAAGTTGGCAATGCCTTTGAAGGGTTATTTTTGTTTTTACCTAAGTTAAGCCACTCCCTAGATGCTTTCAAAAGGGTTAAGGGTATTTAAGGCAACGGAGTTGAAAAGGGTTTTGACTCTATCCTTCAAATTTTAAATTTAAAGGTTTGTGCTTTTGAATAGATGGTTCCAACACCATCAACTTTTCCCCAAATAATTCTGTAAGGGTTTCAGAAGAGAAATTTTCGTATATATCCACTTTGACCCACAAGATGTGGTAAAGAGTAAACCCAATACTTTCTAAAGGGATACTTTCATTTGTTTTGAAGCTTTGTTTAAAGGACGTTTTGATACCATTGAAAGGTATGTTTGGTTTCGAAGAAGAATATTTACCGAGGGCTTTGAAAGGCATGTTTATTATGTTTTGAAAAGAGGTTTTTGTTTTCGACGGAAGTCATCCAGAGGTATCAAAAGAGATTTTTTAAAGATTTCAAAACATAAACCCAATCTCAATTTAAAGGAATAACCATCGCATAAATAAACAAAGAGTTTTGAAATGAAGAATTTTTCATTTATCATAAAGGTTAATAACCAGGATATATATAGATGATTCGAAGATAATAAACCACAGCTGTTGGTATTATTTTTTGTTATGCTTACTTCTTTATATATTTATTTACATTGTAATTAAACCATAATAGTACTTTGGGGAAAGGGCGGAATAACTAGCTAGGTTGACCCAGTAGTGAATATAACTTAAGAAATGTTAAAAACCTTAAAACTAAATATATTGGCAAGGGCCAATAGGTTCACAGTAAGCCCATGAAAATTGTGTATAACACAAGATATTTGCAGGGGACAACAGGTTCATAGTCATCCCATGAAAACTATGATAGATATTGGCAGGGGCCAATAGGTTTATAGTCGGCCCATGAAAACTATATCCAGATTAAGATATTAATAGATAGTCAATAGGTTCCTAATCAGCCCATGAAAACTAAGATAAGGGAAAAGATATTGGAGTCACTAATAGGTTCTTAGTGATCCCATGAAAACTATGAAATTAAATAGATAGTCCATAAACAGTTAACAGGTTAATATTGACCTTAAAACTATAATTGAGACAGATAATCGGAATGAATGGGGATGGGTAATCCATATTTGGTTTATTTGTTTTACATATCATCATAACTTTTTGAAATACTAAGTTTTAACCATGGTGGATGCAAGGGAAAAGTATATGGTTTTATAAATGTTTTAGGATAATGGTAAGGGAAAAACCGTTCTGTGAAATGGCATGTTCTCACTAGATATCTAAATAGTTTGAGATGGTAGATTATTATTCATACCAGGCTTTTTATCTGACTTAAAGTATTTTCCCCTTAAACTCTCGGGTACTCAATTAACTTTGAGTAGGTTGAGAGTAAAGGTTTTTAGATGTTCTTTTAGATGAATAAAGCTTTTGAGGATGTCTAGGAGGCAAGCTTGTTAATAGATTTCTTCTATTTCTGGTGTGTGTTTTGATTGTAAAGGCAAATTTATTTTATTGCCTTATTATATACTCTGATCATCCAAGGGGGCATCTTCATATGTCGCTCTTAGCATATTTTGTTTTAATTATATGTCATCTGAACGTGGTCTGCATACTGTGATTATGTAATCAATTTGGAATATTTTGAAATGGAATGTGGAATTTGTTGTTGTTTATTTTTTTTCATATTCTTGTGTTTCTATGTTTCAATGTATCTAATATCGACGTATTTGGTCGTCGAGGATTAATAACTATGGATGACTACAGCAGCCGTAGCCGTTAATTTTGGGCCTCAAGTAAGGGGTGTTATAAGTTGGTATTAGAGAATAGATTTGTGAAACTTTAAAAGAAACTTAAACCTAAAAGATTTTCCAAACATTATCCAATAAATTAGATAATAAGACCGGGGTTTGGGTTAATGCTATAGTAACGTACTTGTATTTGATATATATAGTTATATATAAGTGCACATTCCCATCTCTTAGAAAGTTCTTATGTATATTACTAAGGCTTGTATGCATATTTACAAGAAAGGATATATGGAAGCAAGAAACGAAAGAGGAAATCTTGGTGGAGGAAGCATCACAACTAATGGAAATGCTCGACCCACTACAAGGAGGAACCCAAGTCGACCGACTAATGCTAATAATCAAAATGCTGATGCCAATGTGGGTGCTGGAATCCACCAGTAGATATGGGGCGATGTATCAGTTCTTTATTGGTTTGATGCAAGCAGGAGTAGCTGTTGGTGTTGCTGGAAATGTAGGACCGGCTAATCCTATGGCTTCAATTGGGAATAATTATGCTTTGCTAAGTAGAGATTACACCATTTTAGGTGGAAAACCATTCTTGGGAATGGAGAGTGCCATAAAGGTTGATAATTGGTTATCGCATTATGAGCATCTTTACTGATTTGGCTCTGAATGGTAGGCAAAGGAGAAGGTTGGCCTCTAGATAATTGTAGGGGTCAGCGCTACACTGGTGGAATAGTGTTACTGTCGGAGTTCTGGAAGAGCAATTAACTTGGGCTGATTTTAAAATTAGATTTAAGTATTGGTTCATATTTGAGTTTGCTAAGTCATAACTGATGAGGAAGTTTATGGATCTAGTTCGGGGAGAGAAGTCAATAGCCGAGCATGCTACTAAGTTTGAAGAGCTGTCTCGATACGGATATGCTACTATATATACTAACATCAGAAGGAATGAGAGGTTCATTATGGATTGAGGCCTGAGCTTGCTTGAATGACCATGGCACATGTCCGTGACCCTTGTAATGTAGTGGTGGAGATGGTTATTCACCGTAAGGAGTTAATTTCCATTTTTTCTAAGGAGAAAATGGTGGAAATTCAGTGTTATCTGAGGAAGAAGAGAACGTTCTTTAAAAAGAACGGAGCACGAAAGGGAGATACTACTAAGAATTCAAAGACTGAGGTAGTTTGCTATATGTGTGACAAGAAGGGTTACTTTGTGAATGAGTGCCGATTAGGAAATGGGAAGAAAGCTACAACCAAGAAGAATGTGAAGTGCTTCAGTTGTGATCAAGTTGGGCATTATAAGAATCAATATGCAGATCCAGTCCAGGCAGGCAAAGGGAAGGTCTTTGCTATTGGACCAGCTAGGCCAACTGCATCAAATAAAGGAAAGACTGTGATGGAAGGTACGCTTTTGATTCAGAGTATTCTAGTTAAAGAACTTTTTGATACCAGTGCATCACATTCATTTATATCTTAATGTTTGGGCGATGGGTTATGTTTAAAACCCACCTACCTTGTTACTTCCATAAGGGTTCCGAGCCTAATAGGAAGGTATGCAACTCTAGGGTTAAGATGTGACCAGTTAGAACTTGATTTGCTAAGTCATAAGTTTGCTTGCAGTTTGTAGTTATTGATCTCGTAGATTTCAGGATCATCTTGGGTATGGATTGGTTGGTAGGTATGAGACTAGAATATTTTGCTAAGATAGGGAGATATCATTAAGACACCCTAATAGTCATAACCGAGTAATATTCTCGGTAGAGAATACTAAACGGAGTTCTAATGCTTTGCTTAATGTTATGGAGAAAGGAGAGGAGTTAAGTCGGATTAGGGTAGCAAGAGAATTTGTAGATGTCTTAGAGCCAGTCACTAGACTGCAACCTAAAAGAGCTGTTGACTTTAGAACAGATCTAGTATCAGGATTCAAACCTGTGAGTAGACCCTCTAGCAAGATGACACCCACTGAGATGAAAGAATTGAAGGTGCGGCTAGTGGATCTTGAAGGAAGGAATTTTATTAGACCAAGTAGTTCACCTTGGGGAGCAACCACATTGTTCTTGAAGAAAGCAGATGGGTCATTGAGGATGTGTATTGACTATCGTAAGTAAAATGAAGGGAAGATTAAGAATAAGTATTCTTTGCCAAGAATAGAGGATTGGTTCAATTAGTTAAGTGGAGCCAGAGTGTTTTCCCAGTTAGATTTGGCGACAGATTTCCATCACTTAAGAGTGGCGGAGGATAGTTTCCTTAACTAGGTATAGTTCATATGAGTGGTTAGTAATGCCATTTTGATTAGCAAATGCACTTTCTTTCTTTATGGATTTGATGAACCGAGTTTTTCAAGAGTATTAGGGTAGGTTTGTACCGATGTTTATAGATGACGTTCTAGTTTACTCCAAGGATAAGAGAGAGCATGAAGTTCATCTTAGAGTGGTACTTGGGACGTTGAGGAAGAATCAGCTAAAGGCGAAGTTTACCAAGTGACATTTCTAGAAGACAGAGGCTAAATTTCTTGATCACTTGGTTTCGGAGAAAGGATTGTCAGTCGATCCAGATAAGATCGAAGCCATGAATAATTGAAAGTGACCAGAGACAGTGTTTGATACCAAGAGTTTTCTTGGACTTGCTAGCTACTACCAGAGATCTATTAAGGATTTCTAGCGGATAGCGGCACCTTTAACTAAGCTAACCAGGAAGGAGGTGAAGTTTAATTGGTCCGACAAATGTGAGGAAGCATTCCTTAAGTTAAAACATTTATTGACCAATGCACCTGTACTAGTAGTTCCAGACGGAAACCAAGAATTGGTGGTGCATACTGATGCATGTGGAACTGGATTAGGATTAGTGTTGATGCAAAATGGTAGAGTTGTTTCCTACGCATCTAGGCATCTTAGGCCGCATGAAGTTAGATATCCTACTCATGATTTGGAAATGGCGGCAGTGATCTTTGCATTGAAGATATGGAGATATTATCTCTTAGGGGAGAGGTTTGAGCTTTATACCGATCATAAGTCTTTACGGTATTTATTCTATCAGAAGGAGTTGAATATGAGGCAGTAGAGATAGCTGATGGTCTTGGCTGCTTATGATTTTGGTATAAAGTACACACCAGGGAAAGGTAATAAGGTAGCAGATGCTCTTAGTAGAAAACATCAGAATGTGGTATGGCTATGTTAGCATAGTGGAAGGATTTAGAAGCTTTGGCTGTTGTGGGGTACAGTTAAGACCAACTGCCATTCTAGTGCGAGTACCACCATGCTATCTTGTTTAGAAGTTCAACCGGCGTTGATTGAGAGAATTGCTTCGAAGCAGAAGGAGGATCGAGTGTTAGCTGATAGGTTCAGAAGACTTGAGATTAGAACTGAGAATGATTACTTAAAGGATTTTAGCCTTGACTATAAAGGATGGTTAAGAAAGAGGGGACGTTTGCGTGTTCCAAATATTGAGGACTTGAGGAAGGAAGTTCTTGGAGAATGTCATCGGTCCAAGTTTACGGTTCATCTTGGAGGAACAAAGATGTATCAGGATATGAGGAGGGCCTTCTACTGGGAAAACTGAAGAGGGATGTTGGCTTCTAGGTTAGGTAGTGTGCAAACTGTCAACAAGTGAAACTGAACATCAGAAGCCGAATGTGTTGCTTCAGCCTTTAGAGATTCCAGTCTGGAAATGGGATTCGATATCGATGGATTTGAAGACGGTTGCCAAGGATGAATAGGGGTAACTAAAGTATATAGGTTATAGTGGAAAGATTTACCAAGAGTGGCCATTTTATTCCAGTTAAGTCAATCAGGACGACACTTGTTTTAGCTAAGTTGTTCCTATAGAACATAGTTAGACAGCATGGAGTTCCTAGTAGTACAGTCAGTGACAGAGATGCTATGTTCGCTAGCAAATTATAGAAGAGTCTATAGGAGGTATTAGATACCATGCTTCGTATGAGTACTGCATATCACCCTTAGACTGATGGACAGACAAAGAGGGTCAATAAGGTACCCGAGGACTTATGAGAGCTTGTGTATTGGACTTTGGTGGACCTTTGGAAGATCACTTACATTTATTTGAGTTCTCCTATGATAACAGGTATCGGGCTAGTATAGGAATGGCGCCATTTGAAGCCCTTTGTGGAAAGTCATGCAAATCACTAGCATATTGGTTGGAGACTGGAGACAGATTAGTCTTAGGTCCCGATTTGGTTAGAGAGGCAACAGAAAAGATTGAGTTAATCCGAGAAAGGATGAAGGAAGCTTAGTCCAAACAGAAGAGCTACGAGGATACAAGGCGTAAGGACCTAGAATTCTCAGTTGGGGATAAGGTTTTCGCTAAGGTATCACCAATGAAGGGTGTGGTATGGTTTGGAAAGTTAGGGAAGTTATCCCCGACATATGTGGGTCCATTCCATTTTCTAGAGAGGATTGGAAAGCTCGCATACATAGTAGAGTTAACGAGCAGTATGGCTGGTGTCTATAATGTATTTCATATGTCTCATCTTCGTAAGTATGTGCATGATCCAGACACTACAATTCCTTCGACAGGGTTGGAAGACTTGGTAGTAGAGCCTAAATTGACTATTGTTAGACAACCAGTTCGGGTTGTGGCTAGAGATGAGAAAAGATTACGGACAAGACAGTCAAGTTAGTAAAAGTTCAGTGGAGCGACAACGAGAAGGATTGTACTAGGGAGATAGAGGACAAGATTAGAGATACTTATCCTAATATGCTTTGAGGTGTGTCTATATTAGATTTATATGGATAATTACTAGTCAAATAGGTTAGTACGATTGTTATGGTTATTAGGAGTCATTGCAGATGATTACTATGTATAATATTTAGTCCTTACTAAATTTCAAGGACGAAATTCTTTAAGGGGGAGCATGTAACATCCCTGATTTTGATACATTATTCAAGAAATTTAATTAGATAAATTAAATAGAATAATGATGGTAAGAGGATTAAGATTTGAATAAACCATATATAGGTCATGCTTATTAATAAAGTTAGTGGGTTTTAATTGGGTTACTAGCTAATTAAATTGCACATGGGCATACTAGTAAAATAGCCACTTTATTATACATGGCTATACACTTTTCATTCTTGTCTATTCACATTCATTTTTCTCAAAACAAAAATAAACTCAAAAAACCCGAAGGAGCCTGCCATTATCAAAGAGGAAGATTACAGTTTAAGGCTAAAATCAATGCTAAGAAGAATTAATCAATAGCAAATCTCAAATTCCTTATCATATCTAAGGTGAACTATTATTCATTCCATCTCTTTTTTATTTATCATATGATTTTGGATATAAGACTTAATTTTGTTTCTATGATATTTTAAATGATGATATGCTTAAGTTATTGATTGCTTGATTTAAACAAGTCATTTATATGCAAAATTCGTACGGTTTTAGGGTAAAAACCGAGTGTTATTAATTTAGAATACCATGGAAAAAAATTATTTTTAAGTACAACATCATTTTGCAGATGGGTTTTTATTTTTAGAATTTTCCAACGTAAGAAAACTTTATTATGAATTTTTAATGGAAAATATGACATAATTAGGTTTAAAATTTATTTCGAGTATTTCAGGAAGAAATTGGGTCTGAAATTTTAATATGTTTGATTAGAAGATAAAATTGAATTTCTGTGATTTTTGGGGATTTTTCCTAATTGATTTACTAGGAAAAATAAATTATTTCAAAAGAAGGGCATATCTGCAAATACTGGTTTTGTAAATGGAAGGGTTTAAATGTCACAATTTCTTTAATTTAGATCTGATTAAATGCAGTAATTTTATTTGAAAAGTATTTGAAAAGTTTTAAGGCAACAAATCAAAGGATTACGAATAGACAGGTAGTTATAAAGTAATTACTAAAAGTAGCTACATTTCAGCCTTTAATTCAGAAAAATTGTTTTCGCCTCAAATAGCAGTACCTTTCGACAACATTGACTCCGCCCCATCTCAGTCGAAACCATCCTAGTCAAAACCCACTTAGTCGAAGCCAAACATAAGGTATCACTTTGATGATATGTAGTGGATTGGAAGAAAGCGGAAGCCATGGTGTCCAAAGGAATACTTCCGATGGGGTCGAAACCTTGTTTTGTTTTTAAAAGTTAGAGTTCTTGTCTTGTTTTACTTAAAGCCTTTGAAATATTCGAAACGTAAATTTTCGAAAGAGTTTTTGGTAACTCGCTTTCGAAGAAGGTTTCCATATTATATTAAAGTATTAGCTTTCGAAGGGATATCTTTTTGTCTTTAGATAAGTACTTTTGAAAGGAGTGGTTCTGACCTAGTCAAACCCAGCCGCTATTTCCCTTCCAAGTGTATTGAAGCCGCCAAAGCCTTCGAAGGGTTATTTTCGTTTTTACGTAAGTTAAGCCACTTCCTAAATGCTTTCGAAAGGGGTCAAGGGTTTCGAAGGCAATGGAATCGAAAGGGGTTTCGACTCTATCCTTTAAATTTTTAATTTAGTGATTCGTGCTTTCAAATAGATGGTTTTGACACCATCATCTTTTCCCTAAATAATTTCGTCAGGGTTTCGAAAGAGTTACTTTCATATATATCCAGTTTGACCCAAAAAATGTTATAAAAGGAAAATGCAATACATTCGAAAGGGATACTTTCATTTGTTTCGAAGCTATGTTTTAAAGGACGTTTTGATACCATCGAATGGTATGTTAGGTTTTGAAAAATAATATTTATCAAGGTCTTCGAAAGGTATGTTTATTATGTTTTGAAAAGAGGTTTTTTGCTTTTGACGGAAGTCATCCAGAGGTTTCGAAAGGTATGTTTTAAGATTTCAAAACATAAACCCAATCTCACTTTAAAGGAACAAACATGGCATAAATAAACAAAGAGTATTGAAATGAAAAAGTTTTCATTTATCATAAAGGTTAAAGTGTTTAACCAGGATATATATATATATATATATATATATATATATATATATATATATGATTCAAGGATAATAAACCAAACAGATGTTTGTGTTATTTTGTTGTTATTCTTTCTTCTTTATATATTTATTCACATTGTAACTAACCCATAACTATACTTTGGGGAAAGGGCAGAATAACCAGCTAGGTTGACCCAATAGTGAATATAACTTAAGAAATGTTAAAAACCTTAAAACTAAAGATATTGGTAGGGGCCAATTGGTTCACAGCACCCCATGAAAACTGTGTATAACAAAAGATATTGGTAGAGGCCAATAATTTCATTGTCAGCCCATGAAAACTATGATTGATATTGGCAGGTGTCAGTAGGTTTATAGTCAGCCCATGAAAACTACATCTGGATTAAGATATTGACAGATAGTCAATATGTTCCTAGTCAGCCCGTGAAAACTAGGATAAGGGAAATGATATTGGAGTCACCAATAGGTTCTTAGTGATCCCATGAAAACTATGAAATCAGACAGATAGTCCATAAATAATTAACAGGTTAATAGTGACCCTTAAAACTATAATTGTGACAGATAGTCAGAATGAATGGGGATGGGTAATCCATACTTGATTTACTTGTTTTGCATATCATCATAATGTTTTTAAATACTATATTTTAACCATTGTGGATGCAGGGGCACAGTATAGGGTTTTATAAAAATTTAGGATACTAATGAGGGAAAAACCCGTCTCGCTAAGCGGCATAGTCTCGCTAGATATCTAAACGGTTTGAGATGATATATTATTATTCCTACCAGGCTTTTTGCTAGACTCGAAGTTTTTGTCTTCCCCTTAAACTCTCATGTACTCAATTAACTTTGAGCAGGCTGAGAGTTAAAGTTTCCAGGTGTTCATTTAGACGAATAAAGCTTTCGAGTGCAAGTAGTAGGCAAGCTTTTTAATAGACTTCTTTTATTTCTGTTATGTGTTTTGATTGTAAAGGAAAATTTGTTTTATTGCCTTATTATATACTCTGATCGTCCAAAAGGGCATCTTCCACTACACTAGAAAAGGCCTTTTGCATTGAAAAAACGCTAGTAAAACTTTTAGGCGTTTTAGTAAACGCTGTGATACGACATGCAACAAAAAGCCTAAAACATTTTGTAGCGTTCTAGAAAAGGCTGCCAAAACCTGACATTTTGTAGGATTTTAGACGCGCTACAAAAAGTTTCAGACTTTTATTAGCATGTCACATCGCTGCATTTATAGAAACGCTACTCTAATTTTTTATAGCCTTTTGTCTACCCTACCAGAGCCATATCTCAACCGTTTACTTATAGTTCCGTGACATTTTTAAAATGCTACTAAAAGTTATTGGCTGCTTTGCAGCATACTTTACATGCTATCATTTCTTGTTAGTGGCTAGCTTGTACCATTTCCAACTATCGCTCACATAATAATCCTATTAGAACAAATCGCATAATCATCATATTCATACCAACGATCCATCAACCAATCATATAATCATCATATTCTAACAATTGAAGAAAAAAACATTAATCATATAATCAAATAAGATATCCATAATCATTTTGATAATAGTTTTTTGATCAAATGAGCAAATTCACATAATATCCATAACCATTCATAAAGAAGTTTATACGGCTAATACGAACAAAATGTTATAATATATATAACAATTAAAGACAAGTTCACTACTTGATTGCCCACAATTCTTTACTATAGTTAGTCTTTACTCCATAAAAGCTAATTATCTATAGACAAGTTTTACTATAAACAAATGATTATGAAAGTGCTTTACATATTTAAGGTATGCAAAACATCATTAGTTAAACTTTTATTA
Source organism: Allium cepa (assembly GCA_030765085.1). Classification (NCBI taxonomy): domain Eukaryota; kingdom Viridiplantae; phylum Streptophyta; class Magnoliopsida; order Asparagales; family Amaryllidaceae; genus Allium; species Allium cepa. The sequence continues at coordinate 997,490,343 of CM060928.1, forward strand.
AATTTAAATAATTTTGATAGAATTTAGTTAAATTAGTTATTTTTTATAAAACTTGGTTAATTTCTGTAATAAACATATTTAATTTTTTTTATAAAACTTAGTTAACTTGGTTAAATTCCTATAAAATTTAATTAATCTAGTTATTAGGATAGTCTTACATGCATACTAGCAAAACTACGCCAATGCATATGTTGCTCCGTGTATTGCTCGAAGATTGCCAAGCATTTTAACATCAATGTATGGTGTAAAATATTGTGTAGCATGAATTAGTTAAAGTATTATGTACAAAATGGACGTAATGAATGAAAAATATGTGCAACTTTTTAACACTAATCTCTCCTTATGTTTTCTTTCTTCTTCTCTAAGCTTCTTCTCTTCTTCACTAATTTTCCCTTCAATAAAATAACAGCAAACTGTCCTATCAACTTGGTGACTTTACTTATTTATTCAAAACCACCATAACTCTATTGAGTCGATTAAATGTATCATCTACTCTTAACAGATTTCCATCACCGATCAAAAAATAACACATGTAGCCCAAAACTCCAAAAATTCACCAATGCATTTTTTAATGAATGTACTTGTGGTACTTCTATAGTTGATTAATGGAATAATAGGTGTATTTTACTTGCCTGATAAAATTTTGGTGAATTTTCATAAAGTCCAAGCCGGTATTGCCTTTGTGTATATGAAGTTGAAATGTTAGCACAACTGCTAGTTCCTCCGCTGATTTTTAGATTGCCCAAAGGTAGAAGATGAATTAAAAGAAATAGTAATGTTGTCAATCCAACAAACCATGAATCTGCTTGCTCTTGATCTTTGCATAATATCTGAGGAACATATTTAAGGTATGAATTTGTAGTAATAATAAGTCTGGTAAGTAAATTACGCACAAGGAAAAGAAGCATTTATTGTTATTTTTTTTTTAATACAAAATGCAATTTTGTGAATGTTATTAATGATTATGTTTCATTTAGCTTTGCATTAAAAGGTAAAATATAAAAAATAAGTAGATACCAGGTCCAGTGATTTCACAATTTTAGTAAATTATTGAAAAGGACCGAAACTCCTCTGGTTGAAGATGGCAAATAAAATTCACCTGCATATAGTTACACCTTTTGTATAACTAAGCAATATGAAAACTACCATGATTATAGATAAATAAAGATACAAAATTTAGAGCACATACAGCCTTCTAGCCGACGACTATCTGGGATATTTTAGTTTTAGTTATTTTTCATTTTCTCTTGTGAACCAAGTTAGAGTGGTTTCATCCTGAAAGAAAAAACTTTATAATGGCTACGTTGTGCACCAAATGGCATCATAATTTTTCAGAGTGAAATAAAATGAAAAAATAAAGTTTATGAAACTTATTTAACTTGGTTAATATTTTATAATTTTTTGTTATTGTTGTTGTTGTTGTTGTTGTTATAAATGTGGTTAATTTTTAAACAACTTTGTTAACTTGTTAATATTTTATAATTTTTTATTATTATTATTAACTTAGTTAATTATTATTAATATTATTATTATAAAAAAAATTAGTTTTTATGAAACATAGTTTATTACTACTACTATAAACTTAGTTAATTTTATTATTATTATTATTTATATAACTGAGTTAACTTAGTTATATTATTATTATTATTATTATAAATTTAGTTAATTTTTATAAAACTTATTTAACTTGTTAACATTTAAAATTTATTATTATTATCATCATTATTATTATAAATTAGTTAATCATCATTATCATCATTATTGTAAACTTAGTTAATTGTCATCATTGTTATTTTATAATTTATTATTATTATTATTTACTACTATTACTACTACTATAAACTTAGTTAATTTTTATAAAACTTAATTTATTATTATTGTTATTATTTATAAAGCTTAGCTAACTTAGTTATATAATTATAATTATAATTATTTATTATTATAAATTCAGTTAATTTTTATAAAACTCGGTTGACTTGGTTAATATTTTATAATTTATAATTATTATTATTATAGATTTAGTTAATGTTTATAAAATTTAGTTAATATTTTATAATTTGTTATTATTATTGTCATTATATGCATAGTTAGCCATCATCAGCATAAAAGTTTATTGTTTTAAAACTTAGTTAATTTAGTTAAATTTTTATAATACTTTGTTAATTTTTATACTTATTTTTTATAAATCTTGGTTAATTTTTATAAAATTTAGTTAACTTAGCTAACTTTATTATTATTATAAATAGATCTAGTTATATTTTATATTTTTATATTTTATATTATTATAAATAGAACTAGTTATATTTTATATTTTTATATTATAAATAAATCTAGTTATATTTTATACTTTATACTATTATTATAAATAGATCTAGTTATATTATAAATAGATCTAGTTATATTATTATAACTTGGCTAACTTTATTGAAAAGAAGATATTGCTTTTAACGTTGATCTGATTTCACATATTGGAAATGCAAAGTGCAAACAATATTTGGCTATCTTGACAACCAATGAGATTCTAAAACAATATGAGGTATGTAGTATACTACTATTATGCTTGCATAGAAGGGTAACCACAATGAAATATGCCATGAACATTCTTTCACCATTCATCTCCCAAAATGTTCTTTTTCTATTCTAAAACCATATCTTACCCATGTCAATTCTTCAGCATTATACTTTGAGGGGCTGGCTAGTCCTCTTGTTACACCCCTCTCCTCTCGGAGTCAGTGTTGGTTAAAGTCCTTTACCCTCCCAACACTCGTATTTTCCCTTCCCACGTCTTTCTCTTACCCTTACTCTCTAGTGAACTTAATTTCTCATAGTCATCCATTTCTGCACCAACTCTCATCTTCAGCTCCTTCACTAGCTCTACCTCCTCTATTCTTCATCAATACCTACCCTACTTCTGCCACCGCCATATCTGCCCTCGCCTTTACATATTTCTCTACCATCTCTACCAAATCATAAACATCATCATCAAGAACTTCAACGTATCTCCTAATCATCTCTCTCAACATATGCACTCCATACTGTGACGACCCATATTTCGAAAGGTTTAAACTGACAATAATCCACCCATGTTCGACTTAAACAATTCAAAATGTAGATAATCAATGGGTTAATTAAGAAAAATAAAACGAGAAGAAGAAAAAAATGCAGAATCTCATAGTGGAAACGATAAAATATAATAATCAAATAAACAATTCATGAAGCTGTAAACTATGCATTTGATTTTAATCTATACACATTTATCCGAGTTATATGTATACATCAGAGTAAATAATCAATACATCAGAATAGCATGATGCAGGAGATAATAATAATAGTAATGTACCAAAACTACGTCTTCATCCTCCAAAGAATAATCTTCAATATGCTGAGAAACTCAGGACTGGTCCGAGCTAATGAAAAGACAAAACATTCCAGTCATGACTAAATACTCTTATGTAAGTCAAATCAATATCATAAATATAAGTGCAATAACTTAAGAGATGTTACGGGTTTTTCCATCTCCTAAGGATTCTTAAACTATTTATATATGTATATGCCATAATATATAATGTCTATCAGTAGAATAAATATCAAAATAGCGTTAAGGTTTTACATTGATCCACCTTAACACATTTTTACAGTTTTAAACCAAAGTCATAATGGGCTCGTATAGGGATAAATATGACAAGGCACGTGAGGCAAGGCACGTGGTAGGGTTCTACCAATTTACCCTTTTTGGCTTGTCGTAACCCATCCGTGGCCGACTGCGACAATCAATCCGAACAACAAGGTGCATCCATCGAGTCAAAAACCATAATAGTAATACGAGTGATCAATGTCGCTAGAGGTAGCAAACCTCATTGGCCAGACATAGGATCCTGTTTTAGCCTTTTTAATTATGACACAAGTGTCAAGGCTATCCATCATCGTTCTCTTACTTCGTTCCAGTAAACTTCGTCAATTCAACCACAACATTTTGGATATCATCCACTGCATACACAGTTGTTAAAGGAGTTCCAATATTGACAGAGAGTATGCCAATAAGAGGCCCTTCTCTCTTTAACAACCAAACGTCATTTTACACACCGGCTGGTTCCATTTCGAAATCGTCATATTTACTCAAAAATCATATCCATTTTGAGATCATCGACTAAATTCATGTCCATTTCGAAATCATCATATTCGCTTCAAAAATCATATTTTACTTCAAAATGTCAATTCAACTCGATATATCAATTTCACTTCAAAACTTGATTTGAATTACATTTTTGGTTATAATTCACTTTAAATCCAATTCGCATTTAAATTCAAGATTTAAATATAAACATTCCACACTTTGACCAATTTGGATTTTAGAAAATAGTTTAAAAATAGTTAAGTGGTTAAAATAGTTTAATAGAAAGTAGTTTGAACAATAAAATGGCTTATACAGTAAAATAGTTAGGAAAATTTAAAATAGTTTAAATATTTGAAGAAATAGCTTTAAGATAGTTTATACCAAAATAATTTATTTAAAAATAGTTTCCATGCCAAACTGATTCAATTCCAAAATTTCCAATCCTAAATCAACTTCTATTTCCATTTCGATATACTCGATTCAATTCCGATTTCAAGTCGAATTTTAATTTCAACTCCAAATTAATTTAAATTCAAATTCCAAATTAATTACGCTTCCAATTTTAAATTAATTTAAACTCCAATTTCAAATTAATTTCAACTCCAATCCTAACTTAACTTAAATTTCAATTTCAAATTAAACCATTTCGATTTATATAAATTCCAAGTCTATTTCCAGAATATCGATTCAAACAATTAAATCAAATTTATCTTCAATATCCAATTAAAAATCCAAATCTTTAAATATGATTAAATTTCGAACTCAATTTTAAAATAACGTTTTATCACTTTTATTTAGAAATATCCAAAGTTTGAATAAAAACCCAATCCTTAAAACAAATTGATTTCTGAAATTCAAATCATACTTTGATTATAACTTCAAAATCTCAAATTTGATTATTTAAACAATTTCGTTTATCAAATTTAAATTTCAACATTTCAACGTCAAATTCGAAAATAATTTGATTTCCATAAATTCGATTTTCAATTTCTTAAAATCAAATCATTTAAATAATTTCAAAACAAATTTTAAAATCATTTAATTTAACCAATCATGTGTCCGTATATAATTCTTTAACCTATGGCCAAGTGAATCAGTTATTCAAATTTAATTTCAGAGGATGGATATATATTATTTCGATCCAAAATAAATGTCATAGGTGTATATCATTTCAACTTATTTCTTAATTTATTCGAAATAATTAAATTTATAGTTTTATACACTGTAAATAATATATAGTATGATAACATGATATATAAATAAACATCCAAACATCCAAAATATCAATCAATAACATCCATCTCAATCAATCATCCAAACGGACAATATTCACAACAGTCAACCAGTTTTCGATAAATCGGAGATTTTACTAGTAGTTTAAAATCCTAATTCAATTTTAACAGTCAAAAATAAATTCTATCAATTTATTCAGAAGTCGATTAAATGCCAAATTAAATTTATCCAACAACCATCAATAAATTCAAATTACTTCACGATATAAATTTTTCTAACATAAGATATAGTAGTCAAACGTGAGCGTTAAAAACACTCACCTTTTCATTTGAATCTGAAAATATTTTCAGCTTCAAAGAAATACCGAACCAGCTTCCAGACGTAGATGACGTCGATACAAACATAAGGCACCTCGTCTCATCCAAAATAGGCCTCGTGTAAAAGTTATGAATTTTATTAATATCGATATGGTTAAAAATAAAAATTACATAACAAATTTAAAATTAAAAAAACCTCAAAACATTACCTTCCCAAGCATGTTTCAATCACCCTTCCCTATTCTCCTTCCCAGATCGCACGTAGAGCCTTTTTTTAATGAAATGGCTTCTCCATCGCGGCCCTACAACCACCGCTACCATCGGCTATGCCTCGCACGCCTCCTCCACTTCTGCGTGCTCATATGAAGAAACACAACCCAAGGTTTATGTGTTCGACCTCGTCGCCAACAGCCGCGACAACGATGTCATCCCTCACCTCCGCGTTGCCAACCGATCTTGGTGCTTTTTCCCTTCTATTTTTTTCTTCTTCATTCACTGCTTTTTTTATTTGAAAGCTCAATTCGAAAAAAGGGGAGATGGAGATGGATATACGGCTGAAAGAGGGATGCGCTTTGAAAGAGTTAGTTCGGTTTGTTATATACATAATTATTATTTAAATTAGAAAATGTCTAGCCCAATACGTTCGAAATTTCTCGAGTTCCAAATGGAGCGATCTGCTGGCGTTTAATGTTTTACCCCCATTCCGGACACAATGGAACTAGTCCCCGAGTCTATTCAATCGTATGCGGAAGATAGCTTTTTGAAATAAATTAATTTAATTAAATTCTGAAAATAAATTCTACACGTTTCAAGCTAGCACGACCAAATGACAAGTCTGATCGCTACGAAACTTGAAATTCTATAATAATTCACTATTATGGATCCGATGAAACTTGATTCGTTGAAATCCAAGATAGTGGCCAAAATGGCTATTCTACTCGTCAATTAAAATATAAAATTTCAAATTCTAAATTATTCACATTTAAATCCATTTTAATTGTTAACCATCTTCGTCCATATTTTGAATAAAATTTAAATCAATTTTCAATATCATTTTTTTATCCTCTTAAATCCAGAATTAAATTATTTAAATAATTTCCAATATTAGACTTTAAACAATTTAATTATCCAATAAACCAATGTTAATAAATCATTAAATTTTATTTCTACCCATATTTATCCAATAATTATATTAAATTTAATAATTTAAATAGCCAAAAATGTCAAAACCCGATTCTTCGACTCTCGAATATCGACAGCAATACGTCCACTGTATCGAATGCCGATCAGTCGGATGCCGGAAAACCGAACCATGAGGGTTTAAGAAAGAAGGGGTAGAAGAAGAAAGAAAGAAACAGAACAGAAAGAAATAACAGAACACATCAGAATCTCACAATTCGCAGCAGAACAACATATAATAGATAAATGAATAATCTTTAAACAAAGAACTATATCAGTTATTACATTACATCACATTATCAGAGTGTACAACAACAACAACAAACAAACGGCGGAAAAGAAATACTATATACTAGTAATACACCATGCCATCCAGCTTGCCTCCTGCAACACCTGAATTCCAGAATATCCTGATAAACCTTAACTCTTGACTGCCCGTGTGAAAATTGGTGGGCACGCAGAGTTTAGGAAGGAAAACAATAAACTCCCAGTCAGTCATGTGACTGGTGTGAGAACTCAAAACAGTTTATTTTTCTTTAAAATCAAAATAGAGGAATATTTTTTTAAAATAGATTCGCAATGTTTTTGAAAATGAGACTACCATAAGACCTCCCACCACACACACAATGCAAACGCGGACTTGGAGGAGATTTCTTCTTATGTTAGTCAACGATGCTTACTACGCAAAATCAAATCAATTTTGATATTATTATTAGTGCATAGTGTAGAAGACATTTCGAAAGTAGAATATAAATCTTAGCCAGCATAGGTACCATTATATTATGCCTACTATAGCTACCATATTAGATGGCAGGTTCTACAACTAAAACCGCACAAGTCTCGTATTGTTTCTTTGGATTTCCAATAAATGGTCAGGCCAAGGAACTTCCCATTGCCACATGGAAACGCCTCTGGAAGGACGTCCTGAGAACCTAACCGGATCTCTGCCAACACAAGGTCGGGTTACCTTTCAAACTAGGTAACAACTGACACGAGTATGCCATCCCTCGGTCCTTTGGGACCTTTATCCGAGAGCTCTCTAACCAACATCACACCATAATAAATAAAGTGTTCAACATGAGTAAGTATCTGGGCTCCATACCATGATACCACCCTTTTCCAGAAGGAAATGCACATACCCTAAAGGGAGCTACCCCTCATAACCTTGCTGCATCTTTCCTATTTTGACCATTCCGGGGTGTGAGGCTCGACGAAGTCTCGTCCACAAAGCCACGCTTTATACAAAAGCTATGCTTTGGGTCAACAAATGATCATAGAAATGATCACAAAGATAAACGATCAAACAAATGATCATATCACAAATGATCAAACAATGATCATTTCACAACAACACTCAGCATGTCACATTACAAAATTGGGAATATATTGCTGATAACCTTCAACTATATAACCTCTGAGCTCGTGCGTCTCAGAGAAGGATGTTAAGCTAAGAGAATAAATTCTCCGCCACCAACAGAAATATATTTGAAAAAAATCGGCTTTATATCTCAATTTGTAATGTCAGGCATACAATGCATACAAGTCTGTCCCGGGATCAAACAGAACCGAAGGCACTTACAACGAAGTCCTTGAAATCCGGATAATCTCTAATCACGTCCAGATTTCCCATCACATATGGAGATCTCTATACCGGGGATCAGCCAGTGCAGAGATAATCGACAAGAAACCCTTTCGTTTTCGAAAATATCCGGTCTTCACCACCAGTCTTCAAGTGCAATTCATAACGACGTATCACATATTCGGAATGGGTTATACGACCCCAAAGTCCTTTCTCGGCTAACCCGAATAGTGAGCGCTTATTTTTAAAAATAAGTGTAATATTCAAATTCAAGCAATCACAACAAATACCTATTTAAAGGTAAATATTGATAGTCGGTTATTTAACTATCAATAGGTATGCACAACATCACCAGATTCCAAATAATTTTCCAAATTATTTATTTTCCAAAAATATCTTTACAAGATATATATATATAATTTCCATACTTTAAAAATAAATCGATATTTATTTTTAAGCCCATTTTCCCAATTTCATTTATAAATTCCATATTGAATTTACATTTCCAAAAATATCTGTGAACATACGATTTTCAAATCGTTTTCAAATATTCACTTTCAATTTATCTTAAAAAGATAATTCTCAAAACGTTCATTTCTTATTGGAAACCATTTCCCTACTTATTTAAAAATAAGTATTTCACAAATCTATTTATTTTCAACATTCAGAAAATATTCGATATACTTAAATTAATATTAAGTACATATTTCATTCTTTAAGGAAATCATTCTCTTAAACATATTTATTTGGGCCAAAATGACTGTTGCGTAAAACATCGTTACGACGACCCAAAATCACTAGTATAGGGATTCGAAATTAAAATAGATATATAAATCCCAATACTATATAAAACATTTCCTTTCGGAAATCATTTACTATAACAAAGTGTTATAGTCCACAATTTCCTTCTATTTCTCGAAAACGTCTATTTCAACAATGAATGTTGAAATCTATGGTTTCGATAGTTAATACATTTTAAAACATCTTTAGATCGTTTTAATTCTATTTAAAACATCACATCCAAAACATTTTATTTAATATATTATTCACTATTCAAAAACGTGAATATACTTGTTAACCAATTTCATCATTTCTATTCATTTTATTTTAAAGGATTATTCACTGTCTAAAACGTGAATATAACTCCATTAACAAGTTACAACAATTTACTTATCAAAATAAGTCGTTTTGCGGATTTATAAAACAATGTTTATAAATTCCATTTCTATTTATTTTACAACAACTTCCTTTTATAAATTTCCTTTATTAATCTATTCAATTTCATATCTCTATGATATACTAAAAGTTCATATTATAAGCTAAATACTAATAATTTATTTGTTTGCAAAAACGTTCTTTTAAACTTCCTAAATTTTATAAATCTTATAACTTATAAGATTCATTTATTTATCCAAATCTATTCTTTTAATAACTTTACAAATTTTATAAACCTACTGCTTATAAAATTCCATTTATAACTTCACCGTTTATAATTCTATAAATTTCATTCATTTATGAAATTCATTCACAATTCATTCTAACACTTATAAGAGCTCGTTTTACAATTCCAATATTTTTAATCTATAAATATCAATTTATAAATCTTTTATATGGATCAATTTATATTATTCTTTTAAAAACGTCTTTAAACTCCTTTATAATTTCATCATTCTCTTAGATTTACAAAATAATCAAATTTCATAAATCCTATATTTAAAAATTTTATAATAAATTCAGAAATCCTAATTTTAACTATTTTATAAAATCATTAATCCCATAGTTTCAAAAATCAACGTTTAACTGTATTTCTCAAAAATCAAAAAAAAATTATAACATTAAAATTTTAACGTTTATTTATTTAAGATGAATCAATTCCAAAAATATTTTATAAACGTATACTTTCAAAAATCACTTTAGAAATCCCTTAAAAATCAAAATCGTTGTTTTTAAACTTCAAAAATGGATCCGCTGATGCAACACATCAAATAGTCAATCACGACTTTCAAACATCATATATCGATATATGACAAACAATCAAATATCACAATATCTGAATCAGATAAATATTTGTGAGGAATCCAGTTGGATCCCTCCAACCTGGTTCCCTGCATCCACAGACATTAGCACAATACCCATTCCACTTCGAGGTGGAATATCGCGGTATATGTGATTTATAAAATATTATCCGCTTAATAGGCGGCGCAATAGGGTCTCGTCCGCTATACAATGCGGGAAATCAATCAACTGCAATATATACATATGCCAATATATATATATATATATTGCTATATATATAGATATATCCTACTATATCTAATATCACAACCAAATAGCAATCAATCAATAACTGCAAATCCAATTTTAATTTGAGTGAGAAGATCTCACCTTAGCTTTTATTTTGCAATCCATTTCCCATCTTGACTCAATTTTCTTGATTTATTCCTTGTATAAATATTTACACAATTTATTAATATTCAAACAGATCGAATAATAAATTTTCATTCGATAATTTTGATTCATCGGTGATTTTCTTTTTAAATCAATTTCTTTTAAAAAATTAAGTTTTGATCTAAATTCCCTTTAAATAAATCATTTTATCCAATAAATTAAATTCCTATTAGGTAAATTAAATTAGCCAATGATTTTATTAATATTTGAATTAATCGATCAATTAATTCCTAATACCTTGGTTTTAACTATTAAATTTGTTATAAATAAATTTCCTTTTAAATAGAATATTTGAACTAAGTGGAAAATCACTTACCATTTAATAACTTAATTAACTAATGATTTCATTTCAAACTAATTTTTCTTTATTTAATTTATTCGCTTAACCAACAATTTCATTTAAAAATTCAAAATGTGATTTTTTTTTTACTAATTCCTTTAAATTCTTCTTTTCAATCCTACATGCATCTTTATATTTTAAAATACATTTCTTTTTAACACTTATGAAATCCATTTACATTTCTGCATATATATAGAACTGCATTTATAACTTACTTCATAAATTTTAAAGCATCTCTAAATCTCATTTCTAATCTATATATATATATATATATATATATATCAAATTAAAACAATTGTATAAAAATTTCCTTTTTCTGCTTTTACTATAAAAACTGCACCTATATATATAAATGTTTATTAAATTTATTTCTGCAGGCTGCCAAATAAAATTTCCTACAGTTTATATATATATATATATATATATATATATATATATATATATATATATATATATATATATATATATATATATATATTAACTAATTTCTCCTTTAATAAATTTGCTTCCTCTTCATTCTGTAAATAACAATAAAAAAATCATCCCTACTGCATATATAAACTCTGGAATTTTAAAATTAAACAATAAACACATATATTTTTTTTCTTTTCCTTTTGTTTTTGTTTTATATACATATGCAGTTAACTGAAATTAGAAAAAAAAAATTAAACAGATTATCACTTACAGAATCGAACCTTAGCCTCGCCTTCTAGCTTCAATCGCGACCCACTCTACTCGCCGCTGCCGCCGCATCCTCCTGCGCCTCGCGTTGACCATCGCTGCGTAGATCGAGACGTCACCGCCACCTTGAATCGCACGCGCATGGGTTGCCTTCAGTCGCGAAACCCTAGCCGCGAACGCCGATATCCCCTAACTTCAATCGCCGCCGCCTCCTGCCGCGCGCTTGAAGCCCACGCGCACGATTCAGAATCGCGATCGACTTCGCGAGACGCCCCCCCCCCCCCTTTTTTCTCTTTTTTTTTCACAGAAGAGGGAGAAGTAGTACGTGATTATTTAACCGAGGAATTTTAAGGAAGAAGAGAGCGGCCATTGTTTTATATATATTTTTCTTTGAATTCAACTGAAAGGAAATGTCGTGCCTTTAACAGAGAAAAGATCGTGCTTTCACGATTTCATATCGTGATTTCAGGCGCGATACTAGGCGTAAGTTTAGGGGAGATAACGTTGTGTATGTTGACTAAATAAAATATTAATTTCAAATTGAATTTGATTCAATTTTAATGCGTTTACTCACCGTGTGCTCGCATAACGACTCCAAAAAATACGAAATTTGAAATCCGATAATAATTCAATATTACGAACCCAATGGAACTGGTTTCGTCGAATTCTGAGACTGTGCCTCGAAAGGCTATTTTAAATTCAATTTAAACGGTATAAATTTTAAAACTGAATAAATCACTTTCAAATTCAATTCTGAAGCTTTTATTATCTTCTGTATTCTAAACGTGAATTTTACAAGCCTTTGAAATATTTTTAATCAGCTTAAAATTGAAGATTCAAATTTTTATTCAACTTTCAATAGATTGAATTTTATAATTTAATCGCCAAATTTATTCTGATAATTTGAAATTCAAGTCAAACCATCATTCAAATATTTAAAATTAATTAAATATTTTCAAATTAAATTGTTCAAAATTCTGGGTCGTTACAATCTTCCATCCTTAAAAGAATTTCGTCCCGAAATTACAAGTTAAGAAGAACGATCCTTAACCCGTTCACTATTTTTCACAATCCAAATAGTTTTATCAACTTGCTAACCTAAATCTTTTTACTAGAGATTCATTATCATTTCAACTAGCTTTCCTACTTCAATTATAGCTTTCAAACAACATTGTTTTCCTAACAATTCAAATTTAAATTCAAATTCAAATTTCAAACTTTTAAAATTTTCTCAAAATTTTTCTAACACTCGAAATTTTCGAAAAATTTCGCTAGCGTCTCCTTTCCGCGGCTAGATCGGTACAACTATAAAACGTCCCTACGGACTCCCAATTTCAAAAAGAAAACAAAATGCCAAGTGGCTGGAGAAGAAAATCATCAAATCTCATACTGAAATTGAAATACGTACCTTTTTGTCGAGCAATTCAATTTTTATCTTTGAAATCAAAATCCCAATTCCATTTCTTTCAATACACCTGTATATCCTGCTAGCCATAATATCCAATTCCAACATTCAAACTATTTTGCCAATTCTATTACAAAATTTTTTAACACATGATTCTTATACATTTTTACTTCACTATTGAAGTTACACATTTATTCTCATTCAATTTTACATTTCATATTTTCATTTGGATTCAATTCACTATTTCAATTCTATTTCTTTTACTTACTTGAATTTATATACAAATTCAAATTTATCTTCAAATTTAGCTCACGACTAAACTTTAATTTAACCAATTCAAATTCCAATTCATTAGTCCATGAATTAATAATTTATCAAGTTAGTTTACTTGAATTCAATCCATTTTATTTTATTTTCTTCAAGTTTTGATTTTTATTCAATTTGATCAAATCAAATCTCATTTCATCATTCATTTCCAATTCATTTATTTCCAATTTATCTTACAAATCCTAATTGTATATGAATTTATTTCCTTATATTTTTATTCATATTTATAAATTTCATTTGTTAAATGAATTTATCTCCAATCTTTGGTTATACATTTTATTTCTTATTTAATTTCATATAATAATGATAATAATTCAATATTATTACTTCCTAACAACCATGCAACCATATACTATAATAATTCATAGAAAGTCATTTCTTTTCTATACAAAAATAGTTTTGGACAAAATTATCTTATTTAAACGATTCAAAAACAATATCGAGTCGGTTTATCTTGTTTAAAAGTTTAGAAACCCCTATCTACGATAGTTAGCAAGACTACCTCGAGTGGAATCTATAAACAATCAACCGATAAGTCAACACAATACAAAACAATTTTATATTCACTAACAAATACGCTCTCATAGCTATTATTACACTCAAACTCATTCTAGAGTACTGCTGACTCTATCTCTAATGAGTAACACCCGACAGAGCCATGGTTGTCGCTTAACCATATGCTCTGATACCACTTTGTCAAAACCCGATTCTTCGACTCCCGAATATCGACAGCAATACGTCCACTGTATCGAATGCCGATCAGTCGGATGCCGAAAAACCGAACCATGAGGGTTTAAGAAAGAAGGGGCAGAAGAAGAAAGAAAGAAAAACAGAACAGAAAGAAATAACAGAACACATCAGAATCTCACAATTCGCAGCGGAACAACATATAATAGATAAATGAATAATCTTTAAACAAAGAACTATATCAGTTATTACATTACATCACATTATCAGAGTGTACAACAACAACAACAAACAAACAAACAAACAGCAGAAAAGAAATACTATATACTAGTAATACGCCATGCCATCCAGCTTGCCTCCTGCAACTCCTGAATTCCAGAATATCCTGATAAACCTTAACTCTTGACTGCCCGTGTGAAAATTGGTGGGCACCCAGAGTTTAGGAAGGAAAACAATAAACTCCGAGTCAGTCATGTGACTGGCGTGAGAACTCAAAACAGTTTATTTTTCTTTAAACTCAAAATAGAGGAATATTTTTTTAAAATAGATTCGCAATGTTTTTGAAAATGAGACTACCATAAGACCTCCCACCACACACACAATGCAAACGCAGACTTGGAGGAGATTTCTTCTTATGGTAGTCAAAGATTCTTACTACGCAAAATCAAATCAATTTTGATATTATTATTAGTGCATAGTGTAGAAGACATTTCGAAAGTAGAATATAAATCTTAGCCAGCATAGGTACCATTATATTATGCCTACTATAGCTACCATATTAGATGGCAGGTTCTACAACTAAAACCGTACAAGTATCGTATTGTTTCTTTGGATTTCCAACAAATGGTCAGGCCAAGGAACTTCTCATTGCCACATGGAAACGCCTCTCGAAGGACGTCCCGAGAACCTAACCGGATCTCTGCCAACACAAGGCCGGGTTACCTTTCAAACTAGGTAACAACTGACATGAGTATGCCATCCCCCGGTCCTTTGGGACCTTTATCCGAGAGCTCTCTAACCAACATCACACCATAATAAATAAAGTGTTCAACATGAGTAAGTATCTGGGCTCCATACCATGATATCACCCTTTTCCAGAAGGAAATGCACATACCCTAAAGGGAGCTACCCCTCATAACCTTGCTGCATCTTTCCTGTTTTGACCATTCCGGCGTGTGAGGCTCGACGGAGTCTCGTCCACAAAGCCACGCTTTATACAAAAGCTATGCTTTGGGTCAACAAATGATCATAGAAATGATCACAAAGATAAATGATCAAACAAATGATCATATCACAAATGATCAAACAATGATCATTTCACAGCAACACTCAGCATGTCACATTACCAAATTGGGAATATATTGCTGATAACCTTCAACTATATAACCTCTGAGCTCGTGCGTCTCAGAGAAGGGTGTTAAGCTAAGAGAATAAATTCTCCGCCACCAACAGAAATATATTTGAAAAAAGTCGGCTTTATATCTCAATTTGCAATGTCAGACATACAATCCATACAAGTCTGTTCCGGGATCGAACAGAACCGAAGGCACTTACAACGAAGTCCTTGAAATCTGGATAATCTCTAATCACGTCCGGATTTCCCATCACATATGGAGATCTCTATACCGGGGATCAGCCTGTGCAGAGATAATCGACAAGAAACCCTTTCGTTTTCGAAAATATCCGATCTTCACCACCAGTCTTCAAGTGCAATTCATAACGACGTATCACATACTCGGAATGGGTTATACGACGCCAAAGTCCTTTCCCGGCTAACCCGAATAGTGAGCGCTTATTTTTAAAAATAAGTGTAATATTCAAATTCAAGCAATCAAAACAAATACCTATTTAAAGGTAAATATTGATAGTCGGTTATTTAACTATCAATAAGTATGCACAACATCACCAGATTCCAAATAATTTTCCACATTATTTATTTTCCAAAAATATCTTTACAAGATATATATATATAATTTCCATACTTTAAAAATAAATCGATATTTATTTTTAAACCCATTTTCCCAATTTCATTTATAAATTCCATACTGAATTTACATTTTCAACAATATCTGTGAACATACGATTTTCAAATCGTTCTCAAATATTCACTTTCAATTCATCTTAAAAAGATAATTCTCAAAACGCTCATTTCTTATTGGAAACCATTTCCCTACTTATTTAAAAATAAGTATTTCACAAATCTATTTATTTTCAACATTCAGAAAATATTCGATATACTTAAATTAATATTAAGTACATATTTCATTCTTTAAGGAAATCATTCTCTTAAACATATTTATTTAGGCCAAAACGACTGTTGCGTAAAACATCGTTACGACGACCCAAAATCACTAGTATAGGGATTCGAAATTAAAATAGATATATAAATCCCAATATTATATAAAACATTTCCTTTCGGAAATCATTTACTATAACAGCAGTGTTATAGTCCACCATTTCCTTCTATTTCTCGAAAACGTCTATTTCAACAATGAATGTTGAAATCTATGGTTTCGATAGTTAATACATTTTAAAACATCTTTAGATTGTTTTAATTCTATTTAAAACATCACATCCAAATCATTTTCTTTAATATATTATTCACTATTCAAAAACGTGAATATACTTGTTAACCAATTTCATCATTTCTATTCATTTTATTTTAAAGGATTATTCACTGTCTAAAACGTGAATATAACTCCATTAACAAGTTACAACAATTTACTTATCAAAATAAGTCGTTTTGCGGATTTATAAAACAATGTTTATAAGTTCCAGTTCTATTTATTTTACAACAACTTCCTTTTACAAATTTCCTTTATTAATCTATTCAATTTCATATCTCTATGATATACTAAAAGTTCATATTATAAGTTAAATACTAATAATTTATTTGTTTGCAAAAACGTTCTTTTAAACTTCCCAAATTTTATAAATCTTATAACTTATAAGATTCATTTATTTGTCCAAATCTATTCTTTTAATAACTTTACAAATTTTATAAACCTACTGCTTATAAAATTCCATTTATAACTTCACCGTTTATAATTCTATAAATTTCATTCATTTATGAAATTCATTCACAATTCATTCTAACACTTATAAAAGCTCGTTTTACAATTCCAATATTTTTAATTTATAAATATCAATTTATAAATCTTTTATATGGATCAATTTATATTATTCTTTTAAAAACGTCTTTAAACTCCTTTATAATTTCATCATTCTCTTAGATTTACAAAATAATCAAATTTCATAAATCCTATATTTAAAATTTTTATAATAAATTCAGAAATCCCAATTTTAACTATTTTATAAAATCATTAATCCCATAGTTTCAAAAATCAACTTTTAACTGTATTTCTCAAAAATCAAAAAAAAATTATAACATTAAAATTTTAACGTTTATTTATTTAAGATGAATCAATTCCAAAAATATCAAACGTATACTTTCAAAAATCACTTTAGAAATCCCTTAAAAATCAAAATCGTTGTTTTTAAACTTCAAAAATGGATCCGATGATGCAACACATCAAATAGTCAATCACGACTTTCAAACATCCTATATCGATATATGATAAACAATCAAATATCACAATATCTGAATCAAATAAATATTCGTGAGGAATCCAGTTGGATCCCTCCAACCTGGTTCCCTACATCCACAGACATTAGCACAATACCCATTCCACTTCGAGGTGGAATATTGCGGTATATGTGATTTATAAAATATTATCCGCTTAATAGGCGGCGCAATAGGGTCTCATCCGCTATACAATGCGGGAAATCAATCAACTGCAATATATACATATGCCAATATATATATATATATATATATATATATATATATATTGCTATATATAGATATATCCTACTATATCTAATATCACAACCAAATAGCAATCAATCAATAACTGCAAATCCAATTTTAATTTGAGTGAGAAAATCTCGCCTTAGCTTTTATTTTGCAATCCATTTCCCATCTTGACTCGATTTTTTTGATTTATACCTTGTATAAATATTTACACAATTTATTAATATTCAAACAGATCGAATAATAAATTTTCATTTGATAATTTTGATTCATCGGTGATTTTCTTTTTAAATCAATTTCTTTTAAAAAATTAAGTTTTAATCTAAATTCCCTTTAAATAAATCATTTTATCCAATAAATTAAATTCCTATTAGGTAAATTAAATTAGCCAATGATTTTATTAATATTTGAATTAATCGATCAATTAATTCCTAATACCTTGGTTTTAACTATTAAATTTGTTATAAATAAATTTCCTTTTAAATAGAATATTTGAACTAAGTGGAAAATCACTTACCATTTAATAACTTAATTAACTAATGCTTTCGTTTCAAACTAATTTTTCTTTATTTAATTTATTCACTTAACCAATAATTTCATTTAAAAATTCAAAATGTGATTTTTTTACTAATTCCTTTAAATTTTGCTTTTCAATCCTACATGCATCTTTATATTTTAAAATACATTTCTTTTTAACACTTATGAAATCCATTTACATTTCTGCATATATATAGAACTGCATTTATAACTTACTGCATAAATTTTAAAGCATCTCTAAATCTCATTTCTTATCTATATATATATATATCAAATTAAACAGTTATATAAAAATTTCCTTTTTCTGCTTTTACTATAAAAACTGCACCTATATATATAAATGTTTATTAAATTTATTTCTGCAGGCTGCCAAATAAAATTTCCTACAGTTTATATATATATATATATATATATATATATATATATATATATATATATATATATATATATATATACAGATAAATAGGCACAAGGAAGAAGTTGCAAAAAAATTTAGTCGTAAGGACAACAAGTTTGCTTTTTAGTCTGAAGGACACATTTTAGTGTAAACTGAAAATGATAGTTACAACTATCATTCTGTGATTTACACTAAAAAGTGTCCTTCAGCCTAACAAACAAACTTCTTGTCCCTAAAACTAAATTTTTCTCTAACTTTTTCCTTGAGCCTAAAAACCTCTATATATATATATATATTAACTAATTTCTCCTTTAATAAATTTGCTTCCTCTTCATTCTGTAAATAACAATAAAAAAAATCTTCCCTGCTGCATATATAAACTCTGGAATTTTAAAATTGAACAGTAAACACATTTTTTTCCTTTTCTTTTTGTTTTTATTTTATATACATATGCAGTTAACTGAAATTAGAAAAAAAAAAATTAAACAGATTATCACTTACAGAATCGAACCTTAGCCTCACCTTCCAGCTTCGATCGCGACCCACTCTACTCGCCGCTGCCGCCGCATCCTCCTGCGCCTCGCGTTGACCATCGCCGAGTAGATCGAGACGTCGCCGCCACCTTGAATCGCACGCGCATGGGTCGCCTTCAGTCGCGAAACCCTAGCCGCGAACGCCGATATCCCCTAACTTCAATCGCCGCCGCCTCATGCCGCGCGCGTGAAGCCCACGCGCGCGATTCAGAGTCGCGATCGACTTCGCGAGACGCCCCCCCCCCCCTTTTTTTCTTTTTTTTTCTTTTTTATGAAGATCCATTTCATGAATTCACAGAAGAGGGAGAAGTAGTACGTGATTATTTAACTGAGGAATTTTAAGGAAGAAGAGAGCGGCCATTGTTTTATATATTTTTTTCTTTGAATTCAACTGAAAGGAAATGTCGTGCCTTTAACAGAGAAAAGATCGTGCTTTCACGATTTCATATCGTGATTTCAGGCGCGATACTAGGCGTAAGTTTAGGGGAGATAACGTTGTGTATGTTGACTAAATAAAATACTAATTTCAAATTGAATTCGATTCAATTATAATGCGTTTACTCACCGTGTGCTCGCATAACGACTCCAAAAAATACGAAATTTGAAATCCGATAATAATTCAATATTACGGATCTAATGGAACTGGTTTCGTCGAATTCTGAGACTGTGCCTCGAAAGGCTATTTTAAATTCAATTTAAACGGTATAAATTTTAAAACTGAATAAATCACTTTCAAATTCAATTCCGAAGCTTCTATTATCTTCGGTATTCTAAATGTGAATATTACAAGCCTTTGAAATATTTTTAATCAGCTTAAAATTGAAGATTCAAATTTTTATTCAACTTTTAATAGATTAAATTTTATAATTTAATCGCCAAATTCATTCTGATAATTTGAAATTCAAGTCAAACCATCATTCAAATATTTAAAATTAATTAAATATTTTCAAATTAGATTGTTCAAAATTCTGGGTCGTTAAAAAAATACGGGTCGTTACACACACTTTCCTAGTTTAATATGAAAATCCATCCTTCCTGCCTTAACAATGCTTCATTGTTCCATCTTTGTAGTTTGTAGTGAACATTATCACCTTTTCCTCCCACAACATGACCATAATCCATCTACAAAGTGTAACGACCCAGAATTTTTATTAATTAAAATTTGAATATTTAATTAATTTTAAATAATAATAAGTGAAATTTATTAGTCGAATAAATTTTATTTCGAATTATTGGATTTAATTGGATAATTAAATCGATAATTTAATATGTGAAATTATGGAAATAATTGAAAATTGAGTTAAATATGATTGAAAATGATTTGTAAAATTTTATTTTATCATGTTGAAGTTAGAATGATATTTTAGAACTTTTAAAATTGAATTTGGAGTTAATTTGTGAAAATTGAATATTTTAATATTTAATCGACTAGTGAAAATAGTCAATTTTTGAACAGTCTCAGAATTGAACGAAACTAGTTTCATTGGATCCGTAATAGTTAGTTATTATCGGATTTCAATTTTCGTGTCAATCGGAGCTATCGTTTGATCGTGGCAGCTCGAAACGCATCGATTTATTTTTTAATTTTAATTTGGCGAGTTAAAATAGCCATTTTTCAAAAGGTCTCGGATTTCGACGAAACCAGTTTCATCGGATCCGTAATGTGATATTATTGTAAGGTTTCAAATTTTGTGTCAATTGGATTTACCATTTGTCCGATACGAATTAAAACGCCTAGAAATCGATTTAAATCGATTTAATTTAAATCGAACGTTTGTTGCCATAACTCGCACAGATGTCCGAATTAGCTTCCGAAACATGTTCCGTTGTGTCCGGAACGCGGGGTAAACCCTAGAAACGCTGGTTACGGGGCGTAAGTCGGAGTTCGGAATTTCCGAAATGAATAGTGTTTCGTCGGTTCCTTATAAATAGCCCTTCACTCTAAAAAAATAAAAAATAAAAATATCTAAACCCTAAATCTAAAACTGCAGCCGGCCCTAGAAATGCATGGCCAGAAACTCACGATCTTTCTTCCCTCAATCACTCACAATCCGTTGACATTCACGCGAAGTGTTCAACAGCAATATTGTAGAGCGTATCAAGAGCTTCAGATCCATACGGTGATGATCGTGTTTGGAGCGTCGGAGGGGGAGCCAGGGGGGTGCGTGCGTGGGCCGTTCATCTCCGTGCGCACGAGAGAGGGTGGGGCCGAGTGCCACCGTGCTCTGGCCGAACGTGGAGGGGATGGAGGCGAGTCGCATGGAGGTGCCTGATCAAATTTCTATCGAGCGAAGTGGTTGCAAAGTCGAGCCCTAGCTCGTGATGTTGGGTTCGGCCTTGCGTGAATTACCTGGAGGCAAAGTCGCGTGAGGAAGGAGATGCGTTCTACGGTGTTGATGAAGGGGGTGTAGGATCTAACGGCCATGATTTCATTTAGGTTGAAAATTAATTATGAAAGTTGTAATTAGTTATATATAAATCGTGTACAAACTTCATAAATGTATAACTTTTTCATACGAGGTCGAAAACGCGCGAAACCAGTTGCGTTGGGATCGTATGGATGAGCACTACGCGGTGAAATTGGATTGGAGTCGTTTGGAGTTAGTGAAAATTTTGGATAAAATTAAACGTCCGTTTAATTTTATTCGAAATAAATCGCTAAAACAAAATTGAAATCAAGGTGAGAACTTCTCACTCAATCGAATCAGTTTCGATTTTATTTTAAATAGTTAGATTTAAAATATTTGAATGCATGTTTGAATGATGATTGTTATCTATTGATTGTTAAAATAGACATTATGCGCCGTTAGTAAGCGGATGTTATTTATTAAAAACATATACCGCGAATATTTCATAAACAGTGAAATTGGTATTATATATAATAGCAATATATATATTGGCATATGTATATATTGGAGTTATTGATTTCCCGCATTTTTTGTTTAGCGGATGAGACCCTATTGCGCCGTCTATTAAGCGGATAATATTTTAAATCCCATATACCGCGATAATTTCGTACTGGAGCGAAATTGGTATTGTGCTAATGTTTGTGGATGCAGGAAAAACAGGTTGGAGGGATCCAACTGGATTCCTCAACAGTTTTTATTTGATTTCAGATATTTTGATATTTGATGGACTATCATATCGATATATGATATCGTTGTAGTCGTGATTGACTATTTGGTGTGTAGCATCATTGGACCAAGTTTTGCGATTTTAAAATGATTTTTAAAGTGATTTTGAAAATATACTTTATTTTTGGAATTGATCCATTTTTAAATAATTAAACGTTATAATTTTTAAAGTTATAAAAATTATGATTTTTGAGGAGATATAGTTGAAAGCTGATTTTTGAGAAATATGGGTTAATGGTTTTATGAAATAGTTTAAATTGGGATTTCTGAAATTATTGTGAAAAGTTTAAATATAGGATTTATAAAATTTGATTATTTTATGAATCAAAATGGTGAAATTATAAAGGAGATCAAAGATGTTTTAAAATAATAGTATAAATTGATTCTATAAAAGATTTATAAATTGATATTTATAAATTAAACATTTGAATTATAAAACGAGTTTTTATAAGTGTTTGAATGAAGTGAAAATGGATTGCATAAGTGAATGGAAATTATAAAATTATAAACGGTGAAGTTATAAATGGAATTTTATAAGCAGTAGGTTTATAAAATTTATAAAGTTATTAAAAGAATGGTTTTGGATAAATCATTGAATCTTATAAGTTATAAGATTTATAATTATGAAGTTTAAAAGAATGATTTTGTAAATAATCGTTTTTATAAGTATTTAACTTATAATGTGAACTTTTGGTTTATAATTGAGCTATAAATCGAATAGGTTAATAAAGGAGATGTATAAAAGGAAGTAGTTATAAAATAAATAGAAATGGAATTTATAAACGTTGTTTTATAAATTCGCAAACGACTTATTTTGATAAGTAAATTGTTGAAACCTATTAACGGAGTTATATTCACATTTTTGACTGTGAATAATCCTTTGAAATAAAATGAATAAAAAGATGAAATTTGTTAACATAGTATATTCACGTTTTTGAATAGTGAATAATATGTTGAAGAAATTGTTTTGAATGTGATGTTTTAAATAGAATTAAAACGATCTAACGATGTTTTAAAATATGTTGAGATTCGAAACCATAGATTTCAACATTCATTGTTGAAATAGACGTTTTCGAGAAATAGAAGGAAATGGTGGACTATAACACTGTTGTTATAGTAAATGATTTCCGAAAGGAAATGTTTTGTATAGTATTGGGATTTATATATCTATTTTAATTTCGAATCCCTATACTAGTGATTTTGGGACGTCGTAACGATGTTTTACGCAACATTCGTTTTGGCCCAAATAAATATGTTTAAAAGAATGATTTCCTTAAAGAATGAAATATATACTTAATTTCGATTTAAGTATATTGAATATTTTCCAAGTGTTGAAAATAAATAAAATCTGTGAATTACTTATGAATAAATAAGTGTGGAAATATTTTCCAATATAAAGTGAATACTTTGAGAATTTATCTTTTTGAAGATAAATTGAAATGAATAATTGAGGTCATATATTCATGAATATTTTAGAATGAAAATTCATTATGGAATTTATAAATGAAAAGGAGAAGTTGTTTAAAAAAATAAAAATATTGATTTATTTTTGAAGTATTGAAAATAATATATCTTGTAAAGATATTTTGGAAAATAAATAATTTAGAAAATTATTTGGAATCTGGTGATGTTGTGCATATCCATTGATAGTTCAATAACCGACTATCAATATTTCCCTTTGAATGGGTAATTGATGTGATTTGTTTGAATTTGAATGCCACACTTATTTTTGAATAAGCGCTCACTATTCGGGTTAACGGGAAAGGACCATGGGGTCGTATAACCCATTCCGAGTATGTGATACGTCGTTATGATAGCATTGATGACCGGTGTTGAAGACCTGGTATTTGCGAAAGCGATAGGATGACCTATCGATTGTCTCTGCACTGGGTCGCTCCTGGTATAGAGATTCCCTAAGTGATGGGAAATTCGATCGGGATTGTGAATACCCGGATTGCAAGGGCTTCGTGAGAAGTGCCTTCGGTTTTGTTCGAGCCCGGAACAGACTTGTATGGATTGTATGTCTGACGTTACTAGTTGAGATATAAAGCCGATTTCTTTCAAATATATTTCTGTTGGTGGCGGAGAATTTATTCTTTTAGCTTAACACCCTTCTCTGAGACGTACGAGCTCAAAGGTTATGTAGTTGAATGTTATCAGCGATATATTCCCAATTTGGTAATGTGACATGCTGAGTGTTGCTGTAAATGATCATTGTGTTGATTATTTGTGATAGGATCATTTGTTTGATCGTCTATCTTTGTGATCATTTCTATGATCATTTGTTGACCCAAAGCATGGCTTTTGTATAAAGTATGTTTTTGTGGACGTGACTTCGTCGAGCCTCACTCCCCGTGAATGGTCAAAACAGGAAAGATGCGGCAAGGTTATGAGGGGTAGCGCCCTTTAGGATGTGTGCATTTCCTTCTGGAAAAGGGTGGTATCATGGTATGGAGCCCAGATACTTACTCATGTTGAAAACACTTTGTTATGATTGTGTGAATTGATTACGAGCGCTCGGTGAAAGGTCCCAAAGGACCGGGGGATGGCATATTCGGTCAGTTGTTACTCAGTTAGGGGTAACCCGGCCTTGTGTTGGTAGAGATCCGGTTTGGTTCTCGGGGATGTCCATCCAGAGGCATTCTCATGTGGCAATGGGAAGTTCCTTGGCCTGATCATTCGTTGGAAATCCAAAGAAACAATACGAGACTTGTACGGTTTTAGTTGTAGAACCTGCCATCTAATATGGTAGCTATTAGTAGGCATAATATAATGGTACCTATGCTGGCTAAGATTTATATTCTACTTTCGAAATTGTTTCCTACACTATGCACTAATAATAATATGAAATGTTCTTTTTAAATGCGTATCAAGCATCTTAGACTATCATAAGGAGAAATCTCCTCCAAGTCTGCGTTTGCATTGTGTGAGTGGCGGGAGGTCTTATGGTAGTCTCATTTTTAAAAGCATTTCGAATTGACTTTAAAAATATTCCTCTATTTTGATTTTAAAGATAAATAAACTGTTTTGAGTTCTCACACCAGTCACATGACTGACTTGGAGTTTATTGTTTTCCTTCCTAAACTCTGGGTGCCCACCAATTTCCACACGGGCAGTCAAGAGTTTAAGGTTTGTCAGGATATTCTGGATATTCTGGAGTTGCAGGAGGCAAGCTGGATGGCATAGCGTATTATTAGTATATAGTATTTCTTTTCCGCTGCACTGTTTGTTGTTGTTGTTGTTGTACACTCTGATGATATGATGTAATGAAATGTATAAAATGTAATAACTGATATAGTTCTTTGTTTAAAGATTATTCATTTATTATTATATGTTGTTCCGCTGCGAATTGTGAGATTCTGATGTTGTTCTGTTGTTTTCTGTTCCGTTCTATTTTCTATTCTCTCCTATGTTCTTTCCTCTCTATTTTCTACCTTCTTATCTCTTCTTCTTTCTTTTTCTTTTCTTAAACCATAACATTTCGGGTTTCCGGCCTTCGATTTTCTCGGCAGTCGATAAAGTGAGTATCGATGTTGAATTTTCGAAAGTCGAAAATTTTCGGGACGTTACACAAAGTTTAGTAGCCTTGACAATGTCACTCTTCCATTGCAATTCTTATCTTCTTCATCACTGTCACCATCATAGTTTGCATCGTTTTTGTGCTTCTTCTTGAGTGCACGATTACCTGTAAGATGCAAGAAACAGTCTGTGTCTTCAATAGCAATGATAGACCTATTTGTAGTTCGTACGAGCAAAGACCTTAAGTCTGAGTTGTTAGGAACTACATTAAGTTCTAAATCATAAACGCCCTGCTTTAACTGGTTAACGACAATAAGGGAAGACTTGCCAGACCCTAGTGGGCTATAGAGGAGGTATCCTCTCTTCCATGTCCTACCCACACTTTGTACTCTCCACTCTTCTGTTAGGTCGGATTTTAGAAAGGATTTCAATGTCGAATCAAGTGCTAGTATACTGAACCTAGTTGGACGGCAAAAAGCAATTGATGACCATGCATGTGATGAACTATTCGTTTATATCCTTCTATCACAAGTTTCAAGATCAAATGATAATGCTGAAGAATTGACGTGGGTAAGGTATGGTTTTAGAATAGGAAAAGAATGTTTTGGGAGACGAATGGTGAAAGAACGTCTTTCGTCTAATGACATGGGTAAGATATGGTAAGATAAATGTATGTTATTGTTATTATTCACTAAGTGGTTATACAACAATCATTGTTAAATTATACAAAGATGAAGGGGAAAGAACGAATGTACCTTTTAAATATAATAATTCTTGGATCTTTTAGCTAGATTATAAGTAGCAAGTTGAAGAACAATGGAAAATTCAATCCATTGGCAATCCACTCTTTTAACTTTCTACAAATATTAGAAACTGCCAAAAGTTCTCAAAAATAGTGGTAGAAAACAACACCAACTTCTAAACAATCATATAAAGAACTCGAAATGGAAAATAATGATATTTCTTCACATCTCTACTGAAACACCCCACACCACTTAGTATACCTAAAAGGACACACTAAAAAATATGGAGTGTTATAGGTTAACTAAAGCTAGCAGAGATTAAGATTCACAAGACAAAATAGATAGATAATAACATGGTGGAAGTAACTAAAAATAATAAACGATTTTAAAAATTAATACTTCATAAATACTTCAGACAAACCACATATGTTACAAATACAAAATACAATTTTCTTATGAAAATAAAATCTCAGTCTCATCAGAAAAACCAGAGTACAAACACAAACTTTCCCTCAATACAGTTCCAGTACAATGAAAGAACAAAAAGCTGGAAATAAAAAGAAGGAATACAAAATAGGGTCTCCTAGTCTCCAAGAAGCTGCGGCCTATCATCTTTGCCCCTGATTGCCTATAAGGGGGGAAAAGGGGGAAATAGAGGAGTGGGCCAGACTATAGGTCTGGTGAATGATAATAATTACTAGAATCTTTAAGCAAAGTAAAAGTAATAGACCTTACAATAGTTCTAGTATATATAAAGGAAACAGAGAGAATAGGAAGAAAAAAGGAATAAGCTAGAAATAAATACGAATGACTAAACTAACGCAATTGATTAACATTGATTGTTTATACTTGTCTTTGTTAGCTGCTTTGATTAGGCTGAATTCGTATTCCTATAGTTAGGCTGAAATCCTAATTCTACTCTTTGATCAACCTGCTACTCCATAGACCTTACTGCGGACTAGACGTTGTATAACTCCCTACACATAAGCTAATAGCATCTACGAAAGATGCACAAAGTACAATGGTGTCTACGAAAGACGCACAAAGTACAATGGTATCTACGAAAGACGCATAAAGTATCTACTATGGACTAGACGTTATATAGCTCCCTATACAAAAGAAAATGATGTCTACGAAAGACACATATACTTAAGCGCTTGGAACTCATAGCGATTGCTAAGCCCGTGCCTCTCGTCTCACTTCCGGATTATGTGAAACACCGTGTCCATAGAAAAATAGGGAAAATGTTGTTGATACTGGCCCATCAACCAAACAATATCTATTTGCACCCCTTGTCCAAATCCCCCATGATTTGGACTTCTATTTGACCGATTACCACCATTATTAGCATAAGCGTGCCCTCATCTCACTTCAGGATTATGTGAGACCATCATTTTGTCTAATAGGGAATGCTTTTTGGTATAGGTCCTACTTTTCATCTTTGGTTATTAACTTAGATAAATTATTCAAATAAGCCTTTATTATTATCACCACTATCTTTGCTTATTAATTTATCCTAAGTCTTAAAATAAGCCTCACTATGTTCTATTTCTTATTATAACCTACGTTATAAACATGCTTATTACTTAACCCAAGGTCTAAGTGTAAAAATAAGCTTCTTTCATCTTATACTCTTTTTAGTTATAACCCTAAGTTATAACTAGGCCAATTATCTTCAATTAGTCCAATTCTAATATCAATATCATAATTAGGCTTAATTTAAGTCTTAATTCCATTTTTATTACAGTCCATACAATTTACATCTTATCTTTCATTATTTCAATGTTCTTATAATTTTAATCCATATTCGCGTTTAACCTATTCTTATCCATACGCAAAGAAGAAGGAAAAATAAAAGAAAACTGAAAATAAAAGAAAATCCAAAGCATAGAAAAACGATGTAAATTACGCATAAATAATGGTAAATAAATTAAAATACTGTAAATAAATGGAAAAGCTATAATTAATAGAATTAAACTAAAATTATGTGAAAAAATAGCTAAAAGAAATAAAGTGAAAATAATCCTAAAAAACAATAAATAAATTACTAAAAATGTTATTCCAAAAATCGTAGTAAAACTACAACTATTGAAAACCCTGTTATTTTAAGTTATGTAAAGAAATTTAAAATAATAACAATCACTCACCTGTGGACTATGCACTTCCCTTTAGGCCTTTCCGGATTCATTTGGAGTTGTTAAATATTTTAATTTAGAACGATTTTCTCCTTGGAAAATTATTCCGCTTGGGGTCCTTCCTTAAATGGTGAACCTAATTGGAGAAAATCTTTGAATGAGAAAAAGCGTTAGGCCTAGGGTCTTACTTATAGGGATAGAAGTGGATCTCAGACCGTTATATTTGGAGATTGAATAGGATGCAACCACGTCATAGGCTAAATGGAAGCCGTCGGATGCAAGAATGGAAGGACCGGATCGAGCGAAAGAATGCAAAACGTGTAAGAAGCCTCTGGAAAGAAGATAAGTTTCTTCGTCCCAGACCCGTAGGCAGGTCGACCAGGCGGTCGACCACCCATCCCCCTAAGTCGACCGGCCGGTCAACCTAGGGCATGGTTAGGTCGACCCCATGGTCGACCAAGCTCAATATATTAATTTTTTTCTTGTTTATTTTGTTTCTAGCTCATATTAGCTCATATTCTAACGTTCTATATATGGAAATTGACCAAAAATTACTATGGACACGACGGTGCAACTCCCGTGGCTCGATTCTGATAATTTCACAAAGTTATTTTATTATTTAATTAATTAATTAATTAATTATTATGGATTAAATTTTGGATTGTTACATCTACTTTAGTCATGCACGTGTAACATATTGTATTTCATATTTATATGACTGAAAACTATTGTATGCCACTGATAACGCGGTTCTCTTAGGATTATTAAGTGCATCCAAAGTTATTTTGTAAAAACTTTAGGATGTTGAATTACATTTAACGCTAATTTGGTAAATTACAAATTATGTACAGAGTAAATTAATCGTTGTGCTTCTTGGCATATATGCAAATTATTATAATAAAATACTGGTGTGATTTCATTTTTCTCCACAACTAACAGAGTAGGGAATTAATGTCATCTTACTACATATCAATTTCCAAGACAAAACGTAAGTTTATTAATGAGTTAGAATCAGCTTTCATACCTTGTGAATCGTGAATAATATTACGGATCTTCTACATAATATATTCTATAACTACGCATCGATGTCTTAAGTAGTTAATAAGAGTTTTACGTTGCCATAAAAAAAGAACGGAATTTCAAGAACCTAAGCCATGTTTTTCGCATTTATGGATAAAGCCATCAACAATTGACTCTATATTTGATTTACATTAAGACCTATAATCAGATGCTACTTCATGAAAAATTATTTCAGGTAGTGTGTCCCAGCTCATTGGGACAAGATACCCTTTAAGCATTTCAGCCTTGCAAAGTGGTAAGTAATATTTGCTGAAAGAAGATACTATGGTCTCAACAGACTGTATAGCAACAATAGTTACGTTGGAACAAAATGACGCTGTACACCCAATTCATCATGTATTATCTCAGTACAGTACAAGTGTTTTGGTCTCTGATCTCAATCGCTAATCTCAATTGGACAAAAGTGGCCTAACAGTAGTAGCCTAATTTTTTTATCTAATATTACCAATAAACAACGATCTACTGAACTAAATCACTGAAGTGAGCAATACTATAAACACCTAACTTATCAAGTGCTATAAAATGCTCAGAAAAATGGGAAAAAAAGATTTAATTTGGATTTGATACCAGCCGCTAAAATTAACTATGGAAGCTTCTAATTCTTATATAGACATCAAAGTGTGTCCTTAAGTCAATCATGGCTGATGAAAAGCAGTAAGTTCAAATTATAATAGCTAGCAAAAAAAGCCACAAGCTATATGTTTATACAACTACCGAAGTATACAATTTGATGTAAAAATGAATACAGAATGCAAGTGGTTTAGTTAAAGAGTGTTTTCTATAAGCGTTTGGGCTGTAATCAAATTTTCAGTCAATTTGGATATTTCTTGCCGATAAGAAACAAATAAGTATTGTATCTAAAACACTAGAAGACACTGACCAAAATATGTGTATTGATAGTGATTCGTTGGAAGAAGATTTGCTCCTCCGTTTACTTATCTACCAAGAAAAGTGCAAAACTAAAAAATATAACTCTACTACTTGACCAATAGATGAAAGCTCTACATTGACTTCAGTAAGATCTTCTTCATCTATATTAACTACAGTACACAGCCTAGGAAGAGAATATTCACAAGTATCTGATTTGGCATCAGCTTCTTATTTATGTTGATAGCTAAACTTACTCTTGGGACTCAATATGACTGGTCTATTTAAATACCCCTAACTTTTGGTGAATTACATGATGACTTGAGTGTACAACCGATACAACTAACTTTCGATATTGTATTGAATTACCCATGATAAACTTTGAATTTAATGGGCTTATGAGGGTAAACTGATCCATTTACCCCATAATGGAGCTAAAATATTAAAAACATGGTGTTAACTTGTTTTTGCCCAAAAAATAAATAAAAACAATGTAATTTTGCACTACAATTATGGTTGCCTTTCTGCATTTATACAAATTTGCATTAAAATATTGTTTTAATTTTCACGGATTTGTATTAAAATGCCATTTAATAAAATTTGAATTCGAGGGCTTGTAAAGGTAAAGCGATCCATTTTATACCTTATAGTACAGCTAAGGAAAAAAAAACCCATGGTGTAGGCTTATTTTTCTCCAAATAAGGCAGCTTCTGCCTTTTAACTTTAAAATCTCCCTAACAATGTTTCTCACTCATTCTTACTTCATGGTGAGTTGGTACTGAGAGCATCTCCAGCACGGTATGGAAAAATAGTGGAAGGAACCAAAAAATAAATTGTCACCGCATCAGCAGCAAGTGGAAGAAATTTTGTTTAAATTTTAGTTTTAATTTATAAAAAAAGACAAAAAAATCTTGTGCATGTGTATGTGTGGGAGTGTATGGTCGCAGTTGTAGGAAAGCTACCCGAAATCAGAAATATTCTATAAGCTGAAGTATATGTTGAAGTGTATGCATGGGAGTGTATGCGTGTTTATATGTGGATATAAAAAATTTCTCCAACAATGTTCTGAAGTTTATAGGCTAAAGTATATGTAAACTGATACATAAAAGTAATGTTTCATTATAGGAATAGTGCATGGAAAGCTACCCGAAGCCTGAAATATTCTATGATCTTTTGAAAAAAGAATAGAGTTTAATCTGGGCGTAGTGCCAAGACCAAAATCAATTTATTGTGCAAATTAATTTATTTTGCAAAGTGTGCCTAAATATATAATTCAAATCAATATAGAGCGAGTGGTCTTACTTTTTAGTACTTCTCCAATGTTGTTTGTCGATTGTACCTAACTAAGAGGTCACTTCATTCTTGTTTTGTACTTTTAAGGTGTTATTACTCTTGTATCATGAAGGATTTGGTTACTTCTTCTAATCATCCACTTATTTCCTCCCTAAGCATTGGGTTCGTTTAAGCAAGACCTACCGTCCCACTGGGCCACATAAGCATTTAAATGTAAAATGCATAAATAATTTGTAATAAGAAAACGCATGCTTTATTGACCAACTTCAAATATATTTTTTGTTATTTTTTTCTATTAAATGTGTGCAAATACATATAAGAATAGTGGTTTTCGACACCACACTACTCCAAATTAAATGAAAAAATTTGGGAATGTTTGATCAATACTATGAACATCATGTCCATGAAAAATCAAATCATTTCAAATTTCTAACATGTTCAAAATGTTTATTCAATATTAACTCAATAAAACACTTATTTTAACCGTTGATTTGAAACATGATTTTGAACATATTAAAATTGCCCAATCTAAATCAATAGTTGTTCGAAGGTGTGGATAAAAAAAATAAAAGAATTGTACATGAAGTGTAGTGGGGAGGAGTGCAGCGGAACCATTGCCTTGCCTGTGTATATGCATGTAGCTTTTCGATAAGGGGCATTGAAAATTTATTACATAACGGTGAACTAGCTTTAACGATGATGAAAGGGCATTCTTTTCAATCACAACATGTAGCACCTAGCTTGGTATTGCATGCTGGATTTGCATTTTGATACCAGCTTCAAACGGCACCTTCCTTAAACGAAAGAACACAAGTATTTTATTGGTCAAAGAACAAAAAAGAGAGCACAACTGAAAGATCACATAAGTGAAAGAAACATAATGGTCAATTACATTACATCTGATCTTCTTTTGCACTCTTATACTGTTCTTCTCTATCCATTATACCACTATTAGTACATCGTTCTTGTATATTTCTGATATAGAAAAAGATAGCTGTGGAGGTACTATTCATAAACAAAGGAAGGTAGCAGGGCTGAAATGTACAAACCGGTTACGTAATTTAAAAATGGAATAGAAAATTTAAATTATGGTTATTGGTTACCTATCGTAGCAGTGTTGGAATGGTGAAGCGAAGTCAGTAGAACGACGATGATGGCCGACTCTGATGCTATGATTGGGCATTAGGGTTCGAAAACCATCCTACTCGAAGCTTGCTCCATCGACCAACGAATCCATCTAACTCTATTAAACCCATTGATAAGAAAACAATTTCAGCTAGTGAATAACTTTTAGCTGTAATAGATTTTAAAGATTGGAAAAAAAAGAAGGAGAGATTTGATCAAAAGAGGGAGAAATTAGGATTTCTTATCGTTTGATGGGGTGGGAGTAAGAAAAAGAAACGAGAAAGGAAATATAAGCGAGAATATAAGTGGGATAATGAAAAATAGATGAACGGACGCTACACTTCCGAATGATTTGGGAAAATAGCAACATTTAAAATTGAAACGTTGGCGATAGTTGCAACCAATAGGAGCTTTTCTCATAGTGTCCGTATGTCGCTCTTGGAGTATTTTGTAATAATTATATGTTATCTGAACGTGGTCTGCGTAATGGGATTATGTAATCAATTTGGAATATTTTGAAATGGAATGTGGAATTTGTTATTGTTTAAATTTTTTCTCCATATTTTTGTGTTTCTGTGTATCGATATATCTAATATCACCGTATTTAGTTGTCAAGGATTAATAACTATGGATGACTGGGGCATCCATACCCGTTAGTTTTGGGCCTCCAATTAAGGGGATGTTACCCAACTGTCCTACCAAATACTTTTGATTTTATAAAAAAACAGCGGAAAAATAATCAAATACGGGAATACGTCATGAAGACCTCCAACTCGCCTGCCGAAGCTCCAAAGTATCCAATCTAAATTTGTAAATATGCTCAATCTAACTCGAGCATTATAATAAAATAACACTCGAGTCAATCTAGAAAACCAGCGTGAGAGAACACACCCAACTGTATTTTTAAGTTATAAAAACCTTTGAAATCTAAAGTATCTCATAGGATCACACTACGTATAAAAACACGGACAGGTTTTTATCTTACGATAACCAAAACGTTTCATACGAAATTTTCTGGTATTAATATAGTGTTTAAGATACAAATAGTTATTAATCATAGCCGAAATTGTTACATTATTAAATTCCAACATAATAGATATACAGCTAGAACCGTAAAGGTTCGTACTGGGGAATGTATTCCATACTATGACAAAGTAAGGAACTACCTTCCGATAGTACATCTCTATATAAAATGCACCGGGGTCTAACAAGAACATCTTATGCCCTTGCCACATAGGACTGGCCTACCACTTAACTAGTAGTATCGAATATGACCACCCCTTTCGTTAATGGGCTTCGAAGAATACATGAGCAGATATTAAACGATCAAGATTTGGAATGACCGTACCTTGATGGGAGCAACCCACGTGGCCCTGCTGCATGCCCGATTTTTATCATTTCGTAGTTGATAAGACTCGAGGCTATGTTTTACCTATTTTCATAGCACTTCCCACTATGTTAGCACTGCCCTCCAAGCATCAATGCAATACCAGCATTCATCCATACAAGTTCGTTCTGGAACTGAACGATACACTTGACAGCTCCGTCTTTAATTCCATCATGTTCAAGATGTCTTCACTTCGAAAAGCATTTGTTAGATCGAAGTGGCTTTCACACAACATATCCAATCCTCGTCACTTTGAAACAACATTCGATAGTTTCCGGAAAAACTCAACCCCGGCTCTTTTGGAAATAAACAGTCAAAGGTAAGAGCGGAGATCACCTCCTAACCATTGATGGACTGATTTTCTTATCATTGTCCTAGGAGAACAAAACAAGATCTATACGTATAGTGCAGCATCATCGGAGATGACTGTGCCATATAACTCACGTGTTTCTACTAGATATTTCCAAAGTTACATTTTGGGTTCAATTTCGATGGTCGGTTATTTAACTACCGAATAACAAACATTCAATCAGGGATTTAATTCCATAGGGAAAACCAACATTGGTTAAGTACCAAGCAACACAAAGCCTCTTTTAATAAATCCTTCCATTGACTCAAATCACTTTGTAAATATTTGTACAAAAATCTTCTTTACAAATATACACACACACACACACACATATATATATATATATATCCACTAACCCCTATTTCTCAATACTTAGAAAAATATTCAATTACTTATCTCAATGGTATAAGTATATTCACCAAACATTGGGAAATATTTTCTTTTATTCAATTATAGAAACACTTATAAACTCCATTATACATCCACAAAACCATTTATAAAACTCCTTTTATAAATCTATAAACTCATTTTTAAAATTCTTTTATAAATATATAAAATCATTTATGAAACTCCTTTATCTTATAGACGATCTTCCTTTAAATTTTCCGGACAATGTTATAAGATTAACCCACATCTATTTACAAAGTTGTATTTATAAACCTTGAAAACGTTTATAAGTAAAATTCTAATCATACTTTAAACATCTTAAAAATAGTAATTAATTAATTTCAAAACATTCTTAATAAAACAATAATAAATTTATCTTCAACATTTTTATAAATAATAGTAATTAATTTCTAAAAAAATTATTCATAAATAATCATAATTAATTTAACACCAACTTTAAATAATTAATTTTCCAATTTTTTGAAATATTGATAACTAACTTTAAAACAATATTAACATAAATAAACAACTTTTTAAAACGTCGATATATTTCTTTTGATAAAATCCATACTTAATTTTCCACATAATCATTCCCATATTTACAAAATAGATTCATAAATATCTACCTATTTTACAAAACTTCCTTTCATAAAATCCCTTTATTTTGAACCCTTTTTATAACTCCGTTCCTTTATAAATCTCACTTATTCATAAAATCTCGTTCAAAACATAATTTCAACCATTTTAACTTTGCTCCCATAATTATAAAATTCTTCTATAAATTCCTTTTAATTTATAAAATATTGTTTAACATTCCCAAATTTACCCCCACCTTCAATTTCCAATATAGAATCAACTATTTTCTAAAACATCATTCCACATCTTATAATAGATCCATCGTTTGATTTATTTCACCAATTTATTAAATGATGATGGTTTCCTTTTAGTTTATTAAACACCGTTTATAAATTTGTACTTTTATTAACAAAATACGATTTAGCAAATCTTCATTTCTTTTGTAAAATATCATTTTTATAAATTATCACACTTATAAATCTCACATTTGTAATAAATTTTAATATGTATGTGCGTATTATGTTACATAAAATGTTAAATACATATTTATATCAAAATATTCCTATATTCCTTTAAAAATATATCCCTTTATTATAAAAGAGAGAGTTATTTTAAGATTTATAAAGAAATCTTTATTTTATGGTTCAAAAATTCCTATTTAAAAATATTTTATACAACTATAAATTTATATTGTCTAGATCATACTTTTAATTTAAAATTAATTTCTTCTTCAATTAATTCAAGAAAAGTTATTAAAACATATATAATTTCTAAGATTACTTTAAAATCATTTTTTAAACCACAACATTAGTTTATAATATTTTAAATACCAAAAATAATACCCAGTGCTATTAAAGCACTAAATAAGCAAAATCGTACCCATGTCATCTAATATAGCATTCAACATATCATATCCAAATAAAATCAATAGTGTGAGAAATCCTACTGGATCCCTCCAACCTATCCCCCTGCATTACATACATCAT
Source organism: Allium cepa (assembly GCA_030765085.1). Taxonomy (NCBI): domain Eukaryota; kingdom Viridiplantae; phylum Streptophyta; class Magnoliopsida; order Asparagales; family Amaryllidaceae; genus Allium; species Allium cepa. The sequence goes on from CM060928.1 coordinate 997,527,515, forward strand.
ATAACCAAATAATATAAATCAACCTCTTCGAGGCAGGATTGTATGCAAAAGGTCTGCTCTTACATGGGTTGTAATAGGGTCTCATCCGCTCTAGGGGTGGGAATGTATCCAAACCATCAATATAATTTAGTAAATTATCCAAACGGTCAATATTAATATATTCACACATCCAATCAACAATTTTATCGACTAAAAGTATTTCCAGTTAACCAAAAAGGTGAGACTAACTCACATTGATTCCAGAAGTCGCCAAAGCGCTCAGGTTCGAATTAAAATTGGATAGTCATTCAATTTTAACAAAATTTCTACTAGCTTCGAATCCATCCAATCCAAATCCATAGCATAGTATCCATCGATACGATTGCAATGCAACCTGTTGCGTTCGATTTGGACATCGTATGCAAAAGTTATTTAATTAACAAGATTTTGATTGGAGCAAATAAATTAAATAACCAAATCCCCACTTAACTCACTAATAACCACCACGTCACTCTTCTTCCCTAAATGAAATCCAACTCACATGTGCACACATACAACAGTGCACGTCGAATCCTTCAACCTGAACTCCTCATCGCCTTTCCTTCACAATGCACCCAGTCCCTTATAGCTCGGCTACCAACCACAAAAAGCAACCTGAAGCCAGAAATACCTCACGGCCAAACTATCGGACTACCTAAACGCCCATCACACCAAACCAAAAACTGTGCAACAAAGCTAAATCCTTAGAGAAACCCAACGGCACTAACTCTTTCTCCTATCATTGCATAAAACACTCGAAATTACGAGCCCTAGCTCCCCCTCCATGAACGGCTACGGCCTCCTTCCCTAACGCAACCAATAAGAGGGTACCAAATCGAAGCTCGTACTTAAACGAGTTCAATGGATTAAAAATAATGATTTTTAGCAGAGTATAGATTTTTATTTTTATTTTTGAAATTTTGGTTTCAAAGAGGAAGTTTTTTTTAGGTATGTTTATAAAGAGAAGAAGAAGTATGGGGTAAGTGGGGAAGTATATACATTAGAATATGGGGCATGGGGTTTGAATTTAACTGGGTATGGTTTGAAAAGTTATGTTATATATTATTTTATGTTATATTAAAATATCCGGCTTAACATACCCAAAGTCTCGAACTTCAAATGAGACATGCTGCTTGGTATTCTATATTTTATATCCCTATTACTAACACAATGGAACTTATCTCGAGGATTAATTTGATTATATACAAAAGATAGCTTTCCAAACCCAGTTATAATATAAATTTCAAAAATTAATTTTTGCGTGTTTCGATCTCGCACACCCAAACAATACGTTCAATTTTTATGAAACTCGATGGTGTACAATAATTTATTATTCCAGATCTAATGATAATGGTTTTGTCAAAATCCGAGACAGTGCCTAGAAATGTTAATTTTACCAATTTAAATGTTGTTTTATATTTTTGATCCAATTATCGATATTTATCCGACCTATTTATTTTTGTAAATAAATCTACATATTGAATTCAACAATATTATTTATTAATTAAAATGAGTTAAATAAAATTATTAAATCCATTTGATTAATAATTAATTCACAATTCAAATATTTCATTCCATATATTTGAATTATAAGTTATTAAATTCTAAAAATCCTGTAGTTTAAATATTTAAAATTAATTAAACAATTAAAATCAAATGACCAAAGTTTTGGATTGTTACCCTCTCTCTTAAATGAATTTCGTCGTTGAAATTCCTGAGGAAGAAAATGTTTCCAAATCCTTAAGTTTAAAACAATTAATTAAAATGAGTTACTAAACTTATTAACTTTTCAAAATCAATTAGCTGGATTAGATTCTAAAATTTCTAAGCCTTTTTAATTCATCCTCTTATACCAACTAATTTCCTTTCATTCATTCATTCCAAGTTATTACCCAGATTTTAGTTGTCAAAAATTTTCCAGAATTCTCAAAAAATTCTAACACCTTAAATTTTCGAAAAATTTTGCAGCATCTCTTTCGCGAGGCTCAATCGGAAAAATTTACAATATATATGCATCCTATAGGGAAAAATATAAAAACACAATATGTAATCCAAGTTGTGTACCTTATTTTAGTACTAGAAAGCATATAAAACCAATAAAATGCGAAAGCAAGCTCCAAATGCGAAGCATACGCCATTTGCACCTACTAATCACTCAACAATCAATGAGAATATGTTTATAGAAAGCAACATCCCTACAATATATAATATACAATCCTAAATGCGATTTTAGCAAATGCAACAAGAGAAACCATCCATCAAAACTATTCATCCAATTTATTTATCATCATACCAATTTGCATTTCCTAGTGTCAACATTATATTTATACACTTCTATTTCTTGTTAACATTTAATTTATTTATATTCAATTTATTCCCATTCAATTGATTTGCATTCAATTATTAACATTCACCTTAAATTAAATTTATGTTTAACAACATTTCATTCCATACCAAACTTGTTTATGGACCAGTTCATAAAATTGTTACATTTTAATTTCTCGAATTAAATTTTATTTCATTATCACTTAGTATACTCCTTTTAATACTAATATTATTTATGAACCATTCCATACAATAATTACTTATGTTTATTATAAACATTCAATACTACACCATTAATGTTTATTGCCCCTTCAATACCTAAGCTCATATTCAATTCCATCAGACCACATCCCAAAACATATCTAATTCATTTTACAACTTAAGTTGAATTTCATTTTATAACTCAAGTTCACATTCATTCTATTAATTCACTTTATTAGTTTATCTAATTCATTTCAAATCCAATTTAATTTCATTTAATCTTCCATAAGTTATACTTCAATTCATTTAATTCATTTCATTAATTCAACTAATTTTACTTTTCCTAAGTTAAACTTTAATTTGATATCTAAATTCCAAGTTTTCTTTTCTTATTTGTACCCTTTCAAATTATAAGTTTAAAAAATCATTTTCATATATTTATCAAATCATATTTTTGGATTTTAAAATCAAAACTTGCTTTGCCAATACAAAACTTCACAAGTAGCAATCCATCACTTAGAAACTCAAAAATGAAAGCGATGATGCTGCAATCATCGCCGGAACTATTTTCCGATGACTGAAGTGAGTTCAGTGCTTTCCACTTTTTTAAATCTTATTTTAATATTTTTCTAACCCAAATATTTTCACAATAATACTATTATTATCTTTGCAAAACATTTGAAAAATAATTTTCAAAACCAATGGGATTTAAATTCTCAAACTTCTTATTCTAAATCCATTTTTATTTACAAATCATATTTTTAAATATACTTATACAATTTATCTATAAATTCACTTTCTTATATAACCCATTTTACAAATGTTTGTCTTTTTTTATTATAACCATAACAACTTTCATTAGCACAACAACAACAACAATGAATGATAATAATAATTATTTCCATTCACTAACGACCAAACACACCATATATATTACTATAATAATTTCTGAAAAATTATTCCTGTATGTATAAAATATAATTTGGGTAAAATTATCTCATTTACCAATTCCTAAAACAATATTACGCGGTTTGCCTTATTCAAGTGTTTAGAAACCCCTATCGATACCGTGGCATTCCACATACCGATCAGAATTTATAATCAACTCAATAGATAAATTAACACAATATAAAACATTTTCATATCACTAATAAATACACTCTCATGTACACACACTCAAGTTCAAAATAAGGCGTTCCTTTACCCTATATCTTAATGAGTTTCTGCACCAAAGCCAAGGTTCTTGCTTAACCTTCAGCTCTAATACCAAGCTGTAACCGTCGGGAATTTTGACCCTCGAAAATTGACACAAATACGTCCATAGTATTTAGCGCTGAGAAATCGAATGTCGAAAATCCTAATTGTTAGGAGAAAAGAAAGAAGAAAGAAAAGGAGAAAAAATAAATGAAAGAAGAAGAGAAAAGAAACAAAAAACAACACAAAACCTCACAATCATAGCGGAATAATATATAATATAATATCAATGATCTTTATAAAAGAGAACAGTTATATACACACATCAATCAGAGTATGACAACAAATCATAATCATCGGCCTAGACGGTTATAACAGCCTGTCCTCAAAAATGCTGATGGTTCCAAAAAAATAGCAGCAACAAATAAACAAATACGGGAATACATCATGAAGACCTCCATCTTGCCTGCCTAAGCTCCAATGCATCCAAATCTTAATCTATAAGTATGTTCGGTCTGACCCGAGCATTATAATAAAATAATACCTAAATTAATCTGGAAAACCAGTGTAAGAAAACACACCCAACTGGATTTTTAAGTTATAAAAACTTTTGAAATCAAAGTATGTCATAAGGCCACACCGCGCATAAACACCGATGGGTTTTCACCTTACGATAACCAAAACATTTCATATGAAATTCTTTGATATTAAAATAGTGTCTAAGATACAAATACTTATTAACCATAGCCGAAATAGTTGCATTATTAAATTCCAACATAATAGATAAACAGCTATGACAGTAAAGGTTCGTATTGGAGATTAGATTCCATACTATGACAAGGTAAGGGACTACCTTCTGATGGTATATCTCTAGATAAAATGCACCAGGGCCTAACAAGAACATCTTTTACTCCTGCCACGGAACTGGCCTACCACTTGACTAGTAGTACCGAATACGATCACCTCTTTCGTTAATGGGCCCCAAAGCATACATGAGTAGATAGTAATCGATCTAGATTTGGAATGATCATACCCTGATGGGAGTGACCCACTTGGCCCTGCTGCATGCTCGATTTTTTTCGTTTCTTGGTTGATGAGGCTTGAAGCTACGTTTTACCTTTTTATATAGCACTTCCCACTTGGAATGCTATCACTGCCCTCTAGGTGTAACACCCCTAATTTTTGATAACATTATTCAGGAAATTTAATTAGATAAATAAAATAGAATAATGTAAATGTTAAGTGATAAGGGGGTTTGATTTGAATAAATCTAATTAAGGTTATGCCTAATAAAATAATGAAATGGGCTTAAGAATGGTTTTTAGGTTAATTAAATTACATAAGGGTATATTAGGAATTTGCGCCCATAACCCTTACCCTTATATATTTTCGTTCCTACCATTCTATTCTCATTCACGTCATTTTGGGAACGAAAAACAAAAATATTAGAAGGAGTCGGCCATAATCAAAGAGAAGAGGAATTCAATTAAAAGCTATAGTTTCAAGCTTAAGAGAAATCAATCTCAATCCAAGCTTCTTATCTAAATCAAGATGAGTAATAATTCCATGTCTAATTTTTTTTTTGAATCATATGTTTTCGGATTTAAGGGTAAATTTGTTTTATGGTGAATTGGATGATGATATGCTTGAATATTAATTTTTTAATTTAAACAAGATTGTTTAAGTGCGAATATACACGGTTTTAGGGATAAACCGATTTATATTGATGTTTAAATGCAATGGAAAAAATTTATGTTTATAAAACATGAGTTTATAGTTAGGTCCTAATTTTGATAATTTTCCAAGTTATGGAAAGAGTGTTATGAATTTTCAAACAAAAATATGGTTATTTGGGTTTATAAATTTATTTTGGAAAATATGTTAAGAAATTGGGTTTGAAATTTCGATATGTTAGATTACATGATTAAAGTGAATTTTTGAAATTTGTAGGGATTTTCCAAAGTGATGTGCTATGCAAATTTTATTATTTTAGAAGAGGGACTTCTTTGCAATATTCATTTTACTTAATGGAAGGGCTTATTTGATTAACCATGGTTTAGATTTGAAATTAGCAGTAATTATTTTAGTAAAGAATTTGAAAAATTAAGGCAACCAATCTGGTGTTTACATATGGCAGGTTAGTTAGAAAAAAGTTTACTTTAATTAGTATTAAAACAGGTTAAGTCAAAAAATTGGTTTCGCCTACTTTAGGAGTACCTTTCGACTCAGAGTTTTCGCCTTCGACCTAGCCAAAACCTACTAAGCCGAAACTGATACAGAAGGTATCACAAAGACGGTACGCAGTATATTGGAGAAAAGCGGAAGTTTAGGGTGTTGAAAGCATGGCTTTCGAAGGGGTCGATACCTTGTTTTGTTTTAAAAAGAAAAGTGCCTGCCATTGTTTTATTTAAGCCTTCGAAGGAGTCGAAGCACATGTTTTCGAAAGAGGTTTTTAAAAGCTTTCGAAGTGATTGCCATCAAATTATATTTGATTTTGAATGGGTTCCTTTACTTATGAAATAATGCTTTCGAAAGAAGGGGTTCCGACCTAGTCGAATCCCAGTGTCGTTCTTTAGCCTTTCGATGGTATTGAAGTTATCAATGCTTTTGAAAGGTAGGTGTAACAACCCAAAATTTTGGATCGCCAAATTTGAACATTTAATTCATTTTAAATGTTGAATATGGATTATAATTTGAATTTTGGAATAAAAGATTTTGGGTAAGCTGATAGAATTGGTAAAATTTCAGATACGGGAATTAAATTGGAATTTGAATAATAATAGCTTAATATCAGAAATTGGGATGATTGGTAATTTTGAGTGTAAATGAATATAACATTAGATTCTAAAATTTATTTTAGGTCTAATTGGGTTTGAATTTTAATATTGGATCCTTGGTTGAAATTAGAAGTCAATAAGTTATTATTTGGAATTTTATATTAATTTAAAGATAAATTTAATATTTTTAAAATGTAATTAATCAGATTTTGGGTCCGGAATGAGCCTGAATGATTTGTGATGTGATTATATATTTTATATGAGTTATAATTAAGTTAATAAAAATTTTAAAGTGAAATTTTAAGCGGTTTCGACAATTATGAGAATCGCTCGACTTAATAGACGAGTTAAAATAGCCTTCGGGGCACAGTCTCGGAATTCGACGAAACCAGTTCCATTGGATCCGTAATGGTTAGTTATTATTGGATTTCAATTTTCGTAGCAATCGGAGTTGTTGTTTGACCGTGGCAGCTCGAAACGCATAGAAATCGATTTAACCGATTTAATTTTAAATTGATCATTTAATTCCGTAACTCGCACATACGACCAAATTGGCTTACGAAACCTATTCCATTGTGTCCGAAACACGGAAAAAACCCTGGGGTTGCCTGTCGGAACGCGTAGTTTGGAGTTCGTTTGCGTATTTTGTTAAATATTAATTAAATAATATGAAAAACTATATATATATATATTCATTAATTATCAAACCCTAGCTTCAGAAACGAGCCGCCGCTTCTTTATATTTTCATGGCCGAAAATCGATTTCAATCCCCCTCAAATATATCTCAATTCATGCTTTAATTTGGGAAACTTTCTAAATGAAAGTTGTAGATCGTTGAGGGATCTACAAATCCAACGGATGATTCGAGCTATCATCGACGATGGAGGGAGAATTTTGGCTTCATTGAGTTGCCGTTCGAGCTCGTCGTGTACGAGCAGGGTTTGACCGAGTGTGCTCGCGTTTGGGCCGAAGGTGGAGTTGGGGTAGGTGAACTCAACGGCAGTGCCTGATCGATCTCACGTTGATCGTGGTGGGTGCGTTTCGAAACCCTTAGCTGCGTGCTTTGGGTATTTGTTCGTGCTCGCGTGTTTGAAGAAGAGAGGGGAGCGCTTGATGAAGTTCCAGATCTGACGGCCAGTAATCGTTTGGTATAAATGAATTGAATTTAAAAGATAATCGTTTTGAATTTTAAACTCAAACTTCAAAATTTAATATCTCGCCCATACGTATTCAGAATTCGACGAAACTGGTAGGTTGGAATCGCAGGAAAGAGTACTACGCGATGGTGCAGTTCCGGATTCATTCCGGGCAAGTAGGTTAAATCAAACGCGGTTCGGTTTAATTTAAAATTTCAAACGCTCGCCGAAACTCAATGTGAGTTATTCTCACTTACATCTGGATGCTAGCTAGTTTAAATAGTTAATATTTAAATATCTGTGTGATTGGTTGAATATAATTGCTGTTATCAGTTTGGATTGATATTTTTATATGTGATGTGCTAATATCTGTGGATGCAGGGAAAACAGGTTGGAGGGATCCAACAGGATTCCTCACAATATAGGAATTATTATTACAGCTGATGATGGATTTTATTTATACACTGTGATAGCTAATTATGAAATCCAGTCTGTTGTGATATGAATTGATAAATTATAAACCTGGAATTGTTAAGTATAATAAAATAAATTGGTTTTAAAAGAAATAAGGAAATTGATAAATAAATAAAATTTAAGGGAACAAAATTTAGAATCTGGGTTGGGTGAAGAATAAAAATTTGGAAATTTGGAAATTTAAATAAAGTGGAACATTTATTAGTTTATAAATGTGAAAGTATGGATTTCTGGTGATAATTTCAATAAGACATTATCAATTGTTAAAAATAACAATGGGGCTATTTTGATAATAATGTTACCTGGAAATTAAATATGATTTCAAAAGAAACCCTTCAAATTAAATTAGCGATAAATTGCAAATTAGAATGTTGCAGAAATATTATTTAAAACCATTGAAAATTTAAGTAGATATTTAGTTAAGCAATTCCTTAAGTATGATTTCATTAAATAAATTTATAATATTTATTTAAAAAGACCTTTAAACTTATACTTTGGAAGTGAATTTCCAGGAATGGAAATGTGGTTAAGCTTCGTAAGAAGTTATTTTGAACCTGGGGAGGAAATTTATGTTATTAAACATAAATCTGAATTGAACTATAATCGACAGAATTTATAAAATGGATTTTCTGGGTTGTTTGAGTGGGAATGAGTTTCCCTGGGAAAAACCAAGTTCGAGTTTTAAACAGATTTTATTAAAAGAAAGTTTTAAAATTCAAACTTGTTTAAAAGAGTGTTTTCGAAATTATTATTTTAAAATAATTATTTATAAATTAGCAATAGTAAATTTTTATGAATACCTCAGTAATTATTTTTACAAATAGATTTATTTAAAGGCTAGTTTTGAATGAAGTTGTTTGAAATTATTATTAACCCTTTTTTAAGCTCTTCTTTTAAATTTAGTTTAACTAAACTTTTATGTAAAACCAAGTTTAGATCTTAATAAATAGTTTTACTTCACTTATTTTAAATTTATATTTTGAGTAACAACTAGAAGTAAATTTACATATTTTTAAGTATATTTCAGAATAAAATGTTTTAACTGTTTTAAATCTAAATTGGTTTGAGCTTGGTTATTTCCAATGGGAATAAATGGTAAAGGATTTACCTTGTAAAGAAAGAACTTTGGGAAATTGTTTTCAAACGAGTTTTGAAATTTGAAAATACATCTTGAAAGATATTTGAGGCAAATAAATAATGTGGGAAATTATTTATTGTTTGATGGATGTTTGTGAATATTAATTGATAGTTAAATCACCGACTATCAATATTGGACAAAATGCGTTGATCGTTTCGAAGAGACCGGGATCGAGATTTATTTCTCGAAAATCAATTCGATCCGGTTTGTACGTTTCGTGTGAAAAACGTGTTCGGAGTCGAAGATGGAGCAGTGAAGTGCAAGGGCTAGTCGCTACTAATCCTGAGGATATTTCCAAAATGGACGTAGTAGGAGTAGTGCCTTCGGTTCCGTTCGAACCCGGGACGGACTTGTATGGATGAATGCTTTCGGAACATCGTCAGGTGGGCGATGGGCATTCCAAGTGAAACGTTCTAAAGGTAACTCTAAGCCTCAGGCCTCATCAAATGGGAATGACTGAAAATCAGGGGATATGCAGCAAGGCTTCGTGGGTATCCCCCACTGGAGAGTAAGGTCATCCATGTCTAGATGTCCCTTTTATTTCGGCTTAGTGGTGCGGTTGCTGATCCAAACCGCGGGGTGATCTTATTCGGAACTGTCCAGTAAGGGATGGGTCTGGCCTTGTGTTGCAGGGGATCGGGAGTGGTCCTCGGTACGGTGATCTAGGCCCCGTACTGTGACAGGTGGTACCCCAGTGCCTAGTCATTGTTGGAAATCCATTCTCCCTACGAGCCTTGTACGAGTTTTGTTTGTAGTACCCACTTTTGTGGCTAGTAGCTGGAATTTAATCATGTAACAATTTCGGCTATTTTATAAGTATTTGTATATAGACCCTATTATAATATCAGAGGATTTCTATAAAAAGTGTTTTAGCTATCGTAAGGTAAAAACCCGACATGTTTATTTGTGGCGTGGTCTCACGAGATGCTTTTGTTTTCAAAAAGATTTTAAAACTTTAATAATCAATTTGGATGCATTATTATCTGCTGGTATTCCAGACTGAATCGGGTGTTATTTCATTATAATGCTCGGGTCAGACCGAGTATTATATGTACAGGACAGGATACTATGGAGCAGGAGAGGAGCTGGAGTCCAAGACGTATTATATGTACCTATATATATATGTATTCTGCTGCTATGATTGTATGATTGTCGGACTGATGGATATTGTTTGTATGAGATACTCTGATGATATGATGTATAAAACAGATATAGTTTTCATTTTGTGTAAAGATCTATATTTACTATTATATTTTATTCCGCTGCGACTGTGAGATTCTGACATTGTTTAGCTTCTTCTTCTATCTCTTCTTCTTAAACCCAAATGGTTCGTATTTCTGTGCCACTTGAGTTAACAGAAGTAGAATAGTGTTGATTCAAGGGGTACGGATCTGCGGGTTGTCACACTTGGTATCAGAGCTTAGGTTGGTGACAACCTAGGCTTTGGTGGGGGAGATTACTCATTAAACAGAGTCAATGGTACTCTATAATGAGTTGAGTGTAATAATAAATATGAGAGCGTACTTGTTAGTGAATATAATGGCTTCTTGGCGATTCAAAATTCTTGTCTCCCGGGCGTTTTTCTTATCCACCCCCTAGCTTCCTCGCGCATCATCTTTTTTCATCTCCTCCGCTCCTCCTTTGTTCCCCATCTCCCCCTCCTCTACCCGCCCTGGAAGGCCATTCAAAAATATGCCTGCAGTTTCGTCTAACCTTTCGTTGCTGTCTTTTGCTGATTTTCCACCTCTACTAAATAGTTATCGATCCCCCATAGCTCCAATTGCATGCCCTGATCTGATTGCTATGGATTTCGCTACTGATGTTTCTAGTAGCCCCTTTGGAACTATATTGCATTCCCCTGTGTCTGGGTTGCTTCCTCCTTCTCTGGGTACGATGGTGTGTTGGCAGGTGAATTCGATTGGTGATATCGGGTTGAATGAATTGAATAATGATTGCTATGAAGGGGATTTGCGTAGTTTGTCAGATGGAACTGTGGGTTTCGGTCCAGTTACTGATTTTGGACAGCTCCCACCAACTGTTTGTGCTATTGCCTCTGAGTCCATTGATCCTCTAGTCTGTGAAAATAGCATTTCTGCTTCAAAGTCTGTTGCTAATCCTGCTCTGCCCTCGGCTGATGTTCAACTTGGTCCAACTGCTTCATCTCCGACTTTCCACAAACCATGGGCTTCTCTTTTCAACTCTCTGCCGTGTAATGCAGGTGATTATAAACCAATCGAATTTGACATTATTGAAGAGAATGGTGTGATGATCCCACCTCCAGTTGTTATGCAAGCTGGAGTACATTTCTGGTCTGATTATTTGGTTGGCTTCTTCCTTGAGACAAGTCACCGACTACGTGATGCTTCTTCGGTTTTACGTAAGACCTGGAAGCTGCGTGGTAATTTGCATATTAAGTTGATCGACTCCTTATACTACCTTAAGTTTTCGTCTTCTGAGGATCGACGGTTGGTTCTTGGTTCTGAACCCACTTTCTTTGCTGGTAGACCCTTTATAATTACTCCTTGGTCTCCCACTGTGGCTACTGCTCGTGAGCAGGTGCTTTCTATCCCTGTTTGGGTGTATTTTTCCCAAATCCCCTCTGCGGTCCAGCCTTTGATTGGGTTGAATTGGTTAGAATGCAATGTCGGTAAATTGAAATGTTTTGATGCTAACACGGTTGCCCGTGAAAAATTGATGTATGCTAAGGCATTAATAGAGATTTCCCCCTTCAAGCCACTTCCTGATACTATTCCTGTTCAGCTTGCTGTTGGGCATGTTGCTGAGGTCCGTGTTCGCTATGGTTGGGTTCCAGATATATGCTCCTCCTGTCACTCCTTTAGCCACCTTTCTATTGCTTGCCTGCATCCCAAATCCTCTCCAGCTCCTCCGAAGGTTCCTCTGCCACGTCCCCTCTCCTGAGGTGGATCCCTAAGGCTCCTGCCACTATCCTTCATGTCGATCCCCCTCCTGAGGCTTATCCGGGTCCGCCTCCTACTGTTGTTAGGCCTGCCTCTCCTTCTGGTGCAGCGGTTCCTTGTGATACCTCTACTATTCCTTTGGCTGATCCAGATTGTTCTCGGTATCCTATTGATTGGGATGAATCTGAGGGGTGTTGGGTTGATCATATATCTGATGTCAGATTTAGCCCTGTTTCAGATTCATATTTCAGATTTGTTTCCGATGATCAGATGGACCTTAGATGCCTTTATTACCGTCCGTCTGGTGATGCTCTTGTTCTTGATGTCGACGGTGTGGATGCGAGTAGGAATTCGGATTTGCTAGCAGTTACTTCTTAGGATCGATCTTTCATTTACTCTCCTGATGCTACGGGCTATGACCCGGGACTTGCCTCCCGTTTCAGGCCTTTTGCTGGTCTTCGTGGCGATGCCCCGTTGAAATCTTCAGACGCTGGTGTTTCTTCCTCTCCTGAGGAATCCTAGACTTGGTGCTTTTTAGTTACTGTGACATGTCTGTCACATACCTGTGCTGTTTTTTTCCTTTTTTCTTCATAGTAGTTTAGGTGCTTTTACCTTTCTCCTGTACTTTAACTTTATTACTTTGGTAATAAAAGTGGACGGCCCACTATAAAACCGGCTTGCCTTGCAAAAAAAATGTTTTTATACTGTGTTGACTTATCGGTTGAGTGTTTATGAATTCTGGTCGGTGCGGGAAGTACAACCGTATCGATAGGGGTTTCTAAACTCTTGAACAAGATAAACCGACATAGTATTGTTTTTAAAGTGGGTAAATGAAATAATTTTACCCAAAATTATATTTTGATATAAAAGAAATAATTTTCTGAAATTATTATATATATATTTGGTTAATTGGTTGTTAATACTATAATCAAATAAGAATCTCAAATTCCAAATGGTTATAATCAAATAGATTCTATAGGTATAATTATGCAAAAGAAGAATAACTAAATTTGAATTGAACCAGAATTTAAATCCCGGAAGTCTTGGAAAGGATTCTAAATGTAGTGAGACCAAAGGTTTGGAAATTTAAAATCCTTGGAAAGTTTGAAAAGTTTGCCAAGGTGTTTGAAGGCAATATTGGAATATTATTTTGGGAAGTATTTTTAAATGGGAACTGTTTTGAAATGAATTTAGGAAAGTAAGAAAGCACTGAACTCACTTCAGTCGCTGGAAAATAATCCTGATGATGCTGGCCACATCATTAGAATTTATTTTCGAGTTTCTAAAGTGGTGGATTGCTTCCCTAGTACTTGGGTATGATATTATTTGGGACTTGTTGGGCATAACGGTTGTTTGGAAATTTTCAAAAGGTGAAATTTGTTTTGGTATAAACAAATTGTTTTGGAAATCTAGAGATTTGATTGATATACCAAATGGGTACAAGTTGATTATTATTATTTCAAAGTGGTTTTAGAATAAAACCGAGTAATTGAATTCTAGGAAATTCTGTTTAAATAATGTGTAAAGTAAAATGAATCAACTGTTGAACTTATTTTGGTAAAGTTGATGCTAATAAAACGGAAATGTAAATTTTAATCTTGGAATTAAAATTTAACTTGAGTAATTGGAAATGAATGGAATATATGAAAATGAATAGAAAAATTGAATTTAACTTGGGATAAGTTAAATAAATTGGACTTAGAATTAAATTGATTTGGGTTAAATTGAAATGTAAAGTGGCCTCGTAATTATGGGTCATTGAGAAATAAATTGTACCCATGAGCTATTAAGTGTTATGCTTATAATTTGAAATTGTGGATTTAAAGTTGTGCAAAGGATTAAATTGATGTATCCTTAAAAATTCAGTGATACACATATATATAATTTGAAATTGTGATTATAAGATGTAGATGGATTAAAATGAGCAATATAAGCTTTTAAGTAAATTTGTTGGTGAACTTATAAATAGAGAAATGGAGTTATAATCACAAATGGAAAATAATGAAATGGTATGGTGGATTCAAACTTAATCTCAAATGAATGTGAATTGAGATAAGGTAGAGTGAGATATAAAAGAAGTGAAAGAACTTAAGTTAGAAAATAAGTTTTGAACTTATTTATGGAAGAATAAATTGGATATAAAGGTGAAATGTAAATTGCTTATAATTGCATAAATAAATTCATATTCTTAAGTTATTGGGTGTTATAATTTGAACTGGTAATTATAAAATAGAAATGGACTTAAATAAGCAATTTAAATTCATGGATAGAAGTGAAATTGTAATTCATTAATGGAAAGAGTTGAATGGTGTGACAAATTCAAAAATTGACCATAAATGAAATGTAAAGTGTAGTGGAATAAAGTGAGAATATAAGGGTGGGTGTTTTAAGTTAGCAAATAAGTCTTGGGCTTATGTATGGGGAAAATGAAATTTGTTTTGATAATGGCATTGAAATTAAATTTCAGTTGTGTAATAAATAATATTGAAAGAAATTTAGATCCTATTTAAAGAAGTTAAAAGGAAAGGAAGAAAATTTAAATTCGCTAAATGAAATAATTGGAAAATGGTGATGTTATAAATGAGTTCGGAGTGAATAGAGGAAGTAAATTAAAACCTAATATGGATTAGGTTAGAGACTAATTGAATTACAATTAAATGGGATTTGTATTGTAATGGATAGAATTTTAATAATTGGTCAAAATTTGAAAAGTAAATAAAAATCCAGTTGTGGCATGGGATTTAATTTTGGTAATAAGTATTGGAAGTGTGAATAAATAATGAAATTAGATTATAATTGTGATGGTTTGAATTGTAAATAAATTCCAATGAGTGAAATAATTTAAAATGGCTCTTTGTTAATAAAATAACTCTAAAAAAATTAATTTTAATGAAGAAATAAACAAAGTGCATTAAAGTTTGTAAATGGATTTGAATTGATTGGATGAGAATCAAATGAAAATAAAAATTGATTTATAAGAAGATAATGAAAATATTATGAAGAAAGCTTAAGCAAATTAAATAATTGTGATTAAGCTTTATAACGTGGTCTTGGATAAATTTGTTTAGATGCTGGAAATGACTTGCAAGTGAAATGGTTTTAATTAATTATTGTGATGGAATAAGAAAGTATGAATTTAAGATGAATAATAAATTTGAAAAGTGAGGATAAAAACTTGATTTTAAATTTGTAAGGAAATAGGAATATTTGGATTGAGAATAGTTCCGAATGAAACAGAGATTAATGAAATTTGAGGCTGGAATTAAATTTTAATTGGTATAAGCTTAAAAATTGGTTATTTGTTTGAATAACCACAACCTGCATAGAAATTAGTCATTAAACTTAAGTGGATAAATTATAAGAAGTAAATGAAATTGATATTTGAATAGTGGGAGATGAATTGGAACCTATTTAGTGGGTTTGTATGTAAATGCAGGTTAATTAAAAAGAAAAGTAAATGAATTAAAAGCACATATTCATAATATTGAAGTGAATATGAATTGGCTGTCTTATTGTATTCAGAATGGAATTGGTTTTGAATAAATTGGAATGGATTGAAATGTTATTAAGTGATTGTGCATATGAATGAAAATGGATTATCAAAGTAATGCAAATACTTCAAGTTTAAAATAAACTTTGTTTGTGAATCAAATTTGAGAATATGAATGGATCATAGCAAAACTTGTATATAAAATTCTTTGTGTGAAATAACTTGGAGTTTGGCATTAGAAAAGGAACTTTGTATATGCTTTAACATATGGTTCGCTTGTGAAATCATGCAAACTGTTGATTAGGTTATGAAATGGATATGTTTGGCTTACATCTATATTGGAAATGTTGTTAAAATGTTCAAATCTTTGAAAACTAATGTGTTTGTTGAGTATAGTACATGTATAGAAGGTGTTTGAGAGAGTTGGAGCGCGTATATGCGTCATATTAGCTGCTTGCTATTAAAATTTGCTAAAAAGGTACGCCTATGCAAATATAATTGGGAAATGATATATATTTTGTGATATATTTTAGTTTTCGAACATGTGGGTCGATGTATATATATATTTGTTTGTATCGCGATATCGTGAATGCTCCTCCGTACAGGGGAGACTCTGCCAAAAAATTATGAAAATTTTGGGAGTTAGAATTTTATTTTATTTTTGAGATTTTAGGAAAATTTATTAACTTGGAAAGTTATTTTGAAATACGTTAGAATTTAAAGCTTTAGAGTAAGTAAAACAAATAAATGTGGGAGTGGGCTAAAGGATCTTGGAAAGTGAATATAAGCTTTTAACTAAGCAAATTGGATGAGTAAGTGAGTTTGAGCATAGTTTCTACCTTAGCAAATTTCGGGGACGAAATTTTTATAAGGGGGAAGGAATGTAACGACCCGAAATTTTGGGTCGCCAAATTTAAACATTTAATTCATTTTAAATGTTGAATATGGATTATAATTTGAATTTTGGAATAAAAGATTTTGGTTAAGCTGATAGAATTGGTAAAATTTCAGATACGGGAATTAAATTGGAATTTGAATAATAATAGCTTAATATTAGAAATTGGGATGATTGGTAATTTTGAGTGTAAATGAATATAACATTAGATTCTAAAATTTATTTTAGGTCTAATTGGGTTTGAATTTTAATATTGGACCCTTGGATGAAATTAGAAGTCAATAAGTTATTATTTGGAATTTTATATTAATTTAAAGATAAATTTAATATTTTTAAAATGTAATTAATCAGATTTTGGGTCCGGAATGAGCCTGAATGATTTGTGATGTGATTATATATTTTATATGAGTTATAATTAAGTTAATAAAATTTTAAAAGTGAAATTTTAAGCGGTTTCGACAATTATGAGAATCGCTCGACTTAATAGACGAGTTAAAATAGCCTTCCGGGGCACAGTCTCGGAATTCGACGAAACCAGTTCCATTGGATCCGTAATGGTTAGTTATTATCGGATTTCAATTTTCGTAGCCATCGGAGTTGTTGTTCGACCATGGCAGCTCGAAACGCATAGAAATCGATTTAACCGATTTAATTTTAAATTGATCGTTTAATTCTGTAACTCGCACATACGACCAATTTGGTTACGAAACCTGTTCCATTGTGTCTGGAACGCGGAAAAAACCCCGGGGTTGCCTGTCGAAACGCGTAGTTTGGAGTTCGTTTGTGTATTTTGTTAAATCGAGTTTTATATTAATTAAATAATATAAAAAACTATATATATATTCATTAATTATCAAACCCTAGCTTCAGAAATGAGCCGCCGCTTCTTTATATTTTCATGGCCGAAAATCGATTTCAATCCCCCTTAAATATATCTCAATCCATGCTTTAATTTGGGAAACTTTCTAAATTAAAGTTGTAGATCGTTGAGGGATCTACAGATCTAACGGATGATTCGAGCTATCATCGACGATGGAGGGAGAATTTTGGCTTCATTGAGTTGCCGTTCGAGCTCGTCGTGTACGAGCAGGGTTTGGCCGAGTGTGCTCGCGTTTGGGCCGAAGGTGGAGTTGGGGTATGCAAACTCAACGGCAGTGCCTGATCGATCTCACGTTGATCATGGTGGGTGCGTTTCGAAACCCTTGGTCGCGTGCTTTGGGGTATTTGTTCGTGCTCGCGTGTTTGAAGAAGAGAGGGGAGCGCTTGATGAAGTTCCAGATCTGACGGCCAGTAATTGTTTGGTATAAATGAATTGAATTTAAAAGATAATCGTTTTGAATTTTAAACTCAAACTTCAAAATTTAATATCTCGCCCATACGTATTCAGAATTCGACGAAACTGGTAGCGTTGGAATCGTAGGAAAGAGTACTACGCGATGGTGCTGTTACGAATTCATTTCGGGCAAGTAGAAATTTTAGGTTAAATCGAACGCGGTTAGGTTTAATTTAAAATTTCAAACGCTCGCCGAAACTCAATGTGAGTTATTCTCACTCACATCTAGATGCTAGCTAGTTTAAATAGTTAATATTTAAATATCTGTCTGATTGGTTGAATATAATTGTTGTTATCAGTTTGGATTGATATTTTTATATGTGATGTGCTAATATCTGTGGATTCAAGAAAAACAGGTTGGAGGGATCCAACGGGATTCCTCACATTATAGGAATTATTGTTACAGTTGATGATGGATTTTATTTATACCTGTGATAGCTAATTATGAAATCCAGTCTGTTGTGATATGAATTGATAAATTATAAACCTGGAATTGTTAAGTATAAATAAAATAAATTGGTTTTAAAAGAAATAAGGAAATTGATAAATAAAAAAAATTTATGTGAATAAAATTTAGAATCTGGGTTGGGTGAAGAATGAAAATTTGGAAATTTGAAAATTTAAATAAAGTGGAACATTTATTAGTTGATAAATGTGAAAGTATGGATTTCTGGTGATAAATTCGATAAGAAATTATAAATTGTTAAAAATAACAATGGGGTTATTTTGATAATAATGTTCCCTGGAAATTAAATATGATTTCAAAAGAAACCCTTCAAATTAAATTAGCGATAAATTGCAAATTAGAATGCTGCAGAAATATTATTTAAAACCATTGAAAATTTAAGTAGATATTTAGTTAAGCAATTCCTTAAGTATGATTTCACTAAATAAATTTATAATAGTTTATTTAAAAAGACCTTTAAACTTATACTTTGGAAGTGAATTTCTGAGAATGGAAATGTGGTTAAGCTTCGTAAGAAGTTATTTTAAACCTGGGAAGGAAATTTATGTTATTAAACATAAATCTGAATTGAACTATAATCGACAGAATTTATAAAATGGATTTTCTGGGTTGTTTGAGTGGGAATGAGTTTTCCTGGGAAAAACCAAGTTCGAGTTTTAAACAGATTTTATTAAAAGAAAGTTTTAAAATTTAAACTTGTTTAAAAGAGTGTTTTCGAAATTATTATTTTAAAATAATTATTGATAAATTAGCAATAGCAAATTTTTATGAATAACTTAGTAATTATTTTTACAAATAGATTTATTTAAAGGCTAGTTTCGAATGAAGTTATTTGAAATTATTATTAACCCTTTTTTAAACTCTTCTTTTAAATTTAGTTTAACTAAACTTTTATGTAAAACCAAGTTTAGATCTTAATAAATAGTTTTACTTCACTTATTTTAAATTTATATTTTGAGTAATAACTAGAAGTAAATTTACATATTTTTAAGTATATTTCAGAATAAAATGTTTTAACTATTTTAAATCTAAATTGGTTTGAGCTTGGTTATTTCCAATGGGAATAAATGGTAAAGGATTTACCTTGTAAAGAAAGAACTTTGGGAAATTGTTTTCAAACGAGTTTTGAAATTTGAAAATACATCTTAAAAGATATTTGAGGCAAATAAATAATGTGGGAAATTATTTATTGTGTGATGGATGTTTGTGAATATTAATTGATAGTTAAATCACCGACTATCAATATTGGACAAAATGCGTTGATCGTTTCGAAGAGACGGGATCGAGATTTATTTCTCGAAAACCACTTCGATCCGGTTTGTACGTTTCGTGCGAAAAACATGTTCGGAGTCGAAGATGGAGCAGTGAAGTGCAAGGGCTAGTCGCTACTAATCCTGAGGATATTTCCAAAATGGACGTAGTAGGAGTAGTGCCTTCGGTTCCGTTCGAACCCGAGACGGACTTGTATGGATGAATGCTTTCGGAACATCGTTAGGTGCGCGATGGGCATTCTAAGTGAAATGTTCTAAAGGTAACGCTAAGCCTCAAGCCTCATCAAATGGGAATGACTGAAAGTCAAGGGATATGCAGCAAGGTTTCGTGGGTAGCCCCCACTGGAGAGTAAGGTCATCCCTGTCTAGATGTCCCTTTTATTTTGGCTTAGTGGTGCGGTTGCTGATCCTAACTGCGGGGTGATCTTATTCGGAACTGTCCGGTAAGGGATGGGTCCGGCCTTGTGTTGCAGGGGATCGGAAGTGGTCCTCGGTACGGTGATCTAGGCCCAGTACTGTGACAGGTGGTACCCCAGTGCCTAGTCATTGTTGGAAATCCATTCTCCCTACGAGCCTTGTACGAGTTTTGTTTGTATTATCCACTTTTGTGGCTAGTAGCTGGAATTTAATCATGTAACAATTTTGGCTATTTTATAAGTATTTGTATATAGACCCTATTATAATATCAGAGGATTTCTATAAAAAGTGTTTTAGCTATCGTAAGGTAAAAACCTGACATGTTTATTTGTGCCGTGGTCTTATGAGGTGCTTTTGTTTTCAAAAAGATTTTAAAACTTTAATAATCAATTTGGATGCATTATTATCAGCTGGTATTCCAGACTGACTCGGGTGTTATTTCATTATAATGCTCGGGTCAGACCGAGTATTATATGTACAGGACATGATACTATGGAGCAGGAGAGGAGATGGAGTCCGAGACGTATTATATGTACTTATATATATATTCTGCTGCTGTGATTGTATGATTGTCTGACTGATGGATATTGTTTGTATGAGATACTCTGATGATATGATGTATAAAACAGATATAGTTTTCATTTTGTGTAAAGATCTATATTTTCTATTATATTTTATTCCACTGTGACTATGAGATTCTGACATTGTTTAGCTTCTTCTTCATCTATCTCTTCTTCTTAAACCCAAATGGTTCGTATTTCTGTGCCACTTGAGTTAACAGAAGTAGAATAGTTTTGATTCAAGGGGTACGGATCTGCGGGTCATCACAGTAGGTTTGTTTTAAAGATGTTTTAAACCTCTTCCTAAATGCTCTCAAAAGGGTCCAAGGATTTCGAAGGCAATAGCTTCGAAACGGGTTTCGACACTATCCTTTAATGTTTTGTTTAAATGGTTTGAAGCTTTCGAAAGGAATGGTGCCGATGCCATCATGTTTTCCCCAATATTTTAATATGATAAAGATGGTTTCGAAAGAGATGCTTTCACCTAAATTCACTTTGACCTAAATAATATTTTAAGCTTAAACCCAATGGTTTGGAAAATGGGATTTTCAATGAGTTCAAAAGGGTTACTTCCATAGGTTTCGAAATGGGGGCTTTCAATAATTTCGAAAGGGTTACTTACAATGGTTTCGAAAGGGGTACTTTCAATTGGTTTCGAAGCTATGCTTCTAAAGTTAAATGTCGATACTTTAATACATTAGATAGGTTTTGAAAGGGGTACTTTCAATTAGTTTCAAAGCTATGCTTCTAAAGTTAAATGTTGATACTTTAATATATCAGAAAGGTTTTAAAAGAGGTACTTTCAATTAGTTTCCAAGCTATGCTTCTAAATTTAAATGTTGATACTTTAATATATTCGAAAGGTTTCGAAAGAAAGGTTTTAAAGTGTTCGAAAGGCAGAAGCCTAATGTTTTGAAAATATATTTCTCTACTTTCGAAGGAGGGTATTCAATGATGTCTAAAGCAAAGTTTCAAAGGTTTTGAAAGGCTTTGTAACCCAAACTCATTTTTTAAAGGAAAAAACCCATGGCTAAATTAAAGGAGTTTTGAAATGATTTTAAGAAGAAGCTTTCCTTAATAAAATTACAGGTTAAAGGGATTAATCATGTTTTATAAGAAAAATATTTCAAGGACATTAAACCCACATGAGTGGTATTGTTTTATCTTCCAAATATAAATATATTCACATTATAATGGACCCATAACTGTGTTTTGGAGGAAAAGAGTAGAAGAACCAGCAAGGTTAACCCGGTAGTGAATATAAATTGATTAAACTTCTAGATGAGTAGAATTGCATCCAAGAGGTTAGGGAGACCAGAATATAGGATGCCTAAATATGGAAGTTGTCAAGGAGACTGGTTCATAGTGGTCCCATGAAAAGTATGATTAGGAAGTTATTAGAGTTAGCAATAGGTTCATAGTTATCCCATGAAAATTATGTTATAAAGAGTGGTAGGCAAGGGCCAATGGTTAATATAAACTGATTCAACTCCTAGATGTGTAGAATTGCATCTAAGAGGTCAGGGAGACTAGAATGTAGGATGCCTAAATATGGAAGTTGTCAGGAAGGCAGGTTCATAGCGATCCCATGAAAACTATGATTAGGAAGTTATTGGAGTTACCAATAGGTTCATAGTGATCTCATGAAAACTATGTTATAAAGAGTGGTAGGCAGGGGCAAATTGGTTGTAGTGCACCAATGAATACTATATCTGAATTAAGTTACTGACGGTTATCAATAGGTTCCTAGTCAACCCATGAAAACTAGGATAAGAGAAAAGTTTTTGGAGTCACCAATAGGTTTAGGGGAACCCATAAATTAATTAAGTTAATTGGTAGAGGCCAATAGGTTCGTAGTGCACCCATGAAAATTATGAAATAGGACAGAGGGTCCATATAATATGAAAAGGTTATTAGCAAACCTATGAAAACTAATAAGTTAATGATGACCCTAGAAATTATAAATATGATAGGGTGTCAATTAAACAAGGGATGAGAATTCCAATATGTTTTAACATGCTTGCGTATCATCATAATATTACGAAATGACTATATTTTAACCATTGTGGATGTAGGAGCATGGTATATGGTTTTATAAAGGTTTTAGGATGCTAGTGAGGGGAAAACCCATTCTGCTAAACGACATGGTTTAGTGAGATATTTAAATGATTTGAGATGGTATGTTATTATTCATACTAGCCTTTATGTCTGACTCGAAGTTTATGTTTTCCCCTTAAACTCTCGAGTACTCAATTAATTTTGAGTAGTTTGAGAGTTGAGGTTTACAAGAACCTCATTAGATAAATAAAGCTTTTGGAGATGTGCAGGAGGCATGATAGCTATATAGAGTTTTCGTTTATTTGATTCTGTTGTGTTGTTTGTAATGGCAAAGTTATTATATTGTCTGTATATACTCTAATAATCCAATGGGGCATCTTCGTATATCGCTCTTGGCATATATTGTGATAAATATATTTTCTATGAACATGTTTAACGATTATGGAATTATGTAACGAATTGAAAATGTTTTGAAATGGAATGTGATTTTGTGGGATGTTTTAATTTTTTTCATATTCATGTGTTTCTGTGTATCAATGAATCTGACACCGTCATATTTGGTCATGGAGGATTAATAATTAGGGATGACTGTAGCATCTGTAGCCATTAGTTTTGTGCCTCCAAGTAGGGGGATGTTACAAGTTGGTATCAGAGCATAAGTTTATGAAACTTTAAAAGAAAAGATAAAACCTAAAAGTTTTTGAAACATAATTCTAATGAATCAGAAATATGATCGGGGTAACACTATAGTTACGTACTTATATTTGTTATATAGATATATAAGTACATGTTCCCCTCTTTGCTGGACCGTTCTTTTGTATATTACTAAGGCTCGTATGCAGATTTACAATAAAGAGGATATGGAATCAGGAAACAAGAGGAAATCTAGGTGGAGGAAGCACCACAACCAATGGAAATGCTCTACATAATACCAAGGCTAACCAAGGTCGACGTGCTAATGCTAAACCAAATGCTAAAGCCAATGTAGGAGCTGGAAATCCACCAGTAAATGCGGGGATGGTGTATCTGTTGTTAGCCAATCTTTTGCAAGATGGGGTTGCTAGTAATGTTGGTGGAGCTAATCCCGTGGCTTCAATTGGGAATAACTATGCTAAGTTGAGTAGAAACTACACCAATTTGGGTAGAAAGCCATTTGCTAAAACGGATGATGTAGTTGAAGTTGAGAATTGGTTATTGCATAATTATAGGATCTTTATTAATCTAGGATTGGATTATGGGTAAAAGAGGAGGCCAGCCTCTAGGCAGTTGCAAAGGACAGTGCTTCACTGGTGGAATAGTGTGCATGCCGGAGTTCTGGAGAAAGAATTGACATGGGATGATTTCAAAAGAAGGTTTAAGCAGAGGTTTCTATCTAAGGTTGCTAAGTCGACATTGATGAGGAAATTTATGTATCTAGTTTAGGGTGAGATGTCGGTTATCGAGTACGCTGCTAGTTTGATGAGCTGTCTCATTATGGATATGCCACTATAGAAACTAACGTCAGAAGGAATGAGAGGTTCATTCGAGGACTAAGACCTGAACTTGCTAGTATGACTATGACCCATATCCGAGAACCTTGTAATTTGGTGGTGGAGATGGCCATTCGCCATGAAGAGATGCTGGATGGCTGCAATAGAGAGAGGCCAGTTGAATCCCATGATCCTCAGGGAAAGAAGAGAAAATTCTTTAAGAAGGGACCCAAGAAGGGGATGCTGCCAAGAAGGAAAAGGCTTATTTAGTGTACTTCAAGAGTGGCAAGAAGGGTCATTATGCTCATGAGTGCCGATCAAGAAAGGGAAAGAAGGCTGCAGACAAGAAGGATGTGAACTGCTTCAACTGTGATCAAGTTAGGCATTATAAGAACCAGTGTCCAGAGCCAATTGGGGTGGACAAGGGGAAAGTTTTAATGTTGGATCATTTTCTAAGCCAACTGCAGCTAATAAGGGAAAGACTATGATGGAAGGTACGTTTTGATTCAAAGTATACCGGTTAGGATACCATTTGATACCGGTTCATTGCATTCATTTATACCACGGTATTTGGTTGATAGGTTATGCTTAGAACCCACATACCTTATTACTTCCTTAAGGTTTGTGAAACCAATAGGAAGGTATGCAACTCTAGAGATAAGATGTGACCAGTTAGAACTTTATTTCTTAGGTCAAAAGTTTGCATGCAGTCTGTATGTTTGAGACGACCCGACTTTCTCACCATAGAAAATCGCATCATCTTGAAGAAAGAAAGGGATAGAAAAGAGAAAAGAAAGAAGAGAAAGAAGCAACAACATCAGAATCTCAACAGCGGAACGAATAAATTATATTAATAACATAAATATTACATACTATACAACAACTATCAGAGTTACACAGGATTATACATCACATATTAGACAGTTATAAGCAACTGTTTGGTTATTACAACTCAAAACACAATACAGATAAACCACTCAGAGATACCAACACAGCGGAACACAATATATCTACATGCAGAAGCCTCCTGCTCCGTTGCTCCTCCACAATTCGTCAAAGCTAACCTGAATCCCTTGGCTACTCGTAAATTTGTGTACCCAAGAGTTTAAGAAAAACAGAAATAAACTCCGGGTCGGACATGAGTCTGGTGTGAGTAACAGGTTAAAGTTGCTTAACTTTGAAAAACCTTTGAAAACAAAAGGTATCATGTAAGACTTCCCACACATAAACATGGAAAAGTTTTTACCTTATGCTAACCAAAACATTTGATAGAAAATCCGGTGATATTATAATAGGTCTAGGGTTTTCAAGTAAATAGAAAATAGCCGAAATTGTTACATTCATTAAATTCCAGCTACTAACCACAAAAGTGGGTAATACAATCAAAACCGATGGCACTTATTGGATTTTGGATTCCATACAATGGCAGGGCTACCAAGGTACCGCCCGTCACAGTACGGGGCCTAGATCACCGTACCGAGGATTACTCCCAATCCCCTGCAACACAAAGCCGTAACCATTCCTTACTGAACAGTTCGGAACAAGACCACCCCGCAGTTGTGATTAGCAACCGCACCACACAACCGAAATAAAAAGGGACATCTAGACAGGGGTAAATCTCGTCCTATTTGGGCATGACCCACTTAGCCTTGCTGCACCTCCCCTGTTTTAGCCATTCCCGGTTGATGAGGCTTGAGGCTACGATTACCTTTATAGAACACATCTATCTTAGAATGCTCATTGTCCACCTGACGATGTTCTGAAAGCATTCAATCCATACAAGTTCGTTCCGGGTTCGAACGAAAGCTAAGGCATTATCTCGTTACACTCATTTTTGGAATCACCCTCAGAGTTAACGACAATAACCCTTGCACTCTGAATCTTCATCT
Source organism: Allium cepa (assembly GCA_030765085.1). NCBI lineage: Eukaryota > Viridiplantae > Streptophyta > Magnoliopsida > Asparagales > Amaryllidaceae > Allium > Allium cepa. The sequence goes on from CM060928.1 coordinate 997,553,545, forward strand.
TCACTTGAGATTCATGACCTACCATTAATTGGATCGATGTGGTTTTCGGATATCCAAATATGGAAACCCGATCCCGGTCTCACCGAATCCAAAATGTATCTTTTAAGGCCAAGTTGTTTTAGAGTTTAAAATAATTTCAGTTCATTATCATATACATACAGATAGATAATTCTCAACATAACAATAGATAATCAACATTGTCATCATAATAGATAATTCATATCATCATTTTAAACAAATAATTCATATTATCATCTCAATGCAACCAAAGCATCCATATCACACAGCATCACTTATCTCATAGCTGATATTACAAACCATTCAAGGTAACTAATATCATCCATTCATACATAAGCAATGATTTAATGATCACACCATCTATAATTAATTTAAAGTGATTTAAATTAATTACTTTATCTCTAATTAATTTAAAATGAATTAAATTAATTACTTCACCATTATAATCCTGCTTAACATAACCATTAATTAATTACAATCAATTAATTAATCACCATCTCATTATTCATTTCAATTAATCATTCCTGATTAACAATTTTCTAATTACAATAAGTAATTAGTCTTTAAATTAATTACATAAGTTAATTATACTTAACCCTTTACAAAAAATTAACTTTTAATTACTTAATCAATTAATTAACTAAAATTAATTACATTAATCCTTTATTAATTAATTACTTCATTTATTAATTATTCCTTAATTAAACAATTCATCATTAATTTTATTAATTAATGATTTCTAATTACATTTTTAATTAATCTCTCTATTTAAATTAATTACATTAAGTAATTAATCTTCAATTAAACCACATATATTAATCACCCATGATTAATAACATCCAGTAATTAACTACCCTTAATTACTTCATTAAATAAATTACTCCTTAATTTATTCTCTAATTAATCCCTTGATTAATTCCATTCAGTAATTAACTACCCTTAATTACTTCATTTCATAAATTAATTTCCCTTAATTAATTATCTCAATTAATCCCTTGATTAATTACAAAGTAATTTAATCCAAATCACTTCCATTATTAACACATCTTTAATTACATCCAGTAATTATCAATTAATTACTTCCCTAAGTAATTACAATTCCATTAATTACATTAAGTAATTATTTATCAAATCATTAAGTGTTTAAATTAATTAAACTTAATTAATTAACTTAAACTAATCACATTAAACTCAATTAATTATATTAAGTAATTAGTTCATTAGTTACTTCTATTAAGTAATTAAACTTAAACAATTTCACAAATCATTATAATTAATTAATTAATCTAATTAATTATTAAAATTAATCACATTAATTAATTGTTAAATAATCTCAAGTTAATGACCTTCATTAACCATTAATAATTCTTTAATTACTTTTCTTAAGTAATTAAACTTACTTTTATCATTATTAATTTCAAATTAATTAATCTTTAATAATCCATTAATTAATCCTAATTATTTAATTAATTAAGTGTTAACTGTAACTTAATTAATTCTTAATTACTTGATTAATTAATCTCTAATCATTAATTAAAATCTAATTAATAATCCTTAATTACAAATTAATTAACCTTAATTAATTAATCTAAACTTTAATTAATCAATTTAAAAACTCTTAATTACTTAATTAATCATCCATTTCATTAATTAATTAAATAATAAATTATTCATTTTAATTACTTAGTAATTTAATGAATTACAAATCATTAAATTCTAATTTAATTTAAGAAAATCATTTCATACTTAATCAAAGCATTAAACAATTTGTTTCCAAATTTACTTTAAATTTCATTTTAAATTTCATTTTAAATTTAAGATTTTAAAATGAATACAGATTTACCTAAACAAAGTTTAATAACAATTCAAAACCTTTTTATCTCATAAGTTAAAGAAATATCCATTTTATAAAGAAGTTTTAAAAGAATTTAAAACCCAATTCATTTTTAAATTCAAATTAATTTAAAAATACACTTTAACGAACAAGATTGTTTAAATCATTTCAAATTTTAAAAAAATTCCATTTATTTCAAACTGGAATACATATTGAATTTTGATTCCAGATTACTTATATTCAAAGCTTACTTCCATTTAACTTCATTTTAAAATTTAAAATCCTTTACCATTTTTTTAAGTAGTTAAACAATTTAAATTTAAAACTTTATTTTATTTTAAAAACTGAAATTTAAACTCAAATTCCATATTTTAAAACTAGATTTAAACTTATTTTAAATCTCTATTTAACAATTTAAACTTTTTAGTTTAAATTCAAAACCAAATATACTTTTACACTTAAAAGTTGTTCAAACCAAATTTAGATTTAAAAATTTAAATCATTTCAAAATATAGATTCAAACTACTTGAATTCAAATTCAAACTCAAGTTTTAAAATTATTTTAAATTTCTATTTACATTTTAAATTTTACTTTTAAATTTTAAACAAAACAGGCTTCTGTTTTTATTTTAAAACCTGTAAACAACATTAACTCGAGCTTACCCTAAAATGACTTCGAGTCAAAACCATATCTGCTTCGAGTTAATCAATCCAATCACCCTAAAACAACTCGACAAAATCGAAACCCACAGACAAGACTTCATCAGAAAAACAACATGTCCACCATGCACATGCACGTCGACTCCGTCCATCCTCGCTCGCCTCTGACGATCTCCTCAAATCACCAAACACACTCTCACCTAACCACGATCATCGGATTACTCAAAATCAACTCGAATTTGAATTCGGGTTTAAAAACCAAACCTAGAACAGGCAGTAACCACAACAATCCAAAACCTGTCAATGCCTCCCCTTTGAAGCTCCGACCGCCGTTGCCTCTGAAACTCCGCCGAAGTCCTCGACAACCCACCAACTTCAATTTTCTAAAATATTGTAGAACTCGATCCACTACAAATTCCGAGGTGATCTATTCTTCCTAGCCCAGTTAAACTAGGGTTCCAAACTTCAAATCACAACCACCGTCACCAAAATGAAATACACCACAATCGGATAATTTTCCCCTCATCCCTGATCACTCCTCCACCTCCAGGACGAAATTCAACCCATTCGAACCCATAGATCATCAGTTAAAACCCCAAAAGCAAAATACAGTAAATTTGGAACTGCTCTATGATTCTATCACTAAAAATTGTAATCTTGCCTTTAAAAATAATGATTTTGTATGATGATTTGATTTATAACCCTGAAACATTGAATCGTAATGTTTGAATTTTCACTTATATTCAAACTTGCTTGGTTATTTTAAGTTTCCAGTGACATTTCACTAACATTTAACATAAGTAAAATTTTAATCTAAAGTATGTGATGAAACAACAAGTATGCTTTAAATCTTAAGTTTTTAACAGAGTCAAATCAGGAAGTTTTGAATTTAAATCAAAACAAGAAAACTAAAACTGGAAGGAGAGAGGGCTTACAGATATCCATAACATGTATACAACATAGATAAGAAATTCAACAATATACATACACAAACATATTTTTTTTCAAACAACTAGCATGCAACCAAATCATTCAATTGTTTAAGCTTTTAAAAGAAATGTTACTCACCTGAAATTTAATGAGCAGAGTGCCAGATTTTGAAAAGTCTTTTTGAATCTTTAAAACAGAATTGCCTCATGCTTTTAAAAACTTGAGTTGTTGTGATGCTTTTAACTTGCTTTAGTCCCCAGGTTTGCATGCAGCAGCAAATTTTCAGATTGAAAAGAAAATGCTTTTGCTTTTTGTATGAAAATGGCAGGTGCATTGATTTGAGGATGCAGGCTTTTAAAACAGATTGAAATTGCAGGTTTGCTTCAGATTGTTGCGTGTGCTTCCAGATTGAATAAAATGCATACTTGCATGATTTGTTTTGAAAATTCTTTGCATGTGAACAGGTGTTGCATTAGATTTTGATTTGAGGAAATGTGTTTATAGATTTGTTTTATGAGGAGTGATTACTGATTTTTGTTTCGAAATGAGGATTGTTTTTAGAGTGGAATGTTTTTCAGCTGAAAATTTACTTAGATTAGCGTTGCAAATTAGAAAAAGAAAAGAAAAGAAGGCAAATGTTTATATAACTTATTTTATGATTTATTTAAAAATCAAAGAAAAATGAAATACAATTTGACACTTGTCTTTAATATTAACACTTGTTAATTTCCTTGTTTTTTCACTTAACACGTGTTATATTAAATTCTAGGATGTTTGCACTTGTCTTTTAAGTAATTTGTATTTATAATTAAGTGTTAATAAAAGCTTTTAACTAAATTAATTAGTTTTTAATACTTAGTTATATATAGATAACTTTTAAAGAATAAAACCAAGTATGATTATAAATAAAAACAATACATATATCTGTTATTTGAAAATAACCATTTTGATCATTTTAAATAAATTTATAAAAAAGGTTATTAATTACTTATTATTTAAATGAATTAATGTTTCATTTTTTAGTTGTGTTTTAAATTTTCATATCTAATTTACAAATCATATTTATTAATCAATATTTTAAAAAGAATGTTAAACAAATCTTATTATTAATTTTATTTAAATTTAAACTTATGCTAAAATCAATTTAAACAATTTATCTTAACAATTTTAAATCTATATAGTTATTTATTCAATAGCTTTTGAAAAGCTTATATTAAATAAAAGCAGATTTTCAATTTACCAAAAATAGTAGAATTAGAAAATAAGATTTATTTATTTATTAAATTTAAAACAAGGCTTATCTATTTACAATATATACATATCCTATATATATTATAAATAGAAAAAAAATTATTAGCTTTTAAAAGATAAAATCTATCAATTAAATATTTATTCAATTAGATTATTAAATTAAATTCAAATTTTTTTTACAAAAATTATCAAATAAATTTAATTTTAAATACAGATTATTAAATTGATTTTGCCAGAAATTCCGGGATATCACATTTCTTCTCCCTTAAAAGAATTTCGTCCTCGAAATTTAAAACAAAGGTAATTTAATAATCTCATTAAAAATTTAATTTTAAAAACACAAACATATATTAATCATATACTAACAACCAAAGCAACCAATTCATCCAACTATAACAAATCTAACTATCTAAAAAAATTCTGGATAGAACTTCCTCGAGTTTTCCCTGTAAAAATATCGAGATACTCGCTCTATAGAATCCAAATAATCAATATTACGAAGCTACAGAGCTCCAGCTTATCTAGATCTGCAAAACCAAATAGGATATCAGACTACAGACGAGTCTGACGGGACAACCAAACCTCCTGAATTGTTGGTTCTACAACCAGAAGTAGATCATACACGTACTCCCTCAGAGATACGTGAAAAACACCGAATCCCAGTTATCCAAACTGGCAATTCAACTCTTGAAAACCAAAGCACTTATATTACCAAAACACAGAAGAAATCCCAAACACCTCGGAGCTAGCTTCCAAAACTTACCAAAAGTTATAGCTCCTTGGATCGGAGAAATCTTAACCATAACCAAATCTCCGATTCCGGAATCCAAATTCCTCCGTCTCTTATTCTCAAAATCATTCGAACAATTCTGGTCTATCTACACCCTTCCTGATCAGCTTAACCATTGCGGATGCCTCTAGAAACAGACTGGACCAAAACAACCCATCACCATAATCTCCTCAAGATCAATCCAAAACCAAGAACACAAACTCTACTCCCCAACAATAGAAGACTGAACTCACTTCTCCTCATTCGGAAAAGACAAAACATATGCACTCCTAACTGCTTCCGCTGCACAACTCTGATCCGAAGTAGAAGAAAATGCTGATGAAGAACACGAGCACAAACTGGACAACACATCCCAGAAATATGATTCAACAGATCCATAAAGAAAACTCAGAAATTCCTCCGAAACGTGAGTTTCTTCATCAACTTCTATCTCTAGGAATCATCCTTCAGTTAAACTGAACCACCATTCTACTCCTGGAATCCAAACCGATAAGAAAACTCAATCTCCAGATGCGGACAAACCTCTGACTTCCCTGAAGACATCCGTAAAATCTCCAAAAACCCAAGAGAACACTCAAACTATCGCAAGTCACTTTTGCGATCAACCCAACCCAATATCCAAAGAAACTGCTCTCTCTCTCTTACCAATTAGAACAGCTTACGCTGGCCTAGCCAATTCACCGAAGAAATGGATTCACACTGCTGCTTCTGAAACCCACCTTCAGAAAAACTACTCAGCCGGAAGACTTCCTGCCAACACAGAACACTCCGAGCTGCACTACTAACACCAATGCCAAAGAATTCCTAATCCAAAGCTCTTCGAGAAACTCGGACCTCAAAGAAAACAGAAACACCTTGCTGAACTCAGCCACAACTGAAACAGACACACTTCCTTACTTTTGTTCCAAAGAAACATCTTCGAAAACATCCATAGTTCACTGCATCTCATCCCGCAGCTACTACTTCCTGAGGTATCAAGATACCATCACTCACTTCCGCCAAACCGACAGATCCAAACTCAACTCATCCAATTCTGCACTTCAAACATAGACTCCAAACCTTCAAAAGGTTTCCTTCAGAGATCGATGAAATCCTTACACCAATCAAAGCTCACCCAAGACGGTATTAGGTCTACAGTCTCGACAAATACACTTCCAACCTCAAACATTCAAACTCCAACCATTGGTAGTTGTGTTACACGCATCACTACCTCATCTACCTTTATAACTTATATTGGAAAACCCGAACAGGTAACCCAAATAGGTAGAAATAATTATATATATATATATATATATATATATTAAAAATACAAATACACTCTCTCAAGATAGGCACCACTCCAGAGCCTAGGTATTCGCTCAACCTAGGGCTCTGATACCAACTGAGACGACCCAACTTTCTCACCACAGAAAATCGCATCATCTTAAAGAAAGAAAGGGATAGAAAGGAGAAAAGGAAGAAGAGAAAGAAGAAACAACATCAGAATCTCAACAGCTAAACAAATAAATTATATTAATAACATAAGTATTACATAGTATACAATAACTATCAGAGTTACACAGGATTATACATCACATACTAGACAGTTATAAACACCTGTCTGGTTATTACAACTCAAAACACAATACAGATAAACCACTCAGAGATACCAACACTGCGGAACACGATATACCTACACGCAGAAGCCTCCTGCTCCATTGCTCCTCCACAATTCGTCAAAGCTAACCTGAATCCCTTGGCTACTCGTAAAAATTTGAGTACCCAAGAGTTTAAGAAAAATAGAAATAAACTCCGGGTCAGACATAGGTCTAGTGTGAGTAACAGGTTAAAGTTGCTTAATTTCAAAAAACCTTTGAAAACAAAAGGTATCACATAAGACTTCCCACACATAAACATTGAAAAGTTTTTACCTTACGCTAACCAAAACATTTGATAGGAAATCCGGTGATATTATAATAGGTCTAGGGTTTTCAAGTAAATAGAAAATAGCCGAAATTGTTACATTCATTAAATTCCAGCTACTAGCCACAAAAGTGGGTAATACAATCAAAACCGAGGACACTTATTGGATTTTGGATTCCATACAATGGCAGGGCTACCGGGGTACCGCCCGTCACAGTACGGGGCCTAGATCGTCGTACCGAGAATTATTCCCAATCCCCTGCAACACAAAGCTGGAACCATTCCTTACTGAATAGTTCCAAACAAGACCACCCAGCAGTTGTGATCAGCAACCGCACCACATAGCCGAAATAAAATGGGACATCTAGACAGGGGTAAATCTCGTCCTACTTGGGAATTACCCCTTAGCCTTGCTGCACCTCCCCTGTTTTAGCCATTCCCGGTTGATGAGGCTTGAGGCTACGATTACCTTTATAGAACACATCTATCTTAGAATGCTCATCGTCCACCTGACGATGTTCTGAAAGCATTCAATCCATACAAGTTCATTTCGGGTTCGAACGAAACCGAAGGCATTATCTCGTTACACTCATTTTTGGAATCACCCACAGTGTTAACGACAATAACCCTTGCACTCTGAATCTTCATCTTCACTTGAGATTCACGACCTATCGTTAATTTGGATCGATGTCATTTTCGGATATCCAAATATGGAAACCCGATCCCGGTCTCACCGAATCCAAAATGTATCTTTTAAGGCCAAGTTGTTTTAGAGTTTAAAACAATTTCAATTCATTATCTATATACATATAGATAGATAATTCTCAACATAACAATAGATAATCAACATTATCATCATAAACAGATAATTCATATCATCATTATAAACAGATAATTCAGATTATCATCTCAATGCAACCAAATCATCCATATCACACAGCATCACTTATCTCATAGCTGAGATTACAAACCATTCAAGGTAACCAATATCATCCATTCATGCATAAGCAATGATTTAATGATCACACCATCAATAATTAATTTAAAGTGAATTAAATTAATTACTTTATCTCTAATTAATTTAAAATGAATTAAATTAATTACTTCATTATTATAATCCAGCTTAACTTAACCATTAATTAATTACAATCAATTAATTAATCACCATCTCATTATTCATTTCAATTAATCATTCCTGATTAACAATTTTCTAGTTACAATAAGTAATTAGCCTTTAAATTAATTACACAAGTTAATTATATTTAACCCTTTACAAAAAATTAACTTTTAATTACTTAATCAATTAATTAACTAAAATTAATTACATTAATCATTTATTAATTAATTACTTCATTTATTAATTATTCCTTAATTAATCAATTCATCATTAATTTTATTAATTAATAATTTCTAATTACATTTTTAATTAATGCAACGACTCGTATTTTTACGGATCGAAAGATCGTAAAACTGTCAACATTAGGTCGTTGATGTTGTTAAACCGTTTAGAGTATTTGTCGACCAAAGCTTAAGTCGTTCGGAGTGATGTCGTGTATTAGTTTAGGTCGTAGAGTGCCTAAGTCGTGTTGTAGTTTGAATAGCGGAACGACTTATGGGAGTCAACGACTTAGTGCTTAAGTCATGTGGATGTTGGCTCGAGTAGAATTTGGTCCGTGTTGTTGTTTAGGTCGTGTGAAAGATAGGTCGGGTGGAGCGACTTATAGAAGTGACAACCTAAGTGTATTTAGCGACCTATAGGAGTTGGAGCGACCTAAGGTATTGACCGACTTAAGGGGTTAGGTCGTATGATAGTTAGGTCGTGGAGCGACTTAAGGAAGATAGGCTTAGGGGTTAACGGCTCACGGGAACTAACGGCTTAAACAGGATAGGGGACCAGGCGGGTTAACGACTTAAGGTAGGAGGTTCGTTCGAGCGACTTGGTGTAGTTGGGTCGTGGACGAGTTATGGTTAAGTCTTAAGTCGTTAGGTCCTATGTTCCTTGAGGTTGCGACTTATGGGAAGTCGTTAGATCATTAAACGACTCATGATAAGTCGCTGGGTCGGGTGTACTGTTAGGTCGTAAGCTGTTAGGTCGGCTGCTGGTTAGGTCGTGTGACCCTGTGTAGTGTTAAGTCGCATACTAGGTAGGTCGTATTGAGGCTTATGTGTTAGGTCGGCAATGCTTTAGGTCGGCAGTGTTTTAGGTCATAGGTCGTTGGATTCAGGCCGCATGAGTATTAAGCTGTTGAGTCGTTAGGTCGCATGGGCGTTAGGTCAGTCATGTGGTTAGGTCGTAGGTCGTTAGGTCGGCAAGAGTTAGGTCGTGGACGACCTAAGGGGGCGAACGACTCATAGAATTCAGCCTATAAATAGAGGGCTTTGGTTCACTTTTTGACACCGGATTTTGAAGCGACGAAGTGCTGCCATTTTGAGAGCTCGACTACAACACTTCTTCACTTCTTTTCTCCACTTTAATCTAGTGCTTCCTTCCATCCAAATCGAAGATCAAGATCGAAGATCCAAGAGCTAAAGTTGAAGATCTACATTCTTCAAAGAGAGATTTCATCGTTTGAAGCGGAATTTGTCGGATCAAGCTAGTTTCTTCGCTGTCCAGATCTGAAGTTAGTAGCTTTTGAGGTGTTTAGGTGATTCGGTGAGTGGTAGTTATCTCTCACACGGACCCAAAGGAGTATATTGGATCGGTGGCTTGTTTGTGTGATAAAGATAGTGATTTCATGCATTTTCCTTAAGTCTGCATGTAGATCCATTGTCTATGAAGTTTTGGATACCCATTTTGCTACATGTTAACTTAGATAAGTTTATTCATCAAGTTGTAGAGATATTTGCTTATAATTCATACTTGTTAGATTTGGACATTTTAATTACGAAATTGTCATTCTTGTATAATTGCTTATTAGATCTTGTTTGAATGTTTGACTGCTTGGATTAATGATTGATTTGATTGATAGATTGTTGCAAATTAGCTAATAGTTGATTTGGACAAGTTGGTTGAAGATGATTCAAAAGCTAAGTGGAGAGGCTCTTGAATGGTGAAAGCTGCTTGTGGCATATGAAGCGGATGTTAAAGCTCATATGGATAGATTCGATGATGATGGACTTTGCTATGATGCGATAGAGCAAAGTGTGATGTTGAGACGGGACTTTGCTATGATGCAATGAAACAAAGCATGATGTGAGATAGCCTTGGTTTAATCCAGACGGGATCATCACAAGCATGTTGATAACTCGATGATGCGGTTCGAGTTGGTTGATAATGGATTGCTCGAGAGGTAGCTTGGGCTAGTATGAGAATAGTCGTCGAGGAGGATGACTAGGAGGCTTGGATTTCATCATTGTTGAAGGTTCTAGTAAACTCAAAAACAAGAGTACATGGGGCGCCCAAAACGACTACTGGTAGGTGGTCGGGACACCCAAAAGACTACAGGCAGGTAGTCGAGTACTCTGGGCAGAGTAGGTAAGTCCTAGGCACGGGCTGCGACGACGTGCGGAGTTTGTCTAGAACCGGGGTTACCATTAGCCCTTGACTTACGGCTGAAAGAATGTGCCAGTCATTCAATTAACGGTGGTTTCGAAGCAATGATAACAGTGATAGCCAGAGTCATGGATGTTTGGTTGTATCGTCATTCGGACTCAAGAGCGATGTTTTCTGGGTGCTTATCTGATCTTGGTTTAGGCCTTGGGGGTTTGTATTTGAAAAACACCGACCTTGACTCGAGTGATAATTGCTTTACTTTGAATGTCTGCTTTGCTATGTTTGCTTCTGCTTAGTGTGTCTGGGGCTATCACTGTAGAAAGAGGTGGAGTGGGATGGTTGGGTTCCTATTCCTTTTATCCTTTATGCTCTTTTGGTATGTTTGATAGTTGATTTACTGCTCACTAGGACTTTGTCTGACTCAAGGTTTTATGTTCAACTCTTATTACCTTGGGCTGTTCATCCATTTTGGGATGGGCAGACTAGGTAGCAGGTGACAGGTGCTGTCCTTGGTTATCTACGTTGCTGATGACGAAGACGAGATGGAGGCTTTTACATATTGTTTTCCTACTATATGTATTGGATGTTCCGCTGCTTGTATATGTTTTGAGTGTTATGTAGTGAGGCTTGATGTATGGATTGTTTAGATGTTTGTATCAAACTTCTATGATGCTTATATGATGATATTCTGCTCTATGGAGCTTCACTATATTTATATTTTTCTATTGTATTTTATCCATGCGCTGTGAGTTGTACGATAGAGTTTTCTGTTTTATCTTACCCTGACTATCGTCCATGGCGGCCTGGCACACTTTTCAGCGCACTATTTCCTTGTTTAGGGCAGGAGTCATGGGCGGTTGTCACATTTGGTATCAGAGCTTTGGTTAATCGATTTTAGCCAACGCTCGCTGACGTAACTACGTATGAGAGACATAATTGTAATTTTGATGGATGATTACTATATATAATATGTAGCTTAGAAGGATTTGAACTTCTTATGCAGTTGTTTCTCAGGGTATATTAATCATTTCTTTTAGATATTAGGAATGAGTCGAAGAGGGAGACCAGCTGCTAGGGGAGGCCATGCTGTTGAGGGGGCTGCTGATTATGCTTCTATGTTCGAGGCTATGATGACTTCGATCATGAGATGGATGCCAGCTCCGGGGCCATCAGTAGATGTTGGAGTTCAGGTTCAAGCCCCAAGACCAGTGGATTTTGCTAAGTTGTGTAAGGACTATACTGCTCTTGGAGGAAAGGTTTTCTTGGGAACAGAATCAACCATAGAAGTTCAGAGATGGATAGATGCTTGTAGAAGAATCTTTGGTGATTTGGGAATTGAGGATGCGACTAAAAGGAAGCTTGCATCAAGACAGCTTCAGGGAAGAGCTTCTGATTGGTGGAACTCTATCACCATTGATACTCCAGAGGAAGAGATTACTTGGGAGCAATTCCAAGTCAGATTTGAAGCTAAGTTCATCTCTATGGCTCAGAAATCTGTTTTGTTTAAGAAGTTTGTGGAACTCAAGCAAGGTGGAAGATCAGTTCTTGAGTATGTTTCTGAGTTTGAAGCTTTGTCCAAGTATGCCAGATCGTATATTGAGTCTTCATATGAGAAGAACGAGAAGTTTGTGACAGGCTTGGACACTTATCCTTGGAGGCAGTTAGTGGATCATTTGGACGATCCATTTGAGAAGCTTGTGGAGAAAGCTCTCAGGCATGAGAATCTGTTTCCTAAGGAAGGATCTGTTGTTGCTGTGACCAAGGAGGAGTCTAAACCACAGCAGGGTGGCAACAAGAAGAGGAAGCAGCAGCAATAGAAGGGTAAGGATGGCCAGAAGAAGCCGAAGGGCGAAGTGACCTGCTACAACTACCAGCAGAAGGGCCATCTCTCCAGAGATTGTAAGAATCCCAAGGTGCCGGGAAAGTGTTACAACTGTGACAAGCTGGGACATATTAAGAGGAATTGTCCAGAACCGAGGAAGGACAGGCAGATCGTGCAAGCTTATGCTTTGGGGGCTGTGCCATCGTCTTTGAAAGCTTCTACTGCTGAAGAGAAAGGAAAGAGTGTGGTAGTTCAAGGTACTCTTTCCATTTGTGGTGTTCCAGTTAGAGTGTTGTTTGATACTGGAGCGTCGCATTCTTTTGTTTGTAATGAACTTGTAGGCCGGTTGGGTTTGGAACTGGACATTGTTGATAGACCATTGGTTGTGACTAATCCAGTTGGGGGTTCGTCTTGTTTGTGTATGGTATGTCGTGGTCTAGTTGTATCGAGTCATGATTGCTCTTTTGTTTGTGATTGTTTTGTTCTGAACTTTGCGGGGTTCGAAATTATTTTGGGAATGGACTGGCTTAGGAAGTATGCAGCAAGGGTTGATTGTAAGAGGCTGGAGGTGACAGTCGAGAATGTGGAGGGGCGAAAGGTTGTGATACGATGTAAGCATGAAGAAGGCGTCTTCATGAGCTTCATGTATTCGCTGGTTGTTCCACGGGATGGACTGTCATCGGTGCCTATTGTGAATGGATTTGAGGATGTCTTTGACGAGGTCAAAGGGTTACCGCCGCATAGAGAGATCGAGTTTCGTATCGATCTAGTTGAAGGAGCCAGACCTGTTGTGATGCCTCTTAGGCGAATGGCGCCTAGGTAGCAGCAAGAGTTGAAGGTGCAAGTTGATGACCTTTTACAGAAAGGATTCATTCGGCGTAGTGTGTCCGAATGGGGTGCACCAGTTGTGTATGCAACCAAAGCGGATGGATCGTTGAGGTTGTGTGTGGATTATCGTGAGCTGAATAAAGTGACTAAGAAGAACAAGTATCCATTGCCGAGAATAGATGACTTGTTTGATCAGCTTCACTAAGCTAAGGTGTTTTCTCAGATGGATTTGGCAACGGGATTTCACCAGTTGAGAGTGGCAAAGGATAGTGTGCCGAAGACTGCTTTCAGGACACCATCCGGTTTCTTTGAGTGGCTGGTAATGCCATTTGGATTGACCAATGCACCAGCGTATTTTGTGGATCTTATGAATAGAGTATTCAGGGATCAGTTGAACAAGTTCGTACTTGTGTTCGTGGATGATATTTTGATTTATTCCAGAACTGAAGAAGAGCACAAGACGCACTTACGTGTTGTTTTGGAAATCTTGCGGAAACATCAGCTGAAGGCTAAGTTTTCGAAGTGTCACTTCTGGAAGAGTGAAGTGAGGTTCTTAGGCCATATTATCTCTGGAAATGGAATAGCGGTTGATCCCGCCAAGGTGGAAGCAATCCAGGATTGGGTTGGACCTAAGAATGCATCTGATGTGAGAAGTTTTCTTGGATTAGCAGGGTACTATCGTCGGTTTATCAAAGACTTTTCCAAGATAGCTGCACCGTTGACAGGATTGATGAAAAAGAATCAGGTATTCAGATGGGATGCTAAGAGTGAGCAAGCTTTCGGAATCCTGAAAGAGCGACTGAAGAGTGCTCCTGTTTTGGTTATTCCAAGTGGAAACGATGAAATGGTAGTTTACACCGATGCATGTGGTACTGGACTTGGAGCAGTGCTGATGCAGAAGGATAAAGTTGTTGCGTATGCAAGTCGACAAATTAAGCCGCATGAAAGGAATTATCCGACTCATGATTTGGAGTTAGCGGCAATTGTTTTTGCTCTGAAGATGTGGAGACATTATCTATTGGGAGTTCGATTCGAGTTGTTTACAGATCATAAGTCGTTGAAGTATCTTTTCTCCCAAATAGATTTGAATCTTCGGCAGCAAAGGTGGCTAGAGTTTTTGGCATCATATGATTTTGGTATAGCCTATACTCCGGGAAAGGGTAACGCAGTGGCTGATGCGTTGAGTCGAAGACATGCAGGATTGGGAGCCATGTTTTCAGAACAGAAGATTCTCGAGTATTTGGCTGGATTTGACTTCAGGCCTAGATGTGAATTGGAACCTGAAATGTTGGCAAACTTATCGATAAGACCTACTCTTGTGGAAAGAATTGGCGAGAGTCAAAAGCGAGACGATAAGATTGTCAAGATTATCTGTGATTTGGAATCTGGATTGAACCCAGAAAAGGATAAAGGATTCGAAGTCGATCGAGAGGGTTGGCTTCGGAAACAAGGATGGCTAGTTGTTCCCGATATAGATGGATTGAGAGATGAAGTTCTAAGGGAAAGTTGTAACGACCCAGAATTTTTATTAATTAAAATTTGAATATTTAATTAATTTTAAATATTAATAAATGAATTTATAAGTCGAATAAATTTTATTTGAATAATTGGATTTAATTGGATAATTAAAGCGATAATTTAATATGTTAAATTATGGAAATAATTGAAAATTGAGTTATGAATTGAATAGGTTAATAAAGGAATTTATAAATTTTAAATCGTGTAAACTTCATAAAATCATAACTTTTTCATACGAGGTCGAAAACGCGCGAAACAGGAAGCGTTGGAATCGTATGGACGAGCACTACGTGATGGAGTTGGATTGGTGTCGTTTGGAGTTAGTGAGAATTTCGGGTAAAATTAAACGCGCGTTTAATTTTATTCGAAATAAATCGCTAAAACGAAATTGAAATCAATGTGAGAACTTCTCACTCAATCGAATCAGTTTCGATTTTTATTTTAAATAGTTAGATTAAAAATATTTGAATGCATGTTTGAATGATGATTGTTATCTATTGATTGTTAAAATAGACATTATGCGCCGTTAGTAAGCGGATGTTATTTATTAAAAACATATACCGCGAATATCTCATAAACAGTGAAATTGGTATTATACATAATAGAAATATATATATTGGCATATGTATATATTGCAGTTGTTGATTTCCCGCATTTGTATAGCGGATGAGACCCTATTGCGCCGTCTATTAAGCGAATAATATTTAAATCCCATATACCGCGATAATTTCGTACTGGAGCGAAATTGGTATTGTGCTAATGTTTTTGGATGCAGGAAAACAGGTTGGAGGGATCCAACTGGATTCCTCAACAGTATTTATTTGATTTCAGATATTTTGATATTTGATGGATTATCATATCGATATATGATATCGTTGTTGTCGTGATTGACTATTTGGTGTGTAGCATCATTGGACCAAACTTTGGAATTTTAAAATGACTTTTAAAGCGATTTTGAAAATATACTTTATTTTTGGAATTGATCCATTTTAAATAAATAAACGATATAATTTTTAATGTTATAAAAATTATGATTTTTGAGAAATATAGTTAAAAGTTGATTTTTGAAATTATGGGGTTAATAATTTTATAAAATAGTTTAAATTGGGAAATTTGAATTTATTTTGAAAGGTTTAAATATAGGATTTATGAAGTTTGATTATTTCATAAATCAAAAGGATGAAATTTTAAAGGACTTTGAAGACGTTTTAAAAGAATAATATAAATTGAATTATATTAAGAGATTTATAAATGGGTATTTATAAATTGAAATATTGAAATTATAAAACGAGTTTTTATAAGTGTTTGAATGAAGTGAAAATGGATTGCATAAGTGAATGGAATTTATAAAATTATAAACGGTGAAGTTATAAATGAAATTTTATAAGCAGTAGGTTTATAAAATTTATAAAGTTATTTGAAGAATAGAGTTGGTTAAATAAATGAATCTTATAAGTTATAAGATTTATAATTTGGAAAGTCTTTAAAAGAACGATGTTGTAAAATAATCGTTTTATAAGTGTTTAACTTATAATGTGAACCTTTGGTATATAATTGAGTTATAAATCGGATAGGTTAATAAAGGAAATTTGTAAAAGGAAGTTGTTATAAATAAATAGAAATGAAATTTATAAACGTTGTTTTATAAATTCACAAACGACTTATTTTGATAAGTAAATTTGTTGTAACTTATTTATGGAGCTATATTCACGTTTTAGACAGTGAATAATCCTTTAAAATAAAATGAATAAAAGGATGAAATTGTTAACGAAGTTTATTCACATTTTTGAATAGTGAATAACACGTTAAAGAAAATGTTTTGGATTTGGTGTTTTAAATAGAATTAAAACGATCTAACGATGTTTCAAAAGGTGTTGAGATTCGAAACCATAGATTTCAACATTTATTGTTGAAATAGACGTTTTCGAGAAATAAAAGGAAATGGTGGACTATAACACTGTTGTTATAGTAAATGATTTCCGGAAGGTAATGTTTTGTATAGTATTGGGATTTATATATCTATTTTAATTTCGAATCCCTATGCTAGTGATTTTGGGTTGTCGTAACGATGTTTTACGCAACATTCGTTTTGGCCCAAAATAAATATGTTTAAGAGAATGATTTCCTTAAAGAATGAAATATATACTTAATTTCGATTTAAGTATATTGGATATTTTCTAAGTGTTGAAAATAAATAAAATTTGTGAATTACTTATTAAATAAGTATGGAAATGTTTTCCAATATAAAGTGAATATTTTGAGAATTTATCTTTTTGAAGATAAATTGAAATGATAAATTGAAATCGTATATGCATGGATATTTGGAATATAAATTCACTAAGGAATTTATAAAAGAAAGTGGAATTTGTTTAAAAATAAATATTGATTTATTTTTGAAGTGTGAAATTATATATCTTGTAAAGATATTTTTGGAAAATAAATAATTTGGAAAATTATTTGGAATCTGGTGATGTGTGCATATCAATTGATAGTTCAATAACCGACTATCAATAATTCCCTTTGAATGGGTAATTGATGTGATTTGTTTGAATTTGAATGCCACACTTATTTTTGAATAAGCGCTCACTATTCGGGTTAACCGGGAAAGGACCATGGGGTCGTATAACCCATTCCGAATATGTGATACGTCGTTATGAATTGCATTTGAAGATCGGTGTTGAAGACCCGGTATTTGCGAGAGCGATAGGATCCTGTGATGACCCGCAAATCCGTACTCCTTGAATATACACTAATCTCCGTAGATTAATTCAAGATGAACAGAAATACGAATTATCAATGTTTAAGATTATTCATTTATCTATTATATGTTGTTCCGCTGCGAATTGTGAATTCTGTTGTTGTTCAGTTGTTTTCTGTTCCGTTCTATTTTCTATTTTCTTTCCCCTCCATTTTCTATCCTCTCCTCTCTCTTCTTCTCTTTTTTCTTTTTCTTAAACATTGATAATTCGTATTTCTGTTCATCTTGAATTAATCTACGGAGATTAGTGTATATTCAAGGAGTACGGATTTGCGGGTCATCACAAAAGTCATCACTCAAAGTTGACGATTCATCCAGGTGGAAATAAGATGTATCGGGATATGAAGAGAACCTATTACTAGGAAGGTATGAAGAAGGATGTTGGAAATTTTATTTCCAAATGTATGAACTGCCAGGTATTAAAAGCCGAGCAGAAGAAGCTAAGTGGGTTGCTTCAGCCATTGGAAGTTCCTACGTGGAAGTGGGAACAAATATCGATGGATTTTATCGATGGTTTACCTAGAACCAGGGCAGGAAATGAAGGGATTTGGGTCATCATAGATCGCTTGACAAAGAATGCAAGGTTCATCCTTGTTCGATCAACTAGGACTGCATCGAAGTTGGCTGAGTTGTATGTCAAGTGGATAGTACGATTCCATGGTATTCCGAAGAGTATACTGAGCGATCGAGACCCATTGTTCACTAGTGGATTTTGGAAGAGCTTCCAGGAAGTTTTGGGAACCGAATTGTGTTTGAGTACAGCTTATCATCCCCAAACAGATGGTCAGACCGAGAGAGTCAACCGAGTTTTGGAGGATCTCCTCAGAGCATGTGTTTTGGACTTCGGAGGATCATGGGAAGATTATCTTCATTTGGTGGAATTTGCGTATAATAACAGTTACCAATCAAGTATTGGTATGGCACCATATGAAGCATTGTATGGAAGACCGTGTAACTCTCCGACATGTTGGTTAGAAACTGGAGAAAAGCTGATGCTTGGGCCCGAAATGATACGACAGACTTCAGATTGTATAGAGACCATTCAGCGACGAATGAAGGCAGACCAAGATCGTCAGAAAAGTTATGCCGATAAGCATCGAAAAGATTTGGAATTCGATGTAGGAGATATGGTCTTTGTGAAGATTTCTCCTCTGAAGAATGTCATTCGATTCGGGAAGAAAGGAAAGTTGACTCCGAGATTTGTTGGACCATTCCCGATTGTCGAGCGAATTGGAAAGCTCGCCTATAAATTGGAATTACCGAAAAAGATGGCGAGTGTGCACAATGTTTTTCATGTATCTTATCTACGAAAGTATGTGCACGACTCGAATACAGTGGTTTCTGCTGATAGCTGTGAAGATTTAGAGGTTGACCCAGTTGTTACAAGACCTCGTAAGCCGCTTCGTGTTGTGGAAACTGACACGAAACAGCTTAGGAGGAAGACGATTACGTTGCTCAAGATACAATGGAGTGATGATGTTAACGACTGTACATGGGAGGAGGAAGAGAGGATGAAAGCAGCTCATCCTGAACTCTTCGAGGTATGGCCCTAAGGTGTCGTGGCATCTCATGAATTTGTAACTTGTTCTAATCTTAGAATTCTGCATGTTAGGTTAGTAATTGGATGCATGGTTTAATGATTGCTATGGATGGTAGGCATGCAGAATAGTTTTGGTTGCTCTTGTTTGTTTGGAATTTCGGGGGCAAAATTCCTAGGGGGAGAGAATGTAACGACCCGCATTTTTACTGATCGAAAGATCGTAAAACTGTCAACATTAGGTCGTTGATGTTGTTAAACCGTTTAGAGTATTTGTCGACCAAAGCTTAAGTCGTTCGGAGTGATGTCGTGTATTAGTTTAAGTCGTAGAGTGTCTAAGTCGTGTTGTAGTTTGAATAGCGGAACGACTTATGGGAGTCAACGACTTAGTGCTTAAGTCATGTGGATGTTGGCTCGAGTAGAATTTGGTCTGTGTTGTTGTTTAGGTCGTGTGAAAGATAGGTCGGGTGGAGCGACTTATAGAAGTGACGACCTAAGTGTATTTAGCGACCTATAGGAGTTGGAGCGACCTAAGGTATTGACCGACTTAAGGGGTTAGGTCGTATGATAGTTAGGTCGTGGAGCGACTTAAGGAAGATAGGCTTAGGGGTTAACGGCTCAAGGGAACTAACGGCTTAAACAGGATAGGGGACCAGGCGGGTTAACGACTTAAGGTAGGAGGGTCGTTCGAGCGACTTGGTGTAGTTGGGTCGTGGACGAGTTATGGTTAAGTCTTAAGTCGTTAGGTCCTATGTTCCATGAGGTTGCGACTTATGGGAAGTCGTTAGGTCATTAAATGACTCATGATAAGTCGCTGGGTCGGGTGTACTATTAGGTCGTAAGCTGTTAGGTCGGCTGCTGGTTAGGTCGTGTGACCCTGTGTAGTGTTAAGTCGCATACTAGGTAGGTCGTATTGAGGCTTATGTGTTAGGTCGGCAGTGCTTTAGGTCGGCAGTTTTTTAGGTCGTAGGTCATTGGATTCAGGCCGCATGAATATTAAGCTGTTGAGTCGTTAGGTCGCATGGGGGTTAGGTCGGTCATGTGGTTAGGTCGTAGGTCATTAGGTCGGCAAGAGTTAAGTCGTGGACGACCTAAGGGGGCGAATGACTCATAGAATTCAGCCTATAAATAGAGGGCTTTGGTTCACTTTTTGGCACCGGATTTTAAAGCGACGAAGTGCTGCCATTTTGAGAGCTCGACTACAACACTTCTTTTCTCCACTTTAATCCAGTGCTTCCTTCCATCCAAATCGAAGATCAAGATCGAAGATCCAAGAGCTAAAGTTGAAGATCTACATTCTTCAAAGAGAGATTTCATCGTTTGAAGCGGAATCTTGTCGGATCAAGCTAGTTTCTTCGCTGTCCAGATCTGAAGTTAGTAGCTTTTGAGGTGTTTAGGTGATTCAGTGAGTGGTAGTTATCTCTCACACGGACCCAAAGGAGTATATTGGATCGGTGGCTTGTTTGTGTGATAAAGATAGTGATTTCATGCATTTTCCTTAAGTCTGCATGTAGATCCATTGTCTATGAAGTTTTGGATACCCATTTTGCTACATGTTAACTTATATAAGTTTATTCATCAAGCTGTAGAGATATTTGCTTATAATTCATACTTGTTAGATTTGGACATTTTAATTACGAAATTGCCATTCTTGTATAATTGCTTATTAGATCTTGTTTGAATGTTTGACTGCTTGGATTAATGATTGATTTGATTGATAGATTGTTGCAAATTAGCTAATAGTTGATTTGGACAAGTTGGTTGAAGATGATTCAAAAGCTAAGTGAAGAGGCTCTTGAATGGTGAAAGCTGCTTGTGGCATATGAAGCGGATGTTAAAGCTCATATGGATAGATTCGATGATGATGGACTTTGCTATGATGCGATAGAGGAAAGTGTGATGTTGAGACGGGACTTTGCTATGATGCAATGAAGCAAAGCATGATGTGAGATAGCCTTGGTTTAATCCAGACGGGATCATCCCAAGCATGTTGATAACTCGATGATGCGGTTCGAGTTGGTTGATAAAGGATTGCTCGAGAGGTAGCTTGGGCTAGTATGAGAATAGTCGTCGAGGAGGATGACTAGGAGGCTTGGATTTCATCGTTGTTGAAGGTTCTAGTAAACTCAAAAACAAGAGTACATGGGGCGCCCAAAACGACTACTGGTAGGTGGTCGGGACACCCAAAAGACTACAGGCAGGTAGTCGAGTACTCTGGGCGGAGTAGGTAAGTCCTAGGCATGGGCTACGACGACGTGCGGAGTTTGTCTAGAACCGGGGTTAACATTAGCCCTTGACTTACGGCTGAAAGAATGTGCCAGTCATTCAATTAACGGTGGTTTCGAAGCAATGATAACAGTGATAGCCAGAGTCATGGATGTTTGGCTGTATCGTCATTCGAACTCAAGAGCGATGTTTTCTGGGTGCTTATCTGATCTTGGTTTAGGCCTTGGGGGTTTGTATTTGGAAAACACCGACCTTGACTTGAGTGATAATTGCTTTACTTTGAATGTCTGCTTTGCTATGTTTGCTTCTGCTTAGTGTGTCTGGGGCTATCACTGTAGAAAGAGGTGGAGTGGGATGGTTGGGTTCCTATTCCTTTTATCCTTTATGCTCTTTGGTATGTTTGATAGTTGATTTACCGCTCACTAGGACTTTGTCTGACTCAAGGTTTTATGTTCAACTCTTATTACCTTGGGCTGTTCATCCATTTTGGGATGGGCAGACTAGGTAGCAGGTGACAGGTGCTGTCCTTGGTTATCTACGTTGCTGATGACGAAGACGAGCTGGAGGCTTTTACATATTTTTTCCTACTATATGTACTGGATGTTCCGCTGCTTGTATATGTTTTGAGTGTTATGTAGTGAGGCTTGATGTATGGATTGTTTAGATGTTTGTATCAAACTTCTATGATGCTTATATGATGATATTCTGTTCTATGGAGCTTCACTATATTTATATTTTTGTATTGTATTTTATCCATGCGCTGTGAGTTGTACGATAGAGTTTTCTGTTTTATCTTACCCTGACTATCGTCCATGGCGGCCTGGCACACTTTTCAGCGCACTATTTCCTTGTTTAGGGCAGGAGTCATGGGCGGTTGTCACAATTAATTTCTCTATTTAAATTAATTACATTAAGTAATTAATTAATCTTCAATTAAACCACATATATTAATCACCCTTGATTAATAACATCCAGCAATTAACTACCCTTAATTACTTCATTAAATTAACTACCCTTAATTACTTCATTAAATAAATTACTCCTTAATTTATTCCCTAATTAATCCCTTGATTAATTCCATTCAGTAATTAACTACCATTAATTACTTCATTTCATAAATTAATTTCCCTTAATTAATTATCTCAATTAATCCCTTGATTAATTACAAAGTAATTTAATCCAAATCACTTCCATTATTAACACATCTTTAATTACATCCAGTAATTACCAATTAATTACTTCCCTAAGTAATTACAATTCTATTAATTACATTAAGTAATTATTTATCAAATCATCAAGTGTTTAAATTAATTAAACTTAATTAATTAACTTAAACTAATCATATTAAACTCAATTAATTACATTAAGTAATTAATTCATTAATTACTTTAATTAAGTAATTAAACTTAAACAATTTCACAAATGATTATTATTAATTAATTAATCTAATTAATTATTAAAATTAATCACATTAATTAATTTTTAAATAATCTCAAGTTAATGACCTTCACTAACCATTAATAATTCTTTAATTACTTTTCTTAAGTAATTAAACTTACTTTTATCATTATTAATTTCAAATTAATTAATATTTAATAATCCATTAATTAATCCTAGTTATTTAATTAATTAAGTGTTAACTATAACTTAATTAATTCTTAATTACTTGATTAATTAATCTCTAATCATTAATTAAAATCTAATTAATAATCCTTAATTACAAATTAATTAACCTTAATTAATTAATCTTAAGTCTTAATTAATCAATTTAAAAACTCTTAACTACTTAATTAATCATCCATATCATTAATTAATTATCCATTTTAATTACTTAATAATTTAATGAACTATAAATCATTAAATTCTAATTTAATTTAAGAAAAACATTTCTTACTTAATCAAAGCATTTAAACAACTTGTTTCCAAATTTACTTTAAATTTCTTTTTAAATTTAAGATTTTAAAATGAATACAAATTTATCTAAATAAAGGTTAATAACAATTCAAAACCTTTTTATCTCATAAGTTAAAGAAATATCCATTTTATAAAGAAGTTTTAAAAGAATTTAAAACCCAATTCAATTTTAAATTCAAATTAATTTAAAAATACACTTTAACAAACAAGATTGTTTAAATCATTTTAAATTTAAAAAAAATTCCATTTATTTCAAACTGGAATACATATTGAATTTTGATTCCAGATTATTTATATTCAAAGCTTACTTCCATTTAACTTCATTTTACAATTTCAAATCCTTTACCATTTTTTTAAGTAGTTAAACAATTTAAATTTAAAACTTTATTTTATTTTAAAAACTGAAATTTAAACTCAAATTCCAGATTTTAAAACTTGATTTAAACTTATTTTAAATCTCTATTTAACAATTTAAACTTTTCAGTTTAAATTGAAAAACAAATATACTTTTACACTTAAAAGTTGTTAAAACCAAATTTAAATTTCAAAATTTAAATCATTTCAAAATATATATTCAAACTACTTGAATTCAGATTCAAACTCAGGTTTTAAACTTATTTTAAATTTAAGTTTACATTTAAAATTTTACTTTTAAATTTTAAACAGAACAGGCTTCTATTTTTATTTTAAAACCTGTAAACAACATCTACTCGAGCCTACCCTAAAATGACTTCGAGTCAAAACCATATCTGCTTCGAGTTAATCACTCCAATCACCCTAGAACAACTCGAGAAAATCGAAACCCACAGACAAGACTTCACCAGAAAAACAACATGTCCACCGTGCACATGCATGGCGACTCCGTCCATCTTCGCTCGCCTCTGACGATCTCCTCAAATCGCCAATCACACTCTCACCTTACCACGATCATGATATTGCTCAAAATCAACTCGAATTTGAATTCGAGCTCAAAAACCAAACCTAAACAGGCAGTAACCACAACAATCCAAAACCTGTCAACGCCTCCCCTTTGAAGCTCCGACCACAGTTGCCTCTGAAGCTTCGGCAAAGTCCTTGTCAACCCACCAACTTCCATTTCCCAAAATATTGTTGAACTCGATCCACTACAAATGCCGAGGTGATCTATTCTTCCTAGCCCAGTTCAACTAGGGTTCCAAACTTCAAATCAAAACCACCGTCACCAAAATGAAATACGCTACAATCAGATTATTTTCCCCTCATCCTTGATCACTCCTCCACGTCCACGAGGATATTCAACCCATTCGAACCCATAGACATCAGTTAAAACCCCAAAAGCAAAATACAGTAAATATGGAGCTGCTCTCTGATTCTAGCACTAAAAATTGTAATATTGCCTTTAAAAATCATGATTTTGTATGATGATTTGATTTATAACCCTGAAACATTGAATCGTAATGTTTGAATTTACACTTATATTCAAATTTGCTTGGTTATTTTAAGTTTCCAGAGACATTTCACTAATATTTAACTTAAGTAAAATTTTAATCTAAAGTATGTGATGAAACAACAAGTATGCTTTGAATATTAAGTTTTTAACAAAGTAAAATCACGAAGTTTTGAATTTAAATCAAAACAAGAAAACTAAAACTGGAAGCAGAGAGGGCTTACAGATATCCACAACATGTATACAACATACATAAGAAATTAAACAATATACATAAACAAACATATTTTTTTCAAACAACTAGCATGCAACCAAATCATTCAATTGTTTAAGCTTTTAAAAGAAATGTTACTCACCTGAAATTTGATGAGCAGAGCACCGGATTTTGAAAAGTGTTTTTGAATCTTCAAAAACAGAATTGCCTCATGCTTTTAAAAACTTGAGTGTTTGTGATGCTTTTAACTTGCTTTAGTCCCCAGGTTTGCATGTGGCAGCAAATTTTCAGATTGAAAAGAAAATGCGTTTGCTTTTTGTATGAAAATGGCAGGTGCATTGATTTGAAGATGCAGGCTTTTAAAATAGATTGAAACTGCAGGTTTGCTTCAGATTGTTGCATGTGCTTCCAGATTGAATAAAATGCAGAGTTGCAAGATATTTTTTGAAAATGCTTTGCATGTGAACAGGTGTTGCATCAGATTTTGGTTTGAGGAAATGTGTTTACAGATTTGTTTTCTGAGGAGTGATTACTGATTTTTGTTTTGAAATGAGAATTGTTTTTAGAATGGAATGTTTATTAACTAAAAATTTACTTAGTTTAGCATTGAAAATGAGAAAAATAAAAGAATGGAAGAAGGCAAATGTTTATAGAACTTATTTTATGATTTATTTAAAAATCAAAGAAAAATGAAATACAATATGACACTTGTCTTAAATATTAACACTTGTTAATTTCCTTGTTTGTTCACTTAACACATGTAATATTAAGTTCTAGGATGTTTACAATTATCTTTTAAGTAATTTGTATTTATAATTAAGTGTTAATAAAAGCTTTAACTAAATTAATTAGTTTTTAATACTTAGTTATATATAGATAACTTTTAAAGAATAAAACCAAGTATGATTATAAATAAAAACAATACATATATCTATTATTTGAAAATAACCATTTTGATCATTTTAAATAAATTTATAAAAGAGGTTTAAATTACTTATTATTTAAATGAATTAATGTTTCATTTATTAGTTGTATTTTAAATTTTCATATCTAATTTACAAATCATATTTATTAATCAATATTTTAAAAAGAATGTTAAACAAATCTTATTATTAATTTTATTTAAATTTAAACTTATGCTAAAATCAATTTATACAATTTATCTTAACAATTTTAAAACTATATAGTTATTTATTAAATAGCTTTTGAAAAGCTTATATTAAATAAAAACAGATTTCCAATTTACCAAAAGTAGTAGAATTAGAAAATAAGATTTATTTATTTATTAAATTTAAAACAAGGCTTATCTATTTACAATATATACATATCCTATATATATTATAAATAGAAAACAATTTATTAGCTTTTAAAAGATAAAATCTATCAATTAAATATTTATTCAATTAGATTATTAAATTAAATTCAAACTTTTTTACAAAAATTATCGAATCAATTTAATTTTAAATACAGATTATTAAATTGATAATGCTAAAAATTCTGGGATATCACAATGTTTTCAATTTCGAAATCAATTTAGGTATGGATTGGTTGAGGAGGTATGAGGTCACGATATTTTGCCCGGATGAGGAGATATCACTAACACACCCTGATAGTCATAAATGAATTATATTCTCAGTAGAGAATTTAACTGGAGTATTTGTGCTTTGTTAAGTGCAATGAAAATGGGTGAAGATCTAAGTCGGGTTTGAATAGTAAGAGAGTTTGCAGATGTCTTTGAGCCAGTCACGGGACTACCACCGAAACGTGCTGTGGACTTTCAGATAGATCTTGTACCAAGAGCTGAACCTATGAGTAAACCACCTAGCAGGATGACACCGATCGAGATGAAGGAATTGAATGTGTAGCTAGTGGATCTAGAAGAAAGGAATTTTATTAGAGCAAGCAATTTGCCTTGGGAGCGGCCACGATGTTTATAAAGTAACCAGATGGGTCGTTAAGGATGTGTATCGACTATCGTAAGTTTAACAAAAGGACGATAAAGAATAAGTACCCTCTGCCGAGGATAGATGACTATTTGATCAATTAAGTAGGGCCAGAGTGTTTTCCCAACTGGATTTGGTGACAGGGTTCCATCAGTTGAGAGTGGCGGAGGACAACATTTCAAACTAGATACGGTTCGTATGATTGGTTAGTAATGCCATTCAAGTTAATGAATGCACCTACTTTCATTGTGGATTTGATGAACCGAGTCTTCCGAGAGTATTTGGATAGATTCGTGTTGGTGGTTATAGATGAAATTTTATGTATACTCTAAAGATGAAAGAGAGCATGAAGATCATCTTAGAGTGGTGCTTGAGACGCTGAGGCGGAATCAGCTAAAGGCAAAGTTTTCCAAGTGTTATTTTTGGAAGAAAGAGGTTAACTTCCTCGGTCAAGTGGTTTCAGAAAAAGGGATGTCAGTCGATCCAGATAAGATCGATGCTGTGAACAATTGGAAGAGACCAGAGACGCTGATCGAGATTAGAAGTTTTCTTAGACTTGCTACCTGCTATCGTAGATTTATCAAGGATTTCAAATGGATAGCAGTGCCTTTGACTGAGCTTACCAGGATGGAGGTGAAGTTTGTTTGGTCTGACAAATGTGAGGAAGCATTCCTTAAGTTAAAGCATTTGTTGACTAATGCATCAGTGTTAGTAGCTCCAGATGGAAACCAATGGTTGGTAGTATACACTGATGCATGTGGGATTAGATTCGGAGCAGTGTTAATGTAGAGGGGTATAGTGATTACCTACGCTTCACGACAGTTTAGACTGCATGAAGTGAGATATCCTACTCACGACTTGGAGTTGGCTGCAGTAATTTTTGTCTTGAAGATTTGGAGGCGTTATCTCTTAGGGGAGAGATTTGAGTTGTATACCAATCATAAGTCCTTAAGATACTTATTCTCTCGAAAAGAGTTGAATATGAGACAGGAGAGGTGGCTGGAGTTTTATGCTGCTTATGATTTTGGTATACAATATACACTAGGGAAAGGTAATAAAGTAGCGGATGCTCTTAGCAGAAGACACCAGAATGTGGTGTTAGTTGTGTTGGCAGAATGGAAGGATCTAGAAGCTTTGGCCAGTTGTGGTATGTAGTTAAGATCAACTGCTAGTTCTAGTCAGAGTACTGCCATGTTGTCCTATTTAGAAGTTCGACAGTGTTGATCAAAAGAATTTCTTCTAAAGAGAAAGAGGATCCATTATTAACCGAGAAGATCAGAAAGCTTGAGGTCAGAACTGAGATCGATGATTTGAAAGGTTTTTGTCTTGATCAGAGAGGATGGTTGAGCGAGAAGGAGCGATTATGTGTTCTAGATGTTGAGAACGTGAGGAAAGAAGTTCTTGGGGAATGTCATCGATCCAAGTTTATGATTCATCCTGGAGGAGCCAGGATGTATCAAGATATAAGGTGGAGCTTCTATTGGGAAGGCATGAAGAGGGATGTTGGCTTGTGGGTTAGGCAGTGTGTAAACTGTCAACAAGTGAAAGCCGATCATCAAAAGCCGAGTGGGTTACTTCAGCCTCTAGAGATTCCATTTTGGAAATGGGATTCGATATCCACGGATTCTATAGATGGGTTGCTAAGGTTAAGTAGAGGAAATGAGAGTATATGGGTCACTGTGGACAGGTTGACCAAGAGTGCCCATTTCGTTCTAGTAAAGTCGACCAAGATGACACCTGTTTTGGAGAAATTGTTCATGAAGAACACAGTTAGACTTTATGGAGTTCCTAGTGGCATAGTCAGCGACGGAGATGCTTTATTCACTAGAAAATTTTGGAAGAGTTTGTAGGATGTGTTAAGCACTAATTCAAGATGAGTACCGCATATCATCCTCGGACGGATGGGAAGATAGAGGGAGTCAATAAGGTACTCGAGGATTTGTTAAGAGCTTGTGTATTGGACTTTGGTGGATCCTAGGAAGTTCACCTATAATTGGTTGGGTTTTCCTATAGTAATGGTCACCGACCTAGTATAGGAATGACGCCTTTTGAAGCTTTGTATGGAAGGCCATGCAAACCACCAGTGTGTTGGTTGGAGACTGGAGAAATTGGCCTTAGGTCCAGATATGGTTAGGGAGGCGTCAGAGATGATTGAGTTGATCCGAGAACGGATGAAGGAAGCCGAATCTAGACAGATGTGTTACGCAGATAAGAGGCGTAAGGACCTAAAGTTCTCGGTTGGAGACGGTTTTCATTAAGATGTCACCGATGAAGGGTGTGATTTAAAAATTCAGGGAAGTTGGCCCCAAGGTATGTTAGTCCATTTCATATTATGGAAAGGATTGGGAGGCTCGTAAACAGAGTAGAGTTACCGAGAAGTATGGCAGGTGTCCATAATGTATTTCATGTGTCTCATATTCATAAGATGTGCATGATCCAGAGGCCACTATTCCTCTGATGGATTTGGAAGATCTAGTAGTAGAGTCTAATTTGACTTATGTAGAAAACCAATTCGGGTTGTAGCGAGAGAAAAAATTGAGGAACAAGGCAGTCAAGTTGGAGAAATTTCAATGGAGCGACAACGAGAAGGACTGTACTTGGGAGACAGAGGAAGCATTTGAGATACTTATCCCGATTTACTTTGAGGGTATGTCTATATTATATTTATATAGATAAATCCTATTCATGTATACTAGTATGGTTGTTAAGAGGCATTACAGATGATTTCTATGTTTAGTATTTAGTCCTTACCGAATTTCGAGGACGAAATTCTTTAAGAATTGGAGCTTGTAACACCTCTACTTTTTGATAGCATTATTCAAGAGATTTAATTAGGTAAATAAAATAAAATAATGTATATGTTAAC
Source organism: Allium cepa (assembly GCA_030765085.1). Classification (NCBI taxonomy): domain Eukaryota; kingdom Viridiplantae; phylum Streptophyta; class Magnoliopsida; order Asparagales; family Amaryllidaceae; genus Allium; species Allium cepa. The sequence goes on from CM060928.1 coordinate 997,583,475, forward strand.
TGATAAGGGGGTTGAGATTTGAATAAATCTGAATAAGGTCATGCCTAATAAAATAATTATATAGGTTTAAGAATGGTTTTTAAGTTAATTAAATTACATAAGCATATATTAGAAATTTGTTGCCCATAACCCTTACCCTTGTATGTTTTTATTCCTACCATAGTCCATAATCAAATTGAAGAGGAATTCAATTGAAATCCATAGATTCAAGCTTAGGGGAAATCAATTTCAATCCAACCTCCTTATCTAAATAAAGGTGAATAATAATTCCATCACTATTTTGTTTTGAATCATATGTTTTCGGATTTAAGGGTAAATTCATTCTATGGTGAATTGGATGATGATATGCTTGAATATTAATTTGTTTAATTTAAACAAGATTGTTTAAATGGGAATATACACGGTTATAGGTAGAAACCGATTTATATTATTGTTTAAATGCCATGAAAAAAATTATGTTGTATAAAACAAGATTTTGGAGTTGGGTTTTAATTTTCATAATTTTCCAAGTTATGGAAATATTGTTATGAATTTTCAAAGGAAAATATGGTTATTTGGGTTAGTAAATTTATTTCGAAAAATATGTTAAAAATTGGGTCTGAAATTTTGATATGTTAGATAACATGATTAAAGTGAATTTCTAAAATTGTTGGGGATTTTTACAAAGTGATTTGCTATGCAAATAAAATTATTTTAGAGAGGGACTTCTTTGCAACATTGATTTTGCTTAATGGAATTGCTTATTTGATTAACTTAACCATGGTTTAGATCTGAAATTAGCGGCAATTATTTTAGTAAAGAATTCGAAAAGTTAAGGCAACCAATCTGATGTTTACACATGGTAGGTTAGTTAGAAAAAAATTTACTTTAATTAGTATTAAAATAGGTTTTCTAAGAAAAGTTGGTTTTGCCTACTTTAGGAGTACCTTTCTACTTAGAGTTTCTGCCTTCAACCCAGTTGAAATGTACTAAGACGAAACCAATACACAAGGTATCATAAAGATGGTACGCAGTGGATTAGAGAAAGGCGGAAGGTTAGGTGTCGAAAGCATGTCTTCCGAAGGGGTCAACACCTTATTTTGTTTTAAAAAGAAAAGCGCGTGCCATTGTTTTATTTAAGCATTCAAAAGTGTCGAAGTACATGTTTTCGAAAGAGTTTTTTAAAAGATTTTGAAGGGGTTGTCATCAACTAATTTTGTTTTCAAATGGGTTCCTTTACTTGTGAAATAATGCTTTTGAAAGAAGGGGTCTGACCTAGTCAAAGCCTTGCTGTCGTTCTTTAGCCTTTCGATGGTATTGAACTCATCAATGCTTTCGGAAGTTAGTGTTCGTTTTAAAGATGTTTTAAACCTCTTCCTAAATGCTTTCGAAAGGGTCCAAGGGTTTCGAAGGCAATAGCTTCTAAAGGGGTCTTGATGCTATCCTTCAATGTTTTATTTACATAGTTTGAAGCTTCAAAAGGGATGTTAGTGAAGCCATCATGTTTTCCTCAATATTTTTATATGATAAAGTATGGTTTCGCCTATATTCACTTTGACCCAAATAATATTTCAAGTTTAAACCCAATGGTTTTGAAAGGGGGACTTTCAATGATTTCGAAAGGGTTACTCTCAAAGGTTTCGAAAGGGGAACTTTCAATAATTTCGGAAGGGTTGCTTCCAATGGTTACGAAAGGGGTACTTTCAATTGGTTTTGAAACTATGCCTTTAAAGTTAGATGCTTATGCTTTACTACATTAGAAAGGTTTCGAAAGAAAGGTTTTAAAGTGTTCGAAAGGCAGAAGCCTAATGTTTTGAAAATAATTTTTTATGATTTCGAATGAGGGTACGAAAACAAAGTTTCGTAGTTTTTGAAAGGCTTTGTAACCCAAACTAATTTTTAAAGAAAAAACAATGGCTAAATTAAAGGAGTTTTGAAATGATTTTAAGAAGAAGCTTTCCATGATAAGATTATAGGTTAAAGGGATTAATCATGTTCTATAAGAAAAGTATTTTAAGGACATTAAACCCACATGAGTGGTATTGTTTTGTCTTCCAAATATAAATATGTTCACATTATAATGGACCCATAACTGCGTTTTGGGGGAAAAGAGTAGAAGAACCAGCAAGGTTAACCCAGTAGTGAATATAAATTGATTAAACTTCTAGATGAGTAGAATTGCATCCAAGAGGTTAGGGAGACCAGAATATAGGATGCCTAAATATGGAAATTGTCAAGGAGACTAGTTCATAGTGATCCCATGAAAACTATGATTAGGAAGTTATTAGAGTTAGCAATAAGTTCATAGTTATCCCATGAAAATTAAGTTATAAAGAGTGGTCGGCCGGGGCCAATTGGTTTGTAGTGCACCCATGAAAACTATATCTGGATTAAGTTATCGATAGTTGTCAATAGGTTCCTAGCCAACTCATGAAACCTATGATAAGAGAAAAGTTACTGGATTCACCAATAGGTTCAGGGGAACCCATGAATTAATTAAGTTAATTGCCAGGGGCCAATAGGTTTATAGTGAACCCATTAAAATAATGAAATAAGACTGGGAGTCCATATAATATGAAAAGGTTATTAGCAAGCCTATGAAAACTAACAGGTTAATAGTGACCCTAGAAACTATAAATATGACAGGGAGTCAATTAAACAGGGGATGGGAAATCCAGTAAGTTTTAACATGCTTGCATATCATCGTAATATTATAAAATAATTATATTTTAATCATTACGGATGCAGAGCACAATATATTGTCTTATAAAGGTTTTAGGATACTAGTGAGGGGAAAACTCATTCCGCTAAGTAGTGTGGTCTCACTAGATATCTAAATGATTTGAGATGGTGGATTATTATTCATATCAGGCTTTATATCTAACTCGAAGTTTATGTTTTTCCCTTAAACTCTCGGGTACTCAATTGATTTTGAGTAGTTTGAGAGTTGACGTTTACAGGTACCTCATTAGACGAATAAATCTTCCGAAGACGTGCAGAAGGCGTGATAGCTATATAGAATTTTATTTTATTTTATTCAACTGTGTTGTTTGTAATGGCAAAGTTGTTATATTGCCTATATATACTCTGATCATCCAAGGGGGAATCTTCATACGTCGCTCTTGGTGTATACTGTAATAAATATATTTTCTTTGAACGCGGTTGACTATTATGGGATTTATGTAATGAATTGGAAATGTTTTCAAATGGAATGTGATTTTTTGGATGTTTTAAATTTTCCATATTCATGTGTTTCTACATATTAATGAATCTAACATTAATGTATTTAGTCGTCAAGGATTAATATTTATGGATAACTGCAGCATTTGTAGCCGTTACTTTTGAGCCTCCAAGTAGGAGGTGTATGATCAATTTCACCCTAGAGGGAGTGAATAGGGTGATACTAATGAATTAAAATTAATGCGGAAATATATATATAATAATTGCGGCACAGATAATAGCAGAATAAAAAAATCATAAATAGAGTAACATAGATTTACCCAACTTCGGCAATAACCTGCCTACGTGCTGCCCCCAAGGTTTCTACTAGAAATTAAGTAGTCAGACGCTTACATATGTAAACTTGCAACACCCGTTATCGACTAACGTAACTTTAAGCTCAAAACCCTACCACAGCTCAGCCACTGAGTTGTGAATTCTCAAACTGCGTCCCATAGTTTGTCCCTAGCCACACGACTAGAAAATTATAAATTTAAAAGAAAATTACAAAATAATAATCATTCAAAACCCTAGTTAAAATTAAAGCCCAAATAAAAATAAGTGCCAGCGCAATTTGTAAATAAAAGAAGAGACTTCCTTTTCTCTTTAATTCATTTGCTCTAGCCGCTCTTTTGTTTCTCTTCAAACAGCGAGGGTTCTGTTTGAATGAAGTTGCCGCTTGAACTTTCGATCGATTAAGGTATGCTTCTTATTTTGGTTGCTTCGTCAATCAATTTACTGGCTTTGATTGCACACGGTTGCTTCAATTTTGTCGAGCACGAATGATAAGAATGGTATGCAATTTTATCCCTTTTTCGATTTTGATTACACCTCACTTTGATTCGAGTTTCGTGATTTTTATTTAATGCTTGCTCTCTGATCTACTTGAACTCGAATGCCTTTAATGCCGATGATGACCTGGGTTTTAAATAGGGATAAATCCCTAAATGTTCGATTTGTATATTTGGATTTGAATTCTTCGATATTCTAGATTATGCATTGGTTTTTAATCGAACGATGTGTGATTCTTGACTCATTCATTTTATCATCATTTGAATTTTCCTTCCATTCTTTATGCTTCTTTGATTTCGCCTTTTGAATTTTGAGATAAACTTGTCTTGTTCATTTTGAAATCCCTTGCGACATTATTTTGTTTGAACTTCTACATATCATTTCTCTTTAAACCGTGGCTTGATTTCCTCTGTCATTTGAATTTGTGGTATTCTGGATTTTGAGATAAAAATTGACTTGATAAACTCTGACTTGTTTTCACTGTCTTCATTTCATACTGCATATATGTATACATGTGTATTCTGGCATGTATATATGTGTATTGTGTGTTTTGTATGCTTATGTACTTGATAGCCTTGGTGTCCCATGGCTGTTCATTGACTTGTTCCTGCACAGTCATTGAGTTCATTACTGGTTCCTTATTTCAATGGCTTGTTGAAATTGAGTGCTTGCATGTTGTTTTGCATTCATGTCTGATTTACTAGCTTGTTGAGTTGCATTTGGAGTCTGGTTCCATATTTGACCATGCTTCTTGGTTACATGTGCTTACTACTGTCCTTGTGTACTTGAGTGTTGAGGTTGTGTTGATGTTTCTGGTCCATTGAGCTAGCGGCTCCCATGCTCGAAACTGTTTTACTAGGTATTTCTATGTATGTACATACATATATATGTATGTATACATTTCTGTGAAATTGGCATCAATTCTGGTTTTAAGCGTATGCATACATCTCTGTTTCATATGCATGTAGTTTTCATTGTTCTTTGTTCATGCATCCAGTTGCCTACATACTTGTTCTATTATGTGTATGTATATAATTGCATATATGCATACATATAAGTTTGTAGCTCTGGCCAGTTAGTCCACTGTTCTATTGCATTGCGTCATGGTTTGTTGCACAACATCAATCAATTTGAAGTCTTGTTACCCATATTGTCATGTGATCTGGCGCCTTGTTCCATTTGATGGTCTGACTTCTTTTTAGGTGCTTGTCGACCTGGTTATTGCTTTTCTCCTGATCTCTGTTATAATTTTGTCATGTTGCACTGATGTTGTAAGGCTGGTTTGCCGAGTCCTTTGTTTCACTTGAATTTGCACTTGGTTTATGTAACGATCCCGATTTTTGAGTAATATTAAATTTAGTAATTGATATAAATTTGTGAATTCAAATTGTAAATTAAATTAATTTTTCTAAGATTAAATAGGATATTTGTTTATTTGGACATCGATTTTAAAATTTAATATCTTATAAATAAATAAATAAAATTTGGATTTGAAAACTATACAATTTTATACTAGTAGGAATTTGTTTTCTAATTTTAAGAGACATATGTAATATTTATTTTGAAAGTTATATTTTGAATTAAATATAAATGATTCTCAAAACAAATGTTTAAAACTAAATACTATTATATATGTATTATTTATTAAAAGCACAATTAGTTTAAAATCATTTCTTTCTTTAAATTGGTATAAGTAGAAACAATAAACAAAATATATAAAAAAAACAAGAAATAAAAGTTTAAAATAATACATATATAGATAATTATTTATTTAAAAAGGTATAGTAGTTTGAAATGAGTTTAATATTCTTTTTCTTTAAGTTATACATATATAAATTTTAAATAAATGTATGAACTAATTTCAAGACTAGGGACTTTAACATAATTTCATAAATAAAAATGGAAAGAGGGTTTAAACATTTTAAAATAATAAAAAGGAAATAAAAAAATATGTTGTACATGAAATTTTATTCACATAAAGGGTTAAAACATATTTACAAAAAAATAATTTAAACTACGAAGTTAAACATAAATGAAAGAAAATAATAAAAGTACGATTAAATATGAATAATTTTAAAAAGTTGTTTAAAGTCAAAATTTATATTCCAAAGACTTTGATATGAATGTATATTTTGAAAGTATAAGTATAAAAAGGCCTAACCAATAATAGTATATACATGAAAATGTAATACACAAACTTATGTACATATAAGACTTAAGTGAAATTTTTAAATGAAAGGGTTTTAAAACAAAATTTATAAAATAATTTAAAAGAGGGACATAAACATAAATTTGATAATCTTTAACATTTGTAAGCAATTTAGACAAAGGGATGGACAAGTGTAAGCCATGCAATATGCAAGGTTAACAAGTGGCAAAACAAAATATTTTTAAAATTCAAAGAGAGGAAGAACTGGCTATTCATTTTCAGACCTAAGTGAACCTTTCTCTTCATCTTCATTTTCTCAAACCTAAAACAACTACATACAAAACAAAGAAATCAAACCGAACACCAAATAAAAGCAATCAAAATCTCAAACCTGGAAAATCCAAGCAAAGCAAGATTTCAAGCCTAAAACAAAAATTAAAATCTGAAGACAGCAAGCAAATTCAAAAAAAAAATCTTCAATCTGGAAGTAATTCCAGATTTTGTTCTCTGTCTAAACACTGAGCAATTCAAGAAAATAAAAGCAAGCTAAAGACAATGCAAGGATTAAGCTTCAGGCAACTAATTCAACTCAATGCAAAGATCTGAACAATTCAACTAAAGCAAATCAGAAATGCACATGAAAATCTTTGTTTCAGATTTCATTTCCAAATTAAATCAACTTCTCTGCTCTATGCACTCAGGTGAGCAAACTACTTTGTTAAACTTAAAATCTGATTGAATCTTGTAAGTATGCTGCTGTGAAAAATTCTATTATGAATGTAAACGTGCTTGTGTGTATATAAATTTAGGTGTGCATGTTTGATTTACAGATTATGTCGGCCTCTATTTGATTACAAGCCTTCAAATCCTGTTCATAAAACAAAACCTTCTTCTCAAAAATTTATTTTAGGCTTTAGGATCTTAATAAAATTTGTTATACAATCAAAAATCTAAGTTCTATCAATATTTATAAATATATCAGTAAGATATTTTCACTGCAAAATGAAAGGTTTCGGTAAAATCAACTTAAGTCAAAATCTTGATTGTTAGAGATTTAAATTTTGATTGTATATTTGGATTTCCGTTAAGAAATCATGATTTTTAATATGGATTTTAAAAAATTTAAAATCATGGGTGATGAGAAATTGAGAGATAAATGGAAAATGTTCATTAGCCAATTCTGGACGATCGGTGGAGGTAGAGTTGGCGTGTTCGCAGCTGAAGGAAGTTCGAGGGTTGGAGATTATCAGAAAAATAACTAATGGTTTTTTTATCATCGATTAAGTTTGTCGACGATGGAATAGGGTTTAAGTACCCGGTTTAAATAACGTTGATTTTCGAGTTCATATGGCGACGAGAGAGGATCAGACTTGATTGCGAGGGGTGAGGTCGTGTCTTGGTGGCGTGATGCAGCTCCGGAGGATGCGCCATGGGTTCCAACTGTCAGGATCGTCGGTGGCAAGAGGATTAGATGATCGGGTTGGAAGTTCTGTTGCCTTGGATTATTCGATTTTTCGAATTTCTCTCGAAGTTATAAATCTGGGTTGAGATGTGGGTTGCTGAGGTCGTCCGAAGTTTGATAAGGACCGGAGAGATGGTCGGGTCATCGTAGGACGTCGATGTACGTGCACCATGCACGTTGGGTCAGGATGTTGAAGTTTGTTTGGGGAAGATGGCTTGGTCTCGGGTTTATGCTCGAGTTTCTCTTGTAAACAACTCGAAGCAGTCAGCGATTTGGGGAACTCGAAGTTTCGTTCGGGGGAAACGAAGGAATTGCCCGGGTTTATGTTCCTGTATAAAATAGTTTTTAAGTTTGTAAACTAGTCTTACAAAGTGTAATTAAGTTTCTAACGAATTTTGTAAATAAATTATTTTATGCAATTCATGTTTGGTTCTATATTAATTAAAGGTTGTTAAATATAAATTATTTTATAATTTATTAATTGTAAAAAGTATTTTTAATGTATTTAAAAATAACCTTTGATATTTAAAGCAATCAATTTAAGGTAAAGGGATTATCTTTTAATTTGATTAAAAATCTTAAGTGTTTAAAAGATTAATTATTTGATTTAAGTAATTAAGGATAATTCATTTAATGATTAATTAAGTGATTTGTTAAAGGATAATTAATTAATATGGTTAATCAATTTAAAAATAATTACTTAACGAAGGTAACTAAGGATTGATAATTGAGATTAAAGAATGATTTAATCAAAATACTTAAAGGTAAATTAATTAAGGATAATTAATTATAATTAATATAATTAAGGTAATTAATTTAAGAAGTAATTAATTAATTAAAGATTAATAGATTAATATAAAAGTTGTTTTAAAATTGTTAACTAACTTTTCAAGGTTAGGCTAAATCTTATTTGTTAAAGAAATTAATTACATGAAGTAAATTACTTCATGTAAGTAATTAATATATAATTAATTGATAATTCAAGTTAATTAATCAAGTAACTAATGATTGATTTATTAAAATAATTACTTAGTAAAAGTAATTAAGAACGGGCAACTAATGATTAAAGATTTATTCACCAAGTAATTAAGGGTTAATTTCTTTAAAGAATAATTAATTAATGTGGTTAATTAATTAAGGTAATTATATAAAGAATAATTAATTAAAGGTTAATTAATTAAAGTGATTAAGAAATAATTATTAACTAAGGAGTAATTAATTTTTGTAATTAGTTGAGAATAATTAATTAAAGATTAATTATTAATTAAAGGGTAATTAATGATGAATTAAAGAATAATTAATTAAGTGTTTGTAATTAATTAATTATTAATTAACCTTGATTAGCAATTATCCATAGGCAAATGATTCTGGTTTAGATTAATCAGATATCTTAATTGGTTTTATTTATGGATGATTGTATTCTATTGAATGCTGTGAATTGTTTTGTCATCTCTACTGTGCGATGCCTTGTGATTTGAATTGTTTTAATTCAAGCTTTAATGAGTGTAATATATTTATTTATAATGCATTTATATTATCTATCTATGATTCTGTGTATATAGATAAGCGTTATAAGATATACCGCTTATCGATATTGTTGTGATTGTATCTTAATGATTGACGATGTTGCACTATTGGGTAAAACCCCTGGACTACACTATACACACACAAATATGGATTGCATGTGGAAAACGGTTAAGTCATAGATTTTTAAAATAGTTTTAAAATTGAATTTTTGAAACCAATGGTTTTAGAAATGGATCGGAGTTAAAGTGAAAAGCTTTTGGAAAGGAATTTCAAAAATAAAAGTTATTTTTGAATAACTTGATTTAGTTTTGAATTTTGATTTAAATTAGAATTCAAAAATTTGAAATTAAATCCTATTTATGATTTAAAAAGGCATTACAAGTTTATATGGGTTTTAAACCATTTTAAAGTGTCGTTTTGGGACTTTGAATTTAACCCAAAGATTTTAACTTGCATAAATGAAATCGGATTTTTTCGAAATGAAAACTATTTGTTTTCAAATAATAAAAGCTTTCATATAAGAAGTGAATTTCCAATTTGTATTAAAGGGATTTCAAGTTGAAATGAAAATAGTTTTCCAAGTTATGAATAAATCTTTGGAAACGGGTTTGAAAGCTATAAGTTAAATCTCTAATTTAACGATTGGATGAGTTAATCCTAATTGAAATGGAAATTGTTTTGGAAATCTATGAATGGATCTTTGTGAAGCTGGGTGAACTTTGTGAAATGAACCTTTTTATTTAAAGATTTGAAATGGTAATTGTTTAAACCATTTGAAGAAAGGTTTTGGGTTTTTTCAAAGTTGTGACTTAACTGAAATCCCAATATCCATATGTTTTAAATATTGTGCTCATTATTCGGTTTAGCCGGGAGAGGACCTTCTGTCATATAACCCATTCTAAATAATGATACGACGGTAGCATTTGAAGACCGGTGGTGAAGACCGGGTGTCTTCTAGAACGATAGGATAACCTGTTGATTTACTCTGCACTGAGTTGCTCCGGTATAGAGTTCTCCATATGTGATGGGGAGTCCGATTGGAATTGTGGATGCCTGGATTGCAAGGGCTTCTTTGGAAGTGCCTTCGGTTCTATTCGAACCCGGAACAGACTTGTATGATTGTATGTCTGATACTACACTTTGAGATATTAAACTGATCTCTATCAAATACATTTCTGCTTGGTGGCGGAGAATTTATTCTCTTAGCTTAACACCCTTCTCTGAGACGTACAAGCTCAGAGGTTATGTAGTTTATAGTTGTCAGTGATATACTCCCAAATTTGGTAATGTGGCAGGCTGAGTGCTGCTGTGTATCATTTGTTGATCAAAGCATGGCTTTTTTATAAAGCGTAGCTTTGTGTACGAGACTGCATCAGGACCTCACACCTCAGAAAAGGTCGAAACAGGAAAGGTGCGGCAAGGTTATGAGGGTCGCTTCCTTTAGGGTGTGTCATTCCCTTATGGAAAAGGGTAGTATCATGGTATGGAGCCCAGATACTTAACTCATGTGGTCACTGCAAATCTATTACTTTGTGATTGCATTGTGGTTGTTGGATTAGAGGTACCTCGGATAAAGGTCCAAAAGGACCGGGGGATGGCATGCTCGAGTAATAATTACCTAGTTACAGAGGTAACCCGGCCTTGTGTTGGCAGAGAGCCGGATAGGTTCTCGGGACGTCCCTGCAGAGGCGTACCCATGTGGCAGTAGGATGTTCCTTAACCTGACCATTTGTTCCCAATCTTCAATACGCGCCTTATACGATTTTAGTTGTATAACCTGCCATTTACTTATGGTGGCGCACCACTATTTAGATGGTAGCTATAGTAGGCATGCAATAATGGTTGTATGCTGGCTAGGATTAATATTATACTTTCGAAATGGCTTTTCTACACTATGCACTAGTAATAATATCAAAGAAATTTTCTCGTATCAAGCATATATGACTTCGTAAGGAGAAATCTCCTCCAATTCTGCGTTTGCATTGTGTGTGTGGCGGGAGGCCTTATGGTAGTTTCATTTTCCAAAAAGCATTGAGGATTTAGTTTAAATTCTTTTATTGTTTGTTTTAAAAGTTAAACTGTTTTTGTTTGCTCATACCAGTCCCATGAATGACTTGGAGTTTATTGTTCCCTTCTTAAACTGGGTGCCCACAATTTTCCCATAGGGGCAGTCTAGAGTTGGGTTTTCAGATAGTCAGGTTTAGTAGATTATCTGGAGCTAGTTTAGTCTTTGGATCGGACCAGACTTGCTTATCTTTGTGAAACGTCGTTATTGGGAGTTCGAGCTATTTCTGGATTGGTGCCTTGGAGATGGAGATATTGTTCCACTGCTGGTGTTATCTTTTCTTTCCGTTGCTATTGTCTTGTGTCATATCTCTGATGTATATTGATATTCATTGTATCATCATTGAATCTGAATATTGTAGCAAATGTTGTGTATGATATATTCTATTCATTTCTCTTCTGCTATGTGGTATACTTAATGTGTTATAAACTCCGGCACGAGTCGAATTTCAACGGTTGAATCTGCGGCATTTAGGTACAAGTGGAGTACGGATGTCGATTTTCGAACGCTGAAATTTGGATCGTGACATTTTGGTATCAGAGCTAAAGGTTAAAACTTTAGCTCAGGAGTATAACACATTAAGTAACTCATTAGAGATAGGGTGAAATATATCCTAAAATGAGTATATTCCTAAGGTATCCATTCGAATGCCTCAGTAAATTCTCTTACTATCCACTGATATTAAGTATGAGTGCAAGAAGAGGACGAGATAGGGGACAGGGGAGTACCACTATAAATGATCAATACCCTGTAATAGCGGAAACAACTTTACTCCTCAATCTCCTTTAATTCGATTTCAAATTCTTTTGATGGCTTCGTGACAGCTCCAGAAAGAAGCTTCGGTGTGATGGTGACCCTATGAATCGTTGTAGAAAATCTTTACTTCGTATCTTCATCAGTTTCTTATTAACTTTTCATTTTAAACTCTAATGAATTTGAAATTTGGAATTGAAATTTTGAAATAAATTGGAAATTTTAGATTGAGTTAAATTGGTTAATGGAATATGAAGCTAAATTTGAATTGTGTCAATAAAACGATATCGATTAAAACCAAATTTGAAATTCTATTGTAATTTCTTATGAGGATCAAAGTCCGAAGAGGGACAAGTTAGTATATACTTTGGGGTGTTCCGACCTAAGTTGGAATCCATATCTAGTGTTTGAGAAATGTGGAAGTTTAAATCTATTTATCTATTGTTTGGTCTAGATATATTCTACGAGTGGTTAGTTGTTCCTTTGAACTAACCAGTGTCCCTGCATATTTTGTAGATCTGGTGACCTGAGCATCTCATATAGTATTGAATGAGTTTGTTCTCATATTGTTGATATTCTGATTTGGTAAACCGAATGCAGAATAAATATTTCGATCTGATCTGATCAATCATTTCTTTATCTATCATCTATTCTTTCTCGTCTCCCTAGCAAATTTTGAGGACGAAATTTTATTAAGGGGGAATCTGTAACGATCCCAATTGTTGAGTAAAATTAAATTTAGTAACTGATATATATTTGTGAATTTAAATTGTAAATTAAATTAATTTTTCCAAGATTAAATAGGATATTTGTTTATTTGGACATCGATTTTAAATTTTAATTGTGGATTTGAAATTCTATATTTAATATCTTATAAATAAATAAAAATTATATTTGAAAACTATATACTAGTAGGAATTTGTTTTCTAATTTTAAGAGGCATATGTAATATTTATTTTGAAAGTTATATTTTGAATTAGACATAATAGATTCTCAAAACAAATGTTTAAAACTGAATACTATTATATATGTGTTATTTATTAAAAGCATAGTTAGTTTAAAATCATTTCTTTCTTTAAATTGGTAAAACAAGAAACAATAAACAAAATATATAAAAAAACAAGAAATAAAAGTTTAAAATAATACATATATAGATAATTATTTATCTAAAAAAGTATAATAGTTTGAAATAAGTTTAATATTCTTTTTCTTTAAGTTATACAAATATAAATTTTAAATAAATGTATGAACTAATTTCAAGACTAGGGACTTTAACATAATTTATAAATAAAAATGGAAAGAGGGTTTAAACATTTTAAAATAAAAAAAGAAATAAAATTAAAAAAATGTGTTGTACATGAAATTTTATTTACATAAAGGGTTAAAACAAATTTACAAAAAAAAAATTAAACTAAGGAGTTAAACATAAATAAAAGAAAATAATAAAAGTACGATTAAATATGAATAATTTTCAAAAGTTGCTTAAAGTCAAAATTTATATTCCAAAGACTTTGATATGAATGTATATTTTGAAAGTATAAGTATAAAAGGCCTAACCAATAATAGTATATACATGAAAATGTAAAACACAAACTTACGTACATATAAGACTTAAGTGAAATTTTTAATGAAAGGGTTATAAAAACAAAATTTTAAAAATAATTTAAAAGAGGGACATAAACATTAATTTGGTAATCTTTAACGTTTGTAAGCAATTTAGACAAAGGGATGGACAAGTATAGGCCATGCAATATGTAAGGTTAACAAGTGGCAAAACAAAATATTTTTAACATTTAAAGAGATGAAGAATTTGCTATTCATTTTTAGATCTAAATGAACCTTTCTCTCCATCTTTATTTTCTCAAGCCTGAAACAACTACAGATCAAAACAAAGAAATCAAAACTGAAAACCAAATAAAAACAATCAAAATCACAAACCTGGAAAATCCAAGCAAAGCAAGATTTCAAGCCTAAAACAAAAATTCAAATCTGAAGACAGCAAGCAAATTCGAAAAAAAAATCTTCAATCTGGAAGTAATGCCAGATTTATTCTCTGTCTAAACACTGAGCAATTCAAGAAAATAAAAGCAAGCTAAAGACAATGCAAGGATTAAGCTTCAGGCAACTAATTCAACTCAATGCAAAGATCTAAACAATTCAACTAAAGCAAATTAGAAATGTAGATGAAATTCTTTGTTTCAGATTTCATTTCCAGGTTAAATCAACTTCTCTGCTCTGTGCACTCAGGTGAGCAAACTACTTTGTTAAAGCTTAAAATATGATTGAACCTTGCAAGTATGTTGCTGTGAAAAATTCTAGTATGAATGTGAATGTGCTTGTGTGTATATAAATTTAGGTGTGCATGTTTGATTTACAGACTATGCTGGCCTCTGTTTGATTACAAGCCTTCAAACCCTGTTCATAAAACAAAGCCTCCTTCTCAAAAATTTATTTTAGGCTTTAGGATCTTAATAAAATTTGTTATACAATCAAAAATCTAAGTTCCACAAATATTTATAAATATGTCAGTAAGATATTTTCACTGCAAAATGAAAGGTTTCAATAAAATCAACTTAAGTCAAAATCTTGATTGTTAGAGATTTAAATTTTGATTGTATATTTGGATTTGCGTTAAGAAATCATGATTTTTAATATGGATTTTAAAAGTTTTAAAATCATGGGTGATGAGAAAATGAGAGATAAACGGAAAATGCCCATTAGCAAATTTTTGGCGATTGGTGGAGGTAGAGTTGGCGTGTTAGCGGTTGAAGGAAGTTCGAGGGTTGGAGATTATCAGAAAAATAACGAATGATTTTTTTATCATCGATTAAGTTTGTCGACGATGGAATAAGGTTTAAGTACCCGGTTTAAATAACGTTGTTTTTCGAGTTCATATGGCGACGAGAGAGGATCGGACTTGATCGCGAGGTGTGAGATCGTGTCTTGGTGGCATGATACTGCTCCGGGGGATGCGCTGTGGGTTCCAACTGTCAGGATCGACGGTGGCAAGGGGATTAGATGATCGGGTTGGAAGTTCTGTTGCCATGGAGTATTCGATTTTTCAAATTTCTCTCGAAGTTAGAAATCTGGGTTGAGATGTGGGTTGCTGAGGTCGTCCGAAGTTTGATAAGGACCGGAGAGATGGTCGGATCGTCGCAGGACGTCGGTGTACGTGCACCGTGCATGTTGGGTCAGGATGTTGAAGTTTGTTTGGGGAAGATGGC
The DNA here is from genome assembly GCA_030765085.1 of Allium cepa. Lineage (NCBI taxonomy): Eukaryota > Viridiplantae > Streptophyta > Magnoliopsida > Asparagales > Amaryllidaceae > Allium > Allium cepa. The sequence goes on from CM060928.1 coordinate 997,598,645, forward strand.
TTGGTCTCGGGTTTGTGCTCGAGTTTCTCTCATAAACAACTTGAAGCAGTCAGTGGTTTGGGGAACTCGAAGTTTTGTTTGGAGGATGTAACAACCCGCATATTTATCGAGTTTGTATTTAAATATTTTATTTAAATATTAACTCGTTAATCGGATTTTGGTCCGAAAAGCTACTTTTTGCAAACGGTCAAATTAGGACTCGAGACCACTTCCATTGAGTTCGAAATGTCGTTTACAACTTTTTTAAGTATAAACATCGATAGGTTTGGAGTTAGTGAAATTTCACTAACTTTTCCCGCTTTGGACTTTGGGTTAGTTTAGCCTATTAAGCCCAAGTTCCAACCCTCTTCTCCTCACTCTTCATAAATTTCCTAACTAATCAAGCTTTGGCATTAATGGTGGAGGGAATAGGAAATTAAAATTCCAAAACTCAAATTCAATTGCAATCCATCTTTCTACTCCAAATTCAAGAAGAAGACATTGGATTCAAGCTTCTTGTGCTTAGATAGAAGAAGGATTGATTCTTGCTTGCTTAAAACTTCATTTTCATTGATATTTGGTGCAAAGGTGAGATTTTTATCTCATAATTCTAGTCTATAACTATATTGGACTGTTGGGAATGATTCCCTATCACTTTAGCATGCACATTTGCATTTGGTTTGGATTGGATTGGCGAAAAACTCCAAATTTTAGTGTTTTTGGGGAGAAACCGCTGTTAGGTCGTATGACCCTTGATTCGTTAGGTCGTATGACCCTTGAGCCGTTAGGTCGTATGACCCTTGAGCCGTTAGGTCGTATGACCCTTGAGTCGTTAGGTCGTTAGACCTCATTTTGTCTTCACTAGGTCGTACCGTTTTGGTCGGGGCGCTGCCCCGCACCCCGCCGGGGGCGCTGCCCCCTGGACCCCCGCGACCTGACCGGGCAGGTCGAACCCCGTAAGCGGTGGCGTTGTCCCCGCACCCCCACCTTGGGGGTTGCCACCCCCCCTGGACCCCCCCTCCGTAGGGGATCTTATCTGAAAAACATTCAACAGAACTTGCTTTGTTGAGATGCTGAGTTGACCATTCTTCGAGACAAACCATCTCTGGTTACCTCGGCCACGTTTGGTCGTTGGGGAACTTTCACTTTGATGCTTTTGAGCTGATTTCCTTGGATTTTATTCACATCTCCGAATGTGATCTTTGTGATGATTGTTTCTACAATCTCTTCTGTGATTTGTCATTTTAAAAATATAAAGGTTTCAATACTAGTAGTAAATATCAAAACTCTTTTAACAAAATGATTTCAACTCTATTTTCTGTAACAAAGCTCTTTTCTTAAACCGTTTTCCAATCTATTAGTATATACAAACCTTTACCTCACTCGGATGAGAAATATAATTAAACGACTTAGTATAACAAGTGGTATGAAACGCTTGCGTTCACTTCGTCGGTTAATTCTTGGACTTGTTCGATTGAACCACTTGTGACACATTTTATTAGTGAAGATTTACAGTTCGTTCGTAAATATTTAAGTTAAGCAAGTGGTTATGGGACATGAAGCTAAACTTCTATATTTACTAGCTTAGTGAAATTGACACTTCTCGTTGATCATGACGATCATTCTGATGATTTAGACTAGCAACTGTGCGATGTCTCTTGTTGCGAGGTTAGACTAGACACCACTTGTGTGATTCCACTCACACATACCTTTTTGCTTTTTGGTTAGTTTGGACCTTAATCTGTGTGATTCCATTCACACATGTGGGGTAGCTCCCCTTGGCCTTCGGACCGTCATGTGATAGGCCTCTTTCTCTTTTCTATGATTTCTGGACTTCTTGCATTGATTTCTAGAATTTATGTCATTGACTTGTTATGAGTACAAGTTTGGGGTATGATGCCCTTTCCGAATCTTTGCGAAGATTCTTGTGATATGGATTATCTCTTATTAATTGATCTTCTGTTGATCATTATTTACATACTTATAGTGGTATGTCATTATGGATGTTTATGTTTATGCCATATCTTTTATGTTATATCATGTCATCTGATATTTATAGCTAGACTGATCCGTTTATTATTTTCTTAAATAATACTCAGGTCAGACCGAGATGTTATAGGTGCTTCTGCTTGACTTCTTCCCAGGGATTCATCACTCTGACTTTTGGCTAACTGTTTAGATTAGCAGTTTTTGTTGTATACACTTGAGATATAGACTCATAGTTGTATTCTTTTGTATAGCACGTGTTGCTATTCTTTTGTATTATCGTGGATCTTACTGACCACTACTCTGATGTACACTTTCATGTGTTAGTTATATATTCTTATCTTCTTCCGCCTTTGTGATATGGATATCTGTGACTGATTTGTGATATGATTATTTCTATGTTTGTTTCCGAAGATTATTTATAGCCACCGTGTGATAAGCAATTACATGGATGGTCGCTCCTCAACAGCCTTATTCTCCGTGCTAGTTGACAGCACTACTCCGGAGTGTTCTTGGCTAGCGTGGGTATAGAGGTGGGGCGTCACAGAGGAAATGAAGGAATTGCTCGGGTTTATGTTCCTGTATAAAACAGGTTTTAAGTTTGTAAACAAGTCTTACAAAGTGTAATTAAGTTTTTAACGAATTTTGTAAATAAATTATTTTATGCAATTCATGTTTGGTTCTATATTAATTAAAGGTTTTTAAATATAAATTATTTTAAAATTTATTAATTGTAAAAAGTGTTTTTAATGTATTTAAAAATAACCTTTGATATTTAAAGTAATCAATTTAAGATAAAGGGATTATCTTTTGATTTGACTAAAAATCTTAAGGGTTTAAAAGATTAATTGTTTGATTTAAGTAATTAAGGATAATTGATTTAATGATTAAAGTTGATTAGTTAAGTGATTTAATAAAGGACAATTAATTAATATGGTTAATCAATTTAAAATAATTACTTAATGAAGGTAATTAAGGATTGATAATTGAGATTAAAGATTGATTTGATCAAAATATTTAAAGGTAAATTAATTAAGGATAATTAATTATAATTAATATAATTAAGGTAATTAATTTAAAAAGTAATTCATTAATTAAAGGTTAGTTGATTAATATAAAAGATGTTTTAAAATTGTTAACTAACTTTTCAAGGTTAGGCTAAATCTTATTTGTTAAAGAAATTAATTACTTGAAGTAAATTACTTAATGAAAGTAATTAATATAGAATTAATTGATAATTCAAGTTAATTAATCAAGTAATTAATGATTGTTTATTAAAATAATTACTTAGTAAATGTAATTAAGAACGGGCAATTAACGATTAAAGATTTATTCACCAAGTAATTAAGGGTTAATTTCTTTAAATAATAATTGATTAATGTTGTTAATTAATTAAGGTAATTAAATTAAGAATAATTAATTAAAGTGATTAATAAATAATTATTAATTAAGGAGTAATTAATTTTTGTAATTAGTTGAGAATAATTAGTTAAGCATTAATTATTAATTAAAAGGTAATTAATGACGAATTAAAGAATAATTAATTAAGTGTTTGTAATTAATTAATTATTAATTAACCTTGATTAGGAATTATCCATAGGCAAATGATTCTGGTTTAGATTAATCTGATATCTTAATTGGTTTTATTTATGGATGATTGTATTCTACTAAATGTTGTGAATTGTTTTGTCTTCTATACTGTGCGATGCCTTATGCTTTGAATTGTTTTAATTCAAGTTGTAATGACTGTAATTTATTTATTTATAATGCATTCATATTACTTATCTGTGATTCTATGTATATAGATAAGCGTTATAGGATATACTGCTTATCGATATTGCTGCGATTGTATCTATGATGATTGACGATGTTGCACTATTGGGTAAAACCCCTGGACTACACTATACACACACAAATATGGATTGCACGTGGAAATCGGTTAAGTCATAGATTTTTAAAATAGTTTTAAAACTGAATTTTTGAATCCAATGGTTTTGGAAATGGATCGGATTTAAAGTGAAAAGCTTTTGGAAAGGAATTTCAAAAATAAAAGTTATTTTTGAATAACTTGATTTAGTTTTTAATTTTGATTTAAATTTGAATTCAAAATTTTGAAATTAAATCCTATTTATGACTTTAAAAGGGTATAAAAGTTTATATGGGTTTTAAACCATTTTTAAAGTGTCGTTTTGGGACTTTGAATTTAACCCAAAGATTTTAACTTATATGAATGAAATCAGATTTTTTCGAAATGGAAACTATTTGTTTTCAAATAATAATAGCTTTCATATAGGAAGTGAATTTCCAATTTGTGTTAAAGGGATTTCAAGTTGAAATGAAAATGGTTTTCCAAGTTATGAATAAATCTTTGGAAACGGGTTTGAAAGCTATAAGTTAAATCTTTAATTTAAAGATTGGATGAGTTAATCCTAATTGAAATGGAAATTGGTTTGGAAATCTGTGAATGGATCTTTGTGAAACTGGGTGAACTTTGTGAAATGAATCTTTTTGTTTAAAGATTTGAAATGGTAATTTGCTTAAACCATTTGAAGAAAGGTTTCGGGTTTTTTAAAGTTGTGACTTAACGGAAATCCCAATATCCATATGTTTTAAATATTGCGCTCACTATTCGGTTTAGCCGGGAGAGGACCTTGTGTCATATAACCCATTCCGAATAGTGATACGATGGTAGCATTTGAAGACCGGTGGTGAAGACCGAGTGTCTTCGAGAACGATAGGATAACCTATCGATTGACTCTGCACTGAGTTGCTCCGGTATAGAGTTCTCCATATGTGATGGGGAGTCCGATCGGAATTGTGGATGCCCGGATTGCAAGGGCTTCTTCGGAAGTGCCTTCGGTTCTGTTCGAACCCGGAACAGACTTGTATGGTTGTATGTCTGACACTACACTTTGAGATATTAAACTGATCTCTATCAAATACATTTCTGCTTGATGGCGGAGAATTTATTCTCTTAGCTTAACACACTTCTTAGAGTCGTACAAGCTCAGAGTTTATGTAGTTGATAATTATCAGTGATATACTCCCAAATTTGGTAGTGTGGCATGCTGAGTGCTGCTGTGTATCATTTGTTGATCAAAGCATGGCTTTTTTATAAAGCATAGCTTTGTGGACGAGACTGCATCAGGACCTCACACCCCGGAAATGGTCAAAACAGGAAAGATGCGGCAAGGTTATGAGGGTCGCTCCCTTTAGGGTGTGTCATTCCCTTCTGGAAAAGGGTGGTATCATGGTACAGAGTCCAGACACTTAACTCATGTGGTCACTGCAAATCTATTACTTTGTGATTGCTTTGTGGTTGTTGGATTAGAGGTACCTCGGATAAAGGTCCCAAAGGACCGAGGGATGGCATGCTCGAGTAGTAGTTACCTAGTTACAGAGGTAACCCGGCCTTATGTTGGCAGAGAGCCGGGTAGGTTCTCGGGACGTCCCTGCAGAGGCATACCCATGTGGCAGTAGGAAGTTCCTTAGTCTGACCATTTGTTGGAACAATCTTCAAATGCGCACCTTGTACGGTTTTAGTTGTATAACCTGCCATTTACTTATGGTGGCACCCCACTGTTTAGATGGTAGCTATAGTAGGCATACAATAACGGTAATATGCTGGCTAGGATTAATATTATACTTTCGAAATGGTTTTTCTACACTATGCACTAGTAATAATATCATAGAAAATTTCTCGTATCAAGCATATTTGACTATCATAAGGAGAAATCTCCTCCAATTCTGCATTTGCATTGTGTGTGTGGCAGGAGGGCTTATGGTAGTTTCATTTTCCAAAAAGCATTACGGATTTATTTTAAATTCTTTTGTTGTTTGTTTTAAAAGATAAAATGTTTTTGTTTTCTCATACCAGTCTCATAACTGACCTGGAGTTTATTATTCCCTTCCTAAACTTTGGATGCCCATAATTTTCCCACACGGGCGGTATAGAGTTGAGTTTTCAGATAGTCAAGTTTAATAGATTATCTGGAGTTAGTTCAGTCTTTGGATCGGACTAGACTTGCTTATCTTTGTGAAACGTCGTTATTGGGAGTTCGAGCTATTTCTGGATTGGTGCCTTGGAGATGGAGAAATTGTTCCGTTGATGGTGTTATCTTTTCTTTCCGTTGCCATTGTCTTGTATCATATCGCTGATGTATATTGATATTCATTGTATCATCATTGTATCTGAATATTGTAACAAATGTTGTATATGATATATTCTATTCATTTCTCTTCCGCTGTGTTGTATCTTTAATGTGTTATAAGCTTCGGCACAAGTCGAATTTCAACGGTTGAATCTGCGGCATTCAGGTACAAGTGGAGTACAGATGTCGATTTTCGAACACTAAAATTTGGATCGTGACAATTTTGCTCGACGTATTTGAATTGATGTTGTATTTGGTCTTTTTGTAGCTTGCTTGTGCACACTTGAGTTTGTATTGTCTCATATGTTTCATTTTGAAGTCATGTTCATGTTGTAGCCTATTGTGGTCGAGACTTGAACTGTATGTATGTTAAATGCATATGTATACATCCACTGAATCCATCTTCATGTTGCTTTACTGTGTGCCTTTGGTCTCTGTTTCAACACTATGTTTACACATGTATGAAGCTGTTTTGTTTTGTTTGCTACTTGGTCTGTATTGATGCATGTTGATCTGCTTCCATTGTTTGCTTGTGTACATTTCACTCTTGTGCTTATGTTTGTGTGATTCTCCCGAGTCTGCAATTGGTTTGGTTCATTTTGGAGCCTGGGACTTTTGTACTTCAAGTGCTCATGCTGGTTACATACATGTCCAGCTGCTTTATTCTCTTTCATGCGCATTTCCAATCTGGCTCATGTTGGTTTGTATTACACCTGAGTTGAATCTAGCCTCGGCTCGGGTTTGATCTTGTGCTCACCTGTCCCCGTAATTACATCAAGTGTATATCGGTGTGCACGACCTTGTGGCATGTACAGTGATACCCTGTGCATGTCACAAGTTGTTCATGTAAGATGGATTCAAACGAAAATGATGGCAAACAACCCAAATAACCGAGGCAAACAATATTTTCAAAAATGCACATTTTATTGTACACTGCGAAATATTTCATTTTCAATTTTGTTGTGTTAGTGTTTATTTTGTAGATAGCTCAGATGCTGGATTTAAGCTGGAACATGGTTGAAGATAAAAACATGAGTGTTGAGTGAATATGTAGTGGGGGTAATATGTAAATTGAAAAATTATGATGTAATCGAAATTGTATTGTAATTGAGAATGTGTAAATGTAGTGAGAGCTCAAATCTGTACTATTTGAATTTGTAATAAAATATTTGTTTGAATAAAATATTTGTTTGAATTTAGTTTCTGTGTTATTTATTTTATGCAACAAATATTTACTTAATTATATGCAAAATAAAATAGTACAACAACAAATATATTTAAATGAATATATATATATATATATGTTTATTATCATCAAATAAAAATCATATACTAGTGTGACGAGCCGCAAATCCGTGCCCCTTGAGTTGACACTATTCTACGTCAATCAACTCAAGTTGAACAGAAATACGAATCATTTGGGCTAAAGAAGAAGAGGTAGAAGAAGAGAAAACAGAAATCAACAACAGAATCTAACCAACGCAGCGGAATAAAATATAAATTATATAATAACAGATCTTTACACAAGAGAAAACTATATCTGATTTCTATATACATCATCAGAGTACATCATCAGAGTGCCACATCAATAACATACAACTAGATACACAGCGGAATAATAATCAAATATGGAAGTACGTATCGCCATCCAGCTCGTCTCCTAAGCTCCACAGCATCTTTCCTGTATCCTATAATACTCGGTCTGACCCGAAGATTATAGTTAAATAACACCCGAGTCAGTCTGGAATACCAGCGTGAGAAATCACACTCAAATTGATTATTAAAGTTCAAAAATCTTTTGGAAACAAAAGCATCTCGTAAGACCATGCCACAAATAAACATGTCGGGTTTTTACCTTACGATAGCTAAAATGGTTTTATATTAAAATCCTCTGATATTATAATAGGGTCTATATACAAATAATTATTAAAATAGCCGAAATTGTTACATGATTAAATTCCAGCTACTAGCCACAGAGTGGGTAATACAAACAAAACTCGTACAAGGCTCGTATGAAGAATGGATTTCCAACTAATGACTAGGCACTGGGGTACCTCCTGTCACGGTACGTCGCCTAGATCACAGTACCGAGGAGCCACCTTAACTCCCCTGCAACACAAGACCGGGACTACTCCTTACTGGATGATCCCGAGTGAGATCACCCCACGGTTGGGATCAGCAATCGCACTACTAAGCCGAAATAAAAGGGACATCTTGACAGGGAATGGGTGCTACCTACCTAGCCTTGCTGCATAACCCCTGATTTTCAGTCATTCCCGATTGATGAGGCTTGAGGCTGAGCATTACCTTTTTAGAACATATCCCTTAGAATGCCCATCGCCCACCTGACGATGCTCCGAAAGCATTCATCCATACAAGTCCGTCTCGGGTTCAAACGGAACCGAAGGCACTATTCCTACTACATCCATTTTGGAAATATCCTCAGGATTAGTAGCGACTAGCCCTTGCACTTCACTGCTCCAACTTCGAATCCAAACTCGTTTCCCACGAAACGTACAAACTGGATACTACACACGGCATCCCTCAAATACTATCGAACTCAACCGCATCCACACACAATCGCATCATGAACTGCCTCGTCGTTAATTCCGCTTGCGAAATTCGCTGCACGAAATCGAGACGCTGCCTCCAAAAATCATGCTGTCCTCCATCGCCTTAATGTCGCCTTATCCCCGTGAAATCGCGATCGATCTCGATTTGAGCTTCGTCATTTATTTATTTTATTTTCTCGATTTGATTCTTGATTCTGAACAATTTTTATACTTCGTTCGTTCCCATTTATTTCGAACGATGGTTCGAATGTAAGAAGAAGTGAAGGCTCGATATCAAATTGATGATTTCATTTGAATGCTTTGGAAAGGGGAACTCAATTTAACTGAAAGGGGAAGAAAGGGATAGGGTATCAGAAATGTTCGGCTGTGTTGATTTGGTTGAGGGAGATTACGATTTTTATAAGAAAATTTTCTTTTCCCTGATACATTGAAAAGCTCGACTATGAAATAAAGTGAAAAGGAAAAGACGTTTGCATGTCTGCTGAGATTTGTGCACAGTGATTTGAAGAGAAACGGAAAAAAACTCTGATGTGACAGAAATTCAGCTGTAGTTGACCATTATAAAAAAAATTAAATTCAAATTGTCTCTAAATTTGTAACTCAAAGTCTTGACCTTCCATCGAGACATACCGCTAGGCGTTTATAATGTTAAAACCTATTTCAAACACAATAGAAAAGGTTTCGAGTCCTAATTCGATCGTATGGAGAAGATAGCTTTTAGACCCGGTTATAATATTGAATTTCGATATAAATTTCAGTGCGTTTATATGTCGTACGCTCACATAAAAGCTCCAATCACTACGGAATTTGAAATCCGATAATAATACAATATTACGGATCCAATGGAACTGGTTTCGTCAAATTCAGAAACTGTGCCTCGGAAAGCTATTTTTAAATATCGATTTAAACGATAAATTTCAAAACTGAACAGAACACTTCCAAATTCAAGTTAATCACTTTTACTATCTTCTGTACTATCAATATAAAGCTTACAAGCCTTCAAATTATTTTTAACAGGCCTAAAACTCCAGATTCAACATTTTTCTCAATTTTTATTTGTTTAATTCAAAAAAATAGTGATATTTGAAATTCAAGCTAAAAATTCACTTTTGAATATTTAAAATCAATTAAATATTCCAATTTCAAATATCCAAAAATTACGGGTCGTCACATTCCTCTCCCATAAAAGAATTTCGTCTCCGGAATCACTAGTTAAGAAGAATGATCCATAACCCATTAACTATTTCCTCAACCCAAATAGTTTTTAATAACTTGCCAAAACAAATCTTTTTATCAAAGACACACTAATCCTTTTTCTAACTTTCCAGCTTATCCATTAGTTCCAAACAATATTACTTACTTAACAATTCAAATTTAAATTTGGCATCAAATTTTGAATTATCAGAAATTCCTCAAAATTTTCTAACACCCTAAATTTTCGAAAAATTTCGCCAGCGTCTCCTTTGTGCGGCTAGCTCGGTACAGCTACAAAAGGCCTCTACGGGCTCCCAAATTCCAAAAGAAAACAAAAATCCAAGTGGCTTGATCAAAAACCCAATCAAATTTCATATAGAAATTTAAACACATACCTTTGTCGAGCAATTCAAATTTATCTTCTGAAATCAAAACCAATTTTCCTTTCCTTTATAATACCTATATATCCTACATAACAATAATATCCAATCACAACATTCAAAACATTTTATTGACTTCCTTACGAAATGTCAATATTTATTCCTTCAAATATTAACTTAGAATATATTTGTAATATCAATTTTCAAATCAAGAATTCACCATTCCTTTCTTAAGTTTAGTATAAGCATTCAATATGCTTCTTTATTTAGTGCTTCTTTATTTATTTTCACTTCACCGCTTTAGTTTATATCTATTCTATTCAAATTGGTTCTCCCATTCCATATGAATTTAATTTATTTTCAACTCTGAACATTTAATTTTAACATCCATTTATACTGATTCATATTATTATTTAAAATTAGTTTCATTCCCTAGTTTATTTCAATTTCCAATTTGAAATCGTTTTGTTGTTAACAAAAAAAATTTCCAAAAATTTTCAAATTTTTTTTCTAACTCCTAAAATTTTGGCAAAGTCTCCTTTGTAAGGAGGAGCTTTTGCAATTTGACAAGAGATATAAATATATATAAATCAACCCATCGGTCGAAAAAACAAAAACAGTTCATATTTCCTATTTTTATTGCGTAGGCGTACCATTATTTAGCATTTTTAAGCAAGCGGCTTATTATTTTAGCATTTTGCGCGATCAAATCCATCCATACGACTTCCCTGAACCTGTACTTACTCAATTTAAATATGTAAGTACTAAATATATGCAATTTATTAACATTTCACTTATATTCAAATAGTTACACATAGATTTCAGAAGTAATGCATGTGATATACATTCATAAGTACATGCAAGGTTTCGACACTAGTTTTAAATTGTTTGCATCCAAACTATATACCATTCCATTCAATTCATTTTTAAACGAAACGAACTCATATTCATTTCAATTGATGCCAAAATCAATTTATTAAACTGCTATTGATTCATATAATTTTGTTTACTTCCGTTTACGTGGAACGACCAATTTTCTTACGTAATTCGACAATACTAATGTGAACAAATAATAACATAAGCTTTATAATCAATTTAAATTGATTCCAACTCAATGTATATAAATTCCATTCTAATCTAACATATTTACAAACCATTTAGTTGCATTCCATCCCGTTTCACATTGGTTTTGTTCAAAGCCATTTTGTTATAATTGACATCATCCCATGCTTCTATTAACTTTAAACTTAAGTTAATTTACTTCAATTCGCTACCATTTCATAACCTAAATTCATTCTCATTTTTAATTTATTCATACTCGAATTGGATTTATTTTCATCTCAAATCATTTTTATTTTAATCCAATTCCATACAACTTCAATTCATATTTAATTCACTTATAATTCTAAGTTGAATCTCTATTTATAACTCAAGCTTCATTTCTAAACTCAATTATCTGTTCACAATTCAATTCTAAGTTAATAATTTTCGAGTTCCATTTCCATATTTCATCAACTAATTTATTATCTAATTAGTTCTCCTCTGATTTAAATTCAGTACTTGATTTTTTTAAATCTCAGAATCTCTTCATTAAATTTCTTGAGCACAATTTATTTTATAATTCAAGTTTGGATTTTTCGTTTTATATACCAATTCATCAAAAATATTTATTTTGGGTTTTCTATCCCACTTTTCAATTTTATAAGTCACACTTTATTATTTTACACATTTCCATTCATTCTAGGCTTGAATATATAGATCTTTTATTTTTAACTCAAGATTTACGCTTATTTATAGGCCAAGTATATTTTATTCTATGGATTTTTGATTCTCTTATAAGTTATTATAATTTATTTATTCCAACTTATTTCTTATCCAACTTACTTCCATTTATTCAAGTAAGAATCTAATTCCATTTAATAACACCCATAACTCAATTGAGTTTTACTCCAATTCAATTCTATTTTAACTTATCCCCAGTTATATCTTGTTACATACCATTCCTTTGAATTTTGTTAAGCAAGGACTTAATTCCATTTAATATCCTTCATGAAACAACTGAATTTTAATTCAATTCATTCCAAATTTAACTAAATTTTATTTTTCAATATATGAGTTCAAAACTTATTTATTTACTCAAAAGCTTATATTGCTCATTTGAGTCATTTCATCTTATAACCACAATTTTAGATTATATATATAACACTTACTAGCTTAAGGTATAAATTTTCATTTCACAATTATAATCATTTTACCTTTCAACTTTATATCCAATTTAATTCAATTTCAATTTCAATTTTATTTAGCTTATCTCTAGTTAAATTAAAATATATTTTCTTCACTTTCATTCACTTAAGTTAAATTTTAATTCCCAGATTAAAATTTTCAATTTCTTCTTATTAATATAAACTTCACTTTATAAGTTCAATAGTTGATTCATTTAAACCTTTCGCGTTATTTAAATAGAATTTCTTAGAATTCAATTGCCCGGTTTCATTTCCAAAACCATTTTGAAATGATAATTACACATACCCACTTGGTATATCAAATCAAATCTCCGGATTCCAAACACTTGTTTTTACTAAAATAAATTTTCCTTTAGAAATTTCTAAAACAACTTATATACCCAACAAGCCCAAATAATATCATACCCAACTATCCTGGCAGTAATCCATCACTTTAGAAACTCGAAAATGAATACTGATGATGTGGCCATCATTATCAGGATTACTTTCCAGCGACTGAAGTGAGTTCAGTGCTTCCTTACTTCCACAAATTCCTCCCAAAACAATTTCCATTCAACAATATTTTCCAAAACAATACTCCATTATTGCCTTCATATCTTTGGAAAAATATTTCAAACATTCCCAAGATTTTAAATTCCCAAACCCTTTTGTTTAAATTCATTTAAACACTTCTCAAATTTCCGGGACTTAAATTCTAGTTTAAATCAAATTTTAGTTATACTCCTTTTTATTTAAACCATATTTAGACAATTCTATTTGGTTATAAACGACTCAAATTTTAGATTTTTTTTATTTGATTGTAGTATTAACAACCAAACACCCAAATATATATAATTTTAGAAAAATATTTCTTTTATGTCAAAATATAAATTTAGGTAAAATTATTTCATTTACCCACTTTAAAAACAATACTGTGTCGGTTTATCTTATTTAAGAGTTTAGAAACCCCTATCGATGTCGTGGCGCCCTACACATCAACCAGAATCCATAAACACTCAACAGATAAGTCAATACAATATAAAAACAATTTTATATTCACTAACAAATACGCACTTATATCTATTAATACTCTCAGCCTCGTTCTAGAGTACTTCGGACTCTATTTAATGAGTAATCCCCACCAGAGCCAAGGTTATCACCAACCTCGCTTTGATACCAAGTGTAACGACCCGCAAATCCGTACCCCTTGAGTTGACACTATTCTACATCAATCAACTCAAGTTGAATAGAAATACGAATCATTTGGTTTAAAGAAGAAGAGGTAGAGGAACAGAAAACAGAAAACAACAACATAATCTAACCAACGTAGCGGAATAAAATATAATATATATAATAACAGATCTTTACACAAAAGAAAACTATATCTGTTTTATATATATACATCATCAGAGTACATAATCAGAGTGCCACATCAATAACATACAGCTGGATACACAACGGAATAGTAATCAAATACGGAAGTACGTATCGCCATCCAGCTCGTCTCCTGAGCTCCACAACATCTTTCCTGTATCCTATAATACTCGCTCTGACCCGAGCATTACAGTTAAATAACACCTGAGTCAGTATGGAATACCAGCGTGAGAAATCACACTCAAATTGATTATTAAAGTTCAAAAATCTTTTGGAAACAAAAGCATCTCGTAAGACAACGCCACAAATAAACATGTTGGGTTTTTACCTTATGATAGCTAAAACGGTTTTATATTAAAATCCTCTGATATTATAATAGGGTCTATATACAAATACTTATTAAAATAGCCGAAATCGTTACATGATTAAATTCCAACTACTAGCCATAGAGTGGGTAATGCAGACAAAACTCGTACAAGGCTCGTATGGAGAATGGATTTCCAACTAATGACTAGGCACTGGGGTACTTCCTGTCACGGAACGTGGCCTAAATCACAGTACCGAGGAGCCACCTTAACTCCCCTGCAACACAAGACCGGGACTACCCCTTACTGGATAATCCCGAGTGAGATCACCCCATGGTTGGGATCAGCAATCGCACGACTAAGCCGAAATAAAAGGGACATCTTGACAGGGATGACCTCACCTTGAATGGGTGCTACCTACCTAGCCTTGCTGCATAACCCCTGATTTTCAGTCATTCCCGGTTGATGGGGCTTGAGGCTGAGCATTACCTTTTTATAACATATCCCTTAGAATGCCCATCTTCCACCTGACGATGTTCCGAAAGCATTCATCCATACAAGTCCGTCCCGGGTTCGAACGGAACCGAAGGCACTATTCCTACTACATCCATTTTGGAAATATCCTCAAGATTAGTAGCGACTAGCCCTTGCACTTCATTGCTCCAACTTTGAATCCAAACTCGTTTCCCATGAAACGTACAAACCGGATCGAAGTGGTTTTCGAGAAATAAATCCCGATCCCGGTTTCTTCGAAACGATCAGCGCATTTGGCCAATATTGATAGTCGGTGATTTAACTATCAATTAATATTCACAAACTACCATCAACCAATAAATAATTTTCCAAATTATTTATTAATCACAAAAATATCTTCACAAGATATATTTCCACTTTTCAAACCCTTTTGAAAACAGTTTCAAATTCTCAGAATAAATTCCAAGTATTTTTTATTTCCACTGAAATCACCAAGCACAAAACTTTCGATGTTCAAAATAATTTAAAACGCTTTACTTTGAAATATACTTTAAAATATTTAAGTTAAAACTACCTCAATAATTGGTTAAAAATACATAATATATGAATATTTGAAAATAAGGTTACTTTATAAAATATAAAACTAGGTTTTCACTTTTTAAAACAAAATACTAAGTCACTTTTTAAATAATTACTACGATAATAGATTTGAAAAATATTTACTTCAGAATTTAAACGATTAGAAATAATAAATTTTTTGAAACATGCTTTTTAAAACAACATTAAATCTTTTAACTTATATTTAAAAGTTTATTTTGAAACGTACTTGGCTAGAAAATATACTTCTCTTCACAATCTTCTTTGAATTTCCAATTTCAACACTTGAATCAATTTCCAAATTGATTTCCAATTTACTCTCTTTTATTCCACAATCCATTTAGTTCAGATTTTGTTCCTTAATTATGATCTAAAATACTTTTAACTGAAAATACCAAGTTTTAGATTTCTCAAATTGCTTCTTAATCCTTTTAAATAAATTTAAACCTTTAAATTTTAAAATAATCCTTTATTCCTTTAAAATAATATCACTTAATTTACAATTCATTAGTTTCTGTTTATTCAAAATCTTTTTTTCTTTCATACTCGAAGTTATTCATTAGTATTTTAATATCACTTCCATTTCCTTTTCAATTCATTCTTAATTTATTTAAATTTTCTATAATTATTTCGCTTACAATTTCACTTCTTTTATTTTCTTTCCAAAATCCAATTTATATATTTTGGTAACTCATCATACCCAAATATATTCAATCAAACCATAACATTCAATATTCCAATATAATTCATCATAGAATGTCAAATAATCATATCAGAGAACACTAAATAATTTAAATAAATGTTGAGGAATCCAGTTGGATCCCTCCAACCTGTTTTCCCTGCATCCATAGATGTTAGCACAATATAAAATACTAATTCCACTTCGAGGTGGAATATCGCGGTATATGGGATTAAATATAATATTATCCGCTATTATGCGGGGTATAGGGTCTCATCCGCTATATAATGCGGAAACATCAATAACTCCAATATATACTATATATAACTATATATAATATAGCACATCAAACCAATTCAATCATTCAATCAATTATTTAAATTTAAACATTTAAATTTAAATAATAATCCAGAAGAGTGAGATTAACTCACCTTTGATTTTCGTTTGCAATCTAGTCCAAACTGGCTATTTCCTTCACGATTATTGACCATGTATAAATATTTATACAATTTATTTATATTTGAATTAATCGAAAAATCAATTTCCTTTTAATAAATTTAATTAACTAACAATTTGAAATAACCGAACAGTCAATTTACCCCTTTTCAATAATTTAACCAAACAAAAACTAATTTAACTAGTTTCCTTTTAATAAATTATTCTTGGTAACTAAAATAACTTAGATTTAATTTCACAAATAAACATTCACCATTTCAGAGCTAACCCGTAACTGAAAATATAAATATGTATATTTACTTTTCCTTTGAAATTAAATATATATATATATATATATATATATATATATATACTTATAGAAATATTCTATACAGATTTTCAAAAATCTAATATAAATAACCTTCAATATTTAAAATTCCCTTTTTCTTTCTGTAAGAATAACAGTAATTACCTAACTAAAAATCTTTTCTTTCCTAATAAATATTTATATTTGATAATTTAAATAGGGTTTCAAAACTCATCCTCTGCATGCATACATATTTCCTGTATAAATGTTTTTCCTCTTTCATTAAAACCCAAAAATAAACATTTACTTAACCGTAAAATTTTTGCTTAAATCTTTTTATAGTTGAAATATGTTTAAAAATAAATTTCAGTTTAACAACAAATTAAAATCGAAGTGCAAAAATACCTCTCACGGTTCGGCATCTCCACTGCCCTTGTCGACAACCACAGCCACCATTCCAGGCCACGTCGCATGCCAACTACACACGGCATCCCTCAAATACTATCGAACTCAACCGCATCCACACCCAATCACATCGTGAACTGCCTCGTGGTTAATTCCACTTGCGAAATTCGCTGCACGAAATCGAGACGCTGCCTCCAGAAATCATGCTATCCTCCACCGCCTTAATGTCGCCTTATCCCCGTGAAATCGCGATCGATCTCGATCCGAGCTTCATCATTTATTTTTTTATTTTCTCGATTTGATTCTTGATTTCGAACGATTTTTATACTTCCTTCGTTCCCATTTATTTCGAACGATGGTTCAAATGTAAGAAGAAGTGAAGGCTCGATATCAAATTGATGATTTCATTTGAATGCTTTGGAAATGGGAACTCAATTTAACTGAAAGGGGAAGAAAGGGATAGGGTATTAGAAATGTTCGGCTGTGTTGATTTGGTTGAGGGAGATTGCGATTTTTATAAGAAAATTTTCTTTTCCCTGATACTTTGAAAAGCTCGGCTATGAAATAAAGTGAAAAGGAAAAGACGTTTGCGTGTCGGGTGAGATTTGTGTACTGCGATTTGAAGAGAAAAGGAAAAAAACTCTGATGTGACAGAAATTCATCTGTAGTTAACCATTATATAAAAAAATTTAAATTCAAATTGTCTCTAAATTTGTAACTCAAAGTCTCGATCTCCCATCGATACGTGCTGCTAGGCGTTTATAATATTAAACCCATATTTCAAACACAATGGAAAAGGTTTCGAGTCCTAATTCGATCATATGGAGAAGATAGCTTGTGACGCCCCACCTCTATACCCACGCTAGCCAAGAACACTCCGGAGTAGTGCTGTCAACTAGCACGGAGAATAAGGCTGTTGAGGAGCGACCATCCATGTAATTGCTTATCACACGGTGGCTATAAATAATCTTCGGAAACAAACATAGAAATAATCATATCACAAATCAGTCACAGATATCCATATCACAAAGGCGGAAGAAGATATGAATATATAACTAACACATGAAAGTGTACATTAGAGTAGTGGTCAGTAAGATCCACGATAATACAAAAGAATAGCAACACGTGCTATACAAAAGAATACAACTATGAGTCTATATCTCAAGTGTATACAACAAAAACTGCTAATCTAAACAGTTAGCCAAAAGTCAGAGTGATGAATCCCTGGGAAGAAGTCAAGCAGAAGCACCTGTAACATCTCGGTCTGACCCGAGTATTATTTAAGAAAATAATAAACGCGTCAGTCTAGCTATAAATATCAGATGACATGATATAACATAAAAGATATGGCATAAACATAAACATCCATAATGACATACCACTATAAGTATGTAAATAATGATCAACAGAAGATCAATCAATAAGAGATAATCAATATCACAAGAATCTTCTCAAAGATTCGGAAAGGGCATCATACCCCAAACTTGTACTCATAACAAGTCAATGACATAAATTCTAGAAATCAATGCAAGAAGTCCAGAAATCATAGAAAAGAGAAAGAGGCCTATCACATGATGGTCCGAAGACCAAGGGGGAGCTACCCCACATGTGTGAATGGAATCACACAGATTAAGGTCCAGACTAAGCAAAAAGGTATGTGTGAGTGGAATCACACAAGTGGTGTCTAGTCTAACCTCGCAACAAGAGACATCGCACAGTTGCTAGTCTAAATCATCAGAATGATCGTCATGATCAACGAGAAGTGTCAATTACACTAAGCTAGTAAATATAGAAGTTTAGCTTCATGTCCCATAACCACTTGCTTAACTTAAATATTTACGAACAAACTGTAAATCTTCACTAATAAAATTGTCACAAGAGGTTCAATCGAACAAGTCCAAGAATTAACCGACGAAGTGAACGCAAGCGTTTCATACCACTTGTTTTACTAAGTCGTTTAATTAGATTTCTCATCCGAGTGAGGTAAAGGTTTGTATATACTAATAGATTGGAAAACGGTTTAAGAAAAGAGCTTAGTTATTAAAAATAGAGTTGAAATTGTTTGTTAAAAGAGTTTTGATATTTACTACTAGTATTGAAACCTTTATATTATAAAGTGACAAAACACAGAAGCAATTGTAGAAACAATCAGTCACAAAGATCGCATACGGAGATGTGAATAAAATCCAAGGAAATCAGCTCAATGTTTTTCAGATAAGATCTCCTACGGAGGGGGGGTCCAGGGGGGGTGGCAACCCCCCAAGGTGGGGGTGCGGGGGCAACGCCACCGCTTACGGGGTTCGACCTGCCCGGTCAGGTCACGGGGGTCCAGGGGGCAGCGCCCCGTCCAAAACGGTACGACTTAGTGAAGACAAAATGAGGTCTAACGACCTAAGAGGGATAGGGTCGAGCGACCTAATGGTTGCGACCTAGGGGTCTAAGGGGCTCGACCTAGTGGTCCAGCGACCTAAAGGGTAAAGGTCATGCGACCTAAAATGGGTTCGCGACCTAACACTCAAACGACCTAAAGAAATTAAGGAGCCGAGCGACCTAAGTAGAAACGAGGCCCAACGACCTAGGGATTAGGTCATGCGAGTTAAGAAGGTCAGCGACCTAACAGAGACACGCGACCTAATAAAGGAACGTGACCTAAAGGCACGCGACCTAGCGACTTAAGAGGCGAGCGACCTAAGTGTTACGACCTAAGAGTCGAACGACTTAGCGTGGAAGCGGCCTAAAAGCCAAACGACCTAACGACCTAAGGTCATACGACCTAGCAACCTAAAGCCATACGACCTAACGACCTAAGGTCATACGACCTAGCGACCTAAAGCCATACGACCTAGCGACCTAAGGTCATTCGACCTAGCGACCTAAAGCCATACGACCTAGCGACCTAAGGTCATACGACCTAGCGACCTAAAGCCATACGACCTAGCGACCTAAGGTCCATACGACCTACGACCTAACTCCGAAGACGTTAGAAATGGCCAGGACGATCTACGACCTAAGGTCCATACGACCTATGACCTAAGGCTCAACGACCTAATTCCGAGGCTAACGACCTAACGCTGCAGGGGGAATTTAAGGCCAGAAACGACCTACGACCTAAACCCCATACGACCTAACGTGAAACGACCTAACTCCGAAGTGAAGATTCAAGGCAGTGCGACCTAGCGCAATAACACGCGAACGACCTAAGGGTTAGGTCGCGAGCGACCTAACTCCGAACACACGAAAATGGCCAGAACAACCTAAGTGCAGAAAATTCACCAAAACGCTAAAAATTGGAGTTTTTCGCCAATCCAATCCAAACCAAATGCAAATGTGCATGCAAAAGTGATAGGGAATCATTTCCAACAGTCCAATATAGTTATAGACTAGATTTGTGAGATAAAAATCTCACCTTTGCACCAAATATCAATGAAAATGAAGTTTTAAGCAAGCAAGAATCAATCCTTCTTCTATCTAAGCACAAGAAGCTTGAATCCAATGTCTTCTTCTTGAATTTGGAGTAGAAAGATGGATTGCAATTGAATTTGAGTTTTGGAATTTTAATTTCCCATTCCCTCCACCATTAATGCCAAAGCTTGATTAGTTAGGAAATTTATGAAGAGTGAGGAGAAGAGGGTTGGAACTTGGGCTTAATAGGCTAAACCAACCCAAAGTCCAAAGCGGGAAAAGTTAGTGAAATTTCACTAACTCCAAGCCTATCGATGTTTATACTTAAAAAAATTGTAAATGACATTTCGAACTCAATGGAAGTGGCCTCGAGTCCTAATTTGACCGTTTGCAAAAAGTAGCTTTTCGGACCAAAATCCGATTAACGAGTTAATATTTAAATAAAATATTTAAATACAAACTCGATAAATATGCGGGTTGTTACATAGCTTTTGGACCCAGTTATAATATTGAATTTTGATATAAATTTCAGTGCGTTTATATGCCGTACGCTCACACAAAAACTCCAATCACTACGGAATTTGAAACCCGATAATAATACAATATTACGGATCCAATGGAACTGCTTTTGTCGAATTCAGAGACTGTGCCTCGGAAGGCTATTTTAAATATCGATTTAAACGATAAAATTTTAAAACTGAACAAAACACTTCCAAATTCAAGTTAATCACTTTTACTATCTTCTGTACTATCAATATAAATTTTACAAGCCTTCAAATTATTTTTAACAGGCCTAAAACTCCAGATTCAACATTTTTCTCAATTTTTATTTGTTTAATTCAAAAAAATAGTGATTTTTGAAATTCAAGCTAAAAATTCACTTTTGAATATTTAAAATCAATTAAATATTCCAATTTCAAATATCCAAAAATTACGGGTCGTCATGACTAGCATATTCTACAGGGGGATGTTACACCAAGCATCAATGTAATACCAGCATTCATCCATACAAGTTTGTTCTGGGGTTGAACGAAATACTTGATAGCTCCATCTTCGATTCCTTCATCTTCAAGATGTCTTCACTTCAAAAAGCATTTGTTGGATCGAAGTTGCTTTCGGATAACATATCCAATCGTGGTCACTATGAAACAATATTCAATAGTTTACGGTAAACTCAAACCCGGTTCTTTAGGAAATAAACAATCAAAGATAACAGCGGAGATCACCATCTAACCATTAGTGGATGGATTTCCTTATCATTGTCCTAAGAGAATGAAATGAGATTTATACGTACAGTACAACATCATCGGAGATGATTGTGCCATATAACTCATTGTTTCTCCTAGTTATTTCCAAAATTACGTTTTGGGTCTAATTTCGATAGTCGGTTATTTAACTATCGAATAACAAACATTCAATTAAGGATTTAATTCTATAGGAAAAACCAACATTGATTAAGCACCAAGCAACACTAAGCCTCTTTTAATAAATCCTTCCATTAACTCAAATCATTTTGTAAATATTTGTACCAAAATCCTCTTTACAAAAATATATATATCCACAAATCCTTATTTCTCAATGCTTGGAAAAATATCCATATACTTATCTCAACAGTTTTAGTATATTCACCAAACATTGGGGAAGATTTTCTTTTTATTCAATTCTAGAATCATTAATAAACTCCATTATACATCCATAGAACCATTTATAAAACTCCTTTTATAAATCTATAAACTCATTTCTAAAATTCTTAGATAAATATCTAAAACCATTTATGAAGATCTTTTATCTTGTAGATAATCTTCCTTTAAGTTTTCTAAACCATGTTATAAGATTCCTCATATAAAACCCACATCTGTTTACAAAGTCCTATTTATAAACTTCGAAAACATTTATAAGTTAAGTTCTAATCATTTACTTTAAAACACTGTTATATAATAAAAAATTTATAAATTAATAAGTATTGACTTTAAACATCTTAAAAATAGTAATTAATAAATTTCAAAAAATTCTTAATAAAACAATAATAAATTTACCTTAAACATTCTTAGAAATAATAATTAATTTCCCAAAACTTTTTTGATAAATATTTATAATTAATTCCAAACCATCTTAATAATTTAAATAATTAATTTTCCAATTATTTAAAATATTGATAACTAGCTTTAAAACAATATTAACATAAATAAACAACTTTTTAAAACATCAATATATTTCTGTGATAAAATACATACTTAATTTTCCACACAATCATTCCCTATATTTATAAACTAAATTCATAAATATCTATCTATTTATAAAACTTCCTTTTATAAAATCCCTTTATTTATGAGCCTTATTTATAATTCCATTCCTTTATAAATCTCACTTATTCATAAAATCAAATTCAAAAATAATTTCAACCATTTTAACTTTGCTCCCATAGGTATAAATTTCTTTCATAAATTCCTTCAACTTATAAAATATCATTTAGCATTCTCAAATTTATCCCCAACTTTAATTTCCAATATAGAATCAACTATTTTCTAAAACGTCATTTCACATCTTATAATAAATTCACTGTTTTATTTATTCCACCAATTTATTAAATGATGATAGTTTCCTTTTAGTTTAGGAAACACTGTTTATAAATCCATACTTTTGTTAACAAAATACGATTTTACAAATCTTCACTTCATTTGTAAAATATCACTTTTATAAATTATCGCACTTATAAATATCACATTTGTAATAAAATTTAATATGTGTGTGTGTGTTACTTTATAAAAATGGTAAATAAATATTTATGTTAAAATATTCCTATTTTCCTTTGAAAACATATCCCTTTGTTATAAAGATGTACTTATTTTTTAAAAAAATAATTTTTTTTAATTCTACAGTTCAAAAATCTCTATTTAAAAATATTTTAATAAGCTATAAATTTATAATGTCTAAAAATCATACTTTTTATTTTAAGTTAATTTCTTCTTTAATTAATTCAAGAAAAGTAATTAAAACATATAGAATTTCCAAGATCACTTCGAAATCCCTTTTAAATCAAAACATTAGTTTATAATATTTTAAAATACCAAAAATAAGGCCCAATGCTACTAAAGAACTAAATAAGCAAAATCATATCCATGTCATCAAATATAACATCCAACGTATCATATATCAAATTATATGAAAAATAAAATCAGCAGTGTGAGAAATTCTGTTGGATCCTCCAACCCGTCCCGCTGCATCATATACAGTATATAACCAAATAATATAAATCAATCGCTTCGAGGCGAGATTGTATACAACAGGTCGTCCGCTCTTACAGTGGAACATAATAAGTTCTCATCCACTCCAGGGTCGGGAGTATACCTAAACCAATAATATAATTTAGTAAATTATCCAAATGGTCAATAACAGTCAACAATAAAATATTTAGACATCCAATCAATAATTTTATCGACAATATTTCTGGTTAACCAAAAAGGTGGGATTAACTTATATTGATTCCAGAAGTCGCCAAAGCGCTCCGGTTTGAACTATAATTGAATATCTGTTCAGTTTTAACCAAATTTCTACTAGCTTCGAGGAACACCATAGCGTAGTAGTTGTCAATACAATCGCAACGCATCCTGTCGCGTTTGATTTGGACCTCGTATGCAAAAGTTATTTAACTAACAAGATTTCAATTGGATTGAATGAATTAAATAACTAAATCCCCACTTAACTCACTAATAATCGACACCCTTCTTCCCTAAATGAAATCTAACTCGCTTGTGCACGCACACAGTAGTGAATGCCGAATCCTTCAGCTTTCCTAACCTCCACCTTCCATCAATGAAAACAACCACCGAGACCACCAACGAACTCCTTATCCTCTCCCCTTCGTAATGCACCTAGTCCACCATGGCTTGGATACCTATCACAAAAGGCAACCTAAAACAAACCACACGGCCAAATCATCAGACCACCTAAATCCCCATCGCACCATGCCAAAACGGCCTGATGAAGCTAAATGCCAAGAGAAATCCAAAGGCGCAAACTCAATCTCCTCTTGATGCTTAAAACACCCGAAATTGCAAGCCCAAGCTCCCCTCTATGAACGACTAAGACCTCCCTCTCCAACGCAACCAAATATGAGGGTACCAAATCGAAGCTCGTACTTAAATGAGTTCAACGGATCAAAGACGATGATTTTTAGCAGAGTATAGATTTTTATTTTTTATTTTAAATTTTGGTTTCAAAAAAGAAGTTTAATATTTTTGGTTTTCAGGTACCTTTATAAAGAGAAGAAGAAGTATGGAAAATGCGGGGAGGTATGTACATTAGAACGTGAGGTAGGGGGTTGAATTTGATTGGGTATGGTTGAAAAGTTATGCTATATATATTATTTATATTATATTAAAATATCCGGCCTAACATACCCAAAAATCTCTAACTCCAAACAAGATGTGTCACCTGGCGTTCTATATGTTATACTCATATTCCGAACACAATGAAACTAGCCTCAAGACTTAATTCGATCATATACAGAAGATAAATTTTCAAACTCGGTTATAATATAAATTTCAGAAATTAATTTCTATGCGCTTCGATCTCGCACGCCCAAATAATACGTCCAATCATTACGAAACTTGACGGCGTACAATAATTTATTATTATGGATCTAATGGTATTGGTTTCATCAAAATCTAAGACAATGCCCTGGAATGTTAATTTTACCAATTTAAATATCATTTTATGTTTTCGGTCCAATTATCGATATTTATTTGATCTATTTATTTTTGTAAATAAATCTACATATTGAATTCATCGATACTATTAATTATAAGGAGATAAATAAAATTATTAAATCCATTTAATTAATAATTAATTTACAATTCAAATATTTAGCATTCCCTATATTTGAATTATAAGTTATTAAATTCCAAAAATCATGTAATTTAAATATTTAAAATTAATTAACATTTAAAATCAAATGATCAAAATTTTGGGTTTGTTACAAAACCCAAATTTATATATATCAGTATAGGGTAATTTGGAGTGTCTCGTGTGTTTACGAAATACTAGAGAATTATTTACATACACAACAAACTCCTTATGAATGAATGTTTAGACTCAAACTTTCAGAAGTGATATTGAGTGTAATATGTCAATAATAAATTCAAGTTAATAATCTTTAAGTTGAAAATGTTCTGAATGAAAGACTGTGGCTAATACAATGAAAAAGGCTGAGTTATCGACTTAAATAGCACCGCACTAAAAGTAATGTATATAAAAATAAATGCGCAAATTTAAAACTGAGCTGAGGATGACTCCAAATGTTGGGAATCTTACAACATTGTTATATGATAACAATGTCATGATATAGTTCATAATAGAACTTAGAGCTAACTAGAAGTCGAGGGACTTACTCCGAATTGTTCCACAAGATAAAAGTGGTTTATCAACGCCAAAGAGAGTCGATTGACAAATTAGATAATTGAAACATAATAGCATTCCCATTCATTGAGGGACTGATCCAATTAGTTTTGAAAAAAATGATTAAGGAAGTTGGAATAAGATTTCACAATTGATCCTAAATGCAAGTGGGAAATTAATAGAGTTAGGGGTATGATCTACGAGCAATTATGTAATTTGTTATATATACCTAACTCAATAACCAATCATATTCGAATTAAAAAGTGTTTTCTTTCTATTGCATATTTGATATAATGAATTATTTTAATTAATTAATTTGATTAAAAGTATGTTTAATAGAAAAGTGAATATTAGGCTCAGGTCCTTAAAATCAAACTTAATACACGAAAACTGCTCCCTAAAAAAAGATTGTAAATTAGGCCCCTAGAATTAAGTTAACGAATAATTGCATACGTTTGTACAATTATTCAGTGAATAATTATAGATATTTATGCAGCTATATCCAAAAATTGCATAAATTTTCGCAATTATTCATTGAATAATTGTGGAAATTTTCGCAATTTTTTGCTGAATAATTGCGGAAATTTCCATAATCTTTTGATGAATAATTGTGGAAATTTCCACAAACTTTCAGTGAATAATTGTAGAAATGTCTGCAATATGTGGATATAATTGCATAAACATCTGGAATTATTCATTGAATGATTGCAAAAATATATGCAGTTATTCAATAACTTAATTTTAGGGACCTAATATACATATCTTTTTTGGTAAGGATGTTTGGTGTCTTTTGAAACTTAATAAGGACTTCAGCCATACTGTCCCAATAGAAAATCCATAAATGGTATATTTTTTGATAGTAGTTACAAAGTCTTGAAATCATGAGTACTTTATCACAATGAAAATAAACATACAATTTAAAATATCCCCAGTCAAGATGTATCGAGACCGGATATCGATACATCCGTTGAGATTAGAGTTCGTAACGCTCTCTGAATGTTGGATAGTGTATTACTCATGGCTGTTGGGGGGCACCAAGAGGTTACGAACTGAGAGTTATTGGATAACTATGGAATAACTCACTCAATAGTTTGCTGTTGGTTAATATAACTAAGGTCAAAAAGAAAATATCGATGTGGCTGATTTACACAGTTCTCTTAACTAAAAAATATTGTTAATCTTCAATATGAAGGCTTTACTTTGGTTATAGTCAAATCATAGCACAACGTCTATTGAGTGACTATAGTTGAGTCAAGTAGAAGTACTGGAAGTGAAACACTATTCAAGAGAGGATTCGTCTCCTCGGTAATATGGGGTTAGCATCACAGTCAACTGAAGTTAACTCAAAGTCAAAGTCTCTGGCTAGAGCATTTCGGTTAATAATAATTGTTACTATTGAACCAAAGACTCGGTGTTTGGACTTTAGAGTTGAATGTGGAAAATATTGAAATTTTGATCATTATCAAATTCCATGAAACACCCCCACACCCCTTAATATACCCAAAAAGGACACATTAAAGGCATGGTGCGTTGTGGGTATAAGTGAAACTAACAGAGACTAAGATTCACAAGACAAAAATTGGTAAAAACAGCCGAAACTAAATAAGTATTTAATTAGAACAAAGCTTCAGGATTAATTCATAAATAAGTCAAATGCCAAATACAACATTCAAAACCCATAGTGTCTTATGAAATAAAACTTCATTGTCTTAAAATCAGAGTATGTAATATCCCTCATAAATAAACCAGTGCATACAATAACAATAGATGAAAATAAAAGAAGTACACAGAAGAAGTCTCCTCCAAGAAGAATTCTAAGTTGCAGCAGTCTACTAGCTTCTTCCTTGATTTCCTGGAAAGGGGAGAAATAGAAGAGTAAGTCGGACTAAAAGTCCGCTGAATTATAGTAATTACTAGAGTCTTAAGCAAGATGAAAGTAATAGACTCTACAACAGTTCTAGCATAAATAAGGATAACAAAAGAATTGGGAAAGAGATAAACGGGAAATAAATATGATTAAATATTGCTCAAGGTAGGTTAACTTTGATTGCTTGCACTTGTTCTGATTTAATTAGGCTGAATTCCTAATCCTGTAATTAGGATGTAACCCTAATTCTACCCTTTTTGATCGGCCTGCTACTCCATAGACCTTTTTATGGACCACCGCTATATAACTCCCTACACAGCAATCAATGGTATTTACGGAAGATGCTCAGAGAAAATACTGTGGATCCGGACGTCATATATAGCTCCCTTTACAGAAGGCAATGGTGTCTACTAAGACACCATACTAAGTGCTTGGAACTAATAGCTATTACTGAGCACCCGAATAGAAGTCGCACTCGTAACTTCCACCATGCCCATGCTCCCTTTTGCTCCACCTATTGGGTCTTTTTACTACCTCCAACGTACAGCATAGCGTGCCCCTCATCTCACTTCAGGCTAATGCAAGATCAACGTGTGTCCATAGAAAAATAGGAAAAATGTTGTTGGTACTGGCCCTTCATCCAAACAATATCTAGTTACCCCCTATCTAAATCCCTATGATTTGGACTTCTATTTGACCAATTACTACCATTCTTAGCATAAGCGTGCCCTAGGAAATGTTATTTGGTACATATCCGACTTTCATCTTTGCTTATTAACTTAGATTAATTATTTAAATAAGCATTTATTACCATTTTGACTTTATACGCTTATTAATTTATCCTAAGCCTTAAAATAAGCCACATTCTGTTCTTTTTCTTATTATAACCTACGTTATAATCATGCTTATTACTTAACCCAAGGTGGTCTAAGTGTGAAAATAAGCTCCTTTCATCTTTTTCTTCATTTTATTATAATTCGAAGTTATAATTATGCCAATTATCCTTAATTAGTCCAATTCTAATTATAATTAGGTGTAATTTTAGTCCAATTCCATTATTTGTTATAGTCTTTATAATTTACATCTTATTTTTTTTCATTTAATATTCTTACTTATAAAATACATATTCGCATTCAATCTATTCTAATCCAAGAAAAGGAGAATGAAGAGAATAGACGCTTACATAAAATCCTAAACGTCGAAAAGATGTAAATAAGAAATAAATAGCAGTAAATAAACTTAAATACTGTAAATAGGCTGTAAAGCAATAAAAAGCTATACTTAATAGTAATAATTTATAATTAACAGAATTAATAGTAAAATTACTGAAATGAATGGCTAAATAGACTGAAAATGATTAAAAACTATAAATAATTACCGAAAAAGGCTATTCCAAAAATCATAGTAAACTACAACTATTGAAAACCCTATTATTTTAAATTACTTAAAGAAATCTTAAAATAATTACAATCACCAACCTCTGGTCCTAAGCTCTTCCTTTGGCCTTCCCGGATCCACTTGGAGTTATAAATTTTTTTATTAAAATGATTCTCTCATTGGAAAATTATTCCTTTTAGGGTCCTTCATGAAAAGGTGAACCCAAGCGGAGAAAATCTAGAATGAGAAAAAGTGTTAGGTCCAGGGGTCTATTTAAAAGTGTAGAAGTGGATCTTGGACCGTTGGATTTAGAGATTAAATATGATGAACCACATCATTGGCTGAATAGAAGCCATCAGATGCAGAAACAGAGGGACTGGATTAAACAAAAAGGTGCAAATGATGTGTTCCGACGTCTTTAATTCATTCGAACGAAATTATATTCGTTCCCTGCCAAACTACAAGGAGGGTCGACTAGGCGGTCGACCGACCCTTTGCCCAGGTCGACCGGCCAGTCGACCTAACCGTGTATGTGTATGTATTCGTTATATTTCTGCTTATTTTGTTTATTTTATAACTTGGTCACATTAGCTCAGTTTTTGACGTTTATACATGGAAATTGACCAAAGAATTACCATGGACACAATGGTGCAACTTTCGTGGCTTTATTCTGATAATTCACAAAGTTATTTTATTATTTAATTAACTAACAAATTAATTATTATGGGTTAAATTTCGGGTTGTTACATTCTCCCCTCCTTAAGGGATTTCGTCCTTGAAATCTCTAAGGATAGAAAAATATACTAAATGTTTTCATCCAATTATACAACCAACTACTCAATCATCAACCATTCATCCACCCTTAAGTTTTTCTAATGCATTTTATGATACTTATGCAATTAGTGTAGTGCAAATGTCCCTAACTAATGTAAAAGATTAAGCGGTCAACTAATTCAGTTAACCTTCTTTTTATGCAATCATGTCTGTGTCATATATCCCAATGAATGCAAAAAATTCCTAATGTTAACCGACAGTTCTATATGCATGCTACAAACATAATTCAAATGCAATAATCATGTGATAATCATCCATTTATAGCAATCATGGAAATAAAATAAAAATGTGCACACATCCATATGCATATGCTCTAGTGTCCTAGTTTGGCCAATCCCTAAGGAATAATAGTGCCTAGTGTACCTATATGTGTCCATGGCATCCACTAGCAAACACTTGCAACCACTAGCATACATCATTTATAACATGTTCTATTAATATGTTTACATCAAATCTTACTATGCATAGGTTAAATCCTAAGTTCTAACCTCCCGAAGGATAATAAAGGGAAAGAACCTATTCAAATCTAAAGATGGAAAAAGGAATTCTAAAACTTACCATAAAAAAGATGAGGATAGGAAGTACAAATCTTCTCTTCTGCTTCCCAAGTGGCGTCTGTAACATCTTCTCCCCACTGCACCTTTACCAATGGAACTTCCTTTTTCCTTAGTCGCCTGATATCTCTTCCAACAATCTTCATAGGGATACGAAGAATAGAAGCTTCTCTTTCTACCTCCACCTCCTCTAATTGACTAGGCTCTACAATCACTGCTGAGTCATGTAAGCACTTTCACAAGTGCGAAACATGGAAAATGCCGTGCACTCCTGCGAGCCTATCTGGTAGCTTCACACGGTAAGCCATCTTCCCAACTCTCTCTGTGATAGGAAATGGTCCAACAAATCTAGATGCTAACGTTCCATTATATCCGAATCTTACCACTTCCTAAGTGGGGATACTTTGATAAAAACTAAGTCTCCAACCTCAACCTCTAAGTCTCTCCTCTGCCTATCCGCATATGACTTCTGTCTGTCTTGAGTCGTCTTCGTCCTTCGCCGAATCAACTCCACCTTCTCAAAGGTCTCCCTAACTATATCGGGTCCAAGTAATAATTTCTCCGCAGACTCTACCCAACATGATAGGGACCTGCTAGGTTTCTCATATAAAGCCTCAAACGGTGTCATTCCTATACTTATTTGGTAACTATTATTGTATGCAAACTCAACCAACGGAAGATGCTTCTCCCAAGTTCCTCCAAAGTCCAAAATGCACATCCGTAGTAAATCCTTAAGTACTCTATTTATCCTCTCTGTTTGGCCATCCATTTGGGCATGATAGGCCATACTCAACCTAAGTTGCATCCCTAACACCTCTTGTAAGCTTCTCCAAAACTCACTAGTGAAAATGGAATCTCTATCGCTAACAATGCTAGAAGGAACTCTGTGTAGTAGGACTATCTCTCGAATATACAAGGATGCCAAATATAAAGTCGTACGCTTACTCTTAACTGAGATGAAGTAAGCACTCTTGGTCAACCTATCAACAATCAGCCAAATGCTAGTGTTCCCTTTCCTAGAACAAGGTAAACCATCAATGAAATCCATAGAAATATTGTCCCACTTCCATTCCGGTACATCTAAGGGCTGAAGTAATCCACCGGGATTCTGTTGCTCTGCTTTTACCCTTTGGCATATGAGACACAGCTACGAATTCCGCCACTTCCTTCTTCGTACCACCGCAACAGAACATCCTCTCTATATATCGATACATTTTGTCCTCACCTGGATGAATAGTCATACGGGAATGGTGTGCCTCCTCCAAAACTGCTCTCAACAAGTCACCGGCACGTGGAACACAAAGCCTCCCACCTCTTCTAAGCCACCTTCTTCTATCAATGGAATAGCGTTGGAGATGCCTTGGGATCTCTCCTCGGCTAACCCTACCCATAATGTCCATGAGTTCCGAATCTTTCCGCTGCCACAAGCCAATCTCATCCATAAGGTTAGGCCTTACCTCTAAGTTTGCCAACAATCCGAGAGTAATGTCCATAGAGGGCTTAAAACTAAAAGTAGAAATAAACTCCAAGCTCCTCTACTCTACGAAGAAAGGACTAAGGGTTGCTTTCTTTCTACTCAATGCATCCGCAACCATATTACCCTTGCCAAGGGTATAAGCTATCTCAAAATCATATGAGGCTAAAAACTTCATCCGCCTTTGTTGCCTCAAGTTCAAGTACTTCTGCGAGAATATGTACTTAGAGATATATGGTCGGTAAAAAGCTCAAACGTCTCTCTAAGCAAATAGTGCCTCCAAGTCTTATGTGCAAAAACTATGGCAGCCAACTCCAAACAGTGGGTAGGATAGTTCTTCTCATGCGTCCTCAACTGCCTACTACCATAACACGCCACCCTCCCTTCTTGCATCAACACCGCTCCTAGACCCGTTCTGCATGCATCGATGTATGCAGTGAAAGGCTTACCTCCATCGGGTAAAACTAACACCGGTGCACTAGTAAGGACTCTTCTAAGCTTCGTGAAGGAATCCTTACAATCCACGTCCCACATGGAAGCTTTATTCTTCTTAGTAAGGCGTGTGAGTGGTGTCGAAATCTTGCCAAAGTCTCTAATGAACTTCCTCTAGTAGCCTGCCAATCCTAGGAAGCTCATAATATCGGTAACGATCTTGGGGCCTTCCAATCTTGTACTACAATAACCTTGGCGAAGTCAACAGCCAAACCTTCCTTCGAGACTACGTGTCCCAAAAAATGAACTTCCTCCCTCCAAAAATGACACTTTGAAAACTTAGCTCTCAAATGATGGCTACGAAGTGTGCGAAGAACTTCTTCCAAATGAACAACATGCTCCTCCATATTGTTGGAAAATACCAAGATATCATCCACGAATACCACTACAAACTTATTTAGGACATCCCTAAAGATGCGGCTCATCAAATCAATGAAACAGGCTGGAGTATTGGTTAGCCCAAAAGGCATAACCAACAACTTGAAGAATCCATCTGGTGTCCTAAAGGCCGTTTTATCTATGTTGTCATCAGTGACTCTAAGCTGAATCCCGTTGCTAAATCAAGCTGAGAGAAAACTGAAGAATCTACTAACTGGTTGAAAAGGTCATCAATCATAGGAAGTGGATATCGGTTCTTCTTGGTGAGCTTATTCAATTCCCTATAGTCCATGCAAAATCGGAGAGAACCATCTGCCTTAGTGGCAAAGATGACTGGCGCTCCCTACTCTGATATGCTTCTTCTTATGAATCCCTTCTCCAAGAGCTCACGAATCTGCTTTCTCAATTCTTTCCTCTCCCTGGGTGCCATGTGTCTCACACGTAACGCTACTGGCTTGGCATTCTCGGTCAAATAAATCCTAAAGTCAACCTCTCTCTTAGAGGGTAGTCCCCTAACCTCTTCAAAAAATGTTTGTAAAATCTCCAACGACAGGAATCAAATCTAACTTTGATGAAGATGAATGGAGGGAATAGAGAAAAATCAACATGACTGACCCTTGTGGGTCACAAGGTACCTCCAGAGTCCTACCACTGCAAGTCTCAAGTCCAACAACTCTCCTCTCGCAGTCTAGATAGCTCCGTATGTGGATAGCCAATCCATCCGTAAAAACATTCCATACCACGAGAATCCCAAAACATAGGCATCGCAATCAAACTTTACGTCTAGAATAAAGATTTTCAAACTCTTACAAATCATAGATAAGTGTGCCAATCCTCCTATAGGGTTTGAAACAATAATGTGGTCTACTACTAACGATATGTCCAAGTGCAAACAATCTACTAGAGAGTTAGAGATGAAAGAGTGTGATGCTCCAGAATCAAATAAAGTCCGAATAAGAAAATCAAATATAAAATTCAAACTTTCAATTGTGACTTTCCTACTTCTATTTGGAATGCTACTTGAAGGTGTTGTGTCCAACGCCTGAATCTGCGCAACTAGTGCACTTGCTCCCCGGTGACAACTCCTACTCATATGACTGGCCTGCCTACAAGTATAGCACTTAACCTTCATCTTCTCCTTCCAGCAATCATTGGCCACATGTCCAACCTTCCCACATGCATGGCATTTTATTCCTTTTTTAATCTACTTCTGAGGACCATTACCTTTCTTCTTCTTCTTATTCTTTTCCCACCACTTCTTCTTTGGACCTTCTGACTTAACTTCCTCTTTAGACTCTCCTTCCTTGACCGTATCAGACATAAGTGCCATCTCGACCAAAGACTCATAAGTAGATCCCATCGGTACATGAGTCAGCAATAATCCCTGAAAGGGTTGATTTAATCCCTTCGTAAACTTCATAGCTTTCTTGTGGACCGTGTTCACCAAGTCCATACCAAACCGCGGCAGCTCATTGAATTGATTGATGTACTCCTTGACCGATAAACTCCCTTGCTTCAAATTGATAAACTTCTCTAGTTGAACACTCTCTTCTACTTGAGATAGAATCTTCCTATCGAATCACTCCCAGAATCCATCCCAAGTAATATTCCTTCCCTCCAACTCGATCACCTCCCACCAATAAGATGTCTCCTCCTTCAACTACCAAGCAGCTAGCTGAACCCATTGCTGACCGTCCAATCCCAAAAGACCAAAAATATTCTCTGTGTCCCTAAGTCATGCTCTCGCCTCCACAGAAGTCTCCTTGCTAGAAAAATTTTTCCTGCCCAAACTTGCAAAATCTTTACAAAGCTTAGAGAAATTGATGGTGGCAGGTGGGTTGATGGGATTCCCACCCGTTAGTGTAGGATTGGACGCATGCCTGTGCACCTCTGGAATTGTGGCTTATAAGTACCTATGAAACCAGGTTGGGACTGGAATGCCCTCGGGAAGGTTCGGGTCATCAGCCATTTTACAAAAAGAAAAAGGTAGTTAGGAAAGAGTCAAATGGAGATTGAACTAGACTTATGAAGGGATTTTTATAAAAATTCTTTTATACTTAGAAACATTTCCAAAAGTTCTTTTTCAAAAAATACTTTTAATACTTTATCAAAATAAATTTTTGGAATCCTATAACCTTAGGCTCTTATACCAAGTGAAACACCCAACGCCCCTTAATATATCCAAAAAAGACACATTAAAAGGCGTGATGCATTATGGGTATAAATGAAACTAATAGAGACTAAGATTCACAAGACAAAAATAGGTAAAAACAGCAAAAACTAAATAAGTATTTAATTAGAACAAAGCTTCAGAATTAATTCATAAATAAGTCAAATGCTAAATACAACATTCAAAACTCATAGTGTCTTATGAAATAAAACTTCATTATCTTAAAATCAAAGTATGTAATATCCTTTGTAAATAAACCAGTGCATACAAGAACAACAACTGAAAATAAAAAAAGTACATAGAAGAAGTCTCCTTCAAGAATAAATCCAAGCTGCAACAGTCTACTAGCTTCTTCCTGATTGCCTAAGGGGGGAAAATGAGAAATAGAGAAGTGGGTCAGATTAGAAGTCTGGTGAATGATAGTAATTACTAGAGTCGTTAAGCAAGACAAAAATAATAGACTCTATAACAGTTCTAGCATAAATAAGGATAACAAAGGATTTGGAAAAGAGATAAAATGGAAATAAATATGACTAAATATTGCTCAAGGTAGGTTAACTTTGATTGCTTGCACTTGTTCTAATTTAATTAGGCTGGATTCCTAATCTTGTAATTAGGATCTAACCCTAATTCTACCCTTTTAGATCGGCCTGCTACTCTATAGACCTTTCCGTGCACCAACCGCTATATAACACCTTACACAATAGCCAATGGTATCAATGGAAGATGCTAGGAGCAACTACTATAGATCCGGACGACATATATAGCTCCCTACATAGTAGGCATGGTATCTACTAAGACACAATACTAAGCGCTTAGAACTCATAGCTATTATTGAGCACCCGAATGGAAGTCGCACGCATAGCTACCACCATGCCCATGGTACGTTTTGCTCCACCTATTGGGTCTTCTTATTACCTTCAACGTACAACATAACGTGCCCCTCATCTTACTTCAGGCTAATGTGAGATCACCATATGTCCGTAGAAAAATATGGGAAATGCTATTGGTACCGACCTTTCATCCGAACAATATCTAGTTGCACCCCTTATCCAAATCCCCTTGATTTGGACTTCTATTTGACCAATTACTGCCATTCTTAGCATAGGGTGCCCTAGGAAATGCTATTTAGTATAGGTCCTACTTTCATCTTTGCTTATTAACTTAGATATATTATTTAAATAAGCCTTTATTACCATTTTTACTTTCTACGTTTATTAATTTATCCCAAGCCTTAAAATAAGCCTCATTCTGTTCTTTTATGTATTATAACCTACGTTATAATCATGCTTATTACTTAACCCAAGGTCTAAGTGTGAAAATAAGCTCCTTTCATCTTTTGCTTCATTTTGTTATAATTCCAAGTTATAACTCTGCCAATTATCTTTAATTAGTCCAATTCTAATTATAATTAGGCGTAATTTCAGTCCAATTCCATTATTTATTACCGTCTTTACAATTTACATCTTATTTTCTTCATTTAATATTCTTACTTATAAAATCCATATTCGCGTTCAATTTATTCTAATCCATACGTGTAGAAAAGGAGAATGAAGAGAATCGACGCTTGCATAAAATCCAAAACGTCGAAAAGATGTAAATAAGAAATAAATAACAGTAAATAAACTTAAATACTATAAATAGACTATAAATAAATAAAAAGCTGTACTTAGCGGTAATAATTTATAATTAACAGAAATAATACTAAAATTACTGAAAGGAATAGCTGAATAGACTGAAAATAATTAAAAACTGTAAATAATTACTTAAAAAGGCTATTACAAAAATCGTAGTAAAACTATAACTATTGGAAACCATATTATTTTAAATTACATAAAGAAATCTTAAAATAATTACAGTCACTCACCTCCGGTCCTAAGCTTTTCCTTTAGTCTTCCTGGATCCACTTGGAGTTGTAAAATAATTTTTATTAAAAGGATACTATCATTGGGAAATTATTCCTTTTAGGGTCCTTCCTGAGAAGGTGAACCCAAGTGGAGAAAATCTAGAATGAGAAAAAGTGTTAGGTCTATGGACCTATTTATATGGGTAGAAGTGGATATTAGACTGTTGGATTTGGAGATTGAATAGGATGCAACCACATTATAGGCTGAATAGGAGCCATCGGATGGAGAAATGAAGGGACTGAATTAAACAAATGGGTGCAAATGACATGTTCCGACGTCTCTAATTCGTTCAAACGAATTTACGTTCGTTCGCCTACCAAATTACAAGGCAGATCGATCTGCCCAGGTCGACCGGCCGGTCAACCATATCGTGTGTGTATGTCTATACATACATACATACATACATACATACATACATATATATATATATTTCTGCCTATATTGTTTTTTATAACTTGATCATATTAGCTCGGTTTCTGACATCCTATATATGGAAACTGACTAGAAAATTACCACAGACACAATGGTGCAACTTCCATAAGTCTAGGTTATTTTATTATTTTATTAATTAACAAAATTAATTATTATGGGTTAAATTTCAGGTTGTTACATTTCATAAGTCCAAAGTGATATAGTTTTGATGAAGAGAACTGGTGCAAATAAAGGTCACAACTAGGTAACGCTTAACAAAGTAAAATTGGATTTTATCGAAACCAAGTAAGCGATAAATTTGGCCAAAATTTCATACCATCTACTAAGTGACATATGAATGTTAATATTCGAACGATACGATATTAACTGCTGACTAAGTTTACACCTAACATGTCACACGACCAAAACGATGAATACTCCTTTGACTAAATGATTTAATTGATTTGTAATTGTTATAAAGTGATTAATATTTATGAAATATTTGTTATAAAATTTAATTTTGATTTGATAAATATTATTGAATATAGTTATTATAGTTATAAATATATTAATTGATATAAGATATCAATAAGCGTTTAAATTAGATTTAAATGTAATAAATGAATTTAACGCCCATAAAGGGGATGGTTTATTCGACGCTAATAAGGGATATATGCATCCATATGATGGTGCTAGAAAGCGATTGAGATGAAGGGCAAAAATGGAAGAGAATTGGTAAGTGATGGTGTAGGATCATGATTCTAAAATATCTCTTAATTCTCCTCTATATAAGCGTCTCTACCTTCATTTGTTAGAGGACTTTTGGATCGGATATCATCGTTTCAAGGTGCACTTATAGGCTTTGATTGCAAGGTATGTTCCTAACATGTTAATAGATATTAGTCGATATACAATGTCTATTTTATATATTATATTGTTGGTCAGGTGACGATTCCAACATATAAATATATTTTCACAATTTTGGTTGGTTGTACGTTTGTATATATGTATATATATATATATATTTGATATTAATTTTTTTTTTGGTAACACACTTATATGCAGCATGGCTCAACTTAAAAAAACAATTTTTATTATTTAAATAATTTAGTATATAATATTATACATACATATATGGTTTATAATTTAAATACTACTTTATACTTAAGTAAAATAGGGAAATATAATTTTATACGTAATGTTTAATAGTTATAATAATTTCGATTGTAACAAAATACTTTTTTATATTTATCTAGTATTTTTAAATAATATTTTAGTCATTAATCAAAAAAATTTATATAAATACATATGTGCATTATAAATTGTGTTTTGTATTTTATAAAATCAGATTAATACATATTATACTCTTAGAAAAAATAAAAAATAAAAATTTTAATATTTTAAAAATATATAAATATAAACGAAAAATAAAAAATTGAGTTTTTAAATTGTTTTAAATTACAAAATTGAATAATAAAATTTCAATTACAAAATTATCATCTAAAATTTATTAAAAATTTAAAATTCAAACTTAGATTCAAAAAATATTTTTTTATTAATTTTTGAAAATTTTCATACGTTTTTATTTAATATATATATTAAAACTAAAAAATTTAAAAATAATAACTTATGCATTACGAGGTATTTATATATTTAATATAAATTATTTTTGTGATTTTATTTGTATTAATGTATTTATTATTGCATCCACGCATAGAGATATATAAACACACATAAGTATTTAATATATACATTAATATATATGTATACATACATACATATACATATATATATATATGTTTTAAAAAAATTATATACTTATACATATTCTATTTTCGGGTTTACAGTAATTTTTATATATTTAATATAGATATTTTGTAATTGACTTAATTATATATATAGTTATAGTATATATATTATTAATATATCATTCTTATGTTTATATATATATATATTAATACAAAATTATTTAAATAAAAAAAATATAGTTTGCATATGTGTGTGTGTATATATATGTAACATTATATATATATATAAGTAAAAATATATATAAACATACACTTAAACAATATATTTGTACATTGGATGAGCTAACATGTCGTTTGCGATATAAATCCCAACATCTATACACAGACATGTTATAACTTGCATGAATTTATATGTTACATACGCACGTGTATGTGTGTGTGTGATACACATGTATATTTAAGATAACATAACTTAAATAATATAATGTCATTTTATAAATTGAAATAAATTAAAATATTTTATTTAAATAAAATTTAGAAATGTTCTAAATAAATTAAACTTCATTGACCCAATAAAGATCCAATATGCTAAAAAGTTGAAATTCACTTATAGCTTCTACCGTGGGTTGACAGAGTTCTAACAAAAAGCTCGTGCCACGTGGCAACATTTGATTCATTCTTCGACATTGTACCAACATTTCAACATTACACCCATAAACACAATGACATTTGTTTTATTTGTGCAACCAAATTTTTACAAAACACCGTTTATGATTCCTAAGAGACGCCAATTCAATATTTTGTTGATTAAATTGGCACTTTCAAATTAAAATCATCTTCACAAGATTTGTATATCAAAGTTTTAGTATATATATGTACATGTATATATGTAT
This sequence comes from Allium cepa, assembly GCA_030765085.1. Taxonomy (NCBI): domain Eukaryota; kingdom Viridiplantae; phylum Streptophyta; class Magnoliopsida; order Asparagales; family Amaryllidaceae; genus Allium; species Allium cepa. Next base: position 997,638,613 of record CM060928.1, read on the forward strand.
TTATATGTTTATCTATGTATATACACATATACATGCACACAAACACACACACGTGTGTGCGTGTATACATACGTGTGTGTGTATCGAAGGTTGGTTCTTCTTAGTAGGATTTGCTCCCCATTAGGCATGTTGGTACCAATAAGATCATGTAAGTGTTGACAACTTATATTTTTGAATATATACAGATGGAATATATATATATATATATATATATAATGATGATGATTATATAGCCCATTTAACCTATTTGGAAAATAAATTTCACCCTTAGACTAACACTAACATTGTTATCTTCTTTATACCTAGTGACATCACAAATAAATTATATATATATATATATTATATATATGTATGTATATTTATATGTATATATACGTACGTACGTATGTATGTATATGCTAACTAATATAATATTTCATGGTTATCATGCTTTACGTAAAATACATTCACATACCATACACCTATATAGTTAAAGCGCTTAGCAGTTTTATATCTATATGGGTGTAAAAAGTTATAGTGGGGATAAAGCGGAGATATAGCAGAAAATAATGGAAGTGCAAAAATCTTCTTAGATATAACATTGTTTTTGTAGGAAAAAGTAACACCGTTTAATCGTATATAAAAAAAGTCGAATAATACCATGACTTAAGTAGATTAGATTTGGTGACTACAGTAAATTTTTAACTTAAACCGAGCACTTATGCCTTAAAATAGGTCTTTACCCTAATTTTGTTGATTCATCTGAAATGAGAACTAGCCAAATCAACCTTTCAATATTAATATTGCTAAAGCGTTGCTATAAAGCCCTGATTTAGCGAACATAGCAGAAAATAGCGGGGCTTAGAGCGTAGGTACTGTTTAATAGCGCTAAATTAAAATAGCGTAGCAGTCGATGAATGCTATGCGCTATAGCAAGGATTTGACGGGGCTTTAGCAGAGCTTTAACTTCATAGCTACACGTGCAAATTCCTTTAATTATTGCTTATTTTAATTAGTCGTACCATATAATATCCCTTTTAATCGTTATTTAAAATTCAAACTAAATCAACAATTTGGTTAACATTAAAATAATTATTGTTCAGATTTAAATGTGAATTAAGGATCAATCCAACATTCAGATTACGAAAAGATTAATCAAGATTTAATATCAAACGAAATTTTAATTCAAAAATGAAATGAACTAGAATTTTTAGTACATATTATATATGATTTTGATATTAAAAAAAAAATCTGAATGCATAAACAATAATTCTGAATTTATTCACTAAATGTAATTTAACAAAGCATTCATAATAACATAAGTAAAGGTCCTTTAAAAGGTTCACATGACAATAAATTTTTGAAATTTATCCCACGTATCCATTGTGTAGAGGCATATGGACACAGTTCTTATGTTAGTAATGTATACATTTGATACAACGTATTTTACAAATGATGACAAACAATAAGCATGGACATTTAACAAATGAGGAAAACCCATAAACCACTTGGTGAGAACGAGTGAGACAGAGTAGATAATTCATTTGAATGTGGACACAAAACCTTTAAAAGACAAATAGTCATGATCGAGAGAGCGAGGAGTCTAATGGCTTTAGGATAGTAAGAATGAACGACTGGTTTGAAGCATCAGAACGAATTTATGTTTTTCTTCTTGAATATCATTATAAATGTACTCTAAAATTTGTTTTGTTGGAAAATATAAATTAACATCCTTAAAAGGCTAAGATTGAAACTAGTAAATAATAAAAAATTACTAAATAAATTATCGTATTAGTAAAATTCTCGTGAGTAGAGTTGCACGTAGAAGTTCGGTAGATGATTTCATAAACATATTAAAGTGTAAAACCATTAATAATATCGTGACACCATACTTTACGAACCCTATTAAGTAGACCATTAATGAAATATAAATAACTCGAATGATAATGTTAGAACATACTTCAAATAGTTTGATGAACTTGATATAAAATGGATATAATTGACTCAATAATGGGTTAAAAATAAATTTCACCTTTCTAAGGCATACTTGGTAACGTGAGAAGTGACAAACTTAAGCTCGCTCTTTAAGGTTGACTTACTTATCTAATAGCTCACATGTTAATGGTCTGCAAAGCCAAAAAAATGGAAGATGTTATTGTAGAGTAACTAAGGACACCACTTGTTAACATTTATGTGTAATTGAATACAAACCTTTTCTTTTGGATGATTGAAATGTAATTGAAAATGGACCGTTTAGAATATGATTAGTTGCCTTAAAATCAATTAAAATGGGGCTAATGGTGATCTTAGGAAACTATATTGGGATGACCTCAAGCAATAGTAATTACCTTGGAAAACTAACAACAACATATATTTGAGGTTGCTAGTCAAAATGGATAATAAAATGAAACAATATGGAATAAATAACACCAATAAAATAAACTAGGAATGGTATTTAGTTATTAAATTTATCCTTGAAATATTATGTTATTTTGAATAATTGTTTAATCACTTGTTTATGCTTGTTGCGAGACATAGCACATTCTATATTATATGTCATTAACAATTGTTTTTACAAGCAAAGAGTAGGTTCATGTATGAGTTATGAATACTCATATGTTTATAATGTATTATAACATTTGAGCAAGTCTAACGATGAGCCCTACTTCTGCAAGAGGGAAGCTTGATTAACATTAGCTACATATTTATTGTTATATTCTGGATAATATTTCTCTGAAACTGGACTATAATGTTTGTCTCATAGGTTATTTGCACTTTCTTCCAAATCTCAAATGTATTCGCATATAGATTGAAAGTGAGTGTTTATTAACACGCTTTTTTTTAGGTTTTATGGAGATCATATTAATGCTTATGTCAGGGTGGGCACGTCTATGCACATGCACATGCATACGTGCTTACATGCGCTATATATATGTATGTATGTATATCTGTATGTGTATATATGATGTGGAGATATTTTACATTGCGGTAAAGTGATAACTTTACTCGCATTGTTTATACTTCGACTTTGAAAAACTAGTGTAGTTTGTGTACTAAAATGCACGTCTACATGTTGATAGAGTTAACGGTGTTCCCTTAGGACAATTATATAACTTAACCCTTGTATAAGAATTTTGTTTAGAATAAAGTATACTTTTGGTTTTGTTTTCTATTGTATACGTTATTGTACTACAATACAAGTAATGATATGAATTCATTAGATATATATATATATATACACATAAAATCCTTACAAAAAATATTTTATCATTGCAGTCACAAATGTGTTCATAGCCATGAATTTTAAATCCAAAATTTAGAATACTTGTTCTTAAATTGTTCTTTATCGAGATGCATTGAGAAAATGATATCAATGCATTGAGACTAGCGCATGTAATGCTCTTCATTTTATAAACGATGAATTACTCATGATCGTTGGGTGCACCAAGAGAGTATGTACTTATGGTTGTTTGGGATGCGTAGAATACTTGATGAATGTCTTCCGCAGGTTGAAACAGTAAGTCATGGTAGAAAATCTCATGTAACGATATGCTCTAGTCTTCAAACTCGAGAGTACTGTTGATCTTAAGCATCTAAGATGTACTTTGATGATGGTCAATTACATGACATCATGATCATGTTACGACCAAAGTGAGGTATGATTGAACTACATAAAGTGAAACACCGCTCAAGAGAGGATAATCTCCTTCATTGTAGAAAGTTGTATCACCGTAATTGGTGATCAACTCAAAGTCAATCTCTAGACAGAGGAAATTGGTTAATTAATAAAAGTTATCGGATTGAACAAAGGGCGTTAAAGTGACACCATGCAATTAACCACGAGTGCTATTAGAGTTTTTGACCATCGGGCAAACTCTAGATATCTTGATGATATATTGATGATGAAAAGAAAACATGCACAAATATAATAACTTAGGGCGTATCTTAATAAAGATTATGAATTAAATTTTTTCTAAATGATCCACAATCAACCAAGCTCGTGTTTGATACCGACTTCAACAAAGTCCATTTAGGCTTTAATATTTTTTTTATAAATACTATCGAGGATCGAGTTCAAACTAGGAAGTCAACAAAATAGTGTTGTTAGCAAATTTTTGAATTAACTTATTTAAATTAATTTATAAATGTTATAATTTAGTAGTAAAAATTAATACAAATTTAATATTAAATTTTTATGATTTTTAATTTTATTTAGGACCTTAAAATTAATTAAAATAATATATAATTATCATATATCAATTTAATTAATTTCATGGACCGTAATACATATTTGATTACTTAATATATATGATGATGTTAGTTAGGCCTATCAATTTAATCAAACCGACCGTAGGGAGGTTTGCCTACTTCTACTAGCCAAAATCAATTTTCCTGAAGCCAAAAAAACGTGGATCTTGTCTCGTCGCGGTTTCTCTAAAAACGTGGATCTTGTCCCATCGCGGTTTCTCTAAAAACGTGGATCTTGTCTCATCGCGATTTCCCTAAACTTTCTCCTTTTATTTTGCGCATCAAAGATTTCAAATTTAAATCTATTATGATTTTAAAATTTTAAAATTTTCAATTTCAAATCGACAATTTTGAATGTTTTGATTAGTATTTAAATTTGAAATTCATATTTTCAGATTCAAATCTCAATTTATTCTTTTCCAACATATTATCACTTAATGTTTAAGTAATATTAACAAATTTTTTAAATGTATATTTTTTATCAAAGTTATACAATCGAACGGTCGGTTTCTCCACCGTTGTGCGGTTATACTAGTTAAGTTTATGGACCGCAATAAATATTTGATTCCTTAATATACATGATGTTAGTTAGGCCAACATCATGGAAAATCCAAAGAATGGCGGTCTTACAAAATACAAAACATGAGGATAGAAGAGGTTTGAATACTTATCTTTGACTAAGAAATCTGTGATAAAAGAGGAGGAAAATGTGGAGACATTTGTGATATTTGATGTATATAAATTTAATATGAACAATTTTAACACATTTTAAGAAATTTAAAATAGTATTCAAAATACAATTTTCTTAATACGATACAAGTCAAAATTTACAATGCAAATACATTTCGAACAAAAGCTGTTTTTGAATGCAATACATGAATGAACATAATATAAGATACATATAGCTATGATTGTATATTTTCGGTATCCTATTCTAATATGTTTTTTAATTCACAAAAAGAAAAAAAAATGAAACGGTAGAATAAAATATATTAATTTAGAGATATTTTTTGTTTTTCATTTGCGATTTTAAGATGTCAAACAAAATTCCGTTGAAGGAAAAATGTATAATTGGGCTATATTTTGGGCCACGTAGAAACTGCGTAATCTCAAACTATAAATAACTGTACTCGGTAAGACTTCCAACCCTAGCCGCCAGGCATAAATTCTAATTTTAATCTTACAAAACCCTAATCTGAGGAAACAATGGTTTCCGGCTCTGGTCTTCCCGCAAGGCGTGTTGTCGTCGATGGCCGTCACCATATGCTTGGACGCCTTGCATCAATCGTCGCCAAGGAGCTTCTTAATGGTCAGCGTATCGTCGTCGTCAGATGCGAAGAAATTGCCATGTCCGGTGGCTTGGTGAGACAGAAAATGAAGTATTTGAGGTTCTTGAGGAAGAGAATGAACACCAAGCCTTCACATGGTCCTATTCATTTCAGAGCTCCAGCTAAGATTTTTTGGAGAACTGTTAGAGGGTATGCGTTAATCACATTTTGACATGTATAGTGTTATTTAGCAGTTGCTTCCTGCTGAAGTGAGTATATAGTTGCTTAGTTAGAATGTTTGTGGTTGTCTATGCTATAAGCTTGGTAATGCATGAGTATGGCCATGCTTCTTATCATGGAATGACTTAGTTATAGTGTTATTGTCCGTTATGTGCTTGAAATCCTACTCAGCAAATGTGACGTGTCCTGACAGCACAAATTTATTGGAAAAAAAACTCTTCCATGCACTTCTGTTACAGCTTTAACATTTTCATTTAATACAACACATGACATTGTTGTGTAAAATGTAATTAATGCAGTTATAATTCATGAAGAACACGTTTGGCAATAAATTTGGCTGTCTTATACACCACGCCAAGCACTTTGCAAGGCAATGTTAATAAAACATTATTTAAACATGTACTTATTGTTAATTGAACATTTGCTAATTGTGGACAAATATATAGAATATGATATGATGTAAGGATGACAATCGAAGTCTGATTTTGAAGAAGTACCATCCTCTCCATGTCTATCATTATTGGCTTGTTTCATCGTCATTTTATTTCAACCTTTATCCTCTTAGAGTTGGTTAAATTAAAATTCATTAGTTGGTAGTAGGATCTTACGTGTATGTTGAACTTCATATTGAGATAAAGTGCTTGCATACATGTTAATGTTAAATTTTGCACACTCAACAAGCTTGTGTGTGTGTGTAATAATGATCATATTTGCTTGTCCTTACCAGCCCTCTATTTTTGTCTAATTAGGCAAAATGAGTATTGTTAAATGGAAAAATAAAATGGCTAAGGGGGTGATGTTTAAAGGGAAAATAAACGAAAATCACACAATCTTGAAAGGGAAAACTTGCATGTTTTATTGTGTGGTCTATATTTTAGGACCCAGTTATCCTTGTGTTTTTTCTCCTTAAGCCTACCAACATGGTTTTCAAAATGGAATTCAAATGATAAATCGTGAAGTATAGACTTTAAATCAGAACAAAATTTGAATCGTAAATCGAACATTCAAATAGTTTGTATTTAAGTTTTGTATCCATTTTGAATTGTTTTTGAAGTTTGAAGTTCTATGGCCAAGCACAAATCTCGATTTTCTCTGTTCCAATTTTCTCATGTCTAGACAACCTGAAAACTGGAATTGTGTATCCAACTAATCATGAATTGTAGATCCAACTAAACTGGAATAGTGGACGGAGTGTGATTTTTCTCGACCGTGTTTTTAATTGAGCTTAAATGGAAATATAAATCGAATCACAACGAGAGAGTCTGATCTAAGATGAGATGTGAATCGTAAGATTTTGAAACAATGCCAACCCGTATCCAAATCAACCCATCCTTTATTTTCTCCTTGTCTAAAAACTGCCATCAAATTATTCAAATAAACAAAAAAATCCTTATCAAATATGATCTCTTGCTCTTATGGTTATAAAATATACGAAGCAACTCGTTATATTTAAACATCAACATAGGTTCAAATGCTGCAAACCATAAATTGCGTAATTTTGAATAAATTACAAATTGCACTATTTTATTCTTAAACTACCATCATAATGATGTAGGTTGATATTCAAATCAAAAGTACTAATAAAATGGAAAGAGAAGAAACTGGTTTAGATTGGAATAAGATAACAATCAATCTAACTTTTATAAAAAAAACATAACATTACGAGAGTTTAAAACAATTTAAAAATCTAACATTTTGAAAAAAATGTGGAAAACTTATGTTTTGTTAAATATCCATGCATACCATTATTGCTTACAGAATAATTTGAATTTTTTGTTAGATGGTCCTCTACGACAATTTTATTTACTGAGATAATATATTTACCAAGATAATATATTTAAATATATTATGTTAGCAAATATGTTATTTCAATAATTAAAATTGTCGTAGATGACTATTTAACAATTTTTTTTAAAATGTTTACATAATAATTTAAATTTTTTCATTAGATAGTCCTCTATGACAAGTTTATTTACTGAGCTAATTGTATTTACTAAGACAATATATTTAAACAAACATATTCATGAGTTCATAATGATGTGTATTTGTATTTAACAAAATATAAATTTTCTACATTTTTTCTGAAATGTTAGGTAGCATTTGGCTAAAAAAATGCATTTTGTGTCTTTCATTTTCAAATATGCATGGCAAATGACATGGAAAGGTGGAGTTGTGGAATCCTATCATTCCAACGAAGGGATAAATGATCGTTGATTTATCATTAAAGGCAGAAAACAAGTAAAAAACATTCTCAATCTTACATGTTAAAATCATTTTTCAAATTGTTTCCGCCCTCTGCCTTTTCCATCCATTTTAATGTAGGCGGTTGAAAATGGAAAACATAAAACTTATATTCAAACCAAACGGCAACATAGTTTTTTAAATTATTACATCTTAAACTTTCTCATAATGTTATGTTTTAAAAAGTTGGATTGATTGTTATCTCATTTCAATTTCAAACCGATTTCTTATCTTTTCATTTTAAAACATAAAACTTATATTCAAACCAAACGGCAACATAGTTTTTTAAATTATTACATTTAAAACTTTCTCATGATGTTATGTTTTAGAAAGTTGGATTGATTGTTATCTCATTTCAATTTCAAACCAATTTCTTATCTTTTCATTTTACTAGTACTTTTGATTTAGATACTATTATTTTATTGTCTTAAAATATTCTTTAAAAATTAGTTTTATAATATTCTTAAAAAGGTTTTAAGATATATATGGAAGTTCACAATAGTACATTAACTACGACTAAATATGTTGTAATAATTAGATAAAGGTCGCTAAATTTTTGTAGAACAATTGCATATGAAAGAGACACTATAAAGTAACTTTGAAATTATTCTAGCGAATAAACATTTTATATTTTTTAATACTCATGCTGAAATTTGTAGAATTACCAAATTAGAAAGAAATATATAAACAGTTTATGAATAACGTTAACATCCTAGTTTTGAAAATTATCTATGCATTCATTAAAAATTTAAAATTTGACTTTGGAAATTAAAAGCTGAAATGGTTAATTAAGTATCTGTGCATTTATAGAAAATTGTTGTTTATGAAGACCAAAAGTTCAATATTAATATTGAATTTACCTTTGTAAAACTACGAGCGTATGTATAGATATAGATATACATTCATATATATATATATATGCATACATATCTTTATCTCTGTTAATAGTTGTAATACCTTTGATGCCACACTTTTCTAGATTATATTTCTTTATTTACAATTGTATATAATCGCGAGTTTAGTCTCAATTATGGGGAAAAATTATGTTTCATCTTTTTTAGATTATCTATTTTATAATTTTAAACCATTTTATTTTTAAATGCACCACATTAGTAAAGTATGTATAGTTTTTGTAAAACAAAATTGTAAATGATGTACATTTAAAAATAAAGTTTCTTATGGTTTGGATTATATAATAGATAATCTAAAAATATATATGATGATATATAGTTTTTTTCAGAGTTGAGATTAATACATGTGACTTTATATAATTAACAGTGGATTTTTGTTGATTTGAAATTATGACGTCGAAATATATTAAGATATTTTGTTAGGACATGGATTCGTACTTGTGATTTTTAGATGTACATCATTTACAATTTTTTTTAATAACAGATAAAGTCAAATATCTACATGTATTTGTAAAACAAATTGTAAATGATGTACATTTAAAAATAAAATATCTTATGGTTTAGATTATATAATAGATAATCTAAAAATATATATGAGGATATATAAATTTTTTCAGAATTGAGATTAATACATGTGACTGCATATAATTAATAGTGAATTTTTATTGATTTGAAATTATGACATCAAAATATATTAAGGTATTTTGATGAATTCGAATTTGTGAACATCGTAAGAAAATGCAGGGACGTTTTTAGAAGTTTACGTCTACCGTCCACACCAACAAAGTGTAACATCAATTTTCTTACAACTATTCATAAAGATTATGCGTATAAGATTTATTGGATATATTATGGCTTTGGATTTTGATGTAAGGCGGAAGAAAAGAGAGACAGGTAGTTTGTGTTTTTTAAATAAAAAGAGCATAGACATAATTTTTTTTACAATTCTACAAGGGAATAACGTATTTATCCTTTTTCTTCAACAATATTTTTAATTTCAAATTTTATTTTCCTATCACTTCCCATAACCATTTTATTTTTCCCTTTAACAAATTGTGACATTTATTCCAAGTGTGCACGATAGGGTTTAGATTGTTACGAGTTTAATTTGTATATGCTAATACTACATCAATTTTAATTTGCATCCTGTACTCAATTCGATACTGTTGATTTCGAACTATATAAGCCGATGATGTCAATTTTCTTGTTTTCATGGTAGTGTGTTTATATGCTTCCGTATTCTTTTTGTCCACTTAGTACAATGTTGCTTTTGAACTGTATAAAAATCAATACTTAATGAGGATAACCAGTTATAATTTTTTTTGTGCTTCTGTAGCATGATCCCTCACAAGACAAAGAGGGGAGCAGCAGCACTTGGAAGGCTTAAAGCTTACGAGGGAGTTCCACCACCATATGATAGGGTCAAGAGGATGGTTGTTCCTGATGCCCTCAAGTAACATCTTACCCTTTAAATAATGTCTGCATTGTGTACAATTTCTTTGTGCATATGTTTTTTCAGTGTTAAACATATTTCTGGAAAGAAACTAGAAAAAACGACGGCATAACTCTTCACAGTACTTGCAGCCTTATATTATACCTCTTTTTAGATATGTGCCATATCAAAATAAGCTGCACACATCCTGATTTTGACATGATATAATCATGCTTCCTATTGATTGAAGGCAAAATTCTGCTTGCATCCTTTGTTTTGCTTTTCTCACCTCATTAAAAATATGAATTTTAAACTTGACAGAATTATCCCTTTGTTGACATAACTTCAAAGATACAATCAACCATAGACGTTTAAATAATCAGATTCAACCATGTACTTCCCAAATTTATTTGCAAAATACTTGCTAATTTTGTCTGGAAATGTTTGCTGACGTGGTAACTGTATACTGTAAGGATGAAAATAAAGTATTTGCATATATTTAGTCTTTAAGAATTGAGCCATTCGATTAAAATATTGTCTTCCAATTGTAACTATCTGTGGTTAGAGACAGCTATTACGTATGGATCGAAACTTTTGCTTGCCCTAAATGTTAATAAAACAAAACACTTAGAAATTTTCTGTAGGCTTAGAACATTGCTCAGTTTTGGTTCATCAACTGCTCTATTAATGTTCAAGGTTTCAAAATTAAGTTGTGTTTTTCTGGTTCCCTTTGTAATCACCATCTGGTGTTCTGCATACCTGCAAAAAACAATTATCTTGTGTTTTTTTCTTCCAATCAATGTCTAGAGGTCTTCAATATTTGTTACATCGGTTATCAACAACAAATATAGGTTGGGTGGTAGTCGGTTAAGGTTCTGTTGAATTTTGCAAAAGTTTTAATCTTTGTGGTTTGAATAGATCTGGTATCCCTTGTTGGATTAATTTATAGAGGTTGTACGTGTACGAAAAAATCTTCATATTTTGGAGCAATGTTGTACATTTGTATCTTTATGTTAAATGTTTCACTGAAATCCCAACTTCCTCAAAATCTTTCATAAATGATACATAAGAACAATTACTAATTTACTACATGATCCTTGCTAATTAAAGTAACTATTGTTTTATGGAATTTCCTGTCAAGCTTTAATTAATCAACAGAAAGTTTATTATATTTAATTTAAAATTATATGTCTGACGTTTCTTATAGCAATAAAACTAAGACCTAATTGACTGACAAAAAGACTGTTGTGTTTCAAATAAATCCTGGTTGATTAAATGTGGTTTTTGTCATATTGTTAAAAACTCAGCTGACCAACACCTCCAAAAAAAAATGTTCTTCGCAAAGCTTGTTCTTCAATTCATTCATAGTATATGATATGTTCATATGAAGATTTTGACCTACACCTTGTAAATTTTAGGGTATTGAGGCTTCAGGCTGGACACAAGTACTGTCTTGTGGGACAGCTATCTAAAGAAGTTGGCTGGAGCCACTTTGACACCATCAAGGTTAGTTATTTTTACATTATACTCAATACATTCATCCATATTTTTTTGTATGATTTGAAATTGGACATAAATTGCGACGGTGTTTATGATTTTCGTTGCGCTTTTATGTTTCTTGCCAACCTACTCATTGAAGTGTCGACAGTATAGAATCATTGCCACTCTTTAGATATTCCATCAAGCACCTCACATCAACTTTTTTGTAGCTAGCTTATGAAGTTTTGACCATATTTTGCCTCGTGTTTAATACTTCACCCGTTGCCATTATATCAGATGCATGTGCTGATGAGTAGTAAGCTAAGCGAATTTGCACCATAGGGAAAGGGTCATGTAAATTCTATTATAATTTTTGATTGTTTAACCTATAAAAAATTCTCTAGTAAAAATAGGTACATGGGTACTACAGGCATGTCAATAGATTCCGGAAAAATCCGAAATCTGTACACGTGCATATCCATATCTGAAAAATGGATAAGTATCCGATGTCTAAAAAAATAGATACGGATTCGGATATGATTCCAAAAATTACCTGTTCGGCTTTGTCAAGATTATTTTTATACTACGCATAATTATAATGAATGATATGTATATATTTTCTTGTCAAGTTGATTGTTTATATTAACTGCCCAAAGGCTATTTATTATCATTATATTTGTTTATTTTTAGTAGTTTTATAATCAATAAAATCCAAAAAAATATATTAGTTATTTTATTAGACTTATCAATAGTCAATAGTCAATAGATAACATAAATATGTGATATCCATCCTTTGAAATGCTGCGTAGTTTCAAGTTATAAGCTGTAACAAGTTGGAATTGAAGATCAATGGTGTGTTTATTTTTTGCTTTTGTCAAGATTATTTTTATATTATGCGTATATTAGTATAACAAATGATATGTATATATTGTTTCCTTAAGTTAATTGTTTATATTATCTGCATTTGATGCATACTGACCGCCCAAGACTATTTATTATCCTTATATTTGTTTATTTTTAGTATTTTTATAATCAATAAAATCCAAAAAATAATAATATTAGTTATGTTTTTAGATTTATCAATAGTCAACAGATAACATAAATATGTGTGGTATCCATCCTTTGAAATGCCGTGTAGTTACTAGTTATAGCTTGTAACAAGTCAGATTTATCAATAGTCAACGGATAACATATTTTATCCATCCTTTGAAATGCAGCGTAGTTACAAGTTGGAATAGAAGATTAATGGAGTGTTTATTTTTTGCTGTTTTTTTCCCCATATCTCATACTCATCTATTTGTAGCCATTGAAAAGTTGGTCATACTTCCGACGAGTGTTTCTTTGAGACAGGTTCTTTTCTTTGAGACAGTTTCTTCTTTTGACCGAATGCATTTTATTCTAACTTATTAAGCCTGCCATGGTATGCAATGTTTTGTGTTACGAGTTGAATTGAACTTATCTGCAATTCAGGTCTAATAGGCGTCAAATTTTTCGGGTACTCATCCCTTCGTTTTTTCACATTTTAAAACCAAAAAACTATTCATTACTAATGTACAAGTTACAAAGAGATAAATTTATTTATGAATTATCACTAATTTGCTAAAGCGCTAGTAATTATCACTAATAGATCAAACGGATCAGATTTTTCATTTTTATGAATTATCACTAATTTGCTGAAGCGCTAGTAATTATCACTAATTTGCTAAAGCACTAGTAATTAATAGCTAGAAGATCAAAAAGATCAGACTTTTCATTTTTATGAATTATAACTAATTTGCTAAAGCACTAGTAATTAATAGCCCTATTCTTCTATTTCTTCTGTCTAACATTTTTGAAAAGTGGTGCCGAAGATCATCTGTAACATCTACATTGGGTAATACTAAAAATTTTGGGGTTAAAAGTTGGCTATTTAGCTGAAGAATAATAATTCTAGTTTACTGCTCTGAATCTATTTAATGTTATAGCTGTTGTAATGTCTGCATTTGTAGGAGTTGGAGGAGAAGAGAAAGGCTAAAGCAAAGATTGCATACGAGAGGAGGAAACAACTAGCACAACTTCGCGTCAAGGCAGAGAAAACTGCTGATGAAAAACTTGGCTCTCAACTCGATATTCTGGCACCATTGAAGTATTAGAGGTTTTCTTTAATTTTGGTTTTTTCCTTTTTTGTTTTTGAACCAAGATTTTGTCTGCGATTTTTTCTAAATTGTTGTATTCGTGAAGATATTATAGTTATGTTTATGTCTATGGTTCCTAAGATGTTATAGTTATGTTTATGTTTGCTAATTAATATTATACCAAGTGTGAATCTTTGCTAAGCGTATGAGTTGTTTGTGCCTAATGATGTTTGCATATGTTACTTGGCATGATGACAAATAATATCATAAGTTGTTGTGCCTTTTTAATATTGGAGGTCGAAGCAATAGAAATAAAGTAGATTGCTTCTTTTCATATGTACATGTTTAATGTGAGGCTTAAACTCGTCCGTGTGCATGCATGTATGTAGACTCACAAACACACATGCATGTATAAGCCTCAAAGCACATGGTCTGTATGTACATAAACACACATGCGTGTTTGTGCCTAATGATGTTTGCATATGTTACTTGGCATGATGACAAATAATATCATAAGTTGTTGTGCCTTTTTAATATTGGAGGTCGAAGCAATAGAAATAAAGTAGATTGCTTCTTTTCGTACATATGTACATGTTTAATGTGAGGCTTAAACTCGTCCGCGTGCATGTATGTATGTAGACTCACAAACACACATGCATGTTTGCTAAGCGTATGAGTTGTTTGTGCCTAATGAACGAGTGGTTTTTTTTTGTGAGGTTGACTCATTTTTCTAAAAAAAGAATAGTGTACTGTTATGGCAACACAAAATAGCTTTTCATTGGAGAATTTTTTTTGTTAAGACATATTAACCAAAATAGAGTACTTTTTTTTCCTGTTATTCATTGGAGAAGTCTTTGGTTTTACTTATGCTAGAAATATCCTTGAATTCAGTCTGGACTTAACACAACGGTAGTTGTATGAGCTTCATCATAACTGCGAAGAACGTGATTTGAAATGTGTAAACCAATGCCCCCATTATTCGAGTGTTTTTCTGTATCTAATGGACGCACTATGACAATTTTATATTTCAATCTAATCATGTTAAATGACAAACAACGTTGAGAGTCGAGTCTGGAAACATCTTTGCAATGCAAGGGAAAATCTACGTACATTATCGACCTCCTCAAAGTTCGTTATCGTGTGGAAGCCTCATATACTTAGTTTATATTAAACAACGAACGTTTGAAACCTATTTTTTTGATTAGTGATATAATTATTTAACTATTATAGGAAAATCACATTTTTGAAACCCTTCTCGCTGCATATGGTATAATCTGTTTTCAAAAGATCTCTTGGTGAGCCAAAATTCATCTCTTCCCACTTGGGTTAGTTATGTATTTAGTGGTTAATTGTCCAACACTGCCATCTCAGTGACTTGGCGCTAGCTCTGGCTTTGTTCCATCAAAGCATATGTTCGACTTCTGCCTAGCGTGTAGTTGGATGTTATATACTACCTAAGACTTGTAATATTATTATATACTACCATCTAAAATAATGATTTTGTCTTGATTTTTTTTTAATAACATACGTGATCATCCCTTTGACCACCATTGCTGAGGATGGTGTTCTGCTCATTGTTTCATATTTCAACTTGGTCAGTTTTATTTTTTTTAGGTTTTATCGTTTCATGAAATCTTTGAATAGAATCATGTTCATATTTCTTTATTTTTTCCCTATGTGATCCATAGTTACGACATGTCTAATAGCTTCCATAGATTTTGCACAATTCATCCTTAAACGCTTCATCTTTTCTATGGTTAAGTGGTGCATGAACCATGGTTAAGTTGATTGTTTTTGCCTTTTCGGACACTCTTTAAAAGAAGGTTAAAGTCAAAACGGGAAGTTGGATATGGAATGTAATTATCTACATCATGTAATTTGGGTTATTATGTTATGTTAATTTTGTTTTAGCTGTTATTATATCATCTATCACTTATTTAGTTGTATCGGATAATCAACTGGTTATTTATAAATTATTTATTTATATGATAAATTATTAAATGCACAAATCATGGAACAGCTACATTTTTCATTATTTATTGGGAAGAAATATAACGCATTACGCTCAATGCGAATAAACAAGAACAAAAGGCAATTACAAATCAAGGGCATTGACTAATAAGATTTCAAAAAAGTTTAAAGCATTAAAACGAATTTATCAAAATCATATATAGATCAAATTAATATTTGAAAGGAAACAAATGAATTAATGATCAATAAATATCAAAATTATTTTCATTCGGTAATTTAAAGTAAATTAATCTTTATCAATCGATTTGAGTGAACAAAATCAACAATTGAATTTCTGACAAACTTATTTATCATCAAATTTAGCCTTCAAAGTGACACTAATACTGCGAAATTCATAACATGAAATCAGTTATCAACATAATTGAACTACATATAAAAATTCCAATCTTTAATGTGTTTCTACATTGACAAATTAGCAATGGAAGAGAAAGGAAATACAAGGTGAAAGAAATGGGAACCCTTGCTTCGTCGCACACTAGCGTGAATATAAATAAATAACTAGTTTTGATAGGTTTGAGTATGTAGTACCCTTTCTTTAGCATTTATCTCGTCGAAGTATTCTAAAAGTTACCTTACTATATCCAGGTAATAAAAAATAAGCACTAGGTCAAGATGAGGTAGGTGAGCTAGCAGCACCACGACCACCAACGGTCAAGCCCCTGATGTAACGACCCGGATTTTTAACCATTTATTATTGGAATAATTAACTAGTTTTAATTATCGAAATATAAATTTGTATAAGTTGAATGAATAAATTTTCTGATATCTGAATATATAAATGTTGGAGACTATACTGAATTTTCAAATGCTAATCTCTGAATACGAAAAAAAAGTTTGTATATGTATTTAACCATTTCAAAAATTATGATAAAAATATATGTATGTATACACTTAGACAAGCTCCATGATGGAAAGATTTCAAACTTATGACAAGGAAATATATATATATGTAAATATGAACATATCTAAAAGTATATGAAAATATGTTAATATGTATATGGTAAAAATATGTATATGAGAATATGTGTGTGTATATATATATGCATACACATATACATAGGAAGCAACATGATGACATAATCTAATTAAGCACACAAATAAATCAAATCACCTATAAAATATCAATTCAACCCAAAAAATCAAATTAGCCCATAATATCACGTCAGCCCACAAAATAAAAGAAAATGGAAGAAAATGTGAAGCCTGTAAGCAAAATTCTTAGCCACCCTATATACTAGCCACCCTATACTTCACAGACCCTTCCTTTCTCTTCTCTATATATATAGCAATGTCCTGTTACTTATTCATACTTATAAAAAAAATGAACCTCTACCATTAAAACAAAAATAAGCTAAGTGTTGAAAGATTGAAGGAAGAATAGTTAAAGTAGTAGTTGATCATTCATCTTTACTGTGAGTAAAACATATCAAATTTTATTAACTGGTTATATATATGAATACCTGTATATCTGTGATCTTGAACGAATCCCTTGTTTATGTCAAGTATACATGAGTTGATATGTATTCATGCCTTTGTATATGTGTATTAAACTTGGTAGTTCACCAAGTAACTCAGCATAGTGTTTCTTCTATCTTCCTGCACATGTTTCTTTTGAAAAAACAGTTTGTCCATTAACTTCAAAAATCAGTATCTCAACCCCTATTTAGTTTTAGATTTTGATCAAAAAAAGTTTTTGTGTTTGAATGAGGATCATTTTAAAATTTGTCCCATTTGATTCCATCAAGTAGAGGCCGAGAAAATCCCATTATACAGTGAACAGGTCCATTGAGGTCGAAATTTAACTTCCATGAATTAATAAATAGATCATATATTTGAGATCATTGTTGAAAAACTCAATTTTTATACGTGGTTTGGTAATTTTTAAGGGTGTGCGGAGGTAGAATTTTATAGATGATCGAATTTGGGGGCCTTGGCAAATTCTGGCGATCGAGGTGATTTCAAATGACGGAGTTAGCCGTGGAGGAGTAGTAGGTGGTGGCACACTTGGGAAAAATGCCGCAGTAATTTTTACTTGCATGTGTAGGCTTGGCGAACTCGAAGTAAGGTTTAGGGTTTTTTGCGTTTGGGCCTCGGTTTTATGGCAATAGCGACGAAAGGAAGGAGATGAAGGTGTGTGCACCAAGGGAAAAAGGTAGAGGAAGTGATGGTGATGCTTTGGGCGAAGTCTGGTGATGGTTGATGGACTAAGGCGGCGAGGCGAAACGATTTGGTGGACTCACTTTTGATCCAGTTTTTGGGTAGAATTTCCAACTTCAAACCAAAGTGTCGAACGCGTTCTCAGATGGGCATTTGGGACGAGATGGTCATAGGTGATCGGAGGGGATAGTTGGCGGCGAGTTACGCTGATTGGAGGCCGTGTGCATGTGCACATTGCCGTGTATAAATTCGTGCACGTTCTTGAGTTCGTGTGACGACCCGAAATTTTGGATATTTGAAATCAGGATATTTAATTGATTTTAAATGTTTAAAGTAAATTTTAACTTGAATTTCAAATATCACTGTTTATTTGATAATTAAATTAGTGAATTTAATGATTGGAAATTAGATAAAATATTGAATCTTGGTTTTTAGCTCGTTAAAAATAATTTGATGGCCTGTAAAATATAAGTTGATAATATTGAAGGTAATAGAACTTTTAAAATCGAATTTAAATAATGGTCTGTCCAGTTTAAATATATATCGTTTAAAGTGACATTTAAATTATAGCCTTCCGAGGCACAGTCTCGGATTTCGACGAAACAAGTTCCATTGGATCTGTAATAGTGTATTACTATCGGATTTCAAATTTCGTACTGTTTGGAGTTGTCGTGTGATCGTACAAGATTTAAACGCTGTGACGACCCGAAAATCCGTACCCTTTGAAATCGACAATAATCCACACATGTCCGACCCAAAAAGCATAGACTGACGAAAAGTCAAGAGAAAGAAAAGAAGAGAGAAGAAGAGAAGAGAAGAAAGAGAGAAGATAGAACAAAAAAGAACAATACAGAATCTCACACCGCAACGGAAAATATATAATATCATAATAATGATCTTTACAAAACAGAAACTGTATATATATACACACATCAATCAGAGTTCAACAATCAATCAGAGTTATCGACCTGAACAGTTATACTAACCTGTCCTCACAAATGCTGATAATATAAAACAACTAAGCACAACGGATAATCAAGCAAATACGAATGTACGAAAATGAAGATCTCTAGCTATCCCGCTGAAGCTCCAAAAGCATAACCTGTAGATATACTCAGTCTGACCCGAGCATTGAAAGGGAAGAACGCCCGGATCAGTTCGGTAAACCAGCGTGAGAAACACACTCCACTGAATTTATTAAATTGCCAAACTTTTCCTTTATCAAAACAAAAGTATCTCGTAAGACAAGTCCACACATAAACACAGACATGTTTTTACCTTACGATAACTAAAACATTTCTCTCATGTCAAATCCTCTTATATTATACTAGTGTCTAGTATACAAATAATATTAATCATAGTCGAAATGGTTACCCATATAGCATTTCGAGCCTATTCATTACGCCTTTACAAAGAAAATCGCAGCTCGTAGTGGAGTTTGGATTTCCATACAAATGATCAGGTGAAAGGACTACCTTCCGAAGGGGTACACCTCTAGGTGGATGTCCCGAGGCACAGAACATCTTCCCACTACCAACACAAGACCGACCCACCTCTATAACTAGATGGTACCGAATATGTCATCCTCTGGTCGTTACCGACCTTTACCGAGGGCCCTCATAGCATACAAACCACAATAATCAGATACACGACGTCATAGCGTGTAAAGATATATCTAGAAGAGGATGATCATATCCTAATTGGGAATGACCCACTTAGCCTTGCCGCATCTAACCCTGTTTTGGTCATTTCTGGTTGATGAGGCCTGATGAGGTAACGATTTACCTTTCACAATCACATATCACATCACTTAGAATGCCACACGGCCATTTCCGTTGACTACTAATTGCCTTCCACAAAAATACAACCCTTAAGCTCGTATGTCTCAAGGGGGGTGTTAAACTAAGAGAAGTTGCCTTCTCCGCCACCACTGATGCACGTTTGTAAAAACCAATGTGCATAATCTATAGAAATGCAATCTTAGACAAACATCCATACAAGTTGTCCAGGAACAGGACAAACTGAAGGTACTTTCCTACCACATCCTGTCGGAAAATCCCTAGGATTAGCAGCGAATAGTCCTTGCATTGGATATTTCATAACGAAGTGACCACTGCTACTGGATGTATATTAGGATTTTAACCCCAAACAATCAACAAGTAGTCCCCCACTATGAAACTTCGAAATATCAATATCATCACAAGCAACCTGCACAATCGTCGCATATACGTTGGTCCGAAGTGGTTTTCAGATAAATCTGATTCCGGTCTCTTCGCACCAACAACGCAAAAGCGTTTCTCAACTTCACACATAAACTAAGTCTCATAGACTTATCACGTCTCCAACTTTCAACTTGCTATCCTTCGGGCCAAGAAGGAAGCTCGATAGATTAGAGTAATACTCCGCACTATACGAATCAACATCCTCAACACAAATTATAATCAAGCCTACACATAAGGCTACGTACTAAGTGTACGACTAAATAGTTCACACATCAAGTCGAGGAACTAAAATTTGGCAAAGTTCGATAGTCGGTTATTTAACTATCAAAGCAAACAAAAAAATATTCAGCACTTAACAATCACTGGGCCCTTTCAATTAATCTTTTATTAATTAAACCATTTGCCAAGTATTCACCTTAAATTATCTTTAAAAGATATATCTTCAGAACTATTTCACTTCTATGTTGGAAAACATGTCCATACTTATTTACTAATAAGTAATTCACAATTCACTTAATTTTCAACACTTAGAAAATATTGCATACACTTAAATCACGATTAAGTATATATTTTATTCTTTAAGGAAAACATTCTCTTTAAACACATTTATAAGGTCAAAACGAATGTTGCATAAAACATCATTACGACAACCCAAAATCAATAGCACAGGGATTCGAAATAAGATAGGTATATAAACCCCAATGCTGTACAAAAACATTTCCTTTCGAAAATCATTTACTATAACAACAGTATTAAAGTCCATCATTTCCTTAGTTCTCGAAAACGTCTATTTCAACAATGAATGTTGAAATCTATGGTTTCGATATTTAACGCATTTTAAAACAACTTTAAATCGTTTTAATTCTATTTAAAATATCACTTCCCAAAACATTTCTTTAATATATTATTCACTGTCCAAAATCGTGAATATAAATCGTTTACCAAATTCAACACTTCTACATATTTAATTAAAGGATTATCCACTGTCCAAAATTGTGGATACATCTCCTTCAATAAGCTTTCATATTTACTTATCAAATTCAATTAATTTTGGATTTATAAAACAATGTTTATAGATTCCTTTTATATTATAAAAACTTCTATGTATAAAATTAAATCCCATTTATTATTTTATGAGAACTTCAACTTATAAATTCCCTTAATTAACAAATTCTATTTATATCTCATTTAAATGCCAAAATTCAATTTATAAGTTAATTACTTATAAATCATTTATTTATAAATTCGTTCTTTTATAACTTCACAAATTATATAAATTGTATTCACTTATAAAATCCATTTATAAATTTTTTTTTTGCAAGGCAAGCGGGGTTAACTGGTCCCCTACCAGTTTATTAAAATAAAAAGAAAAGAAGAAGCAATTGTGAACAAGCTCACAGTCACAACAAGATAACAAACAACACGTAAAAGAGAAGAAAACTACAACACAAAGAAAAACAATGAAAAAACAAAGAAAAAACACAGAGAGGAGAACGACACTAGAGCCATTCAGCCGAGACAAAGGATGTGAAATCAAATTTACAATCCTTCATTCCCATCTTAGTATTGGCGTGTAATGCATCCAAAAGCTGATCCCTACTCCTTATCTTGTTTTCAAAGCTCCTCAAATTTCTTTCTTCCCAAATGAAGTTCAAATATCTTTTGATGAGAAAAAAGTAGACAAAGCTTTATTTTTCTTCCACCTAGTAGCCTTCCTATCAGAGCCCACTCAACAGTTTATATGCCATGGGTATGATTAACATTCATCACAGACATGAGATTACTCCACAATTCAATAGTCCACCACATTCAAAGAATAGGTGACTCACAGTCTCAGGAAGCATCTTGCAGAAGAAGCAAAGTGGATCAACAGGCAACCCGAAGTTCAACAATCTGTCTTTGGTTAGCAGGGCACTATTAACGACCTTCCATAACATTAAGTTGTCTCCGTGTGTAGATTTTCTAGACCATAAGACTTTATGCCACTTTATGTTAGTTGAGGCAGGATAGTTCACAAGCATTTTATAAACAGAGGAGATTGAGTGAGATTTTCCTGTCCAAAGAATAACATCATTGGGAGTGGGAATGAAAGTGATTAATTGATACTTATTCCAGACAGCTCTAATGTCTTGGTTACTGGTATATGGCAGAGATAACCTGCCATCAATTATGAAATCAGTTGCTCTAGCAAGACTACTAATACCAGATTGAAAGATCTGCTGAGGTGAAAAGATTTTGCATAAGATCAGTCCATCAGCCATCCAAGGTGCACTCCAGAAGTTAGCAGCACTGGAAGTAGAAAGGTTAACTTTGATTAAGGGAAGTAGTGATGATCTTGACATCAGGAGGCTTCTCCATGTCCAACTAGAATTTTGTGGCACAGTCATTGTCCAAAAATTCTTACTGCCCAAATTATGAGTTTTTGTCCATTGTATCCACAAGGTGTCAGCATTAGTTAGCAAGGAATTCATGAGTGTACTGATAGCAGCTCTATTCCAAGTTTGTAAATTAAGAATTCCTAGACCTCCTTTGTTCTTAGGTAACTCCATAATGCCAAAAGAGCAAGGTATGACTTTCCTAGAAAGGATGGAGCCAGTCCAGAAGAACCTTAACATAGCTTTTCTAATCATTTTAATGAGTTTTATGGGGAGTATGAATGCCCTAGACCAGTACACTACCATAGAGGAAATGACAGATCTGATTAGCACAAGCCTGCCTGCTTGAGACAGAAATCTATTGGCCCAACAATTCATGGTGCTACAGATTTTGTCATACAGAGGCAAGCAATTTGCAGTGGTTATTCTGGAAGAGCAAAGTGGAAGACCTAAATAACACATGCTGTTGTTCATAGCATGGAGGCCAGATAATGACATTAAGTGAGTTTCATGTTCATATGAGATTCCAGAGGTGATCATATGTGATTTGCTTAAATTGAGTTCAAGACCAGTCATTAGGTAGAAATTGTGTAAGGTAGTTTTTATGTTATCCAGACAAATTTGTTCAGGTTTAGTGAATAACAATATGTCATCAGCAAAGTACAGAGAGGTAATTTGAGGGGATCTGCATTTTGAGTGAAACAATATTTTCTTCTGTTCTTAGTTATTAGTCAACAAAACATTTAAAACTTCCATCACAAGAATGAAAATGTAAGATGAGATGGGGTCTCCTTGCCTGATCCCTTGCTTGCTGTTGAAGTAACCAGTATTGCAACCGTTATGAGAGATTGAGAAAGAAGGGGTAGATATGCAGATGTATATCCATGCCACAAAGACTTTAGGAAATCTCATGAGGGCCATAATTCTTACGATCGAACTCCAGTAAATGTTATCAAAGGCCTTCTTCAAATCCAGTTTCAGCATTCATTCTTTGAAGCTTGGGCACGACCATACCCTTTAATCAATTCGTGAGTTAGTAAAATGTTATCAATTATATTCCTCTTAGGCAGGAAGGCAGATTGATTCTTGGAAATTAGCCTACTGAGAACAACCACAAGTCCAGAGGCTAAGATTTTGGAGATGCATTTGTATATGACGTTGCAACAAGATATAGGTCTGAAAGATTCAACGGTAGATAGGTGCTGGGTTTTAGGGATAAGCACCAGATTGGTATCATTTACTTCCAATAACAGTTTGGATTTGTTGAAGAAATTGTGAATTGCCTTTAAGAAGTCATCCTTGATTGTGTCCCAACTGTGAGTAAAGAAATCAAGATTGAATCCATCTGGACCACCACTAGAGTTCCTGTTCATCAAAAATAGAGTGTCTTTTATTTCTTTGTCAGTAACTTTACTAACAAGATTGGTTGCTTCCTCCATTTGCACTAATGGAACCTGCACAAGGTCAAGTTTTTCAAGATCAGGTTTGAAGTTATCTTTGTTACCAAGTAAAGACTTGAAATAGTTGAGCAAAGCTTGGTCAACTTCAGCAGGATCAGAATGAAGTACTCCGAATTCATCATATATATGGGAGATATTTTCCTTTGCCTGTTTGATTCTAATGGCGGCATGGAAGTAAGCAGTGTTGTTGTCCCCATCTTGTGCCCATTTAAGTCTCAGTTGTTGTCTCCTCATTTTTCCTTCAACTTTCAATGCATCATGAAGCTGGTCATGAATGCTTCTCTCATTAGTTGCAGCAGCAGCATTATCAGGGTAACTCACCATATATTCTTGGGCTTCAGTGAGCTTCTGCCTCAGCAAAGTTTATTTTAAGGTACCATTTCCAAAGTTTTTCCTTGCCCATACCCTCAGCGCTTCCTTAGTTGCTTTTAATTTCCTGCAAAGAATAAACATGGGATTGCCATAATATTTTTCAGACCACACTTTACTAATTATACCAGTATACCCAGGTTCATGGACCCAAGTACTATAGAATTTGAAGCCTTTTTGTTTTTTAATAACTTATGTCCCGTAGAGAAAATGATAGGGGAGTGATCAGATAGAACAGGGTGGGGTATGAAGGAAGACATGGTTGGCCAGTTGGTTAGGGCATAGAGATTGGCAAAAGAATGGTCTATGTTAGTGAAAGTCCTGATACCAGAACGACTTCTATTGTTCCATGTGTATTCAACTCCAAAAGATGGTATTGGGAGGAGACAAGCATCATCAATTTCTTTATTAAGAGGGAAAATGTCTTTTTGCAACAGAGGGGAACCACCAAGCTTATCTTGCAATTTGTAACAGCAGTTGAAGTCGCCAAGAATAATCCAGGGATGGGAGTTTTGTCTAAAGGCAGGAAGAAGATTGAGGAAAGTTTGTCGTGAGTTGACTGAGTTATGAGCATAAACTATGGAAATGTAGAAGGTATAGGAGGAGTTGTTGAGCTTGGCATGAAGGTGCATGACTTGATCAGTGCAGAGGATAGGGGAGAGAGTGAAGACCAAAGGATCATGAGTGATCATGATGCGGCCATATGAAGCTTGATCCAGATTATGGTGCAAGTTCCATGAAGGATTGATATACCTAGCAGCTTTTATAGTAAGAGACTCATTAAGTTTGGTTTCTAGAATGGCAACAAAAGAGAGATTATGATATTTAATAAGATACTTGACTTGATCAAGTTTGTTGGAGGAGTGGGCTCCTCTTATGTTCCAACTTGCAAAGTTGTGTGTCATTAAGTATACTTCAAAGATTGATGACTGATATTTTTCGTGCTCCTGGTTGCAGGAGACCCCCTGAGTTCTGATGATTTATCAACCTTGTAGTGTTTGTTAAGTTTCGGTCTTGTATCACTAAACTTCCTTGTTCCTTGTTTTGTTTGTGGTTTTGGAGAAGTGGGAAGTGATTTCCACCCTGGCAGTTCACCAGCGAAGGAGTATGGTTGTTCATTTTCTGATGGCATTGCCATCAACAGAGCAAGGATTTCATTTTGTAGAGAATTTCTGAATTGAGTTTCATCATTGTTAGTGGTAGTAATAAAACTGCTGTTTAAAGTATTCAGAATGAGAATGTTTGTGCAGTTTGGAGTTTGACTTGCTGGAGAAAAGGCAATATCTAGTAAGCTGTTATCCTTTTGCATAGTTTCATGTTGATTCATAGGTACTGCTGAGTTCATATTACTTCCAAGACCAAGAGTCTCTGGTTGCATTTTGTTGGTTACATGCACATGTTCAGTATCAGCTAATGCTTCATCTATGTTGTTTTCCTCAATTTCTCCTTCCTCCAACTGTGTGACCATAACACAGTAATCATTCACTGTTTCATTGTCACCATTTCGATAGCATTCATCAGACATCTTGTCTTCCATTAAAACGTTGAATCTATTGTTATATCTTTTCCCTTCCTCATTATTTGTTATTGTGTTATCCTTTGACATGTTTCTCAAGTCATGGTTGTGCAGTAAAGTAGCACTAACCCCTCCCCGTTCATTTGCAGTGTATAGTTCTATTTCATCTGATTCATTTCTTTTTTCATTTTCTCTACTTATGATTGATACCTTCTTTTCAACCCTTCTCCAGACCTGTTTATGTTTGGTGACTTTTGAAACCATCTCATTTTCATGTTCAAATCCCTCCCTTTTTCTATTAACGTCATCCTTAAGTACTGCCTCCTCTACATTTTTCTTTGTCATTATCAAGCACTTTGAGTCCCATGGCCAAATACTTTGCAATTAGTGCATATTTCTGGTCTCCATAGGTAATTAACTTTCACAATTTGATCTGAAACATCCATAAGTCTAACAGGAAATTCATCAATCAACTCCTCATCCGGTGAAACTTCCACCATACATTTTGCATATCCTATTCTATCTAACTTTTCAGTTTGATCATCCATACACATGAATTTGCCAATGCGTGAAGCAAGCCAATTAATACCCATATGTGACCAGGCATAAAGGGGAATATTGGATATCCTGATCCAAACTGGAACAGAACGAATCGTACTACAACTATTACCTACTGTAGAATCCCATTGCTTTACTACGAATATTTTGTTCCTCATAATTATCGGATCTGAAGCAATAATATTCCTTCTGTCTTCATCACAAGACAGATTTATAACTTCATTTTAAACAATTATAAAAACTCCTTTATAATTCAATTATTCTGATTTATAAAAATTCAATTTTATAAATCTTCTTTATAAACCATTCATATTAGTCAAAAATCTCAATTTAAACCATTTTATAAAATCGTTAACTCCATATTTCAAAAATCACATTTCGACTGCATTTCTCAAAAATCATAATTTTTATAACATAAAAAATATAACGTTCATTTATTTAAAATGGTTCAATTCCAAAATTCAATAAAACGTATACTTTCAAAAATCACTTTGAAATCCTTTTAAATTTGAAATCATCACTTTAACATTTTTAAATTCCAAAATATATGCCCAATGCTGTAACAGCACTAAATACAACAATCACGACATCCAAAACATCATATATCAATATGATAACAGAATATATCACAATATCTGTAAGTAAATCAATACCGTTGAGGAATCCAGTTGGATATCTCCAACCAATCACCTGCAACAAATGTATATATTAGAATATGTGTACAATGTCCGCTTCAAGGCAGACGCGCATACAAAGGGTCATCCGCTCATACACGGGAACGTATAGGGTCTCATCTGCTCCAATAGGCAGGTATATATCCAAATATCAATCAATATATCATATATCATCCAAACAATCATCAATAATCATATAATAAATATTTTCTCACTTATATAAACATATCAGTGAGTTAGAAAGAGTGAGTTGTACTCACATTGCATCCAATAGCAGTTTTAGTGTTTTATTCCGAATAAAATTAAACAACCGTTTAATTTTACCCAAAATTCACACTAGCTCCAATGAACTCCAATCCAGCTCTAAAATGTAGTGCTTGTCCATACAAACCCAACGCAATTCATTTCGTGCGTAACGGACCTCGTATGACAAAGTTATGCAATTTTAAACATTGTACGAATTAATAATATAATAATTTCAATTTTCTTTCTATATTTTTTTAACCTCCTTTATTCTGGGCTGCACGTTTCCTTTGATTGCATTAGGGTCGCACGTGCCTTCTTTTCCCTCTCTAGTAAAACACGCACGAACAAGAACCCATAGCTCGATCGAAACCCTAGATCGACGCGGCCTCCACGTGCATCTTCACGACGATCAGAAGCTAGCGCCTCGAAGCTCGAAGCGAGCTCCACCTTTGGCTGGAACCAAGACAAGATCGACCCCCCACTATGCCAAGATCCAACCCCTTGAACGTGCCGGCTTCATCGCAAGATTCTGGCGAATTCAAACCACTATAACAAAAATCCACCGTTGGATAGATAGATCTTGATGTCCTCTACACTATTGCTTTAGAACTCGAAAGCTAATTCTTTGCGGATTAAGAGATCGGAGGGGATGAAGATGAGTGTTTTCTGGCCATAGAAATAAAACTGGCGGCCAACCCTAATAGGTTTTCAGTTTTGTGAAAATAATGAAAAATCAAGTCCTTTTATAGAAAAATTACGCGACACTATTCACCGGAAATTTTTTCGAACTCGAAACGAAGCGTGCCGCCTGGCGTTTATAATGTTTTACCCC
Organism: Allium cepa; assembly: GCA_030765085.1. Classification (NCBI taxonomy): domain Eukaryota; kingdom Viridiplantae; phylum Streptophyta; class Magnoliopsida; order Asparagales; family Amaryllidaceae; genus Allium; species Allium cepa. The sequence continues at coordinate 997,666,965 of CM060928.1, forward strand.
TATTCCGAACACAATGGAATATATATCGAGAGCCAATTCGATCGTTTTTGAAAGATAGGTTTTCAAATCGAATTATTTAAATCAAAATTTATTTAAACCGATTTCTACGCGTTTTAGCTTGTCCCGGACAAATCGTACATCCGATTGATACGAAATTTGAAATCTTACAATAATCTAACATTACGGATTCAATGAAACTAGTTTCGTCGAAGTCCGAGACTGTTCGAAAAATGGCTATTTTCACTCGTTAATTAAATATTAAAATATTCAATTTCTACAAATCAACTTTTAATTCAATTTTAAAAGTTCCGTAACATCATTCTAATTCAAATATGGTTTAATTCATCTTTATACAACATTTTTACTCACATTAAATCCAATTTCAAATTATTTTTGTAATTTCAAATATTAAATTATCAATTAGATTATCCAATTAAATCCAGATATTCAAAATATTATTTATTCAGCTTATTAAATTTACATTTAAATATTTAAAATTAATTAAATATATGAATTTCAAATGACAGAAATTATGGGTCGTTACATTCTCCCCTACTTAAAAGAATTTCGTCCTCGAAATTACCAAGTAAGAAAAAGTCACAAAATCCATTAACTTTTCAAAACAATTCATTCAAATTAGATTTACAAAATCTATTTAACCTTTTAACTTTTTCCAAAAATCATTAGTTAAGCTTCTTATAAAAATTTTCTAAGTTTTCAAACCTACTTAGTTATCTTTTCAAAACCAACTAATATCGTTTAACTTCCAACTCAATGTCAAAAATTTAGTTTTCACAAAATTTTCCAATTTTCCCAAAAAATTCTAACGCCTTAAATTTTCAAAAAAATTCGCCATAGTCTCCTTTGCACGGTTCGATCCCAAAAAATAACAATGTATATATCACAATATACATCTCACCATCAAGGGTGAGGCATCTCAAAGGGAAAAAATTGTAAAAGTACGATATGTAATCCGAGATATGTACCTTATATATTATTAGCGAGCATATATGGCTAATATAGCACGAAAGCGAGCTCCAAATGCGAAGCAAGCGCAATCCTCACCTACTAAACACTTAACAAACCAATGAGAAACACATATATGAAAGTAATATCAATATACAACATATACCGACAACTATATATGCCAATATAACAAATGCAATCAAAAACAACAAATCCAACCATCAAACAATTATCATCCAACTAACATCCATAACCAATCTATATACATTCATTTTCATTAATATTCAATGAATTGGTTTCCATTTTAAATCACATTTGATTCATTAACGTTGGATTTTACTAACATTCATTCATTCATTTTCAATTAGTTTACATTCACTAATTCACATTCAAGTTTATTTACTTCCAGTTCAAATCAAATTTTATTCTATTCACTTCCACTTCCAATTTGGGTTCAATTATTTTACTTTCAATTTTATTGATTCAATTTCATACGAATTTCTATACAATCAATTAACAATCAACAAGCATCCATCTAACAAACCATGCATAACCAACATTTACCTTAATTTTCATTCAACATTTAATTTGGTTCATCATCTTTTAATTTCAAATTTCATTAGCTTGATGATTTAACACTTGCATTCACTATTCCATATCAATTTATTTACATTAGATTGATTAACATTCAATTCATTCGTTAATTCAATTGCTAATTCATTTTTACAACTAAAGTTGAATTTTTATATAACTCAAGTTTACATTCATCACTTAACTTTATTAATTTACTTCGATACCAAAATCAATTTCATTCAACATCACTTAAGTTATATTTCATTTTATTCTCACTATTCAAATTCATATCTTGTTTTACTTAACAAAATAGTTTAACCATTTTAACACTTGGTTTTGCTTACCTTTTCTCATTTAATTAAGTTATACAACTTATTTATTTAAACTTTCACAAACATTTACCTAAGTTTACTTCCATTCACAAAACTCATTTTATAATTTCAATTCATGATTATACAATCACTTTACAACTTAGGTTTATTTAAACTTCCAAATTCATATTATGTAATCATTTACCATCTTAAGTTTAATTTCATTTCGATAACTTATCAAATCTGGTTCAAACCCAATTCATTTAACCTTCCTTAATTAAATTTCAAATCGTATATTTAATTATACTAACTCAAATTTCTTTCAACTTTACTAAAGTAAATTCTTACTTCACATTATAAGTCCAAAACTTATTTTACTTATATTTATCAATTACAACTTGGATTTTAAATCAAATTTGTTTATCTTAACAAAACTTCAATTTCAATTTCAGTTTGGTAGCAAATCCATCACATAGAAACTTGAAAATGATACTGCAGTCATCACCCTTATTATTTTCCAGTAACAGTAGTGAATTCAGTGCTTTATATATTCTTTTAAAAAAATTCTTTCTATTTATAAATCACATTTATAAATCTACCACTTATATAATTTCACTATTTTACTTTGCTTATATAAGATCATTCCACATTTACTCATCTTATTTAGATTTATAATAATATAATCTCTTTAACTTTGAAAAACAACTTTCAAAATAAACGTGATTCAAATTTCACAAATAATTAGTCTAAATCCATTTTTTGTTTATAACTCATATTTATAAATATATTCACATAGTTTCACTTCTTATATATAAGATTATTTCACAATTGTAAATCATATTAATTATAATTCCATACTTTATAATTTTTTTGCTTATACAATTTTTTCTTTTACAATTGTTGTTTTCAATTAAGATTATTCAAATATTTTTTCATTAACAAAAATATATATTTACATTTTCCAACAACCAAACAATCAGTTTGTATACACTTTAATAATTCTTGAAAAATTATTTCCTTTATATACAAAATATAATTGAGGTAAAATTATTTCATTTACCCAATTTAAAATAATACTATATCGACTTGCCTCGTTTAAGTGTTTAGAAATCCCTATCGATAACATGGCGTCCCACATCAAGACCAGAATTCACAAACAGCTCAACGGATAAGTAAACACAATATAAAATATTTTATATTCACTAACAAATACACGCTCATATATAATACACTCAAACTCAATCTAGGGTGTTACTGTCCCTATCTATACAGAGTACACATCAAAGCTTAGGAATATACAAAATCTAAGCTATGATACCAAAAACAACCCGAAAATCCATACCCTTTGAAATCGACAATAATCCATACATGTCCGACCCAAAAAGCACAGACTGACGAAAGTCAAGAGAAAGAAAAGAAGAAAGAAGAAGAGAAGAGAAGAAAGAGAGAAGATAGAACCAAACAGAACAATACAGAATCTCACATCGCAATGGAAAATATATAATATCATAACAATGATCTTTACAAAACAGAAATTGTATATACACACACACACATCAATCAGAGTTCAACAATTAATCAGAGTTATCAGCCTGAACAGTTATACTAACCTGTCCTCACAAATGCTGATAATATAAAACAACTAAACACAGCGGATAATCAAGCAAATACAGATGTACGAAAATGAAGATCTCCAGCTCTCCCGCTGAAGCTCCAAAAGCACCAAAGCATAACCTGTAGATATACTCGGTCTGACCCGAGCATTGAAAGGGAAGAACGCCCAGATCAGTCTGGTCCAGCGTGAGAAACACACTCAACTGAATTTATTAAACTACCAAACTTTTCCTCTATAAAAAAAAAATATCTCGTAAGACAAGTCCCCACATAAACACGAACATGTTTTTACCTTACGATAAATAAAACATTTCTTTCATATCAAATCCTCTTATATTATACCAGTGTCTAGTATACAAATAATATTAATCATAGTCGAAATGGTTACCCATATAGCATTTCAAGGCTATTCATTACGCCTTTACAAAAAAAATCGCAGCTCGTAGTGGAGTTTGGATTTCCATACAAATGACCAGGTGAAGGGATTACCTTCCGAAGGGGTACACCTCTAGATGGATGTCCCGAGGCACAGAACATCTGCCCTCTACCAACACAAGACCGGCCCACCTCTATAACTAGATGGTACCGAATATGTCATCCTTCGGTCGTTACCGACCTTTACCGAGGGCCCTAATAGCATACAAACCACAATAATCAGATACACGACGTCATAGCATGTAAAGATATATCTAGAAGAGGATGTTCATATCCTAATTGGGAATGACCCACTTAGCCTTGCCGCATCTAACACTTTTTTGGTCATTTCCGGTTGATGAGGCCTGATGAGGTAACGATTTACCGTTCACAATCACATATCACATTACTTAGAATGCCACACGGCCATTTTCGTTGAATACTAATTGCCTTCCACAAAAATACAACCCTTAATCTCATGTCTCAAGGAGGGTGTTAAGCTAAGAGAAGTTGCCTTCTCCGCCACCACTGATGTACGTTTGTAAAAACCAATGTGCACAATCTATAGAAATGCAATGTCAGACAAACATCCATATAAGTTGTCCAGGAACAGGACAAACCAAAGGTACTTTCCCACCACATCCTGTCGGGAAATTCTTAGGATTAGTAGCGAATAGTCCTTGCATTGGATATTTCATAATGAAGAGACCACTACTACTTGATTTATATTGGGATTTTAACCCAAAACGATCAACAAGCAGTCCCCACTATGAAACTCCGAAATATCAATATCATCACAAGCAACCTGCACAATCGTCGCATATAAGTTGGTCCGAAGTGGTTTTCAGATAAACCTGATCCCGGTCTCTTCGCACCAACAATGCAAAAGCGTTTCTCAACTTCGCATAGAAACTAAGTCTCATAGACTTATCACGTCTCCAACTTTCAACTTGCTATCCTTCGGGCCAAGAAGGAAGCTCGATAGATTGGAGTAATACTCCACACTATACGAATCAACATCCTCAACACAAATGATAGTCAAGCCTACACAGAAGGCTACGTACTAAGTGTACGACTAAATACTTCCCACATCAAGTCGAGGAACTTAAATTTGGCAAAGTTTGATAGTCGGTTTTTTAACTATCAAAGCAAACAAACAAATATTCAGCACTATAACAATCACTGGGCCCTTTTAATTAATCTTTTATTAATTAAACCATTTTTCAAATATTCACCTCAAATTATCTTTAAAAGATATATATTCAGAACCATTTCACTTCTATATTGGAAAACATTTCCATACTTACTTACTAATAAGTAATTCACAATTCACTTAATTTTCAACACTTAGAAAATATTGCATATACTTAAATCACGATTAAGTATATATTTTATTCTTTAAGGAAAACATTCTCTTTAAACACATTTATTGGGTCAAAACGAATGTTGCGTAAAACATCGTTATGACAATCCAAAATCAATAGCATAGGGATTCAAAATAAGATAGATATATAAACCCCAATATTGTACAAAAACATTTCCTTTCGAAAATCATTTACTATAACAACATTGTTATAGTCCATCGTTTCCTTGCTTCTCGAAAATGTCTATTTCAACAATGAATGTTGAAATCTATGGTTTCGATATTTAACGCATTTTTAAAACCAATTCAAATCATTTTAATTCTATTTACAATATCACTTCCCAAAACATTTCTTTAATATATTATCCACTGTCCAAAATCGTGAATATAAATCATTTACCAAATTCAACACTTCTACATATTTAATTAAAAGATTATCCACTGTCCAAAATCGTGGACATATCTTCTTTAATAAGCTTTCATATTTACTTATCAAATTCAATTGATTTTGGATTTATAAAACAATGTTTATAAATTCCTTTTATATTATAAAAACTTCCATGTATAAAATCAAATCCCATTTATTATTTTATAAGAAACTCAACTTATAAAATCCCTTAATTAACAAATTCTATTTATATCCATTTAAGTGCCAAAATTTAATTTATAAGTTAATTATTTATAAATCATTTATTTACATATTCGTTCTTTTATAACTTCACAAATTATGTAAATCGTATTCACTTATAAAATCCATTTATAACTTCATTTTAAACAATTATTAAAACTCCTTTATAATTTAATTATTCTGATTTATAAAAATTTTATTTTATAAATCTTCTTTATAAACCATTTATATTAGTCAAAAATCTCAATTTAAACTATTTTATAAAATCATTAACTCCATATTTCAAAAATCACATTTCAACTGCATTTCTCAAAAAGCATAATTTTTATAACATAAAAATTATAACGTTTATTTATTTAAAATGAATCAATTCCAAAATTCAATAAAACGTATACTTTCAAAAATCACTTTAAAATCCTTTTAAATTTGAAATCATCACTTTAACATTTTTAAATTCCAAAATATAGACCTAATGCTGTAACAACACCAAAAACAACAATCACGGCATCCAAAACATCATATATCAATACGATAACAGAATATATCACAATATATGTAAATAAATCAATACCGTTGAGGAATCCAGTTGGATCCCTCCAACCTATCACCTGCAACAAATGTACATATTAGAATATGTGTACAATGTCCGCTTCAAGGCAGACGCACGTACAATAGGCAGGTATATATCCAAATATCAATCAATATATCATATATCATCCAAACAAGCATCAATCATCATATAATAAATATTTTCTCACTTATATAAACATATCAGTGAGTCAGAAAGAGCGAGTTGTACTCACATTGCATCCAATAGCAGTTTTAGTGTTTTACTCCGAATAAAATTAAACAACTGTTTAATTTTACCCAAAATTCACACTAGCTCCAATCAACTCCAATCTAGCTCTAAAATGTAGTGCTTGTCCATACAAACCCAATGCAATTCATTTCGTGCGTAACGGACCTCGTATGACAAAGTTAGGCAGTTTTAAACATTGTACTAATTAATAATATAATAATTTCAATTTTCTTTCTATATTTTTTTTAACCTTCTTTATTCTGGGCTGCACGTTTCCTTTGATTGCATCAGGGCCGCACGTGCCTTCTTCTCCCTCTCTAGTAAATCACGCACGAACAAGAACCCATAGCTCGATCGAAACCCTAGATCGACGCGGCCTCAACGTGCGTCTTCACGACGATCAGATGCTAGCGCCTCGAAGCTTGAAGCAAGCTCCACCTTCGGCTGGAACCAAGATGAGATCGGCCCCCCTATGCCGAGATCCAACCCCTTAAACGCGCCGCTTTCATTGCAAGATTCTGGCGAATTCAAACCACTATAACGAAAATCCACCGTTGGATGGATAGATCTTGATGTCCTCTACACTTTTGCTTTAGAACTCGAAAGCTAATTCTTTGCGGATTAAGAGATCGGAGGGGATGAAGATGAGTGTTTTCTGGCCACAGAAATAAAAATGGCGGCCAACACTAATAGTATTAGGGTTTTTGAAAATAATGAAAATCAAGTCCTTTTATAGAAAAATTACGCGACACTATTCACCCGAAATTTTTTCGAACTCAAAACGAAGCATGCCACCTGGCGTTTATAATGTTTTATCCCCATTCCAAACACAATGGAATAATATCGGGAGCCAATTTGATCGTATTTGAAAGATAGGTTTTCAAATCAAATAATTTAAATCAAAATTTACTTAGACCGATTTCTACGCGTTTTAGCTTGCCCCGGACAAATCGTACATCCGATTGACACGAAATTTGAAATCTTACAATAATTTAACATTACGGATCCAATGAAACAGGTTTCGTCGAAATCCGAGACTGTTTGAAAAATGACTATTTACACTCGTTAATTAAATATTAAAATATTCAATTTCTACAAATAACTTTTAATTCAATTTTAAAAGTTCTGTAACATCATTCTAATTCAAATATGATTTAATTCAACTTTATACAACATTTTTACTCACATTAAATCCAATTTCCAATTATTTCTGTAATTTCAAATATTAAATTATCAATTTATTTATCCAATTAAATCCAGATATTCAAAATATTATTTATTCAGCTTATTAAATTTACATTTGAATATTTAAAATCAATTAAATATATGTATTTCAAATGACAAAAATTCTGGATCGTTACAAATGCATTGAAATTTATATTGAAATTTCAATATGATTATTGGGTCCAAAAAGCTATCTTCTCCATACTATCGAATTAGGATACGAAACCTTTTCCATTGCGTTCGGAATAGGGGCATAACATTATAAATGCCTGGCGGCATGCCTCGATAGGATGTCAAGTTTTGGAGCTACAAATTCAAGTCGATTTAAATTTAAATTTAAATGTAATAAATACTTTGTTTGACCGGTCAAATTAATCTCACATCAAAGCTTTTTCCAGCCCTTTCCAAAGCACTGTAGCAAGTTGATGCAAACATGTTAGCATCACATCGTGCTTTTTCTTGTCCCCTCCCTCTTCTTTTTAAAAAGCAAGCAAGCCGTTCAAACATTTCACAACTTAAAAAAAAATAAGCAGATCCAAATCGAAAGAAAAAAAATGGCCGTTGGCCTCTCTCTCGTCCCTCTCGGCCTCAAATTTAAAAAAAACCATCTTCAGATCGACTCGAACGAAATCGTTCGTTTAAAAAAAGGGCCGTTCGTATGCGATCGGGATCGCTGGAAATAGCACGATTGGAATTGAGCTTGTTTCGACTTGGGTTAAGGTGACGCATTGGTGATAAGGGATCGATACTCATTCTTTAATCGAGGGAAGCTCGAGGCTCGGGCCGACTTTCGATGTAGGGAGGGTTTGGGATACCCGTGATTCAAAGCAAGACCGCAATCGGAGGAGGATTTGAGCACATCACGCTGACAGTTGGGTGTCGAGCATGGAGTGGCTCGAACGCATGGGGAAGTGGGAGAAGTTTTCACGGTAGCTTTGGAGTGGCGGAAGATCGAAGTCGTGGAAGAGCGAGTTAGGTTTTGGGGTAGTAGGTATATTATTTTCCCTACTTAGTTTTTAATATAGCATATTTTTTTTTTGTTTTTTTGTTTTTACATATATACAACAGGAAAAAATATAATATATATATATACAGGTAAAACAGAAACATATATGGAATCAGAAGAAAAAGTATGTTGCAGTAAAGTATAAACATTTCTGTTTTGGCTTAATACATATATAAAGTTTTGAAAAAATATATATAGCTCTGCACTTGATTTTGCAGTAAGGTAAATTTGATAATTGTTTTTCAATTTAAAGATTTTACCTATATGCACACACATACCTACTTTAATTTAAATATACCTAGAATAAATATTAAGTATATGTATATGTATATAATTTTGGTAAAAAATATGAGAGCTTAAAGTTTATGTAAAGTTATATTTTTGAACATATATAAATTTTTTTATATGCAGATTGAAAATGAAATAAAATAAATATACGTGCATGAATTTCATTCCTACCAGTTTAATTTTAAAAATACATAGTATGGTGATTAACTTATTTAATCTATTCTAGTTATTAAAAGATTTTAAAAGGAAAATTAGTTTAAAATTTAATTATTTGTTTAAAGCAAATCATTAGTTAAAATTAAATTATTAGATTAAAATAAATTTATTAAACGATAATTAATTGTTCGATCAGTTCGAATATTAATAAAATCATATAATTGTTTATATAAGGTCAAAAATCAGAAACCAAGTCGAGGTTGAAGTGGATTGCAAATTTAAAAGCAAAGGTGAGTAAATCTCACTAAAGTTTGGATTACCAATTAATTTAATTAGTGAAAATTAAATTATTGGATCGATTGCTTGAATTGATAATTTGTTATTAGTCTAGATGTGATATTATATATAGCAGTATATAGATAGATTGGTGTGATTGATATTATCGCATTATATAGCGGATGAGGCCCTGTGCGCCCCGCATAATAGTGGATGATCCTATATATCGCGATATCCCACCTCGAAGTGGGATTGGTATTTTTATAGTGTGCTAACATCTATGGATGTAGGAAAACAGGTTGGAGGGATCCAACTGGGTTCCTCGAAAATATTGAAAATTTATTCTCATAGTCCATGATTGTGATTTATTTGATAATCTGAGATAGATTATATTGAAAATTTAATGAATGCTATTGAATGACTCAATATATTTTGCATGTTTTGAGATATCAAAAGTAAAAGTATTGGATTGTTGGAAAGAAAGAAAATGGAAGGAAAAAGAAAAGAAAAATGGTTTCAAAATAATTAGTTTATGTTATATAACTTAAGTAAATTGTACCTTTAGTTAATTTAAACCTTATAATTGGTAATGGCTAGGATAAATGAATAATCTGAATTTAAAATTAATTAAGTTAGGGTAATTATATATATGTTAATTATTAATTGCAGAGGTTTATTAAAGAAATAGTCGTAATTAGTTAATAGTTAATGGTAAAATAAAATGATCTAAACCTTTAATTTGTTAAAGGTCTTAAGTTAACTATACTCGTTAATTATTAGTAATTCTAGGTATTCAATTAGAATAAAATAAAATGGGTTGTAATTAGTTTAATGATAATTAAACATGATTTGAAAATAATTAATTAATTCCGTTTTAAGTAAATTAATGATTTGGGTGACTAGTAATCTAGTCTATGAATAGTTTAAATTGGAATAACCTGAAATGAACGTTTAAATATAAAATGTGAGGCGTTTTATTGAATAGATATTATGATGGGATTTTTATGTGAATATTGACATTATGAAATTGAATTGTTTTGTTAAAAACAACTTGGCTTAAAGGATGGTGAAGAGATCGAGGTCGGGTGTCAGCAATATCGGAACCACTTCGATTTATTAACTACACCAGTCTTTATGGGTTAGATTTGTAGAATCAAATAGGCTGGAATTAAATAAATAAAGCAAATCCAACTATTTTGAATAAGTAACCGCACTTGGATATTATTTTTAGTAATGGATTTAGCAACAAGTGTGGGTTATAACAAGATAAGAACTCATAATGTTGGACTAGTTACTTTGTTTCAAAAACGTTTTTACAACTTTAATATTTCAAATTAAATGGGTTTACTCATGTTGGTTTCCAGCCTAACTCGGGTGTTACTTTATTGTAATGCTCGGGTCAGACCGAGTATTACAGAGTTTCAGGTTAGGACGTTTGGAGCTCAGGAGGCGAGCTGGATGGCAGAGGCATGTTAATTATATTTTCCGCTGTGTATTAGAGACTGTAGAGATAGTATTCAAGGATAAGTTGTTACAACCGTCCAGATTCATTGTATTCTGATATATTAATGTATATTGGCAGTTACAGCTTTTCATTGTATATATGCTGTTATTTGTGTATTATATTTGTTCCGCTGCGATTGTGTGATTATGTGCTATTATTTTTTTTTCTTCTTCTACCATGTTTCTTCTTACCCTAGCCGTCTGGGATTTTCGACATTCGATTGCTCGACACTTCTAATGTCGATTTTTCGGGTCGAAAATTTCAAGCCGTTACATTTGGTATCAGAGCTGAAGGTTAAGCGGGAACCTTGGCTATGGTAGGGATTACTCATTAGAGATAGGGTCAGTAGTACCCTAGAATGAGTTGAGTGTGTTATATGAGAGCGTACTTGTTATGTTTCTTATATAATGATTTTAAAAACGGTATAAAAAATGAATTTTATATAAGCTTAAATTTTGATATAAAGAAGTAGTTTTTCTACTTATTATAGTATATTAAGGTAATTGGTTGTTATAATCGGAAACCAGCCAGATTATAAGAATTAAGTAGTAATATATATAACCAAATAGAAACTTGGTAGGAATGAACTATACAAGTAAGTTAAGCTAAAATATTGAAATTTATAGAGACGTTTTTCAAAATATATTGAAATGGAATAAAAGTACCCTGAGTGTATTTTCAGAAAATTATTATATATAGTGTGTTGGGTTCTAGCATATGATAATACTGGGCATTATCATTTAAAATTGGGTGTTGTGTCTAAATAAAGGACGTTTATTTTAGAATAAAACAAGAGTGAAATGTTTTGAGGAAGTAAATATTTTTGTAAGTATGACTTATAAATTTGGAATTGTTTCAAAGTGTTAAAGAAATAATAAATAATATTTTTGAATATAGAAATCTTGCTTTAAAATAAGAGCAGTTAGAAGATGAAATTGTTTTGAATTAAAAACAAGAATGATTGAAATAGGAAGTATGATTAGGTATGTAAATGAAATAAGAATGTACATATGTACGTGGAGGGTTAAATCGAAAAGGGAGTTATGTGTAATCTCAAAATGGGTTTGAGTTCTAGAAATTGGTAATGAATGCTATTGATTGGTGCTTTAGAAAAATTGGATGTTTATTTACTTTGACATATTATGCTATCATTCCGTTGGTTAGTGACAGTATATATATACATATATAACTGTAAATTAGATTGTTTTGAATGAATTAAGAAGTACATTGAAATGATATACATCCATTGCTGAAATAAAATGGAATTAAAGCTTTATTTAAAACTATATAAAAGATTTTGATTTTTAGAAATAAAATTGAATTATGGAAATGAAATCATTTTGAAATTAAGTTCGAAATATTGTCAACTGGAATTGTTTAAAGGGATTAGGTTTATAAATATGAAGTATGATTGGAAAATAAATTGAATTCTGAGAATTAAATTATTTAAAAAATTGAACCCTCACTCGATCCTTGAAACAAGTTTAAGTAGAGGTAATTTAAAATGAATATTTGAAATTTGGACTCAGAATTAAATTGTTTAAAGACTTGGGTTGTTGAATAAAATGTTAAAGGTTAATTTTATTTAAGGGATTAAGTCAACATTTGAAAATCTAACTCGAATTTGTACATATCGAGATGGTTTAAAATTTGAATATGGAATTAGAATTAATTCAAAAGTGGAACTGAAATGAAATAATTGGAATTAGTAATTCAAACTGAAATTGAATTGCATTGAATTGGAACTGGAATCAAAGTTGAATAAGTTTAAATGGGAAATGATTTGAATTAGAATGAGAATCGAAGTTAATTCAAATTGATTTGGGATTGAATCAATTTAAACGGAAGTGGAGATTTAAATTAAATTAAATTACGATGGAGATTGGGAAACTGAATCGGTTTGATTCTGAAATTATTTTCAAATAAATTGTTTTAATATAAAATGTCTTAAATATATTGTTCCAAGCTATTTACTATACAACCTTTCTTTTTAAACTCAAACTATCTTATATTAGCTATTTAACCATTTTACAACTATTAGACTATTTTACCATTACTTAACTATTTTAGACTATTCAAACTATTTTCTAAATTTCAAACTGATCAGAATGGAACCAATTGATTTTGAAAGGCTTTTGATTTAGGGAAAAATCAATTTTTGAGAATTTGGAAAGCCAAGTTTGAGAATTATTGATTTTGAGATATCGATTTTGAAGTTTATGTGTGATACATATAAAGAGTATGATTTGAAAGATACTATATGTGTATAGTATAAAACTTTTTTGAGAATGCTATGGGGAAAAAGGTGCTCCCATTTAGAGTTGAAACTTATAGTAGGAGATCCACGGGGTGGTTCTGCCTTGATCCCTAAGGGGGGGTTTCTAAATTTTGATCTCAAAGGATGTCCGAACTAAACTGTAGTTCCAGAGGATTGTGGTTGGGGCAGCGAAAGTCGAGGGCGGTGATGCCTATAGAGACATTGGGGTTATGCTGTAGCGGTAGTGTAAGTCGGTGTAACTGCGATCTACTGTATTTCATAGTGTAAGTCGAGGAGCAGTGATTACCTAAAGTCTACATTTGATTTCGCTGGGAGAGCGACGTAACATCGGTAGATTGCGATCTATGAGGACATAGTGATAGTCGTGTGGCAGTGAGTGCCTACAGGCTATATTGGGACTCGACTGATGTAATCTGCGATTTATGTGGTGAAGTTTCATTTGGAAGCGAAATTCGAGGGCGCTGATGCCTATAGTTACATGGTTTTTGCCATGATGACAACGTAACCCTGGGTGTAGCTGTGATCTGTTGCAGTTCCATGGTGTAATCGAGGGGTGCAAATGCCTATAGTTTTCTATGGATTTCGCCGGGATGGCGACGTAATCATCGGGCTAACTGCTATCCATGAAGGGGTGATGATTTCCAAAGCATTCTCACAAAAGTCAATTTTCAAGTATTTTCGCTGGATGTTGAAAATGGGCTTACTAAGTACTTATAGATTTTCTGTCCTGTGCCTGATCAACGTTTGACTGAATTTCTGTGAGAACAAGGATGGACTTGTTGAGACATCGAGTATAAAAAGTATTTTTATATAAAACTATTTTGTAATATTATATAGATTATAAAGTGTTTTAAAATTTTGGAACAAAAGAGTTATAAAAAGTATTTTTATAAAGATAGTTTTGGTGATGAATAAAAACGTAAGGTAAATTAAATTCAAACAGAATTGGAAATTTAAGTTAAATGAAAATAGATATAAAAGCTTAAGTGGTAAAGTGAAAATAAATATAAGAAGTACATAAAATATTTATTCTGGACTTAAGATATGGATGATGAAATTCTTACGTAAATTTGGAGTTAAGAAATATACTAAGTTAATATTGGAATGAATGTATAATAAAAGTGGTGAAAAAAGAAATTGTGAATAAGTGAATGGGAATCAAAATAAATGTGAAAAAAAAGAAGTGAATAAAATGATTTTGAAATATGTAGTTGGATATTGTTGCTAAGTAGGTATAGGTATTTAAAAGCAAAAGGAAATCGATGTTTTGATTATAGAAGATAAATTTGAATTTGCCTGACAGAAGGTATGTGTTTAAATTATCATATGAAATTTGATCATTTTATGATCTAGTCACTTGGCTTTTGTTTTTTTGGAATTTGGGCACCGTAGAGGCGTTTTGTAATTGTCCCGAGCTAACCGCGCAAATGAGACGCTCGCGAAATTTTTCGAAAATTTAGAGAGTTAGAAAATTTTGAGAAATTTCGGTAAGTTCAAAATTTGGTTTAAACTATAATTTGAATTATCAAGGGGATGATATTATTGGGAACCTATGACAGAGTTTGGAAAGTTAGTAAGGGTGATAGTGTGTCTTTAATAAAAAGTTTATTTTGGGAAGTTGTTTGAAAACTGTTTGGTTTTGGGAAAAATAATTAAACGAGTTGTGGACCATTCTTCTTACCGGTAATTTTGAGGACAAATTCTTTTAAGGGGTGAGGAATGTAACGGCCCAGAATTTTGGATATTTGAAATAGGATATTTAATTGATTTTAAATATTTAAAAGTAAATTTTAACTTGAATTTCAAATATCACTGTTTACTTCACAATTAAATTAGTGAATTTAATGATTGTAAATTAGATAAAATATTGAAACTTGGTTTTTAGCTCGTTAAAAATAATTTGATGGCTTATAAAATATAAGTTGATAATACTGAAGGTAATATAGCTTTTAAAATCGAATTTAAATAGTGGTTTTTCCACTTTAAAAGTATATCATTTAAACTGACATTTAAAATATAGCCTTCCGAGGCACAGTCTCGGATTTCAAATAAACCAGTTCCATCGGATCCGCAATAGTGTATTACTATCGGATTTCAAATTTTGTAGTGTTTGGAGTTGTCATGTGATCGTACGGGATATAAAAGCACTGAAATTTATATTGAAAATTCAATATGATTATTGGGTCTCAAAAAGCTATCTTCTCTATACGATCGAATTATGACTCGAAACCTTTTCCATTGCGTTCAGAATAGGGGTATAACATTACAAATGCTTGGCGGCACGCCTCGATAGGATGTCATTTTTTCGGAGCCACAAATCTAAGTCGATTTAAATTTAAATTTAAATGTAATAAATACTTTGTTTGACTGGCCAAATTAATCTCATATCAGAGCTTTTTCCAGTCCTTTCCATAGCACTGTAGAAAGTTGATGTGGTCACGTTAGGATCGCATCGTGCTTTTCCTTGTCCTCTCCCTCTTCTTTTTGAAAACAAGTAAGCTGTTCAAACATTTCACAACTCAAAAAGAAAAAAGAAGATCCAAATCAAAAGAAAAAAATGGCCGTTGGCCTCTCTCTCGTCCCTCTCGTCCTCAAATTTGAAAAAAACCCATCCAATCGTCCGTTTAAAAAAAGAGGCGTCGTATGCGATCGGGATCGCTGGAAATAGCACGATTGGAATCGAGCTTGTTTCGACTTGGATTTTGGCGACGCGTTGGTGATAAGGGATTGGTACTCATTCTTTAATCGAGGGAAGCTTGAGGCTCGGGCCGACTTGCGATCTAGGGAGGGTTTGGGGTACCAGTGGTTCAAAGCAGGACTGCGATCAGAGGAGGATTTGAGCGCGTCGCGCTGATGATTGGGGGTTGAGCATGGAGTGGCTCGAACGCGTGGGGATGTGGGAGAAGTTTTCGCGGCAACTTTGGAGTGGCGGAAGACCGAAGTCGTGGAAGAGCGAGTTAGGTTTTGGGGCAGTAGGTATATTATTTTCCCTGCTTAGTTTTTAATATAAGTAGATTTTATTTTTTTTGTTTTTTATATATATATACAGCAGGAAAAATATAATATATATATATGTAAAACTGAAACATATATGGAATCAGAAGAAAAGGTACGTTGCAGTAAACTATAAACATTTCTGTTTTGGTTTAATACATATATAAAGTTTCGAAAAAATATATATAGCTATGCACTTGATTTTTCAGTAAGGTAAATTTGATAACTATTTTTCTGTTTGAAGATTTTACCTATATACACACGCACACCTACTTTAATTTAAATATACCTAGAATTAATATTAAATATACGTATACGTATATAATTTTGGAAAATATAGGATTTTGGAAAAAAATATGAGAGTTTAAAGTTTATGTAAAATTAGATTTTTGAACCTATATATATTATTTTATATGTAGTTTGAAAATGAAATAAAATAAATATATGTATAGGGATTTCATTCCTACTAGTTTAATTTTAAAAATACGCAGTAAGGTGATTAACTTATTTAATCTATTCTAGTTATTAAAAGATTTTAAAAGGAAAATTAGTTTAAAATTTAATTATTTGTTTAAAGCAAATCATTAGTTAAAATTAAATTATTAGATTAAAATAAATTTATTAAACAATAAGTAATTGGTCGATTAGTTCGAATATCAATAAAATCACATAATTGTTTATACAAGGTCAAAAGTCTGAAACCAAGTCTAGGTTGAAGTGGATTGCAAATTTAAAAGCAAAGGTGAGTATATCTCACTCAAGTTTGGTTTACCTACTAATTTAATTAGTGAAAATTAAATTATTGGATTGATGCTTGAATTGATAATTTATTATCGATCTGGATGTGATATTATATATAGTAATATGTAGATAGATTGGAGTGATTGATATTCCCACATTATATAGGGGATGAGACCCTATGCGCCATGCATAATAGCGGATGATCCTATACACCGTGATATCCCACCTCGAAGTGGAATTGATATTTTTATATTGTGCTAACATCTGTGGATGCAGGAAAACAGGTTGGAGGGATCCAACTGGATTCCTCGAAAATATTGAAAATTTATTCTTATAGTCTGTGATTTATTTGATAATCTGGGATATACTATATTGAAAATTTAAGCTATTAAATGCTATGGAGTGACTGAATATATTTTGGATGTTTTGAGATATCAAAAGTAAAAGTATCGGATTTTGGAAAGAAAATGGAAGGAAAAAGAAAAGAAAAATGGTTTCAAAGTAATTAGTTTATGGCTATATAACTTAAGTAATTTTAACCTTAAGTTAATTTAAATCTTAGAATTGGTAATGGCTAGGATAAATGAATAATTTGAATTTAAAATTAATTAAGTTAGGGAAATTATATATATGTTAATTATTAATTATAGAGGTTTATTAAAGAAATGGTTTTAATTAGTTAATAGTTAATGGTAAAATAAAATGATCTAAACCTTTAATTTGTTAAAGGTCGTAAGTTAATTATACTTCTTAATTATTAGTAATTCCAGGTATTCAATTAGAATAAAATAAAATGGGTTATAATTAGTTTAATGATAATTAAACATGATTTGAAAATAATTAATTAATTCTGTTTTAAGTAAATTAATGATTTGGGTGACTAGTAATCTAGTCTATGAACAATTTAAATTGGAATAACCTGAAATGAACGTTTAAATATAAAATGTGGGACATTTTATTGAATAGATATTATGATGGGATTTTTATGTGAAGGTTGACACTCTGAAACTGAATTGTTTTGTTAAAAACAATTTGGCTTAAAGGATGGCAAAGAGACTGGGGTCGGATATCGGCAATATCCGAAACCACTTCGATTTAATAACTACTCCAATCTTTACTGGTTGGATTTGTAGTATCAAATAGGATGGAATTAAATAAATAAAGCAAATCCAGCTATTTTGAATAAGTAACTGCACTTGGATATTATTTTTAATGATGGATTTAGCAACAAGTGGGTGTTATAAAAAGATAAGAACTCGTAATGTTGGACGAGTTACTTTGTTTTTCAAAAACGTTTTTACTACTTTAGTATTTCAAATTAAATGGGTTTACTCATGCTGGCTTCCAGCCTGATTCGGGTGTTACTTTATTGTAATGCTCGGGTCAGACCGAGTATTATAGATTTTCAGGTTAGGACTTTTGGAGCTCAGGAGTCGAGCTGGATGACAGATGTGTGTTGATTATTTTTTCCGCTGTGTATTAGAGACTGTAGAGATAGTATTCGAGGACAAGTTGTTACAACCATCCAGATTCATTGTACTCTGGTATATTAATGTATATTGACAGTTACAGCTTTTCGTTGTATAAATGCTATTATTTGTATATTATATTTCTTCCGCTGCGATTGTGAGATTCTATGCTGTTGTTTTCTATTTCTTCTTCCATCTCTTTTTTTCTTACCCTAACCGTCTGGGATTTCCAACGTTCGATCGCTCGGCACTTCTATAGTGAACGTATTAGTGTCGATTTTTTGGGATCAAAAATTTCTGGCCGTTGCAGTTTGAATAAGAGAAGAAGAGAGGGAGTGGGGAGATGAAGTAAAGGGATGGGCCGAGTTAGATTAGTATGGACATGGTATGCTTAAAAAGAAAATCTAAATTAACTACTTAATGTAATAATCTATAAATTTTAAAAACTTATTTCTTCTTCATTTTAAATCCAAATGACGTGCAGATTTTTGCATCGAGTTCCGATCACCAAATATTTCCATTTGAATTTATATTGTCGAGATTTCCGCAATGTAAAAATTTAATGATTTATAATATTTGAAGTGAACATATGTGTAATTTCTTATTTAATTAATTATAGATTAAATTGTCAAATAATTTTTTAAATGGACTATTAAATTTAATCAACTAAAAATAAATTATTTTATTTAACTTCTTTAGTTAACTAATAATCTGAATTTAGGAATATATTTGACTCAATTGTTTAAAACAGTTCAGCTCTGAATTGTAAATTGATTTAATATTAATTATTAATCGTTGATTTAAGTTAATAATCTATGTTTTGACTAATATTTCTGTTAGACATTGATTTCAATTATCTTTTGTCGGTGCCATTAAGTAGCCAAACAAAATAAAGTAGTTATAATAAAACGCCGACACGTTTTATTGAAAATAAATCGACTTGTATCATTCACTATTCTGAATTTCAGAAAATGTGATGATTACAAGCAAATTAGTTTTAATGGACAAGTCATGATAAAGTAAACATATGGAATGAATTTCCATACGTGAATATCGACACCCTGATTGTAGAATTGTTAATTTTAATCAACTTGGCCTTTAAAAATTTATCATTTTGGAATTGATGAGACTGAGACTCGTCATGCTTATGTGCGATGTGGTCTTATGAGATACCTATGTTTTTAAAGGATTTTAAAAATAGTAATAATTCAAATTGAGTGTTTTCTCACGTTGATTTTCCAGGCTGACTCGGGTGTTATTTTATTATAATGCTCGGGTCAGACTGATATTACAGATTTAGGTTAGGATGCTATGAAGCTCAAAAGATGACTGGATGACAGAAACGTATTCTTGTGCTTATTATTTTCCACTGTTTGTAGAGTGTATAGTTAACACTGGTGAGGACATGTTATTATAACTGTCCAGATTGATTTGTTGATTGTTGTACTCTGATGATTGTATGTATATTAACCGATGGTTTTGTAAGAAAATCTTTTATTATATATTATATTTTGTTCCGCTACGATTGCGAGATTCTGTTTCCTTCTATCTTTTTCTTCTTCACCCCAAATAATCTGGTACTTCCAACGCTTTACTATTCGACATGTTATACAGTGAACATATGGATGTCGCTTTTTGAGGGTCGAAAATCCCAGGCCATTACACTTGGTATCAGAGCTTTGGTTTAGCGTATATCAAAACCTGTAGGACAAGCTCACTGGTGTATATATGTATAAGAGAGAGCGTATTTGTTAGTGATATAAAAATATTCTGATATTAATGAAATGATTTTAAGTTGGATTTTTTATAATGAATTCTATAAACTGATAAAATCAATCGTGACTATTGATGATGATTGGATGTTATCTCTTTGTTGATTGATTGTTCGATTAATAGAGATGTGCATATTATCGCTTATTGATTGATGAGTCGTGCTTGGCCAGTTTATAAGCATCGACTATTGACTGTTGATTTGAGCATTTGATTATGGTTGGAAAATTTTGGTTTTTGAAAAATATTTAACCAATTAAGAAAATGCATGTTTAACATGGATTTTGAAGTGAATATATATTTGTGTTTCCCCTTGTATCATTTTAATATGAAATATGGTTTATCTAGACATGGTTAATAAACAAAAAAAAGTTATTCAAATCGAAAATTTAAGAGTTTGGATTCAGGGATTTTTTTTGAAATTGGTTTTAAGATTCGAAAAATATATAATAGCATAATTTGAAATTATTTTTAGAATAGAACTGTTATAAATGGTTTCAAAACTGAATTTTCAAAAGATTTAAAAGAAATGAAGTCCGGAACCCACTTCTGTCATTGGAAAATAAATTTGGGTGATGTCTGCAGCATCATCGGCATTCATTTTTGAGTTTCAAAGTGGGGTAGGCTACTTTAGTAGCTTTATCACTCGATAGTTTGTAAAACCGATTTTATTCAAATCCCTGATGTATGATTTGATATTCGAAAGAAATATGTACATATTTATTTCAAACGATTTTACAGAAAAAACTGGTGTTCAATCCTCAAATTTTGGATTGAATTATATTATGAAGACATATATCCTATGCGTTAGGATTGATTAATTGTGCATCTTGTTGAGATGATTGATTACCGATTTTCAATTTTGAATTGGAATTTGATTTTTTCGATTATTCTGAATAGTTGAACACTTTCAATTTGAGAATTAATTTTCAAAGCTAAGAATTTTTGGAAAATATATAAAGTTTAGTTTTGAAAATTTTACACTAAAAACTAATGGAAGTTGAGCAAGTTTTAAAAAGCTAAATATGTTGATAAGTAAATTGTATAAGCTTCTTTTGAATTATACTAGTACGAAATTTAGTTTTGAAATGTTCTTAAATAAAAAGTGTTTTAAGAAATGTTTTGAACGTAGTAAATATTTATAAAATCTTATTTTTTGCAAATTTGATTTTTCTAAACCAGTTCCAGTTTTGCGTAAATACGAAAAATAGTCTTGAAAGGTTTATAATGGAATTTATTTCAAGAAGAAATTCGAACCTAGTAAATGTTTATGAAAAAAATGATTTGGTAGTTTTCGAACCTATATAAAAATGAACTGTATAAGTATGAAGTTAATTCACAAACTATTGATTTTGAAAGGTACTTGATCTGAAAAATGATGATCTTATATATAATAGAATTACACAAGAATGATATATTCGAAATTGGTGATTTAAAAGGTACTATGTGTAGTATGATATACATTTTGAGATTTAAGATATGAAAGTTCCTTCTGTTGACTGTCTACTTTGTGGCCACATTATGCATACATTCTATTGATACTTTTATTTGATCCCAAATGGACTTGGGTGGATCCAAAAATGGGTCCTAATTGATATAGGTTGTCCGAACATAATACTCATATCTTTCCTTTGGCTCGGCTGCATAGCGAAATATGCAGGGCTGTAAAGGCTTACAGTTACAGATGTTACTTAGAGAAACCAGGCAAAATCATGATGTAACTGTGATCTACGGTCGTTTTCAGTGTAATTCGCCTAGGTAGAGCGATTGCTCTAAGGTACGGTTATTTCCTGGAGGAACTAGGCGAAATCATTATGTATCTACGATCCATATGGCATAAGTTGAGGGGCATATGATTGCCTAGAGTTTATGGGTAATAGCGACGTAACCACCAATGTTACTATTAAGTAGACTAGGATCCATGCGAGTGTTTTGCATAGCGTAATTCGTAGAGTAGTGATTGGTCATATGTATGGATGTTACATGGGGGACCCAGATGAAACCATTGTGTATTTGCGATCTATGGTTGTTTTGGATGTCTTGGCATAAGAAGTGGGGCAGTGACTTCCTAAAGTCACCCGTTGCCACGTCGCTCTGTCCTCTCGACTTAGCGAAAGAGTGACCTTAGGGACTACGTTCGATGATGATCCTGTTCGTTTGATTTCGATGATTGGATTGTACTTTCCATATCTATTTTAAAGATTTTCATGTATTTTCACTGGGTGTTAAAATGGATTTGCTAAGTACTTATAGATTTCTGGTCCTGTGACCGATCAACATATTACTAGATTCGATAAGAACAATAATAAACTCATTGAAACATCAAGTTATAAAAGTATTTTCGGAAGGAAAAATTTCTTCGATATAAAGTATTTTGTTATAGAAGAAATTTTAACAAAGAAAATTTTCAAACATTTAAGAATTGAAAAAGAACAAAAAAAACCAAAATAAAAATGGTTAAATATTGGAATAAAAATCGAAACATGAATTATAAAATGAATTTGAACACAAGTCAAACCAATTTAAGTGGCCTTTGAAATAAAATCAGATATTGAGTTATAAATTGGTTGTGAACTAGTTGGATAAATAAATTAGTCAATTGAATACAAAAAATGAAACTTAACTTGGTTAAGTAAATTGGATTATGGATTAAAATTGAAATTGAATGTGGAACTTGAGTTATAAATGAAATTCGACTTAAATATGAGGGAATTAAATATACGTTGATATGTGATCGAATAAAATAGAAATGGATTGAAATGGTGAAGACTTAAGTTATAAACAAATTCAATTTAAATGTAAATAAATCGAATATGGCTTTGGGATATTATTTAAATGAATTGAATTATGAAATTAATTTTTGAAGTGGAAATGAATATATATGTTGTATAAAAGGTTATAATAAACCTTAATATTAATTTTATTAAATGATTCTCAAATAATATAGTAAAAATTGAGATATGCCAAGCAAATGGAAATATGAATCAATCAACGATAAATAAATTGAATAACAATCAATTTAAACGAAAAAGGAATTTATTTTCAATGGAAACAAACCTAAGCTATATAGTTGAAATAATTGGAGATAAACGAATTAACTTATGCTAATATTTTTGGATGGAAGCTTGGCTCAAAAAATAATATATGAAATGGTTCATAAATAAATAGGCGTGGATTAGATTGTTGTGGAAAAAAAAATTGAGAAAACAAGATTTTGTGAATAAAGTTGAATGTGGATTAATAAAATTCGATAAACTGATTTGGAATCCATTTAAAATAGTTATATGCTTAAGTGATTATTTTATTAAATGAATATCACCGAATTTGCATGGAAAAAATTGTCATTTGACGTAAACGAAAGTAAACAAAATTTAGTGAATCAAGGGAAAGTGGATAAATTGATTTGAATCAATTTGTGATAGATATGAATATAATGTGTGTAAATATGAATTGAATGTGGGTGAATTGTTTATGAATCATTTGAAATGCATGGAATGGAATATAAATTGATTGGAAGTGGCTAAGTTGGTATCATTTAAAGTTAGTATTGGAACCTTACAATTGTTTTTAAATACAGGTGTAACATGTTGGTTTATGCAATCTAGATGTTTACATTGGTGAAATGAAGGCGAGGTCATTTAATTTCATAAATTATGAAACTTACGTGTTTATTGAGTAAGTACGATTACATGGGAGACTGTGATAGTATGAGGAAAGCCTATCCAGAGAAGAGGTTGGGATAGCTAGTTGGTGGTTTGTATAGTGTATGCCTTGTTTGCAATGGTTGTTAGTGTATTACTTTTTTATATGCTTTACGATATAAATATACGACATTTCGGTATAGCTTGAATTATATTTTCACCTTCTAATTTCAAGGAGGTAATTCTTTTAAGAGAGGAGGAATGTAATAATTTGGATTTTTTAACCATCCGTTACTGGGATAGTTAACTAATTTTAATTACTGAAATATAAATTTGTATAAGTTGAATGAATAAATTTTCTGATATCTGAATATATAAATTTTGAAGACTATACTGAATTTTGAAATGCTAATCTCTGAATATGAAAAAATATATATGTATGTATTTCACAATTTCAAAAATTATGATATATATATAAGTATATATATATGTATATGTAAATATGAATATATCTAAATTTATATGAAAATATGTATATGGTAAAAATATGTATATGAGAATGTGTGTATATATATATATGTACGTACACATAGGAAGCATCATGATGAAAAATCTAATCAAGCACACAAAACATTAAATCAAGCACACAAATAAAATCAAATCATCCACAAAATATCAATTCAACACATGAAATCAAATCAGCTCATAATATAACGTCAGTCCATAAAAGAAAAGAAAAAAAATCAAAGAAAATATGAAGCCTATAAGCAAATTCTCAGCCACCCTATTTACTTGCCACCCTATACTTCACAGACCCTTCAATTCTCTTCTCTATATATACTACCATGTCCTGTTTCTTATTCATACTTATAAAAAAATGAATCTCTGCTATTAAAACAAAAATAAGCTAAGTGTTGAAAGCTTGAAGGAAGAATACTTAAAGCAGCAGTTGATCATTCATCTTTACTATGATTAAAACATATCAAAACTTATTAACTGGTTATATATATGTATACCTGTATATCTGTGATCTTGAATGAATCCCTTGTTTATGTCAAGTATACATGTGTTGATATGTATACATGCCATTGTCTATGTGTATTAAACCTAGTGGTTCACCTTGTAACTCAGCATTATGTTTCTTCTATCTTCCTGTACATGTTTCTTTTGAAAAAATAGTTTGTCTATTAACTTCAAAAATCAATATTTCAACCCCTACTTAGTTTTAGATCTTGATCCCAAATCAAAAAGTTTTTGTGTTTGAACGAGGATCATTCTAAAATTTATCCCATTCGATTCCATCAAGCAGAGGCCGAGAGAATCCCATTACATAGTGAACAGGTCCACTGAGGTCAAAATTTAACTTTCATGAATTAATGAATGGATCATATATTCGAGATCTTTGTTGAAAAACTCGTTTTTTAAAGGTGGTTTGGTAATTTTTGAGTGTGCGTGGAGGTAGAATTTTATAGATGATTGAATTTGGGAGTTTTGGTAAATTCTAGCGATCGAGGCGATTTTGGGTGATGGAGTTGACTGTGGAGGAGGAGTAGGTGGTGGCGCACCTAGGAAAAATGTCGCAATAATTTTTACTTGCGTGTGTGGGCTTGGCGAACTCGAAGTAGGGTTTAGGGTTGTTTGCGTTTGGGCCTCAGTTTCATGGCAATGGCGACGAGAGGAAGGAGATGGAGGCATGCACACCAAAGGGAAAAGATAGAGGAGTTGATGGCGATGCTTTAGGCGAAGTCTAGTATTGGTCGATTGACTATGGTGGCGAGGCGGGATGATTCGGTGGACTTGGTTTTGTTCTAGTTTTTGGGTAGCATTTCGAATTTTGAACCAAAGTGTCGAATGTGTTTTCAGGTAGGCGTTTGGGACGAGATGGTCGTGGGTGATCGGAGGGGATGGTCAACAGCGAGTTACGATGATTGGAGTCCATGTGCATATGCACGTTGCCGTGTACAGATTCGTGCACGTTCTTGAGTTCGAATAAGAGAAGAAGAGAGGGAGCAGGGAGATGAAGTAAAGGAATGGGCCGGGTTAGATTCGTATGGGCTTTGTATATTTAAAAAGAAAATTTAAATTAATTATTTTATGTAATAATCTATAAATTTTTAAAACCGATTTCTTCTTCATTTTAAATCAAAACGACGTGCAGATTATTGCATCGAGTTCCTATCGCCAAATATTTTCGTTTGAATTTATAATGTCCAGATGTCCACAATGTAAAAATTTAATGATTTATAACATTTGAAGTGAACGTATATGTAATTTATTATTTAATTAATTATAGGTTAATTTGTCAAATTAATTTTTAAATGGATTGTTTAGTTTTAATTAACTAAAAATACATTATTTTGTTTAACTTCTTTGGTTAACAAATAATCTGGATTTTAAAATATAATTTGACTCAATTGCTTAAAGCAGTTTAGTTCTGAATTGTAAATTGATTTAGTATTAATTATTAATCATTGGTTTAAGTTAATAATCTATGTTTTGATAGATATTTCTCTTAGATATTGATTTCAATTATCTCTTGTCTGAGTCATTAAGTAGCCAAACAAAATAAAGTAGTTAGAATAAAATGTTGATACATTTTATGGAAGCAATCAACTTGTTTTGATCACTGTTCTGAATTTAAGAAAATGTGATGATTACAAGAGGATTAATTTTTATGGACAAGTCATGATAAAGTAAACATATGGAATGAGTTTCCATACGTCAACATCGACACCCTGATTGTAGAATTGTTTGTTTTAAACAACTTGGCCTCTAAAAATTTATCGTTTTGGACTCGATGATACCGAGACCCATCTGGTTTATGTGCGACGTGGCCTTACGAGATACCTTTGTTTTCAAAGGATTTTAAAAATAGCAGTAATTCAAATTGAGTGTGTTTTCTCATGCTGATTTTCTAGACTGACTTGGGTGTTATTTTATTATAATGCTCGGGTCAGACCAAGTATCACAGATTTAGGTTAGGATGCTATGATGCTCAGGCGACGAGCTGGATGACAGAGATGTATTACCGTACTTGTTATTTTCCACTGTGTGTGTAGACTGTATAGTAAGCACTGGTGAGTGCAAGTTATTATAACTGTCCAAATTGATTTATTGATTGTTGTACTCAGATGATTATATGTATATCAACTAGTACTTTTGTATAGAAATCTGTTATTATATATTATATTTTGTCCCGCTGCGACTGTGAGATTCCATGTTGTTGATTCTGTTTCCTTCTATCTTTTACTTCTTCATCCCTAATGATCCGGTTTTTCTGGTGCTTGACTATTCGGCATGTTATACAGTGAACGTATGGATGTCGATTTTTAAGGGTCGAAAATCCTGGGCAATTACACCTAATGTTGGAAGAGTTATGATTGGTGAAGAGGCAATCCTAGTGTAGCCCAAGAGGAATACTGTAACCATGTGTAAGTATTATGAAAATTTGGGAGGGAAACCATTCAAGGAAACAAAATCTATCGTGGAAGTTCAGGCTTGGTTGCATTCATGTGGAAGGATTTTTAATGGTCTTGATCTTTCGGATGAGCAGAAGAGCTTCCTAGCATCGTGGCGATTGCAAAAACGAGCAGCATCTTGGTGGGACTCCCTTATCGCAAATGTTTTGGAAGAGGATTTCTCGTAAGCTGGATTTAAGGAAGCATTTGAGGATCAGTTCTTGCCTATAGCTGGGAAAAGTAGGATGTATAGGAATTTCGTAGACTTGAAACAAGGAGATTTATCACTGGTAGAGTATGGGAAGAAGTTCAATGAGCTATTGAGGTTTGGACAGGAGTTGATTAATACCCTACTGAAGAAGAACAAGATGTTTGTTATGGGAATAAGAGACGGTTTCTAGGAGAAAATGACTACTCATCTTAAGGGCTCTTTCATGGATCTAGTAGACATGGCGCTATAATACGAGGGTCAAGAAAGAAGAAGCCAGTATCAGCTCCCAACAACAGTAGAGTCAATCCAAACAAAAGGAAGTTCAACCCGAATTGGAAGAAGCAAGGGGAAGGAAAGCTGGAAGGAGAGCAAGGGAAACAAGTTCCAAAATGTCGTGTGTTTCTTGTGCAAGCAGAAGAGCCATATAGCCAGGTACTGTAAGAATTTCGAGGATTCTAAATAGCAAGGAGGACCCATCTCTTCCATGGTTCACAAGATGCTTTGTTATAACTACCAGCGGCTAGGGCACATGATAAAGGATTGCCTACTTATGAAGAAGGGCCATCAGATCAGGGTATACGTGATTAAGGATGAGCCATCGTCTTCTGAAGATGTGAAAGGGAAGGATGTCTTCGAAGGTGCTTTAATGATTAATGCAACTTATGTTAGAGTATTATTTGATACCGAAGCTTCCCATGGTTTCATTTTAAAAGAATTGGTTAATAAATTACAACTTTTCCCAAATTTTGTAGAGAACCCTATTTTTGTATCGAA
Organism: Allium cepa; assembly: GCA_030765085.1. NCBI lineage: Eukaryota > Viridiplantae > Streptophyta > Magnoliopsida > Asparagales > Amaryllidaceae > Allium > Allium cepa. The sequence goes on from CM060928.1 coordinate 997,695,423, forward strand.
CCCTATAAGAGGTACCACTAAATTTTGCATGGTTTACGTACATACCCCAATTTCTTTCCTTGACCACTATTTTTCTTATGATCTGTTTGTTTGGGATTTTAACAAGTTCTACGTTATACTGTGTATGGATTGATTGTCGGAGTATGAAGTCATTTTAGATTGTATGGAGAGAATAATGTCTTTGAAGGCCAAATTTGGAAATTTTGTTAAAGTAGCTTTGAGGATCCGAATAAGCATATATGTAGTTTCTTGTACACCCTTGAATCTTCCCAAGAGGAGTTAGTTTCTATAGAGGTTGTTAAATTTTTTCCTAATGTGTTTGGTGAGCTTAATAGTTTACCTCCACATCGAGAGATAGAGTTTTGCATTGATTTAGTTACCGGTGCGAGGCCTATGATTCAACCTAAGCAAAGAATGGCCAGGAAGGAGAGAGACGTGCTAGTTATTCAGGCCAATGACTTGTTGAGGAGAGGTTTAATCGATTGATTTGTTCAAGTTGGGGATCAATTATGAATTTTTTTGCCAAGTCCAATGGTTCTTTGAGACTGTGTAGGGATTATTGAGAGTTGAACAGACAGGCTAACCATCCAAAATAAGTACCCATTAGCCCACATTGACGACCATTTTGACTAGCTTCATGGAGCGAAGGTATTCTCTCAGATGGACCTGGCTATTGGATTTCACCAGTTAAGTATAACCGAAGATAATATACCATTAACTACGTTTAGAAGGCTAGATTTTTCTTTGAGTGGTTGGTTATGCCTTTTCGGACTAACCAATGCACCCACGTATTTCATTGACCTTATGAATCTTTTTTCCAAGATAATCTAAATAAGTTCGTGTTAGCCTTCATTGATGATATTCTTATCTACTCCAAGTCTGAGGAAGAGATCGACACCATTTGGAAGTTGTGTTAGAAACATTAAGGAACCATGTTCTAAAGGTGAAATTTTCTAAGTTCCACTTTTGGCAGTCTGAAGTAAGGGTTCTAAGGCATGTGGTGATGGTAGATGGCATTTCTATGTGTCTAGCAAAGGTGGCAGCTGTTCAAGAGTGGAAGCGACCGCAGACTTCTACCGAAGTTCGAATATTCTTGGTCCTAGCCAGATTATATAGGAAGTTCATTCAGGATTATTCTATGATCACCTCACATTAGCTAAGCTGACCAAGAAGGATGGGAATTTTGTTTGGACCCCAAAGTGTGAGGAAGCGTCTGTGGAATTAAAGAAGAGATTAACAAGTACTCCAGTTTTGGCCATTTTGGAAGGAAGTGGAGGGTTTACAGTTTATGTCGATGTTTGTGGAGTGGGTTTAGGTGCAGTTCTAATGTAACACGAAATGGTTATTGCTTATGGTAACTGGCCGTTGAAGCCGCATGAGAAGAACTACACCATACATGTTTTGAAATTGTTAGTGGTTTTTTTTTGTTTTGAAGATGTGGAGGCATTACTTGTTAGGTAAGAAGTTTGAACTCTTTATGGATCATAAGTTCCTAAAGTACATTTTCACTCAGAAGGATCCGAACTTGAGGAATAACAGTGGTTAGAGCTTTTGGCAGCCTATGATTTGGATATTCTTTATATGCCTGGGAAAGCTAAAGTGATGGGGGATGCTTTGAGTAGGAATGCAGCCTTGGCTCTCTTGGAAGTCACTCCGACTCTTCAAGAAAGTATTTTGAGCAACCAAAGGAAAAATAGTATTATGGAAGAATTAATACAAGGAGTCAAAGAGGGTCCAAACTCGGGTTTAAGATGGATAGCCGAAGTGTTTTAAAGATGCATGGAAGATCGTGCGTTCCAGGTGTTGATAGACCGAGGCAGAAAGTTTTGATGAAATGTTACAAATCTAAGTTGAGTATACAACCAGAAGTGAATAAGATGCATAAGGAATAAAAAGAGTATTTTGGTGGCCTGAAATGAAGAGGGATATCTCTATCTTTGTCAGCAGATGTGCGAGCTCTCAACAGATCAAGGGTGACCACCAAAGAAGTGCTGGACTTCTTCATCCTCTGGAGATCCCAAATTTGAAATGGGAACATGTGTCAATGGATTTTATTGATAGATTGCCTTGATCTAGAAAAGGAATGGAGGATTATTGGTCATTGTGGATCAGCTGACTAGGAGTGCTCGTTTTATTATAGTCAAGTCGATGAGGACTGCAACATCGTTAGCAGAGATTATATAAGGGAGATCATCCTATTACATGGGCTTCCAATGAGCAACGTAAGTGATCAGGATCCTACCTTTTTAAACCAGTTCTGGGAAGCTTACAAGTTGCTTTGGGAACAAAGCTAAATCTAAGCACTGCCTAGCACTCTCAAACCGATGGTCAAACAAAGAGGGTGAACCGAACCTTGGAGGATCTGTTGAGAGCCTGCATTTTGAACTTTGGAGAATCTTAGGAGGATCATATGCACTTGGTGGATTTCTCCTACGACAATAATTACCAAGCTAGCATTGGCATTGTGCCCTATAAAGCTCTTTATGGATGACCATGCAAGTCACTAGCATGTTGGATGGAGACCAGGGATCATCTAGTGCTTAGTTAGGATATGATTTGAGAGTCAACAGAGAAGGTTGCAGTGATTTAGAAGAGGATGAAGGAAGTCCAAGATCAAGAGAAGAGTTATGTAGATAAGAGACAAAGGATTTGGAATTTTCCATGGGAGACTTGGTGTTCGTAAAGGTTTCACTGGTTAGAGGAGCTATTAGATTTACGAAAGCTAGAAAGTTAGCACCAAGGTATGTTAGTCCTTTCCATATTCTTGAGAGGATTGGACTACTTGCTTACAAGGTTGAGTTGCTCGCTTGTTGCTTACAAGGTTGAGTTGTCGAAGAGGCTATCGGGTGTCCATAATGTATTTCATGTATCCCATTCGAAGAAGTATGTGCATGACCCGTCATTGATTGTGAGTCATCTACAAAAGAGGATTTGGATGTCGAACCGGAATTGACTGTGATTAGGCATCCAGTTCGTATTGTGGAATCAGGATGAGAAGAGACTTTGAAATAAGGTAGTAAGAGTGGTTAAGATCCAATGGAGTGAAAACCTCAGAGATTGTACTTGAGAGATAGAGGATCATACGAGGGAATCCTATCCGCAGTTATTCTTATGATAGTTATTTGTTTGTTTATAAGGTTTATGTATGCACTGTTTGTGACATGATTACTTAGCGAATGCCTTTTGTACGGGTTTCATGATATGAGATATATGCCTTTTTGTGTTACATTATGTTAGGTTCTAGTGTGTTAATTTCAGGATGAAATTATTTTAGTAGGGTGAATGGTAGAATCAAAAATTTATTCACTTTAAATAAGGATATTTAATATTTTTTAAATAATTAACTTACGGAATTTATTACTCAAATAAAATTCTTTTTAATAATAACTAGTGATGGTGAAATTATATTCAAAATGTGCTTATAAAATTATTTAGTTTAAAGGAAAATAGAAAATATGTCCGGATAGCATTTTTGAAAAAATTTAAAATTTCACCATCAAAAGGTTGTTTGAAATGTTGTGAACATCATAGCCACATAAACACATACTTATATAAACTACACGTCCATGGTTAATGTGACGACCCGACTTCGGATGCCCGAAAATCAGCATCCAATACATCACCCGTATTCGAATGTCAGAGATTCAAGCGTTGGAGTCTGGTTCGCCGAAGCTTATAACACATTAGGTGAAAACAACACAGTAGAAAAAAATGATTCTATTGATACACAACATGGATACAACATTGACACAACAAATGCCCAATAATATCAGAGCCCAAATACAATACAACAGCGGAAATAACAGCAAATGTGATGGTCCAGCTTTACAACCATCAACAGAGAGAGAGAGAGTGTGACGACCCAAAATTTTTGAGCATTTGAAATTGGAATATTTAATTAATTTTAAATATTTTAATGGTTAATTTTAACTTGAATTTCAAATACCACTATTTATTTGATAATTAAATTATGGAATTTAATAATTGGAAATTTGGTGAAATATTGAATCTTCAGTTTTAAGCTTGTTAAAAATAATTTAAAGGCTTGTAAAATTTATATTGATAGAACTGAAGATAGTAAAGGTGTTTAAATTAAATTTGAAAGTGGTTTGTTTAGTTTTGAAATTTTATCGTCTAAATTGATATTTAAAAATAGCCTTGCGAGGCGTAGTCTCGGATTTCGACAAAATCATTTCCATTGGATCCGTAATATTGTATTATTATCGGATTTCAATTTTCGTAGTGTTTGGAGTTGTTGTGGGAGCGTATGATATATAAACGCGTTGAAATTAAATCGAAATTTAATATAATAACTAGGTTCAAAAAGCTATCTTCTCCATACGATCGAATTAGAACTCGGAATCTTTTCCGTTGTGTTCATAATAGGGGTATAACATTATAAATGCCTAGCGACACACCTCGATAGGAGGTCGAAATTTTAAGTTGCATTTATCGAGATTTAAAAATTAAAATATATATATTATTTGCATATGTCTTATCAGCCGAAATTTTTAGTCAAACTATATCTTATCCTGTTCTCATGCCTTCTTATTCCTTCTATAATACGCTTCCTCTTTCTTCTTTTAAACATAGCAAACAGAGTGTACGATAAGAAAAAGAAATTAAGTTGGATGCCTTCATTTTTAAAGCCTCGGGTACCCTTCCAATCTTCTTCGTTCAAGAACTCGGTCGAAATCATCCTCCTCGTTCAAAAGGAAGAAACCGGGGAAAATAAATCATAGAAAAAAAGATTCTAAAATCTCTTTCGGGTTTAAGCTTTGATTTATGGGAGTTTCATGAGTTTCGATTTTGTTTCGGGGTTGCGGCAAGGTTCCAATCGAGAGATAGGGTTTCGACATTCATGGCCATAAGTCAGTTGAAGGGCGATATCGCAATTCGTTCAAAGGTATTCGCGAGAGCCGAAGGAGCAGCAAGGATCAACGTGTGGACTTCGATTTGTCATGCGCGAGTCTCCTTTGGGGTTCGTTTTCGAGTGTGGTATTATGGCTTTAGAAGTGGAGCAGATGGCATACGCGCTCGACGTTGAGGTGTACTCGACGGCAGTCGCGATAGATTGGAGATTACGATGGCAAGGAAAACTCTGGTAGGCGATCGATGGTGCTTGAATTGGGATTGTCTGCTTTAAGCTCGTATCAGTGAGGTATTGCGGTTTTTTTGTTTTGATTTAAATCTGGATAAATAAAATGTTTATACTTATACAGAAGATTTTGGAATATAAAAGTTAGATTTCTTTTCAAGCCTATACAAATTATTTTTATACAATCTGAAAGTGGAAAATAAGGAAATATACCTATATATAATTTTATTAATCTTCTAGTTTATTTTTGATAATGTATTTTTTTTTGTTTTGATCTAAATCTGGATAAATAAAATGTTTATACTTACACAGAAGATTTTGGAATATAAAAGTTAGATTTCTTTTTAAGCCTATATAAATTACTTTTATATAATCTGAAAGTGGAAAATAAGGAAGTACTCCTATATATAATTTTATCTATCTTCTAGTTTATTTTTGATAATGTAATTTAGAGATGTTTCTGTTTAATAAACTAATTTATCTATTTTAGTAAAAAAAGGAGGGAGCTTCAAAAAGGAAATTAGGAGTAAGATTAAATTCTTAAGTTAAAAAAACCTAACCTTTAGTTAAATTAAACTGTTAGTTAACTAAGTGGCAATTAATTGTTTGATCAATTCAGATATTTGTACAAATTGCTTATACAAGGTCCCGTAATTGTGAATAATCAAGTCAGTTGAAGTGGATTGCAAAACTAAGGACAAATGTGAGTTAATCTCACTCATTTGGGTTAATTTAAATTTAAATGGTTAAATTTAAATAATTGGTTGAATGGTTGAATTGATTTGATGTGCTTTATTATAGTATATAATATATCTTGGAATGATTGATTTCCCGTATTATATAGCGGATGCGACCCTATGCGCCACATAATAGCGGATGATATTTTATTTAAATCCCATATACCACGATATTCCACCTTGAAGTGGAATTGGTATTTTATATTGTGCTAACATCTGTGGATGCAGGGGAACAGGTTGGAGGGATTCAACTGGTTTTCTCAACATTTATTTAGATTTATTTAATATTTTCTGTTATGATTATTAGATATCTTAGGATGAATTATATTGATAATTGGAAATGTTATGGTTGATTTAAAATATATCGGTGAACTGAGTTATCAAAATCTGTAGAATGGGATTTCTGAAAAAAATAAAAGAGTAATTTTTTGTAAACTAATCATAGAGATTTGAATAAATTAAAAAAGAATTGGAAAAGAATGTGATTTTTGAATTCTAATAAATATAATTCCAAGTGCGGGAAATGATATTTTGAATAAATGGGTATAAGTGATTTTATTTTTAAACTCAAGCGATATTATTTCAAGAAATAAAGAATTTATTTTGGAATTCAAAGTTTAAATTTATTTGAAAGGATAAAGAAGGAAGTCGGGGAATATGAAATTGGTATTTTCATTTAAAAAGATTTTAAATCATGAGGAAGAAATAAAATCTGAAGTTAATGGATTTTGGGATAGATGGAGTAAGTAAGAAATTTATTTAAAAGTGAAGTAAATTGGAAATAAATTTGGAGATTAATTTAAGTGTGTAAAACCGGGATTTTTAAAAGAGAAGTGAGACTTTGCAATTTATAAACTGGGTTTATAAAAAAATAAAGTAATATATCAGTGGATATTTGGAAGAATAAATTCACGGTGGGAATTTATTAAGGGAATGAGTAAATTTGTTTAAAAATAAATGGTGATTTATTTTTAAAGAATGTGAAGAGAAGTATATTTCCCTGGATAGCCAAGTACGTTTCAAACTAAATTTTTAAATATAATTTAAAAGTTTTAATGTCGTTTTAAAAAGCATGTTTTAGAAATTTTATTATTTCTAAACATTTAAATTCTAAAGTAAGTATTTTTCAAATCTATTATAGTTGTAATTTTTTGAAGATGACTTGGTATTTTGTTTTAAAAGAGAAAATTTGGTTTTATATTTTATAAAGTAGCCTTATTTTAAATATTCCTATAGTATATATATTTAATAAAATATTAAAGTAATTTTTAATTTAAACGTTTTAAAGGATAATTTATAATTAAGTGTTTTAAATTATTTTAAAAATCCAAAGTTTTTGTGCTTGGTGTTTTCAGTGGAAATAAATATTTGGAAATTTTTTCATGTGAAAAATGTGGTTTGAAAACTGTTTTCAAAAGGGCTGAAAATGGAAATATATCTTGCGAAGTTATTTTGAGGTTAATAAATAATTTAGGAGAAATTATTTATGTTTGATGGTTGTTTGTGAATGTTAATTGATAGTTAAATCACCGACTATCAGTATTGGCGAATGCGCTGATCGTTTCGAAGAGACCGGGATCGGGATTAATTTCTCGAAAACCACTTCGATCCGGTTTGTACGTTTTCGTGGAAAAACGAGTTCGGAGTCGAAGATGGAGCAGTGAAGTACAACGGCTAGTCGCTACTAATCCTGAGGATGTTTCCAAAATGGATGTAGTAGGAATAATGCCTTCGGTTTCGTTCGAACCTGGGACGGACTTGTATGGATGAACGCTTTCAGAACATCGTCAGGTGGGCGATGAGCATTCTAAGAGATTAATTCTATAAAGGTAACGCTTAGCCTCAAGCCTCATCAACCGGGAATGACTGAAAATCAGGGGTTATGCAGCAAGGCTAGGTGGGTAGTGCCCATTAGGGTAAGGTCATCCCTGTCTAGATGTCCCTTTTTATTCGGTTTAGTGGTGCGATTGTTGATCCCAATCGTGGGGCGATCTTACTCGAGATTATCCAGTAAGGGGTAGTTCCGGTCTTGTGTTGTAGGAGGTCGGGAGTGATCCTCGGTATGCTGATCTAGATCAGGTACCGTAACAGGTGGTACCCCAGTGCCTAGTCATTAGTTAGAAATCCATCAAAACCCTACGCGCCCGTACGGTTTTGATTGTGCCCAACTATTGCTGAAATGTGAGATGTAAGCATTTCAGCTAGATTCTATTTTACTTTCTATCGACACTATTATAATATCAGAGAATTTTAATGAAAAGTGTTTTAGCCATCGTAAGGTAAAACCCGACATGTTTATTTGTGGCGTGGTCTTACGAGATGCTTTGTTTTCAAAGGAATTTTGAAATTTTAATAATAAATTTGAGTGTTGTTTTCTCACGTTGGTATTCCAGACTTACTCGGGTGTTATTTAACTATAATGCTCGGGTCAGACTGAGTATTATAGAATACAAGATATGTTGCTGTGGAGCTCAGGAGACGAGCTGGATGGCGATACTACTTCCGTACTTGACTATTATTCCACTGTGTATTCTGTTTTGAGGACAAATTTATACGACTGTCCAATTATATGTTATTGATGTTGTTGAACTCTAATGACGTATGCTGGTGATGTATGTATAAACAGATATAGTTTTCTTTTGTGTAAAGATCATTGATTATCTATTATATTTTATTCCGCTGCGATGGTTAGATTCTGATGTTGTTTTCCATTTTCTTCTTCCACCGCTTCTTCTTTAACTCTCATGGTTTGTTTTTTGGGCATCGAAAAATAGGGTTGTGATATCGTGGAATCAGAGCTTAGGTTGGTGACAACCTTGGCTCTGGTGGGATTACTCATTGAAAATAGAGTTCGTAGTACTCTAGTGAGCGTATTAATAGATATAAGCGCGTAATTGTTAGTGAATATAAATTGTTTTAATATTATGTTGACTTATTGGTTGGGTGGAATATGAATTCTGATCAGGTAAGTTGGTCGCTATTCGAGAAGAGTTTATAAACACCTGACACGATAAATTGACACAATATTGTTTTAGAGGTGGGCAAATGAAATAATTTTACCCAAAAATATATTTTGATATAAAAGAAAAGTTTTTGTAAACTATTTTAGCTAATATATGGTTGCTTGGATGTTAGGAATGATAATATTAAATTATTATCATTGTTGTGTGAAAATTTAACTAGAAATTGAAAATATAACCAAAGGTTAAGGAAATAAATTCATTTATAAAATGAAATTTATAAATGTGAATTATAAATGTGATTTATAAATCGAAATATGATCAAATGGGTATTTGTATGAGCATAAATTATACAAATAAATTATAGTTAACATTTGATTGAAGTCAAAATTTAAAAATTTAAAACCCCGGAGATTTTGGATGTGTTTTTCAAAGTGTTTTGAAGACAAATAATAGCATTATTTTTTAGAAGTATTTCTGAAAGGAAATTGTTTTAAATAAATTTTGGGAAGGGATATAGCATTAAAATCACTTCAGTTGCTGGAAAATAACTTCGGTGATGACTGCAACATCATCGATGTTTATTTTCGAGTTTCTAAGTGACGGATTGCTGCCAAATTGATTTTTTAAGAAGAACTAGTTTGTTTTTGAAATTTCAAAGGAAATTTGTTAGGGACAAAAAACAGGATCGGTTTTAAAAAAAATTGAGAAGTGTGATTTTGAGATAATGGTGATTTCAAATGATTTGAAACCAAAAGCCGGCTGTTTAAAAATCCTGATGAAATAGGTTATAAGCTTATAAATTGAGATTATTTTTAAATCAGGAAGGAAATATGAGCTTGAATGTTGGAATTTAAATTTAAAGTGAAAAGTTAAAAATGAAATTAACTTGGATTGAGGAAGAAAATTGAATCGAATTAAATTAAATAAATCTGAGTTAAAATAGAATTGAATTGGAATAAAATTCAGTTGAGTTATAGGTGATATTGAATGGATTTGATCCTTACTTAAATAAACGGAAATAAGTTGGATAAGAATTGGATTGGAATAAATGAATTAGAACAACTTATAAAAGAATTAAAAATCCATGGAATAAAAATATGCTTGGGTTATAAATAAGCGTAAATCTCGAGTTAAAAATAAAAGATGAATATATTCAAGCCTAGAATGAATGGAAGCGTGTAAAATAATAAGTTGTGACTTATAAAATTTAAAAGTGGAATAGAAAACCCAAAATAAATAATTGTTTGATGATTTGGAAAATAAAACAAAAATCCAAATTTGAATTATAAAATAAATTGAACTTAACAAAATTAAATGAAGTGATTTTTAAGATTAAAAATCAAGTGTTGAATTATAAATAGGTGGAGAGCTAATTAGATAATAAATTAGTTAATGAAATATGTAAATGGAACCTAATGTAATTAAGTAGAAGCTGAATTGTGTGTTAATAATGAAGTTTGGAAATAAAATTTGAGTTATAAATCAAATTCGACTTGAATCGTTAGTGAAGTAAATATAATTGAAAATGTTGCCAAATAAAATGAAATTGGATTAAAATAGGAATGGTTTTAGTTGCAATAAAACCCAGATGAGTGGGAATACATTGAAAATGGTCTTGTAACTAATTAAATGAATTGAGAATGAGTTGAATCTGGAAATTTAAAATGTATATGAAACTGATGAACTAATAAAATAAATTTGTAGTCTGAAATGAGATTTGATTTAAATAGAATCAAGTTAAATTGAAAAGTAAATTTATTTGCAAAATGAAAATGAGCTTAAGTATGATATTTGAATAATTTGAAGTATTAATTTAAGTTTAAAATTAGTAGAAGCTTGGCTTCGATAAAAGGGTAAAAGTCCATTAAATAAAAGCTTGGGTACATTTAAATTGGGAAATGGTTATTATTATTATATAAGCATGGAATGGTTCAAGTTTAATATAATGGTCTCAAATAAAATGAATGCAGATAAGAAATGAAACGCAAATGAATGGATCGTGAATAAAACTGAAATGGAATGTGTTGAGCTAAATAAAATCGCCGTGAATGAATTAAAAAGGGAGGAATTAAATATAAATTGAGTCGAAATCAGTTTAAATTGGTTATAAAATTTAAGTAATTATTTATTCACACGGATTCATCAAATTGCATAGAATGAATTGTCGTTTGACGAAAATGAGATTAAATAAAATTCTATGTATTGATAGAAGTTAAATAAAATTGATATTGAAATCAACTGAATTGAATATGAGCTTGTTTGGATTAAAAATGAATTGAATGTAAGCAATTGAGTTGTAAACCATTTGAATGGAATGAAGTTGTATATGAACTGGTTGCAAACAATTAAAATTAATGTCGAAACCCTATAAGTTGCTTATAAATATTGTTTAACCTGCATTGCTTATGGAAACTCATATGTTTTAGTTAAATATGTAAAATGTTGTTAAGTTACATGATTTTGGCACTTACATATTTGAATTGAGCAAGTACAGGTACCAAGAAGCCATTTGGCTGGATTTGATCGCGCAAAATATTAAAATAATAAGTCGCTTGCTTAAAAATGATAAATAAAGTTATGCCTACACAATAAAAATATGAAATATGAATTGTTTCTGTTTTTCCGACTGTGTGGGTTGATGTATATATATTTATATCTCTTATCAAATTGCAAAAGCTCCTCCATACAAAGGAGACTCTGCCAAAATTTTTCAAAATTTTTGGGAGTTAGAAAATTTTTGAAATTTTTGCGAATTTTTTTTGTTAGCGATAAAACGATTTCAAATTGGAAATTGTAATAAATTAGTGGATGAAACTAATTTAAAATAATGATATGTATCAGTTATAAATGGAAGATAAAATTCAATATTTAGAGTTGAAGATAAACTGAATTTATATGGAAATGGGGAAACTAATTTGAATAGAAGTAGATATGATAACTTCTGTAAGGAAATGTATAAAATGATTTTAAAAGCTATGATTGGATATTATTGCTAAATAGGAAATGCAAGTATTATAAAGGGAAAAGAAAATTGGTTTTGATTTCAGAAGATAAATTTGAATTGCTCGACAAAAAGGTTTGTGTTTAAATTTCTGTATGAGATTTGATTCGGTTTTTGATCCAGCCACTTGGCCTTTTGTTTTCTTTTGGAATTTAGGAGCCCGTAGAGGCATTTGTAGTTGTACCGAGCTAGCCGCACAAAGGAGACGCTGGCGAAATTTTTCAAAAATTTAGGGAGTTAGAAATTTTTTGAGAAATTTTGAAAATTTAAAACTTGGTTTTGAATAATATTTGAATGGTTAAATAAGTAAAGTTGTTTGGGAACTATGGAAAATTTTGGAAAGTTAGTAAGATGGAAAGTGTGCCTTTAATAGAGATTGTTTGGTTGTTGTTAAAAACTGTTTGGTTTTGGAAAAATAGTAATGGGTTATGTACCATTCCTCTTAACTAGTAATTTCGGGGACGAAATTCTTTTAAGGGGGAGGAATGTGACGACCCTGAATTTTTGAGCATTTGAAATTGGAATATTTAATTAATTTTAAATATTTGAAAGGTTAATTTTAACTTGAATTTCAAATATCAATAATTTATTTAATAATTAAACTATTGACTTTGATAATTGGAAGTTGGGTGAAATATTGAATCTTCAATTTTAAGCTTGTTAAAAATAATTCGAAGGCTTCTAAAATTTATATTGATAAAACCGAAGATAGTAAAAGTGTTAAAATTAAATTTGAAAGTGGTTTGTTCAGTTTTGAAATTTTATCGTCTAAATTGATATTTAAAAATAGCTTCCGAGGCGTAGTCTCGGATTTCGACGAAACCAGCTCTATTGGATCCGTAATATTATATTATTATCGGATTTCAATTTTCGTAGTGTTTGTAGTTGTTGTGGGAGCGTACGATATATAATTGCGCTGAAATTAAATCGAAATTTAATATAATAACTAGGTTCAAAAGCTATCTTCTCCATACGATCGAATTAGGACTCGGAACCTTTTCCGTTGTGTTCGTAATAGGGGTATAACATTATAAATGCCTAGCGGCACACCTCGATAGGAGTTCGAAATTTTAAGTTGCATTTATCGAGACGATTTGAATTTAAAAATTGAAATATATATTATTTGCATATGTCTTATCAGTCGAATTTTTTAGTCAAACTATATCTTATCCTATTCTCATGCGTTCTTATTCCTTCTGTAATACGCTTCCTCTTTCTTCTTTTAAACATAGCAAACAGAGTACGATAAGAAAAAGAAATTAAGTTGGATGCCTTCATTTTTAAAACCTCGGGTACCCTTCCAATCTTCTTCGTTCAAGAATCCGGTCGAAATCATCCTCCTCGTTCAAAAGGAAGAAACCGTGAAAATAAATTATAAAAAAAAAAGATTCTAAAATCTCTTTCGGGTTTAAGCTTCGATCTATGGAAGTTTCATGAGTTTCGATTTTGTTTGGGGGTTGCGGCAAGGTTCCAATCGAGAGATAGGGTTTCGACATTCATGGCCGTAGGTCAGTTGAAGGGCGATGTCGTAATTCGTTCAAAGGTTATCGCGAGAGCCGAAAGAGCAACAAGGATCAATGTGTGGACTTCGATTTGTCACGCGCGAGTCTCCGTTGGGGTTGGTTTTGGAGTGTGGTATTATGGCTTTTGAAGTGGAGCAGATGGCAGATGCGCTCGAAGTTGAGGGGTACCCGACGGCAGGTCGCGATCGATTGGAGATTGCGATGGCAAGGCAAGCTCTGGTAGGTGATCAATAGTGCTCGAATTGGGATTTTCTGCTTTAAGCTCGTATCAGTGAGGTAATGCGGTTTTTTTGTTTTGATTTAAATCTAGATCAATAAAATGTTTATAATTATACAGAAGATTTTGGAATATAAAAGTTAGATTTCTTTTTAAGCCTATATAAATTATTTTTATACAATCTGAAAGTGGAAAATAAGGAAATATACCTATATATAATTTTATTTATCTTTTAGTTTATTTTTGACAATGTATTTTAGAGATGTTTCTGTTTAATAAACTAATTCATCTGTTTTAGTTAAAAAAGGGAGGTGGGCTTCAAAAAGGAAATTATGAGTAAGATTAAATTATTAAGTTAAAAAACTCAAACCTTTAGTTTAATTGAATTGTTAGTAAACTAAGTGGCAATTAATTATTTGATCAATTCAGATATTAATAAATCGTATAAATTGCTTATACAAGGTCCCGTAATTGTGAACAATCAAGTCAGTTGAAGTGGATTGCAAAACTAAGGACAAAGGTGAGTTAATCTCACTCATCTGGGTTAATTTAAATTTAAATGGTTAAATTTAAATAATTGGTTGAATGGTTGAATTGATTTGATGTGCTTTATTATAGTATATAATATATCTTGGAATGATTGTTTTCCCGCATTATATAGCGGATGAGACCCTATGCGCCGCATAATAGCGGATGATATTTTATTTAAATCCCATATACCGCGATATTCCACCTTGAAGTGGAATTGGTATTTTATATTGTGCTAACATCTGTGGGCGTAGGAAAACAGGTTGGAGGGATCCAACTGGATTCCTCAACATTTATTTAGATCTATTTAATATTCTCTGTTATGATTATTAGATATCCTGGGATGAATTATATTGATAATTGGAAATGTTGGATACTATGGTTGATTTAGAATATATCGGTGAACTGAGTTATCAAAATCTATAAAATGGGATTTCTGAAGAAAATAAAAGAGTAATTTTTTGTAAACTAATCATAGAGATTTAAATAAATTAAAAATGGATTGGAAAAGAATAAAAAGTGATTTTTGAATTCTAATAAATATAGTTCCAAGTGCGGGAAATGAGATTTTGAATAAATGGGCATAAGTGATTTTATTTTTAAACTCAAGCAATATTATTTCAAGAAATAAAGAATTTATTTTGGAATTCAAAGTTTAAATTTATTTGAAAGGATAAAGAAGGAAGTTGGGGAATATGAAATTGGTATTTTTAGTTAAAAAGATTTTAAATCATAAGGAAGAAATAAAATCTGAAGTTAATGGATTTTGGGATAAATGGAGTAAGTAAGAAATTTATTTAAAAGTGAAGTAAATTGGAAATCAATTTAGAAATCAATTTGGAGATTGATTTAAGTGTGTAAAACCGGGATTTTTAAAAGAGAAGTGAGACTTTGAAATTTATAAACTGGGTTTATAAAAAAATAAAGTAATATATCAGTAGATATTTGGAAGAATAAATTCACGGTGGGAATTTATTATGTGAATTTATTATGGGAATGAGTAAATTTGTTTAAAAATAAATGGTGATTTATTTTTAAAGAATGTGAAGAGAAGTATATTTCCCTAGATAGCCAAGTACGTTTCAAAGTAATTTTTTGAATATAAGTTAAAAGTTTTAATGTCATTTTAAAAAGCATGTTTTAGAAAATTTATGATTTCTAAACATTTAAATTCTGAAGTAAGTATTTTTCAAATCTATTATAGTAGTAATTATTTGAAGGTGACTTGGTATTTTGTTTTAAAAGAGAAAATCTGGTTTTATATTTTATAAAGTAGCCTCATTTTAAATATTCCTATAGTATTTTTAATAAAGTATTAAAGTAATTTTTAATTTAAATGTTTTAAAGGATAATTTATAATAAAGTGTTTTAAATTATTTTAAAAATCCAAAGTTTTTGTGCTTGGTGTTTTCAGTGGAAATAAATATTTGGAAATTATTTCATGTGAAAAGTGTGGTTTGAAAACTGTTTTCAAAAGGGTTGAAAATGGAAATATATCTTGCGAAGTTATTTTGAGGTTAATAAATAATTCAGGAGAAATTATTTATGTTTGATGGTTGTTTGTGAATATTAATTGATAATTAAATCACCGACTATCAATATTGGCCAATGCACTGATCGTTTCGAAGAGACCGGGATCGGGATTAATTTCTCGAAAACCACTTCGATCCGGTTTGTACGTTTTCATGGAAAAACGAGTTCGGATTCCAAGATGGAGCAGTGAAGTACAAGGGCTAGTCGCTACTAATCCTGTGGATGTTTCCAAAATGGATGTAGTAGGAATAGTGCCTTCGATTACGTTCGAACCCGGGACGGACATGTATGGATGAATGCTTTTAGTACATCGTCAGGTGGGCAATGAACATTCTAAGAGATTAGTTCTCTAAAGGTAACGCTTTGCCTCAAGCCTCATCAACCAGGAATGACTGAAAATCCAGGGTTATGCGGCAATGCTAGGTGGCTAGCACCCATTAGGGTGAGGTCATCCCTGTCTAGATGTCCCTTTTTATTCGGCTTAGCGGTGCGGTTGCCGATCCTAACCGTGGGGTGATCTTACTCAGGATTATCTAGTAAGGGATAGTCGCGGTCTTGTGTTGCAGGTGGTCGGGAGTGATCCTCGGTATGCTGATCTAGACCAGGTACCTTGACAGGTGGTACCCCAGTGCCTAGTCATTAGTTGGAAATCCATTTTCCCTACTCGTCCGTACGGTTTTGATTGTGCCCAACTATTACTGAAACGTGAGATGCAAGCATTTCAGCTAGATTCTATTTTACTTTCTATAGACACTATTGTAAAGAATTTTAATAAAAAGTGTTTAAGCTATCGTAAGGTAAAAACCCGACATGTTTATTTGTGGCGTGGTCTTACGAGATGCTTTGTTTTCAAAATAATTTTGAAACTTTAATAATCAATTTGAGTGTGGTTTTCTCATGCTGGTATTCCAGACTGACTCTGGTGTTATTTAACTATAATGCTCGGGTCAGACGGAGTATTATAGAATACATGATATGTTGCTGTGGAGCTCTGGAGACGAGCTGGATGGCGATACGTACTTTCGTACTTGATTATTATTCCACTGTGTATTCTGTTTTGAGGACAAATTTATATGACTGTCCAGTTGTATGTTATTGATGTTGTTGAACTCTGATGATGTATCCGGGTGATGTATGTATAAACAGATATAGTTTTCATTTGTGTATAGATCATTGATTATCTATTATATTTTATTCCGCTGCGATGGTTAGATTCTGATGTTGTTTTCTATTTTCTTCTTCCACCTCTTCTTCTTTACCTCTCATGGTTCAATTTTTCGGGCATCGATAGATCGGGTTGTGACAGAGAGAGTCCAACAAACTGCATCTTCAATTCCAAATCTCCAAAGCTCAAAACCAAAAAGCTCAAAACCAAAAGCTTACAGACCAAAGATTTCAAAGAGTTCCAAATCTACATCTACTATCTGAACTATCTCTAGATCCTACTGATAACCTGACTCTAGGATGCCCATGTGGAAATTAGGGGCTCCTAGAGTTTAGAAAGAGAACAATAAACCCCGAGTCAGTCATGGGACTGGTGTGAGCGAATATAAAAACAATTATTTGTACAAAAAGAATTAAAAAGAAATTCGATATGCTTTTTGGATAATGAAACTACCATAAGGTCTTCTGGCACACACTCAATGCAATTGCACACATGGTGGAGGTTTCTCCTTATAGCAGTTAAGCATGCTTGATACGCGAAAATCCTTTTGATATTACTATTAGTGCATAGTGTGGAAAACATTTCGAAAGTATAATATTAACCTTAGCCAGCATACGTACCATTATAGTATTCCTACAATAGCTACTATGTTAAATGGCAGGTTCTACAACTAAAACCGTACAGGGCTCGTATTGATTGTTTGGATTTCCAACAAATGGTCAAGGCTAAGGAACTTCCTTTATCCGAAGGGTACGCCTCTGGAGGGATGCCACAATAACCTAACCGGATCTTTGCCAACACAAGGAACGGTTATCTCTGCAACTAGGTAACTAACCGTCACGAGTATGCCATCCCCCGGTCGTAACCGACCTTTATCGAGGCACCATCACACAAATTACAACAACCACATAAGTAAAATATCTGGGCTCCATACCATGATACCTTTTTTATCCAGAAGGAAAGGTACATACTCTATGGGGCGCGACCCTCATAACCTTGCTGCATCCTTTCCCGATTCGACCATTTATGAGGTGTGAGGTTCGATGAAGTCTCGTCCCACAAAGCTACGCTTTTCACAAAAGCCATGCTTTGATCAATCCAATGCTCAGCACTTAGCATGCCACATTACCAAATTGGAAATATATCATTAGTAACCATCAACTACGTAACCTCTGAGCTCGTACGTCTTAGATAAGGGTGTTAAGCTAAGAGAATGAATTCTCCGCCACTAAACAGAAATGTATTTGATAGAAACCAGCTTTACATCTCAAAGTGTAATGTCAGAGATACATCCATACAAGTCCATCCTGCGTCTAAATGGAACCGAAGGCACTTCGTCCATTTAAGGAAAGAAGTCTTTGCAAATTCGAATATCCCCTAATCACGTCTGGACTCCCCATCACTTAGGGTAATCTCTATACCGGAGAAACTCGGTGCAGAGACATTCAACAAGCAATCCTTTCGTTTTCGAAAATACCCAGTCTTTAACCACCGTCTTCAAATGCAATTCCATTTCGTTGTATCATTATTCGAAATGAGTTTTATGACTTAATGTCCTTCCCCGGCTTATCCAAATAATGAGCGCTTCTTTTAAAAACATGTGGATACATTCAGATCATAGTTATGTCACAACTTATTTCCATTTTTAATATTTTAAACAAAAGATTCACCTTTAAGATTCGATGTGGTTTTCGGATAACCATTTGAAATCCGATTCCCGGTCTCATAGAAATTCAAATGACGTTTTAAAGGCTAAGTTGTTGAAGTAAACAATTTTAATTCAATTCAGAAGTAAAATATTCACACATCAAAACATCACAGATAAATAACTTACATTATCACAGTTCAATCTAGGCATTTCATACCAGAGAACATCACATATCAGGGATATCAGACAATCAAGGAATTCAATATAATCCAATCACCCATAAGCAAGATTAATTAATCACATAATTTATAATTAATTTAAACCAAATAAATTAATTACTTATGAATAAATTATCAGACCCTGCTTGATTATCATTAATTAATTACAACCATTTACTATGAAATTAACTAATCATCCTTAATTATCCATCTTAATTAATTATCCTTAATTACTTACATTAATTAATTATCCCTTAATTAATTACATTAATTAATTAACCCTAAATTAATTACATTAACAAATTAACCCTTTAATTACTTTCATTAAGTAATTATCCTATAATCACTTGATTAATTAACCTTTAATCATTAATCAATTATCCTTTAATCATAAATTAATTAACCTTTAATTATTAATTAATTAACCTTAAATAATTAATTAATTAACCTTAAATCACAATAATTAATTAACCCTTAATTAATTAATTTACCTTTAATTACTAATTATCTTTTCATTTCTTTCGTTAAGCAATTAGCCTTTAAGTAATTAAGTATCCCTTAATTACTTTTATTAATTAATTAACCTTTAATTAATTAAGTAATTAACCTTTAATTATTAATTAATCAACACTTAACAAATTAATTTTCCTTTAATTAATTTCATTAAATAATTATCCTTTAATTACTCATCCTTTAATTAATTACAATAGGTAATTAACCTTTAAGTAATTATCCTTTAATTACTCACATTAATAAATCATATTTTAATTAATTACATTAAATAATTAACCTTTAAGTAATTATATTAACAAATTAACCTTTAATAAATTAATTATCCT
Organism: Allium cepa; assembly: GCA_030765085.1. NCBI lineage: Eukaryota > Viridiplantae > Streptophyta > Magnoliopsida > Asparagales > Amaryllidaceae > Allium > Allium cepa. Next base: position 997,714,893 of record CM060928.1, read on the forward strand.
TTAATTAATTTCATTAAGGTATTATCCCTTAACTACTTACATTAATTAATCAACCTTTAATTAATTAATTATCCTTTGATTAATTACATTAAATAATTACCCTATAATTAATTAATTAATGATCCTTTAATTAATCAAGACCTTAAATTAATTAAAAGATAAACTATTTATCTTAATTAATTACTTAATTATCATTTAAATCTTATTTAAATAACCTTGAAAATTAAATTTATTTTTAACATATGAATTAACTCAAAACTCTTAAGTTAATTAAAAAACACTTCATCTTTTTAATTAACTACTTAATTACAGTCTTTTAAATTTATTTAAATAAACTTAAGAATTCATTTTAAAATAAAGGATATATATATATATAGTAAAACACTTTAAACTTATTTAAATAAACTTAAGAGTTCATTTTAAAATAATTTATTTAAAACTTTAACTAACCCAAAGTTTGGATAAACATTTATTATTTTAAAGAAATTAATTTAAGAATATAGTCTAAAACTTATTTCATTTTAAACTTTAAAACCTAGTTTTATTTAAAAATTTAAAACTTGGTTTTATCCTGGCCCGAGCCCAAACTCAAAAACATCCGAGCCATTCTCGAAGCAAACTCGCATTTACCCCGAGCAACCTCTTTTTTTTCAAACTTTTTTTTGATTTTAAACTTTAAAACTTTGAAAAAAAATTCATACGAACATCTTGGAAACAAACTCGAGCCATTTCATCATCTTCCCGAGCTTCTACCCGAGACAACTTCGTCTTCTCAAATCCATCAGCAACTACCTAAAATCCACTGACATGTGCACGTGCACACATCATCGTCGCCATTCCGATTGACGCTGCGACCTCCAATGTAAAGACGCATAGGTTTTTAATAATTAAAATTGTAATTTAATAAGATTTTTGTAATTAAATTTAGAAAGAATTTTTTTTATAATTTATATTGAAGTAAATGTTAAGAATGAAATATAGCAATGGTACTTAAAACTAATTATTAGTAATTTGAATAAAATTCAAATGAATGAAGTAGTGAAAGTTTCATACCTGGATATAAATTGAATATAAGAAAATAAAGATAAGTATTGAATTAATTAATGTAATAACACATTGTTAACAGTAATTAGATGTAAATTAAGGGAATATGTTAATGCAAGTTAATAATTAATGAACTTGAATGAACATGCCAATTAAATTAAATAATTTAAATGTTATGACTTAGTTATAAATGGATTATAATAAAAACAAATGTAATTATTGTATGAATGTGTGAAATAATAGATAGAAATTGTTTGTGAAGAATGAATATACAAGTATTATAAAGGGTATAATGGTGACAAATGGCTCTTACCAGTTAATTCACCAATTACAAATAAAGATAATTAAATGTACTTTAATGATAATTTGGAATATTAAGATTGAAAACAAATAAAAAAAAATTATTGGAATAAAAATTCAATAATTGGATTAATTGCAAATGAATGAAATTAAATATTTAATTATTTCGTTAATTGAAAATTAAGTTGAAATTGGAGAATATTAATGTTATAGATCTTGTGTCTAATGTTAATTTCATCCATTTGACATCAATGAATTGAATAATATAATGAAAAGTAAATTAATTGGAATTATTGTAAATTAAGTTTATAATCTCTGAATGTAATAAAAATGAAATTTAACGTTGAAATTGATGAATGAATTAATTTTAAATTGACATCTAAATTTGTTTAAATCATTGTAAATGATTAAGAAATTAAAAATGTTGAAATTGGTCAATTAAAGAATTGAAGTTGAAAATTTGATTTAATTAGTTAATTTATTAATTTAATTAGTTAATGTAAAAATAGCCATTTTGGCCACTGACTCATATTTCGATGAAACTAGTTTCATCGGATCTGTAACGGTGAATTATTGTAGGATTTCAAGTTTCGTAACGATCGGAATTGTCATTTGATCGTACGGTCTCGAAACACCCTAAAATTAATGAAGTTGAAATCAATTTGAAAGAAATTGATTTTTGCATAACTTCTACATATGATGGAATTTGGACCTGAAACCTGTTCCACTGCGTTTAAACTATTTTAAAACATCTATTTGGATATATGGGTTGACCCATTTTGTTCCGGAATAGAAACGGGCTTTTCGGGTCAATTATCGTTCAAAACCCAAATCCAATCTTGCATATTCTTTCTATTCTGTTTTGCCTATTTATATGTCGTTATAAACCCTAGCAGCAACCTCCACTTCATTTTCTCATCCCTAATCCCGAAATCAACCCTAATTGCATTCTAATGGCAATTAGCAAATCAAATAAAGTGGTTAAAATTCAAACTCTTCAAATCATATCATATAATATACCATTTCGTAGCTCTTGACGAATGGAGACAGTGTATGGTGTTCGTTTTTGGAAAAAACGTTTGTATCAATCGAAAATCGTGGTCAAAGGCGTCGGCGGCGAAGTTAAAGGGGGTAATTTGGGGGTTTTTGATCGGAGCATCAACTGGCAAAATCGACTTCTGGGTATTGTAGAGCTCGATGTGTGGATTCTAGATTTAGTTTCAATTTGATGATTGGAGCAGCGATGCTGTGAGAATTGGCCCCGAAAGATCACGGTTGCGTCAACTTGGGGCACAAATTCCGGCGACCGAAATCGAATTAGGCGGCGACTTTGGTTGACGTTAGTGGAGGAGATGATGATCTTCCGATTGCAAGTGGTTGCACGACTTCAGGTGGTCCAGGCTTAGAGTAACGTGCGGTCAAAGTTGCAGGCATTTGTTTTTGCGTGGGCTATTACATGATGTGCAAAATAGTAAGTTAAATTTATTATTATAATATTAACCATGTACCAAATGATTATTTTAATAATATTTATTGTAACTTGAATAACTTTTGCATACGAGCTCCGTTTGACGCGCAGTTTCTTTCACTGCGATCGCATCGAAATTCCGGACATTATGGCATTCATTTGGATGAATTCTAAGATTGTTGGAATTTTGGGTTTAAATTGGATTTAAATTCAAAAGGTGGGTGTTTTAACCCACTCACAACTTCTAAAATTTCTTATATGTCTTAAATTAATTTCTGGTATGATTAGAAATCTATTTATTGCTGTTTGGTATATTTTTATCATCATTTCAGTTAAATTTGTATTTATTGAATTAAATTGTTATTTAACTTATTATTGCATATAAACTGCGAGTTAAATTGTTAAATTAATTTAATATTGAATATAAACTGCCAGTAATTACTTGTTATTTATTTTCTGTTCTATATTGATGTTATTGTTTGAATTGGATGACGATTGTGATAAATGGTTGATGGTTGATATTGGATGAATGGTTGTTGTATCATATATTATTATAAACTACAAGTTGTTATGCATTTTATTTCATTTGGAATTGCGGTTTGAAATGATATATAACCGTATTTTTATTTCAAATTATGAGTTGAAATGATAAATATCCGTATCACTTGACCATTGGATAGAAAATTTTACACAGACACCATGGTCTATATATAAAAATATTTTGAAATGATTTCTATGGTTTTGTAAAAGAAATATACGCTTTTATGAGATATTGATTTGGATATTTTATAAATGTTATTTTATATATAGTTAAATTCTTGGTTTTAAGCCATGAATAAAATTGTTTAAGTATAAAATAAGATTAATAATAAGTTTGATTTTATTAAAATATAATATGGATAAGTATTTACTTAAATTATATTTTAATATAGAGTTTATATTGATTTTCATAAATCAAGGTTGAGAAGATAGTTTTGAAATAGATTTGAGATTTTATCTAATTAAGAATTATATTTAATAAGAATCCATTTGGAACTTATTGAAATTGGGATTTTAAAAGAATATGGTTTTATAACTTAATTTGAGTTTAAGGTGTTTTACGTGAATAAATTAGGGAAGAATATGGTTTTATAACTTAATTTATTATAACTTAATTTGGGTTTAAGGTGTTTTAAGTGAATAAATTGGGGAAGAATATGGTTTTATAACTTAATTTGAGTTTAAGGTGTTTTAAGTGAATAAATTGGGGAATATTCAGTTATTGAATTTGAAGTTTTATTTAAAGGATATTGAATTTAGTAGGCAAATATTTCAAAACTATATAAAAGTAAAAGTGAAATTGGTATATATATGAATTATAAAATTCAGTTTCGAAATATTGAATATTTAAGCTTTGAAATATATTAAAATTTAAAATTTAGAAATTCGGGTTGTTTTGGAATTGATTTGTTAAATTTAAGAAGCTAGTTTGTTTTACAAAATATTTTAATATTTAATCCATGTAAGGGTGGAAGTTATGTTTCAAAGTTATTAATTTCAATGTATTATGTTTTGGAAGTGTTATAGTTTTAAGTCTTTGGTTTTGAAATTTTATAACTTTGAAATACTATGAACTTTAAAATGATATCATATTGGTTTGGGTTTGAAATGGAAGTGATATCGTATTTATATGGTATCGAAATGGATATTATATTCTGGTTTTGAAATATAAATTATTTTGAAATGACCGTGGTGTTATAATAACGTTTGGTTGTTGAAGAGACCGGGATCGGAAGTTGTCATACTCTCTGTCGACTACGAAAGCCACTTTAACAACCGTGTACGCGGTTGGAGATTCCAAAATGAAGTAGGATGGTGGCGGCGTTTCCTTTGAGGTAAATACGTAGACCCGACTCCGTGAGTTGGCATAAGATGGCTTAAACAGGTGCGATTGACGGGCTAAGAAGGTAGCACCTTTTATCGGACACATCCCTTCGATATTATACTCTGACTTTGGATTGATATGGTGGCCACTTTTGATTTTTGATTTGGAGGTGTGGCTCTAGTGGGCGGTAGTAGCTGCTACGCGTTACCACCGGTCCGGAAGGGTAATTGGTATATCTAACCTGGCATTGCCTAGTTGTGCCGTGTCATCTACCCTAACATGTCTTGTACGAGTTTGGTTTTCTCCCGTAGCCCATGTGGTATCCTCTAGTGGCTTCCCGATTAGGAGGGACTATGATATTGGATGGACTACTAGGACTATTACGTGTTAAGGGGAATATTGGGTCACTCCTTAACGCTATTTAGAAGTAAGTTTATTTTACTATAGACATTATTATAATAGCGAAATATTACTACATAGTAAATAATTTAACGGATTCTTAGAAGATGTGAATCCCGAGCATCTCTTAAGTTACTGCACTCACATTAGACACTGGATAGGAGATATCAAATCCCGTAAACATCTCTGACACCGTTTCACTCTTCTATTACCGTTGATTTAACCTACATAAGATCTTTTAGTTCTGACTCGAGTGTTTTGTCTTTTCAATTTGCTCGGGTCAGTCCAAGCATTTCAGGATTTGAAGATTTTATTCTGGAGGAAGAAGACGAAGATTTGCATTACTATTATTTGTTATATTCTACTGCATCACATTGTTCCGCTGCATTGTTATTTATTATTCTTTGGTACGCGTAACTCTGACATGTGTGTCTGCCATTGCACTTGGAGGGTGTAGCATGATAGGGGGTTCTCGCTTTCTGGTTTGGTAGCAAATGGTTGACTCTTACTCCTACATGTCCCCGCGGGGTTTAGTGGTGCAGTCGTGAGGCTGGCCGTAAAGGCAGAACACAGATACCAATGTATGCTACGGTGGGCGTTGCATTACATCTGGTATCAGAGCTTTGTTTTAGCGATAAACCTTAGCTTTGTGGGGTTTGACTCTTTACTAATATGGTAGTAATACCCTATGGTGAGTTGTTGAGAGTATATATATGAGAGAGCGTATTTGTTAGTGTTATAAAAAGGTTTTAATATTGTGTTAATCTGTTTCGTTTTGTATTTATAAATTCCGGTTGGTGCATCGTACGCTATGACATCAATAGGGATTTCTAAACACTTAATAGGACAGACCGACATAATATTTTTTTTAATATAGGTGAATGAAATAATTTTGCCTATTATATTTTCTATATATAAAATAATTTTTTATAAATAAGATATATATTTGGTGTAATATATTGGTTGTTAGGTAATGAAATTTATAAATGATAGTTGAAATGAGATTGTAAATAAAAATAAATGGAAATTGGGAATTTAGAACTTAAGCTGGGGGTTTTGAAAATTTCTTTCAAATGATTTTGGAATATAATAATAATATTATTAGAAATAATTTATGATATAAATATTTCAATAAAATTTGAAAGAATTGTTTAAAGGAATTTTGAAAGGAAATAAGTTCTGTACTCCCCTCTCTGTCGCTGGAAAATAATTTCGGTGATGAGGGCACGCATCATCGACATTCATTTTCGAGTTTCAAAGTGGGAAGACCACTGTAGTAGTTTTACTGCAGATTTATTTTGATAAGCAAATATATATAATTGGATATATAAGTTGCCAGCATATATTTACCTATTATTCTAAAATGATTTAAAATTTAACCCGGTATTTCGTTCTAAATTTTCCATTAATTAATAGTTTCAATTGCCTTAGTGAAATGGAATTTAAGTAATAATTGAAACCTCTAAATGAAATAATAGATTAGATGCTAGGCTATAACTGAAATTTCAAGGAAGTTGAAATTAGTAACCCATAAACAAAAGATATGATTATTGAACAGTAAATTAATTTAAAAGAAAAGAGATAAACTTGTATAACTTTCAATTACATTCTTAAAAAGCATATATATAACTTACCAAATATTAAAAGTTGAAATGTTTAATAAGAAAATGTAATGGAAATGGTACAAGTAAAAGTATGTAATGAAAGTGTTCAATAAATTGCTTTTATTCATAAGAATTGATGCTATAGAGTTATAAACTTAAGTTGAAATTGAGATGTTACTAAAATAAGTAGAAAGATGAATATTGTAAGTAAAAGATTTTGAACTTATGAAAGGTTGAATACTATGGATAAATGAATGAAAATAAATGAAATTGAGAAATGAATGAATTTAAAGCAATCAAAGGGAACTGACATGACCCGAATAAATGAAAATGAATAATTGCAAGTAATAAATGAAAGTAAATGAAATCAACACAATGAATAATCTATTTAGTTTCATCTAAGACTGTTGAGTAAATGGTGCACTAAGTAGTTTATTTTCCTATTCTGTGCAATTTAAAGTTTGAACCCGAACAACTATTTGTTTTGTTTGATATGAATGAATGATTGATTTGTGTTCATTCTATGTGATGGTTGTATGCCTTGTTGCAAGGGATTGTTGTTGTATTGATTTGTTTGTTTATGGTTGAAACAACTTTAAACATTTCATTTTATATAATTATTAATTCTTTTTGGATTATATAAGTGAAATACAGGTTATGGAAGCAATTGCTACTGCTTTTGGTTTCATAATTAAGCCTAAATTGCCGGCAAATAGGTACGTTCTCGGATTACGGTTTTCTAGCGTTATTATAATATTTTTCCTGTGTTGGGATGTATATAATTTTGGAAAATATATGTTGTATATTGTTATATTTGATATTATATTTTCTCCAGAGCCTCTCCGTACAAAGGAGACTCTACCGAAATTTTCCGTAAATTTTGGACTTAGAAAATATTTTGAAAATGTTTTCGAAATTTTATTAGTTTGAGTATAAGAAGATTTAATGGTTATAAATTGGTATATCTTATTTAAAATTAATTAATTTTTTAAATTTATTTTTTTATAAATTTAATATTTAAGTAAGATATATTGATTTCGTAATTCTTCTTTTTCCCTTCTTTTTCCTTTTCGAGGACGAAAAATTTTGAGTGGGGGAGAGTGTAACGACCCAAAGATTTTTAATAATTAAAATTGTAATTTAATAAGATTTTTGTAATTAAATTTAGAAAGATTTTTTTTTATAATTTATATTGAAGTAAATGTTAAGAATGAAATATAGCAATGGTAATTAAAACTAGTTATTAGTAATTTGAATAAAATTCTAACAAATGAAGTAGTGAAAGTGTTATACCTGGATATAAATTGAATATGAGAAAATAAAGGTAAGTATTGAATTAATTAATGTAATAACACATTGTTAACGGTAATTGGATGTAAATTAAGGAAATATGTAAATGCAAGTTAATAATTAATGAACTTGAATGAACATGCCAATTAAATAAAATAATTTAAATGTTATGACTTAGTTATAACTGGAATATAATAAAAACAAATGTAATTATTGTATGAATGTGTGAAATAATAGATAGAGATTGTTTGTGAAGAATGAACATACAAGTATTATAAAGGGTATAATGGTGACAAATGGTTCTTACCAGTTAATTCACCAATTACAAATAAAGATAATTAAATGTACTTTAATGATAATTAATATAATAACCGAAAGTGTGAATGTAAATTAAAATAGATACGTAATTTATTTATAAGGTACTAATTGGTTTAATAGAAAGTATGAGACCAAGTAAATAAATTTATGGAGAATATTAATTGTAATTGGATGTAGATTAAAGTAATAATGTTAATGCAAGTTGATAAATAACTGATTTAGTGCAATCCCAATTAATTGAAACCATTTGCAATAATTGAAATTAAATATTATGTTAGTGTGAATTTAAGGTAATATTTGGTAATAATGTATTGTTAATGGTTTATGAATGAATTGATAATTAAAATTTAAGGTAGTGATGTTAATATAAGTTGACTATAAACAAGTTGAATGAAATCCCAATAAAGGAAGTAACGCAAATGTTATATTTGGCCAAAATTTCAATACTAGTGGAAATTATAGTTAATACACAATAAAGAAAGAAAGTTGAGTATATTTGAGTAATTTAATGTAAAACCAGCATTAATTATGTTATTTGAAATTAATGGATAGGATACTAAGATTGAAATCAAATAAAAACAATTTATTGGAATAAAAATTCAATAATTGTATTAATTGCAAATGAATGAAATTAAATATTTAATTATTTCGTTAATTGAAAATTAATTTGAAATTGGAGAATATTAATGTTATAGATCTTGAGTACAATGTTTGTTTCATCCATTTGACATCAATAAATTGAATAATAGAATGAAAAGTAAATTAATTGGAATTATTGTAAATTAAATTTATAATTTCTGAATGCAATAAAAATGAAATTTAACGCTGAAATTGATGAATGAATTAACATTAAATTGACATCTAAATTTGTTAAAATCATTGTAAATGATTAAGAAATTAAAAATGTTGAAATTGGTCAATTAAAGAATTGAAATTGAAAATTTGATTTAATTAGTTAATTTATTAATTTAATTAATTAATGTAAAAATAGTCATTTTGGCCACTTACTCGGATTTCGATGAAACTAATTTCATCGGATCCGCAACGGTGAATTATTATAGGATTTCAAGTTTTGTAACGATCAGATTTGTTGTTTAATCGTACGGACTTGAAACGCCCTAAAATCAATGAAGTTGAAATCAATTGAAATCAACTTGAAAGAAATTGATTTTTGCATTACTTCTTCATACGATGGAATATGAACCTGAAATCTGTTGCATTGCGTTTAAATTATTTTAAAACATCCATTTGGATATATGGGTTGACCCATTTCCATTCCGGAATAGAAACGGGCTTTTGGGGTCAATTATCGTTCAAAACCAAAATCCAATCTAGCCCATTCTTTCTATTCTGTTTTGCCTTTTTATATGTCGTTATAAACCCTAGCAGCAACCTCCACTTCATTTTCTCATTCCTAATCCCGAAATCAACCCTAATTGCATTCTAATGGCAATTAGGAAATCAAATAAAGTGGTTAAAATTCAAACTCTTCAAATCATATCATATAATATACCATTTCGAAGCTCTCGACGAATGGAGCTAGTGTATGGTGTTCGTTTTTGGAAACAATGCTCGTATCAATCGAAAATCATGGTCAAAGGCGCCGGCGGCGAAGTCAAAGGGGGTAATTTGGGGGTTTTTGATCGGAGCATCAATTGGCGAAATCGACTTCTGGATATTGTAGAGCTCGATGAGTGAATTCCAAATCTAGTTTCGATTTGATGACCGGAGCAGCGATGCAGTGGGAATTAGCCCCGAAAGGTACGGTTGCGTATACTTTGGGGCACAAATTTCGGCGACTGACATTGAATTAGGCGGCGACGTTGGTTGACGTTAGTGGAGGAGATGATGATCTTTCGATTGCAAGTGGTTGCGCGACTTCAGGTGGTCTAGGCTTAGAGTAACGTGCAGTCAAAGTTGCAGGCGTTTGCATTTGCGTGGGCTGTTATGTGATGTGCAAAACAGTAAGTTAAATTGATTATTATAATATTAAATGTGTATCAAATGATTATTTTAATAATATTTATTGTAACTTGAATAATTTTTGCATATGAGCTTCGATTGACGCGCAGTTTCTTTCACTGGGATCGTATCGAAATTCCAGATATTTTGGCACTAGTTTGGATGAATTCTAGGATTGTTGGAATTTTGGGTTTAAATTGGATTTAAATTCAATTTAAATTCAAAAGGTGAGCGTTTTAACCCACTCACAACTTCTAAATTCCTTATGTGTGTTAAATTAATTTCTGATATGATTAGAAATCTATTTATTGCTATTTGGTATATTTTTATCTTCATTTCAGTTAAATTTGAATTTATTGAATTAAATTGTTATTTAACTTATTATTGCATATAAACTGCCAGTTAAATTGTTAAATTAATTTATTATTGAATATAAACTGCCAGTAATTACTTGTTATTTATTTTTTGTTCTATATTGATGTTATTATTTGAACTGGATGATGATTGTGATAAATGGTTGATGGTTGATATTGGATGAATGGATGTTGTATTATATATTATTATAAACTGCAAGTTGTTATGCATTTTATTTCATTCGGGATTGCAGTTTGAAATGATATATAACCGTATTTTTATTTCAAATTACGGATTGAAATGGTAAATATCCGTATCACTGCGGTAGTAGCTGCTACGCGTTACCACCGGCCCGGAAGCGTAATTGGTATATCTACCCTGGCATTGCCTAGTTGTGCCGTGTCATCTACCCTAGCGTGCCTTGTACGAGTTTGGTTTTCTCCCGTAGCCCATGTGGTATCCGCTGGTGGCTTCCCGATCAGGAGGGACAATGATATTGGATGGACTACTGAGGCTATTATGTGTTAAGGGGAATATTGGGCCACTCCTTAACGCTATTTAAAAGTAAGTTTATTTTACTATAGACATTATTATAATAGCGAAATATTACTACATAGTAAAAAGTTTAACGGATCCTTAGGAGATGTGAATCCCAAGCATCTCTTAAGTTACTGCACTCATGTTAGACACTGGACATGAGATGTCAAATCCAGTAAACATCTCTGATGCTGTTCCACTCATATATTACCGTTGATTTAGCTTACATAAGATATTTTAGTTCTGACTCGAGTGTTTTTTCTTTTCAATTTGCTCGGGTCAGTCCAAGCATTTCAAAATTTGAAGATTTTATTCTGGAGGAAGAAGACGAAGATTTGTATTACTATTATTCGTTATATTCCACTGCATTACATTGTTCCGCTGCATTGCTATTTATTATTCTCTTGCATGTGTAACTCTGATATGTGTTGTATAAGTATAATCAAATATTTTGTAAAATAGCTTCATGAACTGTTATTTGACTATTATATTTTTTCATTCCATTGTGAGATTCTGTTTTGTTTTATTTCTTTCTCTGTTTTTCTTATTTACCCCAATAATAATCATCCCTTTTGTATGGTTTGAATCTAACGTGTGTGGTTTATCGTCGATTTAAAGGGTGCAAAAGGCGGGACGTCACATCCGACTAGTCATCGACGACCTCTACGTCCACTTCAGCCACCAAAAAACCCGATACCATCCTTCCATCAAAATCGAGCAAAAATCAAATATTACTGGAACACACTGATCACCAAAAACCTCCACGCCCCGACGCCTCAGACCACCAGAGTCCACTCCGCTCCGCCTGGAAACTCGCCAAACCATCCTCTTCCTAATCTCCTGCTCCGGTTCAGCTCGTCATCGCCACAACGCCACATTAGCCTCGATAACCACGTCGTCTCGTATAGGGCCTTAAACCCTATTTCACCGTCGTCCATCCACCACGGCGACCTAAAAATTCTCCGAGCATTTTTTCGATGCTCCCTAGACTTCCAGCCACCTCCAGCTTCAAGCACGACATCTCACTCTTCATCGATCGTCGCAAATCGTCGAAAGAATGATTTCTGATCAACTCGCAAATTCCCATCATCCCCAAATTTAAAAATCATGAAGTGATTATCAGAATTCATTATTTCCCAATACGAATCTGTATCTGTGATCAAAACTTGAAATCGAGATGATCGATTTCTAACTTATTTTAGATCATCACTGTAATTTATTATTTTTGAAATAACTATTCAAGATATACACTTGAAATTATTTTTAAAAATAATATTACACTCTTACAATCATATTTCATTAAGAGATCATAGCCTAAAAGAGACTAGGGGAAGAGAAATTTAGATTTGAACTTTTAAAAACCTGTAAAGTTTAAAACAGAAGCATGCGTACCTGGTTCACATACATGCATACATCAATCTACCTGTATATATATACAAGAATATTTTTACATCCATACACACATTTTTCGCCACATACTTCAAAACATCAGGATATATATACACAGATTCAACTTAATATATTAGTTTACTCACCTGAATTGGAACAGAGAAGCGTACAACTGGAAAATGATGTTGAACTTTCAAAACTGGACTTGGTTTTGATCTCTAAAAACTGAAACTTGTTTGATTTACTTTGATCTGATCAATAGCTTCAACTGAGTTGAATTTGAACTTTGCTTCAGGTTTTAGATGCTTTAGTTTTTGAGTTTGAATCTTAGCTTACTTTCAGGTTGAAATTTGTTTTGTTGTTTGATTTTTTTTTCTTTGTTTTTCTTTCTCAGGTTTTAGTTTTGTTTCTCTAGTTTGAATATATGAAAGAAAAATGAGAAAGGGGTAGAGAGATATGTATATATAATCCTGAAGCCCTTTTATCTATTATTTTTTCCAATTTTATAAACTAAGCTACTTGTCTTTTGATGTTATAATTTACTTACAAATGTCAAATCTCATTTTAAAATGGTTTACACTTGTAAATTGCATGTATTTATTTTTACACTTGTAAATTTTACATGTTATAATATCTTTAATATGATTTTATATTATTTTTAGTTTTATATAATTTATTTAGTTTTATATATGTTTTTATATTTTTATTAATTCACTTTCTATTATTTACTTATATAAATTTTAAAGAAAATGATTTTAAAATGTAATCATACATTATTAAATAAACACACACACATATATATATTATATAAGTTTTTAAAATATAGAATTTAACTTGAAATAGCTTTTGAAAGTTATTATATTAAATTCAAAATATAACTTTCGAACCACAATGTATATATATACACATATATATGTATATTATAATTAGAAAATATTTTTTTTACTAATTTCAAATTATAGAATTTTGAATCCAATTTATTTTTAAGATGTTTATTTTTTTGAATTTCAAATCAAAATTCTATTCACAATCTATATATATATATATATATATATATATATATATATATATAAACAAACACATATCTTATTTGTTTTTTTTGGAAAAATTCAAATTAATTCACAAATTTATCCAAAAATTTACATTAATTACTAAATTAAATTTGGCTTAAAAACGGGATCGTTATAGTTAAACTAGAAATAGGATGTTAAGTGTATGAATTTAAGTAAACTAAGTTTTGTTATAATGACCCGTAATTTTCGATAATTAAATTTATTAATTAAATAAGTTTAGGAATTCATTATCGTGAAAAAAATTTAAAATCTAAAGTTTGATAATGAGAGAAATAACTAGAATGTAATGTTTGTAATTTTCATTTAAGGCAATTGATAACTATTTAAGGCCATTTCAATTACTTGAAGTGATTCTAAACATAAAAAATTGGTTATAAGTTGCAAATGAGTAAATAAATCAAATGTTGTATTTAATGGTAAAATTGCACGTAGTTAATTTGAATTAGTTAATATAGAATAATAAATCAGTATGTGACTTCATTTGTTTTGTTGTTAACAATAAACATAGAAATGCATTTGAAATGGGCAAGTTATAACAATAGTTTAATTATAAGTTCACTATTTAATTCATTGAAATAATTTGGAAATAAATTATAATAAGTGTAATTAAATATTGCATTAATGTAAATAAAGATGATAATTATAGAGTATTAGTGTAATAAGACATAAACCAATGCTAACTAGGTCCATAGGGTAATGATTGATTGAATAAAAAAATTGATACCAAATTAAATCAATTTATTTGAATTAAAATATAATTAATTGGATTTTATTTACAGTTGAAACTGAACACTGTAATTAGAGTAATATTTAACACTGAACTGGTATGTAAATTTGTTTTAAATTATTGTAAATGTTTAATTAATCAAAAATGATAAATATTTGTTAGTTATTAAATTTGAAATTAAAAAGTGATTTAATCAATTTAATAATAATTTATTTAATTAACGTGAAAATAACCATTTTGGTAACTGTTTTGGAGTTTGACAAAACCAGTTTCATTGGATTCGTAATGGTGAATTATTGTAGGGTTTCAAGTTTTGTAGCGATCAGACTTGTCGTTTGATCGTACAGGCTTGAAATGTGTAGAATTCAATTTGAAATAAACTGATTTTAAAACAAACTTCTTTATAAGATGGAATTAAAACTTGAAACCTGTTCCATTGGATTTAAAATTATTGAAAAAATCTATTTTGATATATGAGATGACCCACTTTCGTTTCGAAGGCAGAACAGGCTTTTCGGGTCGTTATTGTCAATTCAAATCAATTCGGATGTTATCCATTCTTATCGGGCTTTGTTCGTATAAATAGATCTTTCTAAACCATACCAGCCTTTTTATTTCTTATCTTAGTACGTACAACTTCATCTGTCCACTTCTTCTTCCCAATGGCAGAAACATATTCCAATTTCAAAACCTAATCCAAATTTCAAAATCAAAATCCTCCAAACCCTAACATATTATTTACCGATTCAAAGCTCTCGACGAGCGCAAGCTAGATCAGTAGTTTGTTTCTTGATTTGGGTCTCTGTGTATCCAGAATTGATGGTTTAATCTCGGACGTTCATTGGGTTTGACCAGCTGTGACAGATCATCGAATCAAGGGTACCATTGCGTGGAAAGTGTCTTGTGGAGTACATCGGTGGTGTTCTTATGGTCGTGTGATGGTCAGATCATTGAAAAATTTCACCTAGGGTTCATAGACATGGGGGCAGCGGTTGGATGTTGATTGGGCGATCGAGTCGATCGCAAGGGGTCGCGCGGCTCAGGCGAGGTTGGCTAGAGGTGGGGGTGCGGTCGGCGAGGCTAGTTAGGTAATTAGTCGTCTCTGGCGGTCGTGCGTTTGAACGAGGGCATGCGGCGGTGGATATGCATGCATTTCTGATTGCAGGCCAGGGTTTCTGTTATGTAATGAAGACAATGACGTGGCTTCTTCCCTTGGTCTTTTACTTATTAATTTATTCATTTTTATTTAAATGTCAAATCGATCTAATGTTAATATCTATTGCATACGAGGTCAGATTCATGCGAGGTTTATTCTGCTGGGATCATATTGAAATTCCAGACATTTTGGAGTTGGTTTCGACAAATTCTGGGATTGTTCAAATTTGGGCTTTATTTTGGATTTTAAATCAATTTGAAATCAAAGGTGAGTGTTTTTACCTACTCATAACTACTATATTATCTTATGTTAGTTAAATTAAATTTATGATGCGATTAGAAATCGATTAGTTGATGTTTGGCATATTTAAATTTTCATTCTAGTTAAATCTGACTTCTATCGAATATTATCCCTATTAATTTAATATTAAATTCTAAATTTTCGGTTAAACTGTTATTTATAATCAGCCACTTGTCAATGTTTATTTATTGGATTGAATGATGATTGTGATGGATGTTTAATTGTTGATATTGAATGACTAGATGGAATATTTAATTGTTATAACACTGCATGTTCAGTATGGGTTGAAATGATACATACTCGAACGATCCGATAGATTAGGAAAAAATCGTTATGGGTTAAAATGATAGACTCGAGCGATTTCATAGATTTGAAATTAAATTTGGGATTGCGGACTGAAATAATATATACCCATAAAATTTAAAATATTTGCAGATTGAAATGATAAATATCCGTATCACTTGACTATAGGGTAGAAAATAATATACGGACACAGGATTGATTAAATTAAATGATTTTAATCCTTAAATTTTGAATTCAGCTAAATGATATTTTGAAATAGAATTTGATTTATATAACTGAATTGTTTTAAATGTATTGTTTAAAGGATTGAATTTGAAATTTTGGAATTGTTTTAAGTAAATTGCTTAAAGGATTTAATCTGGAATTCTAAAGTTGAATTTGAAGTATAAACGAAATTTATCGAAATTGAGTTATTGATGACGTTAAAAATTGTAACCTTGAATTCTATTGAAATTGGAATAGCTTAAAATTGACAATTTAAGATTTGAAATTGGGTTTTGATTTGAAATCTTAATATGGTTCGGATTTGTTGAATTGGAATAAATGGTTAAATTTGACGTTAATTACAATTTTATTACTTTAATATAAACTGTTTGAAGATATATCCTTTTAAAAATCCTGATTATTAAGATTTTCAAACATTGAACTATTTTAATCCATTTTAAAATATTTTGATCAATTTAAACTATTTAACTTATTTAAATCTATTTATCTATGTAATCCAATTTATTCCGTTTTAACCTATTTTAAACTAATTAACCCATTTTATCAATTTTAATCTATTTTAAATCTATTTAATCTATTTTAAATCTATATAAACTATCTTAAATCCATTAAAACTATTTAACTATTGACAACTATATAAATTATTTTTTAAATTTCATATTGTGTAAAGCAGAAGTGTTTATAATTAAATCCTTGATTTGAAAGCGAATATGGTTAAATAATATTACAACCTAAGTTGGGATTTAAATGATATTTTCTTGTGAAAATGGCATCTTTAATTAAATATGATGATTTTTAAATGAAATTTAACCTATTTTGTCGATATGATTTCGAAAGTGATAGGTTTGAATCGAATTTGATATTTTGATATCAATTATAAATTGACTTTTGAAATGTAAAAGAACTATCCAGTGTGAAATTAGCTTTTGGTTGTTAAAGAGACCAAGATCATATTTTCTTCATTACAGCATGATAGCGGGTTCTCGTTTCGCGTTTGGTGGCAAGCAGGAGAGTCTTACCCCTACATGTCCCTGCGTAGTTGGTTGTAGTCGAGAGGCTGGCCGTAAAAGCAAATTCGACGTACCAATGTTTTCCATGGTGGAAAGCGGCTGCTACTGGGATGGTTGAAAAGCCTATCGGTCACTACATTTGGTATTAGAGCTTTGGTTTAGCGACAATCTTAGCTTTGTGGTGTCTGGCTCATTAGAAATAGGGTTGTAATACCTTAGAATGAGTTGTTGAGTATATATATGAGAGAGCATATTTGTTAGTGTTATAAAATGTTTTATATTATATTAATTTGTTCTGTTTAGTATTTATAAATTCTGGTCGGTACAAGGATGCCATGACATCGATAGGGATTTCTAAACACTTAATTGGGTAGACCGACACAATATTGTTTTGAAATATGGATGAATGAAATAATTTCACATAGTATTAGATTTTGTATATAAAAGAATAATTTTTATAAATGATATAGTTTGTTGCGATATATTTGTTTGTTAGGAAGTAAAATTTATAAATATTGGTTGCAAAATGAGATTACAAATAAAATGAATATAAATTGGAATTTGAGAACTAATGTTCTGGGATTTTGAAAATTTCTTTCAAAAGATTTTGGAACATAATATTAGTATTATTTGCAAATATTTTCTGATATAAATATTTCAGTATGATATGGAAGATATGTTATAAAGGAATTTTGGAAGAAAATAAGTTCTATGCTTCCCTCTCTGTCATTGGAAAATAATTTCGGTGATGAGTGCACGCATCATTAATGTTCATTTTCGAGTTTCAAAGTGAGAAGACCGCTGTAGTAGTTTATTACACATTTTTTTTGATAAAAAAATCTTAATATTAATTTCCAAATATGATTGATATATATATAAAAGATATGATTATATATATATATATATATATATATATATATTATTTTAAATTGATTGAGATGGAACCTGGTATTTAGTTCTTAAGTTTATATAAATTAGTGATTTTAATTATTGTAATGAATGAAATCTTGACTATATTAATATTGGAAAGTTCCAAAATGAGAAAATAAGGAAATGATGCTAAGTGATTAATGAAAATATAAGAAATTGAAAATTTGTAAATTATAAATCAAAAGGACATGAAAATAAGATATGGTAACTATTGAACATTTTGTTAACCAAATAAATAAGGTAAACTTGTATAACATTTTATTGCATCCAAAAAGACATATATATAACATACTAAAATGTTAAAAGTTGAAATGTTAATAGAAATATTTATGGAATATTATACAAGTAAAACTTAAATAATGAGAGTGTTCAATAGAATTTATTCTATAAATAAGAATTCTGATGTTAAAAAAATGTTATAAACTTAAGTTAATAATTTGAATGCTACTAATTAAATGTAATAGAAAAAGTGAATACTGTAAGTAAATGATTATAAACTTAAATGATGTTCAAAGCCAATTATAATCAAAGTACATAGTAAAGGTGAAACTATATATAGAAGAAATAAACATGAATATATATAAGTATGAGTTGCTTCACAAATGAATATTGATGTAAAAGGAAATCAAAGCAAATAATAAATGTGAAGTAAACTAAAATAAAATGCATGTAAAATTTAAATAATGAATTCATTGATTATTTTAAATAATTGAATGAAAATAATTGATTATGTAAGTAAATGGAATGTAAGTCAATGGAAATTTGCATTATATAGGTGAATGAGAAATAAATTTTTACAAGTAATGAATGTATACTAATGAAATAAGCATTGTGAATGAATGAAACTAAAGAACATTAAATAACATGAAAGAAATTAATAAGAATAAACGTAAATAGTGTTTGAAATTATTGTTTGTTTTGGCTTATGGGATAATTAGGAAAGGATACTTCTAACTGTATAAAGATGTGTAAATAATCTATTAAGTTTCATCTAAGACTATTGAGCATATGGTATACTTAGTAGTTTACCGATCAACTTATATGATTAAAAGTTTTTGAATCCGAACAAACCATTTATTTGGTTGCTATGGATGAATGGTTGATTACTTTGGTTGCATGTGATGATTGTGTGGGTTTGGTTGCAAGTGACTATTGGATGTTGTGATGATTTGTTTGTTATAAATTGAAAACAACTTATATTTCCATGCTAAAATTTAACTCTTTTGGATTACATAAGTGAATTACAGGTTTATGAAAGCAATAGCTACTGCTTTTAGTTTCATAAATAACCGTTGTTTGCACGACAAATAGGTACGTATTCGGATTACGGTTTTATAACGATATTATATTATTTTCCCATGGTTTGGGATATTTATTTATGAAATATGATACATATGGTTGTTATTGATATTATTACTTTTTCCGGACCTCTCTGTACAAAGGAGACTCCGTCGAAATTTTCCATGAATTTTGGACTTAGATATTTTCTGTGAAAGTAAAGACGTTTTTCAAACTTTTATTTACTTATATATAAAGGACATAATTGTTTATAAATTGATATATTTTATTTAAATTATTTAATTATGAAAATTAATTGTTTATAAATTTAATACTTTGAATAAGATACATTAATTTCTAAATTCCCTCTTTACCTTTTCGAGAATGAAAAGTTTTGAGTGGGGGATAGTGTAATGACCCGTAATTTTCGATAATTAAATTTATTAATTATATAAGTTTGGGAATTTAATGTTGTGGAAAAATTTAAAATCTACGGTTTAATAATGAGAGAAATAACAAGAATGTAATGTTAGTAGTGTTAATTTAAGGCAATTGATAACTATTTAAAGCCATTTCAATTAATTAAAGTGATTGTAAACATAAAAATTTGGTTATAAGTTTTAAATGAGTAAATAAATCAAACGTTGTATTTAATGGTAAAATTGCACGTTGTTAATTTGAATTAGTTAATATAGAATAATAAATCAATATGTGAATTCATTTGTTTTGTTTGTTAATAATAAACATAAAAATGTGTTTGAAATGGGTAAGTTATAACAATGGTTTAATTATAAATTCGCTATTTAATTCATTGAAATCAATTGGAAATAAATTGTAATAAGTGTAACTAAATATTGCGTCAATGTAGATTAAGATAATAATTATAGAGTATTAGTGTAGTAAGTTATAAAGCAATGCTAACTAGGTTCATAGAGTAATGATTGATTGAATAAAAAGATTGAAATCAAATTAAATCAATTTCTGGGAATTAAAATATAATAAATTGGATTTCATTTACAGTCGAAACTGAACACTATAGTTAATGTAATATTTAACATTAAATTGATATGTAAATTTATTTTAAATTATTGTATATGTCTAAGTAATCAAAAATGATAAAAATTTGTTCTTTATTAAATTTGAAATTATAAAGTGTTTTAACCAATTTAATAATAATTTATTTAATTAACGTGAAAATAGCCATTTTAACAACTGTCTCGAATTTGGATGAAACCAGTTTCATCGGATTTGTAACGGTGAATTATTGTAGGATTTCAAGTTTCGAAGCGTCGGCCTTGTCGTTTGATCGCGTGGGCTTGAAAAGCATAGATATCAATTTAATTGAATTAATTTGAAATAAACTGATTTTAAAGCTAACTTCCTTATACGATGGAAGTAGGACTTGAAACCTATTCCGTTAAAGTTAAAATTATCGAAAAATCTATTTTGATATATGGGATGACCCACTTTCGTTTTGGAGGCAGAACGAGCTTTTCGGGCCATTATTGTCAATTCAAATCAATTCGGGTGTTATCCATTGTAACGACCCGTATTTTCGCTACTTCGAAAATGAGAGATTTCGATCGATTTAAATTTAAAAAGGAGTTTAAATCTTAAATAATATGATATATATAATAAATAATAGTGAAGAAGTTATATATTCTTATAGTTAATAAATTAAAAAAAAGTATGAATTTGGATTTTAGAACAAATCGACAAAAGTTAAGTTTTGTTAATAATAATTAAAGGCTTAAATAAATGGATTTAAATATCTATTTAAAAAGGTAAATCTTATTTAAAACATCTAATAAAGATAATAAAAGTATGTTAAAAGATTTAAAAATTTGTTAATAATCGTTTTATAAAAATAACCAAAATTTGTCGCATTTTGTCAGTTTTGCATACACGGTAAAATTAGAGATTTTGATATTAATTAAATATGATTTTAGAATATAAAGAGACTTGTTTTAATTTATTTAAAGAAGTAAAAAGTTCATTTTTAAATTTGGTTTACTTCAATACATAGTTTAACTAAAACGTCAAAATGTGACCGTAAAACATTTCGTCGAAAAACGACGTTTTGTCAATTAAAAGTTGTCGCAACGTCGTCGCACCTTTATTTTCTTATATAGGAACATATATTCAAATAGTATAAGTATTAATTAATTCACTAATCAAGTTTACTTTTAATAAACATACTTAGAAAATTCTAGAATATAATTAAGAAAAGTAAGTAAGAAAAGTCAAAAGTAAACATCAAATCAACATCAAATCAAACCAAACATAATTATTACTTTACTTTACTTACTTCTTAAGTGAAAGTGACATAAAGCATGATTTGAAATGTGATGTTAAGTTAAAAAGTAAGTAAAGGGCATTTTGGTCATTTTACATAATAATATTTTATTTCAAACTTTTTCCTATAAATAGCCATGCATACCTCTTTCATTTTCACACAAATCTTTCTTTTCTTCTTCTTCCTTTAAGCTATTTTAATGGCTTCTCTCTTAAGAGAGGTAGGAGGGTTAAAAATAGTGGAGTGCTTAAGCACTAATCCACTTGTTACTCTCTAACCTCTTCTTAATTCACTTCTTCTTCTTCTCTTCTTAAAAAAGGCCTTAGGCCATGAGTTTGGAAGTTGATAAAGGAAGGACGTGAGCAAAGCAAGTAAAGATGGAGATGGTCGAGCACTTGGAAGCATGGTTATGATAAGGTTTAGTGAAGCGTTGAATTAAATGAATGTTGGTAGGAAGTTAAACGTTTGTTTAAAGGTGAGAAATTCTCATCGCTTTTGAATTTATATTTTGATTATGTTATAACAATCATATTTACACCCTTATGACATATGAATGTTTATACCAAATTGATTGTTAATATGGATGATTTGAAAATTTGTAAATTAAGTGAATGGTGATAATATATCCCGTTATGATATTAATAGTGAATGTTAGATTTGAAATCATATGCATGTGATTTGTTGAATGGATGTTATGTTAGTAATAAATATGAATATTGGATATGTTCATTTTGATTAAGTAATCACTTTGATTAGTAAGACCATATTTTAGTAATATGAGAAATTGTGGAAAAATAAGTCTCTTTTCATTTAGAAGTGAAATTAAAGTTAAAATGAAAGAGAATTTGAAATTTGAAGTGAAACGGATTTGAAAAGAATAGCTAATTAGAAATTGAAATTTAGATGAATAGTGAAATTGAAATTAAAATCGATTTTGAAAAAGTGAAGTTTAGTTTGAGATTAAATTGAAATTTAAATTGGAATTAGATTTGAAATCTAAGTTTTAAATGTGTTTAATTTGAGATTAGAATTGAAATTGAGTTAAAATTGGGATTTAAAGTTTAATATTAAAATAATGGGAATATAATAATATTTTAATGTGGTAAGAGTGAAAATATATATTAAATACTTTAAAAGGTGAAAATATTGATTTAAAATGGTTTCTAATCATTTTATAAGTATTGAAATCCAATTTGAATAAATTATTTCAAATGTTGAAAAATAAGTTAAAACTAGACGCGTCGCGCAACGGTAGTTCGCGATTTCGCGTTAAAAAGTTCAAATGAATGTATAGAGTGGAATATTGCTCGGAATTCTTCGAGATAAGAAAATTCCGGACTATTATATCCATATCTTCTAAATGAAGAAAGAAAATCAAAGTTTCGATAAGTAGATTTTGAATTATGTCCAAATCAATTTTCTAGAAAAATCGCGCTAGTGCAGTTTAGTGACCATAATAGAAAATCTGTTCGAATGAATGTTTTGAATTAAGGAAAAATATGGAATAAATTTGATAAATCTATTTAAATGATTTAAAAGAGATTTGGATTGGAAAATATGAATTAGCGAATGTTTAAAAGTTGTTTTAATCAAATAGGCTTATATAGCACTTTCCGCAGCACTTTTATGCTGTGAATTCTATAACTTTTGGAATATGAGTTTAAATGTAACGACGTTCCAAGAATAATCGTGAATGTTTTAAAAAGGATAATTAAGTGTTTTAAAAAGATAATTTGGAATATTTATAAGCAATTCCAAAATGAAGTTGAAAATCTGAGTATGCGGAAACGACTAGTACATTTGTCCCGCCTGTGAGATCTGGGAAGATAAAACAAGGTGTTTAACTAAGGTTAGGGATGGAGCAACCAGTGCCCTGAACTTACCTGGCCTATGTTTTCTTTTCTTAGGCGAGGGGTGGAACAGATCGAAAGGAAAGCCCGGATGCTTCAAAATAAAAATATTCTGTTAAGTTTTTGAATTAAAAGAAGATTGGTATTACCCAAAAGTTAAGCAATCTCCAAAATGAATGATTTCTACGAACCTGTGAAGTTTAGAAAAGAATTTATAATGAATTTTAGGAATGATAAGATTTGAAAGGAATGAATTGGTAAATAAGAGTGTTGGATTTTGACTTACAAGTGAGATATAAAAATGGAATTTATAAACACCGTTTTGTAAATCTGAAATCAATTTAAATTGATAAGATAAATGTGAATAAGTACATAAGTTAAACGTAGATAAATTTTGATCTAAGATTTGAGTATAGAACTTTGAGGTGTTTACACCAATCCGAAAAAGAATTTATCACTCAATTCTTGATGGCGAATATTGATGAGAGTTTGTGATTATGTACACGAGTTTTCTATCATAGTTGAGAGCTATGCAAGGAAAGCAAGGGTTTGTGATCAAGAAGTCTGATCAAAGTCCGCAGTAGAAAATCGGGGAATCTTTATATATGTTTGGCATCATTTGTTTTAGTGTTGTTATGATATCGGCCTTCTTCTTTTCTATCATCAATAGAAATAAGTCAAATTTTTTTTGAGGAGATGAGTATGAGATAGATTCCTTTATCTAACTTTCATTTCGAGGACGAAATGCTTTTAAGTAGGGGAGAATGTAACGACCCGTATTTTCGCTACTTCGAAAATGAGAGATTTCGATCGATTTAAATTTAAAAAGGAGTTTAAATCTTAAATAATATGATATATATAATAAATAATAGTGAAGAAGTTATATATTCTTATAGTTAATAAATTAAAAAAAAGTATGAATTTGGATTTTAGAACAAATCGACAAAAGTTAAGTTTTGTTAATAATAATTAAAGGCTTAAATAAATGGATTTAAATATCTATTTAAAAAGGTAAATCTTATTTAAAACATCTAATAAAGATAATAAAAGTATGTTAAAAGATTTAAAAATTTGTTAATAATCGTTTTATAAAAATAACCAAAATTTGTCGCATTTTGTCAGTTTTGCATACACGGTAAAATTAGAGATTTTGATATTAATTAAATATGATTTTAGAATATAAAGAGACTTGTTTTAATTTATTTAAAGAAGTAAAAAGTTCATTTTTAAATTTGGTTTACTTCAATACATAGTTTAACTAAAACGTCAAAATGTGACCGTAAAACATTTCGTCGAAAAACGACGTTTTGTCAATTGAAAGTTGTCGCAACGTCGTCGCACCTTTATTTTCTTATATAGGAACATATATTCAAATAGTATAAGTATTAATTAATTCACTAATCAAGTTTACTTTTAATAAACATACTTAGAAAATTCTAGAATATAATTAAGAAAAGTAAGTAAGAAAAGTCAAAAGTAAACATCAAATCAACATCAAATCAAACCAAACATAATTATTACTTTACTTTACTTACTTCTTAAGTGAAAGTGACATAAAGCATGATTTGAAATGTGATGTTAAGTTAAAAAGTAAGTAAAGGGCATTTTGGTCATTTTACATAATAATATTTTATTTCAAACTTTTTCCTATAAATAGCCATGCATACCTCTTTCATTTTCATACAAATCTTTCTTTTCTTCTTCTTCCTTTAAGCTATTTTAATGGCTTCTCTCTTAAGAGAGGTAGGAGGGTTAAAAATAGTGGAGTGCTTAAGCACTAATCCACTTGTTACTCTCTAACCTCTTCTTAATTCACTTCTTCTTCTTCTCTTCTTAAAAAAGGCCTTAGGCCATGAGTTTGGAAGTTGATAAAGGAAGGACGTGAGCAAAGCAAGTAAAGATGGAGATGGTCGAGCACTTGGAAGCATGGTTATGATAAGATTTAGTGAAGCGTTGAATTAAATGAATGTTGGTAGGAAGTTAAACGTTTGTTTAAAGGTGAGAAATTCTCATCGCTTTTGAATTTATATTTTGATTATGTTATAACAATCATATTTACACCCTTATGACATATGAATGTTTATACCAAATTGATTGTTAATATGGATGATTTGAAAATTTGTAAATTAAGTGAATGGTGATAATATATCCCGTTATGATATTAATAGTGAATGTTAGATTTGAAATCATATGCATGTGATTTGTTGAATGGATGTTATGTTAGTAATAAATATGAATATTGGATATGTTCATTTTGATTAAGTAATCACTTTGATTAGTAAGACCATATTTTAGTAATATGAGAAATTGTGGAAAAATAAGTCTCTTTTCATTTAGAAGTGAAATTAAAGTTAAAATGAAAGAGAATTTGAAATTTGAAGTGAAACGGATTTGAAAAGAATAGCTAATTAGAAATTGAAATTTAGATGAATAGTGAAATTGAAATTAAAATCGATTTTGAAAAAGTGAAGTTTAGTTTGAGATTAAATTGAAATTTAAATTGGAATTAGATTTGAAATCTAAGTTTTAAATGTGTTTAATTTGAGATTAGAATTGAAATTGAGTTAAAATTGGGATTTAAAGTTTAATATTAAAATAATGGGAATATAATAATATTTTAATGTGGTAAGAGTGAAAATATATATTAAATACTTTAAAAGGTGAAAATATTGATTTAAAATGGTTTCTAATCATTTTATAAGTATTGAAATCCAATTTGAATAAATTATTTCAAATGTTGAAAAATAAGTTAAAACTAGACGCGTCGCGCAACGGTAGTTCGCGATTTCGCGTTAAAAAGTTCAAATGAATGTATAGAGTGGAATATTGCTCGGAATTCTTCGAGATAAGAAAATTCCGGACTATTATATCCATATCTTCTAAATGAAGAAAGAAAATCAAAGTTTCGATAAGTAGATTTTGAATTATGTCCAAATCAATTTTCTAGAAAAATCGCGCTAGTGCAGTTTAGTGACCATAATAGAAAATCTGTTCGAATGAATGTTTTGAATTAAGGAAAAATATGGAATAAATTTGATAAATCTATTTAAATGATTTAAAAGAGATTTGGATTGGAAAATATGAATTAGCGAATGTTTAAAAGTTGTTTTAATCAAATAGGCTTATATAGCACTTTCCGCAGCACTTTTATGCTGTGAATTCTATAACTTTTGGAATATGAGTTTAAATGTAACGACGTTCCAAGAATAATCGTGAATGTTTTAAAAAGGATAATTAAGTGTTTTAAAAAGATAATTTGGAATATTTATAAGCAATTCCAAAATGAAGTTGAAAATCTGAGTATGCGGAAACGACTAGTACATTTGTCCCGCCTGTGAGATCTGGGAAGATAAAACAAGGTGTTTAACTAAGGTTAGGGATGGAGCAACCAGTGCCCTGAACTTACCTGGCCTATGTTTTCTTTTCTTAGGCGAGGGGTGGAACAGATCGAAAGGAAAGGCCGGATGCTTCAAAATAAAAATATTCTGTTAAGTTTTTGAATTAAAAGAAGATTGGTATTACCCAAAAGTTAAGCAATCTCCAAAATGAATGATTTCTACGAACCTGTGAAGTTTAGAAAAGAATTTATAATGAATTTTAGGAATGATAAGATTTGAAAGGAATGAATTGGTAAATAAGAGTGTTGGATTTTGACTTACAAGTGAGATATAAAAATGGAATTTATAAACACCGTTTTGTAAATCTGAAATCAATTTAAATTGATAAGTTAAATGTGAAAGTTATTAAAGGAATTATATTCGCGATTTTGGACAGTGAATAATCCTTTAAATTAAATGGATGTTTTGGAAGGTGATATTATAAAGGGAATGTTTTCCTTAAGTTAAAAGTTAAGAAATTTGGATCAAGAATTAAGTAGAGAAATCTGAGATATTTTCCAAAACAAAAGAATGAATTACTTAGAATTATCCTAAGTTGAAAGAAAGAGAATTTCGAAATCATCTGAAAAGAATTTAAGTGAAAAGAGACTTAATAAATCCTATATTCTCATATTCACTTTTTATCGATGATTGGATTTCGAAGGAACCGGAGTCGGATTTGGTTAATTCCTATCCGAAAACCACTTCGAACCAATGTATGCGTTCGAACGTGAAGACATGTTGAAGATGGTGATTGAAGACCGTGGATCTTCCTAGCGTGAGGACTGCTTGTTGATTTGCTCGGGTCGCACCCAATTATAGAGTTATATATAGCAGTGGTCTCCTCGTGATAGAGATTTTGCGGATTGCAAGGGCTTCTCGCCTAGTAATGGCCGAGGAAAGTACCTTCGGTTTGTCCTGTTCCTGGACAACTTGTATGGACGTTTGTCTGACGTTGCATTTCTAAAGATTACGTACATTGGTTTTTACAAACGTACATCAGTGGTGGCGGAGAAGGCAACTTCTCTAGCTTAACACCCTTCTTGAGACATACGAGCTCAAGGGTTGTATTTTTGTGGAAGGCAATTAGTAGTTAACGGAAATGGCAATGTGGCATTCAAATATGTGATATGTGCTTTGTGAAAAGGTAATCGTAGCCTCAAGCCTCATCAAACCGGAAATGACCGAAACAGGATTAGATGCAGCAGGGCTATGTGGGTCATTCCCATTAGGGTATGATCATCCCCTTCTAGATATATTTCTTCCCGCTATGACGTCGGGATGTTAATTAATGTGGTGTATGCTAGAGGGCCCGCGATAAAGGTCGGTAACGACCGGGGGATGACATATTCGGTACCATCTAGTTACAGAGGTGGGCCGGTCTTGTGTTGGTAGAGGGCAGATGTTCTGTGCCTCGGGACATCCATCTAGAGGTGTACCCATTTCGGAAGGTAGATCCTGCGCCTGGTCATTTGTATGGAAATCCATTCTCCAATAAGAACCTACGGTTTTGTTTGTATTGGCGTAATGAATAGCCTCGAAATGCTATATGGGTAACCATTTCGGATAAGATTGATAAGTTTATTTGCAAATGTTTTCAAAGAGATGTCATTAGAAATAATATCAAAGGTTTTGATATAAAAGTGTTTTAGTTATCATAAGGTAAAAACCCGTCCGTGTTTATGTGTGGGCGTGGTCTTATGAGATACTATTTATTTCAAAAGATTTTATCCAAAGGCTGATATATGACACTGTCATTTATTATTGAGTTTTTCTCACGCTGGTTTATCAAGCCTGATCCGGGTATTTTCAATACTTGGGTCAGATCCGAGTAGTTTCAGGATAGTCGAAGGAAGTTGAAGTTCCAGGGGAGAGCTGGAGATATTCATGGACGCATGAAGATATTCTTTTATCGCCTTTGCTTGGTGTATTTTGTTTGATGTTTGTCAGCAATTGTAAGGGCAGGTTTTATAACTGTCCAAGCTGAATCTAGGTTAGACTCTGATATTGTATTTCAAAATTTTCCGCTGTAAATATTTTTATTGAAATAATATATGTTATTCCATTCGTGTGAGATTCTGTTCTGTCTATTTTTCTTTATCACCCTTGATGATCCGTTTTTTCGTGCAATTTGAGTTGGACATGGGTGGTTTATTGTCGATTCAAAGTGTACGGGAAAACGGGCCTTCACATCCATTCTTATCGTGCTTTATTTGTATAAATAGAATTTTCTAAACCCTAGCAGCCTTTTTATTTCGTATCTCAGTACGCATAATTCCACTGCCAGCTTGTTCCAATGGTAGAAACATATTCCAATTTCGAAACCCTATCCCGATTTCAAATTCAAATCAAACTCCTCCAAAGCTTAACATATTATATACCGATTCGAAGCTCTCGACAAGCGCAAGCTAGATCCGTAGTTTGTTGTTCGATTTGGGTTTGTCTTTCGATTTGGGTCTCTACGTGTCCAGAATTTGATGGTTTAATCTCGGTCGTTCATTGGGGTAGGATCAACTGTGACGGATCATCGAATCAAGGATACCGTTGCGTGGAGAGTGTCCTGCAGAGTGTATCGGTGGTGTTTTTATGGTCGTGTGATGGTCAGATCATCGGGAAATTTTTTGCCTAGGGTTCCTAGACATGGGGCGGGGGCTAGATGGTGATTGGGTGATCGAGTTGGACGCAAGGGGTCGTGAGGCTCAGGCGATGTCAGCCAGGGGAGGGGGCACGGTCGGCAAGGCCAGGTGGGTGATCGATCGTCTTTGGCGATCATGCATTTGAACAATGGAATGCGACACCAGGTACGCATGCGTTTCTAATTACAGGCTAGGGTTTCTGTTGCGTAATGGAGACAATGACGTAGCTTCTTCCTATAGGTCTTTTACTTATTAATTTATTCATTTTTATTTAAATTTCAAATCGTTCTAATGTTAATATCTGTTGCATGCGAGATCGGATTCAAGCGCAATTTGTTCCGCTGGGATCATATTGAAATTCCAAACATTTTGGAATCGGTTAGGATGAGTTATGAGACAATTCAAATTTGGGCTTTTCAAATCGATTTGAAATCAAAGGTGAGTGTTTTAACCCACTCAAAACTACTAGATTATCTTATGTTTATTAAACTGAATTTATGATGCGATTAGAAATCGATTGGTTGATGTTTGGTATATTTAAATTGCCATTCCGGTTAAATGTAACCTTTATTGAATATTATCGCCATTAATTTAACAATAAATTCTAAATTTCCAGTTAATACCTGTTATTAATAATCAGTCACTTATTATTTATTTATTGGATTGAATGATGATTGTGATGGATGTTTGATTGTTGATATTGGGTGACTGAATGTTATATTTTATTGTTATAACATTGCAAGTTCCCTATGAGTTGAAATGATACGTACCCGAACGATCAGATAGATTAGGGAGAAATCATTATGAGTCGAAATGATAGACTAGAGTGATTTCATGGATTTGAAACTACGTTTGGGATTGCGGGTTGAAATAATATATACCCGTAAAATTTAAAATATTTGCGGATTGACATGATAAATATTCATATCACTTGACCATAGGGTAGAAAGTTATATACAGACATCGAATTGATTAATTAAATGATTTTAAATCTTTAAATTTTGAATTCAGCTAAATGATATTTTGAAATAGAATTTGATTTATATAAACTGAATTGTTTTAAATGTATTGTTTGAAGGATTTAATTTGAAATTTTGGAATTATTTTAAGAAAATTGCTTAAATGATTTAATTTGGAATTCTAAAGTTGAATTTGAAGTATAAACGAAATTTATTGAAATTGATTCATTGAAGACGTTTGAAATTGTGACCTTAAAATTGAGTCATTGAAGACTTGAAATAGAGTTTTGATTTGAAATCTAGATATGGTTCGGATTTGCTGAAATGGAAGAAATAGTTAAATTTGACGTTAATTTCAATTTTATTACTTTAATATAAAGTGTTTGAAGATATATCCTTTCAAAAATCCCGATTATTAAGATTTTCAAATTATTGAACTAATTTAATCCATTTTAAACAATTTTGATCAATTTAAACTATTTAACTTATTTTAAATCTATTTATCTATGTAATCCAATTTAATCTATTTTAATCTATTCTAAACTAATTAACCCATTTTATCTATTTTAATCTATTTTTAAACGATTTAAACTATTTTAAAGTATTTTAAATCCATTTAAACTATTTTAAATTCATTTAATCTATTTTAAATCTATTTAATCTATGTTAAATCTATTTAAACTATCTCAAATCCATTAAAACTATTTTAACTATTCGTAACTGTTTAAATTATTTTGTAAATTTCATATTGTGTAAAGTGCAAGTGTTTATAATTAGATCCTTGATTTGAAAGTGAATATGGTTAAATAATGTTACAACCTAAATTGGGATTCAAGTGATATTTTCTGGTGAAAATGACGTTTTAATTGAATATGATGATTTTTAAATTAAATTTAACCTATTTCTTCGATATGATTTTGAAAGTGATAGGTTTGAATTGAATATGATATTCTGATATCAATTATGAATTGAATTTTGAAATGTAAAAGAACCATCCAATGTGAAATAAGCGTTTGGTTGTTAAAGAGACCGGGATCGTATATTGTCATACTCTCTGCCAATACCGAAAACCACTTTAATAACTGTGTACATGGTGGAATTCTAGAATAAAGTAGGATGGTTTGGCGATCGATTCTGCGTAAGGTATTTATATAGCCCCGACTCCCGTGAGTCAGCTTGATGTGGCTAAAATAGGAGCTATATCGGGTCAAGTAAGGTCGTTCCTCATTCAGGCACATTTCTTCGATACCATACTATTACTTTGTGATTGATTTGGTGGCCACCCCTTGATTTTGATTTTGGAAGTGTGTCCCGAGGTGGGCGGTAGTAGCTGCTATGCAATACCACGGGAGTGCAAATGGTAGAATCCTACCCTGGCACTGCCTCGCGTGCCATGTCACATGCCTTATCGCGCCTTCTGCGAGTTTGTTTTGTACCGTACCTATGGAGTGCTTTTTGAGTAAACCACCGGTTTGGTGGAGCTTACAATATCTGTATAGACTACAGGAATATATAAAAATGTGCTAAGGGGGATATGGGTAACGCCTTAATGTTATTTTAATACTTTAGTTTACTATAGACACTATTATAATAGCGTATTCTAATATGTATGTAGATAGTTTAAAGGATCCTTAGGAGATGGAATCCCGAACATCTCTTAAGTTATTGCACTTATGTTAGACACTGGATAGGAGATGTCAAACCCCGTAGAAATCTCTGATGCCGTTATACTCATATTTATTTACTGTTGATTTAACTTACATAAGATCTTTTAATTCTGACTCGAGTGTTTTGTCTTTTCAATTCGCTCGGCTTAGTCAGAGCTTTTCAGTGTATCAAAGACTGCTTTTCTAGAGGACGAAGACGAAGATTTATTAATATTACTATTTATTATATTCATGCTACTGCATCATATTATTACGCTATATTGTTATTTGTTTTGTTGTATATAACTCTGATTCTGTATTGTAAAAGTTTAATCAAATGTTATTTGTAAAACAGCTTCATGAACTATTTATTTGATTATTATATTTGTCATTCCACTGTGAAATTCTGTGTTTGTTTTCTTTCTTTCTCTGCTTTTTCTTATATACCCCATAACAATCCTCCCCTTTGAATGGTTTGAGTCTAACGTGTGTGGTTTATCGTCGAATCGAACCGTCCAAAAAGAAGGTTCGTTACAGATGTGACCATTTATATAAGAATTTAACTTAAAAAAATAAATTTTGAAATGCCAGATTTTAGTGCAACATCATGTACACTAAAGAGAATTACATGGTGGTTAAAGTGGTTCACCATTATACCTTATGTGTGGAGGGAAGGAAGGAAGTGGAAGTGATGATGTATTCAAAAATTAATGGAGGGTAGTGTACTTAAGGTTAGTTTCATAATTTTATAAGTTCAATTAATATAAATTTTTTTCCATTTTTTCTCTTTCATTTTTCCATTCACTTCTCACTTTTCCCAAATTTTCAAAGTTTTCCAAATGCTTTAATGGCTTCTCTTTTATTTTCCAAAGTTTAAAAATCCAAACTTTCTCCTTTTTAATCCTTTAAAACTTATTTAAACCCTTGTTTTTCCTTCTACATATCTTCTCCTTCCAAAATAAAGCCCACACACCCTTGTTCAAACTTTGGCCGTTCCCTATCTACCCTAGGCTAGGCCCGTTTTCAAAAGTCCAAGGCCAAAAATCACCCTTTTCACAAAGATTTACAAGATCTAAGGCCATTTCAAAGTTATAGTCCAATTTTGGTTTGTTTGTATAGCCTTTGGTGAGTAAATTCTTTTTTTTTTTTTGGAAAAATGTAATCTTCATTATGTCGTCTAGTGTTGTTGTAATATGTTGGTTGATTTGATGAATTATGATGTTGGTTGGATATATGTATACTTGCATGTGATAGTGAGTTAGTCTTGAAAATAAAAGGCTCAATGTTGTGATTGATTTTAAAGATGTGGTCTTACTTATGCTGTGGTAGTGGCATGTATGTTATGTTATGATTATGTACATGTGTTCTATGCACTAAAAGTTAGCACATTGACTTGTTTTTGTGACATGAAATCCTTTGTACAAAATCGTTTTTTACTAGTTTTAAATTTACTAAAAACAATTTCAAGTTCTAACTTTATTTAGTTTTCAAACCCCTTACTTTTGTTTTATAAAGTAAGTAAAGTTTTAAGTGTTAAAGTTTGAAAAGTTAATTCTAAGTTACGACATCCGTAGCGATTGTCGCTGTGGATGCAGTTTGGAAAATCAAATGTTTTCTAAAATTAAAAAGCATTTTTCCTTTAAATATTTTTGGAAAAACTTTTCAAATCATTAATTAAGTATAAAGTTAACTATTATATAATGAAGTACGAGTTTAATAATTATTTAATTAGTTAGTCAATTAAAAGTAATTAGTGATTATTATTAATTAAGTAAAGTAATTTAGTACTTAAGATTTAATTTAGTAAGTTAACTAAAATTTATTAATTAAAAGAGTACAACTAATTATTAATTAAGTAAAAAGTTAATTAAGAATTAATTTTTATTTAATTAAGTTTAATTATTTAATTAATTATTATTTAATTAGGGTTTAATTGTTAATTAATTACTAATCAGGTAGTGTTTAGTTAATTAATCAATTAAGATTTAATTAAGGTTTAATTATGTTTTATCGAGATTTAATTTAGACTTAATTATGATTTGATTAGTAATTAAATCTTAATTTAATTATTATCAAATAAATGTTTATTTTTAAACTCTATTAGTTTTTATTTTAAGGCACTTTTCTTTTATAAGTAAATTGTTTTAAACAAGGGATCTTTTGTCTGTTCCATTAAGTATCTAAACAACTAAGAGCAGTTATACTAAACTGTTGACATATTTTATTGGCAAGTCGTCTTGTATTTAGCACAAATGCCGAATGTCGAAAATGTGATAAAATAGAAGGGAGTTAATTTCGATGAACGAGTCATGATAAAATAAGTATATGAAAGGTATTTCCATATGCAAATCTTGACATCCTAGATAGTGGAGTTATCCACTATCTATAACTTGACCCTTTAAAATTATCGAATGTTGGTAGTAAGCGACCGAAATCGGATAACATGCGTTGGGCGAAAACCACTTCGAACCAATATAAGCATTCAAATTGGAAATATTTTTGAAGGCGTAACTCAAGCTGAAGACTTTAAAGTGCAAGGGCTACATGTTACTAACCCTGAGGGTAATTCTCGAATAGGGGTGGTAGAAATAGTGCCTTCGGTTCAATCATACCCTAAACAACTTTTATGGACGAATGCAACATTGCATTGTCGCCTAAAAGGCAGTGTTAGCATTCCAAGTGGGATTTGCTAGAGGAAGGTAAAACATAGCCTCAAGAATTATCAACTAGGATATGATATCCCGGATTTTTTTGGCAATATCAATTTAATAATCTTTATTTAAAATTAAATTGATTTGATAATATTGGTTAATAAAATATGAATTGGTTTAATAATCTAATTAAATAAATATTTAATTAGTGATTTTATCTTCTAAAAGTAAAATAAATGTTTCTATTTATAATGTATATATATATGTATGTATATATATTATAGATAATTTTTGATTTAGAATTTAATTAATAAATAAAGTTTTGTTTTCAAATTCTAATAATATATTTAATAAATTGGAAATTATGATTTAAATTAATATTAGATTTTTCAAGGTTATTAAATTAGTAACTATATGGTTTGTAAATACTTAAGATAAATGTTATTGTTTAAAATTATATCTTAACTTAATTTTTAAATTTAAATAAAAAGTTTGTTTTATTTCTTTTAAATATTACTTGATTTGAAATAGAAGTTTAAAATACAATATAGTATATGATCTTAATTCATTTAATAATAAAAGTGATTTATAATCTCTTTTATAAATCATTTAAAATTTGTTAAATTTGTTATTTTCAAGCCATATTAATAATGTATTATTTTTCCATATGAATATAAAAAGAATTAAAATAAGAAAATGAAATTATCATTTTAAATTAAATAAGTTGACTTCAATTTGGATTTCAAAAGTTTAATTTGAATTTGGAATTTATTTCGAAATTCAAAATAATAGATTCTTAAAAATATTTGGATAAGCTTTAATTTATAATTTGTTTTTATTAAATTTTCTTTACATAGGAAATTCACATATATATTTATATAAGTATAAATAAATTAAGTAAAACTTTTATTGACATTTAAAATAAAAAGAAAATTTAAACAAGACATGTGTTAACATATTAATTAATCAAATACATGTGTTAATTAATGAACAAAGGTTTATGACAAGTGTCATTTAATTCCTATTTTCTTTTTATTATTTTGTTAATTAATTTCAGCCTTTATAAACCTATTTTCTCCTTCATTCTTTTCTTTTCTATCTTTCAACATAAAAGACCAAGTGAATCAAAGGTTTGTAGTTCACTCCTCAAATAAAATTGTAAATCAAAAACCTGTAATAAGATTTTCAAAATACAACCTGCAAAGCATTTTAAAAACCTAAATCAAAGCTTGTCCTTCTTCAACCTGAGACAAGAAATTCAAACATGCAAGTCAATTTCAAAAAAAAAACAACCTGTAGATCAATGTCTGCATTTCATCTGGAAATCATCAGCATTTTCAAACCTGGAATTAAGCAGAAATCAGGCCTGCATGCACGTAGTTTGGATAGGGAGCTTTAGCATTTTAGTTTCAACCAGCATGCAACTCAATATTTAAGGTTCAAGCTTTTCAAAATATAAAGTGCTCTGTTCTTCAGTTAAAGGTGAGTAACACTTTTTTTAAAAACTTAAAGATAATCTGGGTGCTTGAGTTACGCCTAAAGTAAGTTTGCATTTATATATATCTGTGGAAAATTTCTGTGTATTGTGTGATGCGTGTATGATTGTGAATGCCTGTAGAACATCTCTGTTCTAAATTTCAACCCAGTTTTCAATTTAAATTCATTTCTCTTTATCCATTGATTGTTAGGACTTAGGATCCAAACAAATATTGCTTGTTTGATTTTAAACTAAGATTTAAAAATTTATTTAACTTAAATTAAAACAGTAATTGCTTTGGAAATAAAATTAGAACAGGAAGCTCAAGTCTTTGTAAAAATTCAAACACGTTAATTTTGCAATTTAGGTATATAAACTAAATCCTTAAAACTAAGACATGATTTTTAAGAGAAAAATCATAATTTTTAATTTGGGTTTGACTGAGCAAGTGAGCGTTGATCATAATTTGGTATTGGAGTGATCTCTGGTGATCTAGTTGATAGGGAAAGTCAGGGTCTTCTAAGGTGGTAGAGGAGTGATAAGAGAGTGTGGGAAAATTACCTATATGGTGATCAGGTTAAGGTGGCGATGGCGCTGACCAAAATAAATTTATAACCCTAGTTTTGGTTTGCTCGACCAATTTGATCGACTTGGCTTCTCTTGTTGATCGAGTGTAGTATAATTTTGGGTGATGGAAGTTGGTGAGCTATCGAAGCTATGGCCGGGGTTGCAGCACATACGGTGGTTGGAGGACAGTGGTTGTGGTGTTGACAGGTTTGGGTTTGAGGAGGGGTTATGTGTTCTAGATTTGGGAGTAGAGACTCGATTTTGAATTCAAGTGGATGGCGAAGTTCTGGTGGTCGGGGTAGGGTGCTTGGGTGATCATCGATGTGTTCGAAGTTCTGGTGATGAACGGAAGAGGTCGGCGGCACCGTGCATGTGCACGGTGCACTTATGTTTTCTGGTGAATGGTTTTGGAATGGGTGAAGATTGTACTCGCGTTTCACTCGAGTAATTCGAGTATTTACTCGAAGATAGGTGAGGTATGACTCGAAGTAAAATTTGTATAGGCCCGGGTAAACTTTAGTTACAGGTTTTGTTTAAGAAAACCTGACTGTGTTCAGCTTTTAAAATTTTAAACTAAATTTAAATAAAAAAGCAAGTAAGTTTTGAACAAAGAAAAGTTTAAATCTGAATTCAAATGAGTTTGAATTCTATTTTTTATTATAAATAAGTTTTATAAAAATGAAATGTTTTCAACCACTTTAAATTGTTAAAGTATTTTATAAAGTGTTTTAAAAATCTGAAAATGAGATTTAAATAGGATTTTAAATTTAAGTTTAAATCTGAATTCAAATTGAATTTGAATCTTAGGTTTGAAAAGAAAATAAAGGTTATAAATTCAAATGTTGTAATTAAGTTTGAATAATAAAGTATTTTATAATGTGGTTTTAAAATATGAAAATAAGATTTGAGCAAGATTTTAAATTTAAGTTTAAATCTGAATTCAAAGATTAGTTTGAATTCTAGTTTAAAATAAAATAAAGTTTTTGAATATAAATGTTTTAAAAACAACTTGGAATATTTAAAGTATATTTTAAATTGATTTAAATTGAATATGGGTTTAAAACTATTTTAAATTTACCTTAGAAGATAAGAAATTCTTTAAAATGTAATTAAAAGGTTTTTGAATTGTTAAACTTTGTTAAAGTTAAAAATTGTTTTCATTTTAAATCTTAAATTTAAAATGGAATTTAAAGGTAAATTTAAAGCAAATTGTTTTTAAAATACTTTGTTAATGATAATTAAATCATTAATAAGATTAAGGTTTATCTTAAAGTTAATTAGGACTTAATAATTTTAATTCATTAAATTATTAAGTCATTTAAGATGAATAATTAATTAATTAAATTAATTAATGATTTGAGTTAATTAACTAAGTAACCAAGGGTTTTATTTAATTAATTAAAAGATTAAATAAGTTAATTAAAATTTATTAATTTGTAATTAAGAAATGATTAATTAGATAAGATTTGATTTTAAATTAATGATTTGAATTTCATTAATCAAGTAATTAATTAAGTTATAGATCAACATTTAATTAATTAAATAATTAGAGATTAATTAATGGGTTTTATAGATAATTTAATTAGTAATTAATAATGATTAGTCTCAGTTAATTACTTTAGGGAAGTAATTAAAGATTTTGTTAAGGGTTAATGAAGATCATTAACATAGGATTATTTAATAATTAATTAATGTGATTAATTTTAATGATTAATTAGATTAATTAATTTAAAGATAATCATTTGTGAATTGTTTAATTAATCACTTAATGAAAGTAATTAAGAAATTAATTACTAATTGTAATTAATTAAGTTTATTTTGATTAGTTTAAGTTAATTAATTTAGTTTAATTAATTTAAAATAATCATGAAGTAATTACTCAATGTAATTAACAATGAATAATTACTTAGTGAAGTAATTAAGAAGATAAATTACTGGATGTAATTAAATTGAAGAATAATTGGGTAAAGGAAGAGTTTTGGAAATTAATTACTTTGTGAATTTCATATGAAGAATAATTACTTAAAGGAAGTAATTAATAATTAATTACTTAGTGTAATTAATTAAGAATTGATTAATAAAGCTATTTGAAGATAATTAAGAAATGTAATTAATTAAGTAAAATTAATTACTTAGTGAAATTAATCTAGGGTGATTAATAAATATAATTAATTAAAGATAATTAATTAAGGAGTAATTAATTTATCTAATGAAGTAATTAAAGGTAGTTAATTACTGAATAATCAAAAGTGATTAATCAATATGGTTTAATTGATGATTAATTACTTAATGTAATTAATATTAATAGGGTAATTATAAATAAAATAATAATTAGGGATCATTAATTTATATAATTTATGATGTTATTAAGGATTGATTAATTAAGAACAATTAATCAATGAAGGAATTAATTAATGTAATTAATTAAGGATTAATGTAATTAATTATAGTTAATTAATTAATGAAGTAATTAAAGGTTAATTACTGAATTTGGTTTAGAATAATTAATTTGTGAAATTAATTAAAGGCTAATTACTTGAGTGTAATTAAAGGGAAATTAATCAAGAGTGATTAACTGAGGTGATTTGTTTAAGGGTAGTTAATTAATTGATTTGTAATTAATTAATGGATATATAAGCAAGATTTATAATGGTGAAATAATAAATTCAATTTACTTTAAATTAATTAGAGAAGAAGTAATTAATTTAATTCATTTTAAATTAATTATAGAATGATGATTAATAAGTCATTGCTTATGAATGTGGATTGATATTGATTGCGCTGAATAGTTGAGATCTCAGATATGAGATAAGTGATGTTGTGTGATATGGATGCTTGGGTTGCATTGAGTTGATAATATGAATATCTGTTTATGATGATAATATGAATCATCTGTTATGATGATAATGTTGATTATCTATTGTGATGTTGTGAATTATCTATCTGTGTGTATATAGATAATATTGAATTGAATTGTTTTAAACTTTAAAACAACTTGGACCAAAAAGACACTTTTTGTATTTCGATGAGACCGGGATCAGGTTTCCATATTTCGATATCCGAAAACCACATCGATCCAAATTAATGATAGGTCGTGAATCTCAAGTGAAGATGATGATTCAGAGTGCAAGGGTTATCGTCATTAACTCTAAGGGTGATTCCAAAATGAGTATAATGAGATAATGCCTTCGGTTTCGTTCGAACCCGGAATGAACTTGTGTGGATTAAATGCTTTCAGAGCATCGTCAGGTGGACGATGGGCATTCTAAGAGATGTGTTCTCTAAAGGTAATCGTAGCCTCAAGCCTCATCAATCGGGAATGTCTAAAACAGGGGAGGTGCAGCAAGGTTAAGTGGGTCATGCCCAAGTAGGATGAGATTTACCCCTGTCTACAAGTCCCTTTATACTCGGCTGTGTGGGGCAGTTGATTGCAACAACTGCCAGGGTTGTCTTGTTCGGGACTGTTCAGTAAGGAATGGTTCCGCCCTTGTGTTTTAGGGGAGTTAGGGTGGCTCCTCGGTACAGTGATCTAGGCCACGTACTGTGACGGGTGGTACCCCAGTATCCCTGCCATTGTATGGAATCCAAAATCCAATAAGTACCAACGGTTTTGATTGTATTACCCACTTTTGTGGCTAGTAGCTAGAATTTAATAAGTGTAACAATTTCAGCTATTTCTTATTTATTTGAAAACCCTAGGCACTATTATAATATCATTGGATTTCCTATCAAATGTTTTGGTTAGCGTAAGGTAAAAACTTTTCCATGTTTATGTGTGGGAAGTCTTACGTGATACCTTTCTTTTCAAAAGGTTTTTAAAGTTAAGCAACTTTAACCTGTTACTCACACCAGACCCATGTCTGACCCGGAGTTTATCTTCTGTTTTCTTAAACTCTTGGGTATTCAAACTTTTATGAGTAACCAAGGGATTCAGGTTAGCTTTGATGAATTATGGAGGAGCAATGGAACATGAGGCTTCTGCTTTGTAGATATAGTTTCCGCTGTTTGTTTTCTGTGTTGGTTTCTCTTTGTTGTATTGTATTGAGTTGTAATAACTAGACAGGTGTTTATAGCTGTCTAGTATGTGTTGTGTATGCTGTGTAACTCTGATTGGTGTTATATATTATGTAATACTTATGTTATTAATATAATTTATTCGTTCCGCTATTGAGATTCTGGTGTTGTTTCTTCTTTCTCTTCTTCCTTTTCTCTTTTCTATCCCTTTCTTTCTTAAAGATGATACGACTTTCTGTGGAGAAAAAATCGGGTCGTCACATAGGAATAACTAAAACATGGGATATGCGGCAAGGCTATGTGAGCCGCTCCCATTAGGGTATAGTCATCACTCAATCTAGATCGATATTCTCATATTTTGTATGCTAGTGACCTGGGTATGGTGACTGATCACAATTGGGGTGGTTCTATATTCGGTACTATCCAGTAAGGGGTAGACCGGTTCTATGTTGGCAATGGGTCTATGTGAGGTCCCAGTATACTTTATCTAGAGGTGTACCGTGGTATCCAGTTTCCCAACAGCCTTGTCATTGTATGGAAAACCTAACTTCCAATAAGCGATGGATGGACTTTGTGGTGCCCAAATATGCTAAAATATTAGATCCAAGGATTTTAGCCATGTTTATATTTACTTTCAAACCCTTAGACATTATTATAATATCACCGGTTTTCCTAGAAAACGTTTAGGTTATTGTAAGGTAAAATCCATCCATGTTTATGTGCGGCGTGGTCTTATGAGATAGCTGGATTCTTAAAGAGTTTTTTAAAGTAATAGTTCAGTTATTTGAAGTTTATTCACACCATACCC
Organism: Allium cepa; assembly: GCA_030765085.1. Taxonomy (NCBI): domain Eukaryota; kingdom Viridiplantae; phylum Streptophyta; class Magnoliopsida; order Asparagales; family Amaryllidaceae; genus Allium; species Allium cepa. The sequence continues at coordinate 997,756,705 of CM060928.1, forward strand.
ATGTCTAACTCAGTGTTTAAATTTTTTTCCCTAAAACTTTTGGTACTCAAATTTGTATGAGTAGTCAAGTAGTTCACGTTTCCTCACGGATGCATTTTGGAGGAGCTTGGAGTAGGTGGCTTCATCGACATCCGGTGATCTATTCTATTCCGTTGTGTATGTATGTATTTTGTATTAGTAATATAGGACAGGCAGTTATAACTATCCCTAATTGAAATTACACCTTTATGACTCTGATGTACTATTATGGTAGTAAATATGTATGATCTAATGTTGATATTATATATATATATATTGTTCTATTATGTTGTCAAATTTGGTATTGTTTGGTTTCTTCTTCTCTTTCTCTTTCTTTTACCCAACAGCTTGTCCTTCAGAGTAAGAAAGGCGGATCGTTACAGTAGTGTTACTCACACCCTTACCAAATTCCCAAGCCACACCGTGGATTACCCAACATAGTATAATTGATTATCCGTCTGATTTCAATTGACTATCCGTCTTAATTTATTATAACTTCTCGTCTTATATTTATATGGACTACCCATCTCACATACAAACATTTAATGGATTATCCATCCCATATGATATGGGCTACCTGTCACACATGGTTTCATTATCAAAGTTATGTCGACTATCCATCTCACATATTTCATTTGTTTAAAATGATGTGGACTATCCATCTTACATCTCATAGTTTTCCTAGGATGACTATGAACCCTTTTTTAACTATAAAGAGACTATCCATCTCCGGCCTGATGTGGACTGTCCATCACACATCTCCTAGTTTCCTAATATGACTATGAACCCATCACTTATCAATTAAATTTGTGTTTGACCCAAACGTTCAATCTATGTTTATTGGTGTCTCCAATTAGGTTTTATACCCCTTAAACTTTCAACATCTTAAAATTATATGCCGCGGTACCCCCAATGGTCTATGTCGAAATTATAACCCAATGGTTAGTTTCAATTCATAAAATAATGATGTCAATATGATATACATTGGTATTCCCAATGCACAATTTCAAAATTATAATATAAAATATGTTGGTAATGCTAGTGAACATTGTCAAAATCATCATGCATATGGCTCCCTACCATTTATATAGTAGTATGAAGAACATACAATATTCATGTCGTAATAACAATATCGAACCTTTACCCAGGGTTGCAAAACAAATTTTTTGATTTTATAAATCATATGGCTAACTGCCGGAATCATAAGTTTATTGACCTTCTTAAACATATGCTATCTCATCCCTTTTAATTCATACTTTTAATTTGCGTAAAACCAAGCTTCACCGTCATTGAAAAAGAAAGATGCAACGTTAATGCCATATAAAACCATGTCGCACCTCTACCAAGGTTTAGTAAATAAAACTTAATTTTTTTAAGGACAAAATTTTATGTCGATGTTTGAAGTTGACGACACACTTCAGTATGGGTTATCCACCCTTTAAAACATAGCTTAATAACAATATAGAAACATGATGACAGCCTACAAAGCCTTATCGCCGACATAGAGGTAGTGCAACATCACTACCGCACGACATTACTGCCAAAAAAATGAAATATTCGATGTCAACATTAATAAGCATTGACAATAATAAGTGGAGTCAAAATTCATTATGTATGGCGTCGTTACAGAGAATATAGCAACATCATAACGATGTCGAAACACTATGGCGACCATCGCATGCTCCCTGCGATATCGTATTCCCCTAACGGTGTATGTCGTTGCTTTATATGGGTCAACGTATCACATAGCTATATTATAGGTATCACATACATTGCTCAATAGCGATGCAGCCGGTGTCTGTGATAACCCAGATTTTTTAACATCTGTAAATTGGATAATTAACTAATTTTCTCAATTGAGAGACTAATTTTACTTGATTGAACAAATAAAATTCGAATATATATATATATATATATATATATATATATATATATATCTCTGGATATGTATATAGATGAATTTAAATTATAATAAATGCTAAATAATAATACGCGAATAGATATTTAGTGATAATACTTGTTTAATGACCTTCTTTTATAATTATTCAATTTGGCAAAATTTATCTTTCATAAATAAATAAGTTTTCTATTATAATATGTATATGTATTATAAATGGCTAGCTATAGTTTAAATTCAATATAATAATTTTCAAGGCTAATAAAGTGTAGTCATATATATAGTTATCAATTTAAGTATTATAACAACTTAAGTATAAAATTTAAACAAGGTTAATAAAAATAAAAATATAAGTCCAAACGCTTTTCTTTTAATATTTGGAATAAAACATAGTTATATGTATATACATTTGTAAACATAAAACACTAATGACAAAATTAAGTTTAATCATAAACGTAAATAAATAAAGACATAATTCATATGTTAAGTTTTTGACATTTGTAAAAATCTAAATTACTACATTTGACATTTGTAAAATATAGTGACATATGTAAACTTAGTAACATGCAAAAAAATAAACACATGGTGGTATAATCTTTTCTTTATGGATTAGTGAAAAAAACCGGATTTCAATTAAAAACTTCTGAATCGTCTTGTTTTTCTTTCTTCTTGAGCTAAAAAGAAATAAATCAGTATCAACCTTAGCCTAAACCAAGGATATTTTCTTCCATCTTCAAAAAAATAAAGAAAAAACAAATTAAAGCCTGGAATAAGGATCAGGATCAAGCAAATCAAAGTTTATACAATCAAGCTTCAAGATCAAAATCCAGATCAAGCGAAGTAGATGCAAATCAGATCCAGATCAAACGAAATATAATACTGTCCCAGTTCAGGTGAGTAAACAACCTTATCAAATAGCTTAAATCTGTGCAATCTTGATATTTATGAATATTGTTTGAAATAGTGTTGGGGAAAATATGGTATGATGCTTGCATGTTTGTGAAATGTGTACTGGATGGTGCGAATGTCAGTATTTATATACACACAGAGCTTTGTTCCAGGTTTTATAGGATTCAGAGTTGATAAAATAAATAAAAAAAATCAAAACCCCTTTTCTGATCTTCTCTAGGCTATGAATTGTATACCATATTTATTTATTTTATCAGAATACCAATTTTTAAAATATTTCCTAGCCTATATATCAGGTAATTACCTCTAAAAAGATGAATCAATAGAAATAAAACTTCAAGACAAGAAATTAATTTTTAATAATGCAAGTTTTGATCATATAAATCGAATTGTATTCGAATATAAAGATTTTTGATGGAAATCTTATGATTTTTATGTTCATGATTTTTGAGAAATTGGGAGATTATTGGAATTAGGTATATCATAAAATTCCGGCAAATGAGTTGACCGGTGACAACGTGCTTATGGCAGAGGAAGATTATAGGCCAGGGGTTGAGAGAAAAATGGTTTCACATTTTTTTGGGCGTCGTGGTTGATGGCACGACGAAATTTAGGGTTTTATCAGCATTTTTGTCTGAGTCGTTTGTCGGAGATATTCGTCGTCATCCTGGATTTTTAGGCGATCGGTGATGGGGAAATAGAAAGAGGAAAGCAAGGATATTGTCAGGGTTCGATGATGAGACTTTACATGGTCGAAGAAGATGGTGATTTGCGAATTTGTGGATCGGGATGGGTTCGATGTTTTTGTTGTTTGCTTGATTTGATTTGATGGTCGTTCAGATGATCTGGAGGTCGAAATTGTAAGCGAGAGTTGTTATTGACTTGTCTGAAGTGGTGGCGATGGTCGGAGATGCTCCGACCATCTGCGCACGTTCACGCATGTCATATATGTGTCTGAGATTTTTGATTATCGAGGAAGAAAAAGAAGCAGGGGTCGATCTCGAGTGGGTTGTAGGTTTGGCTCAAAGCAGGCTGGGTTGTGAAGTAACAAGGAGCTGCTCGGGTTTCTTTTTCTTTGGGTAAGCAAATAAGGTAAAGGTAATAAATATTAAAGTTTAAAAATAAAAATGAAACCAGTTTTAGGCTATTTACTTAAATAAGTTTAAGTGTTGATAAATAAAAGTTGAATATTTTATTTGACTTAAAATTAAGTTAAGATTTAAGTTTATTTAAACTTAATCCTAAATAGTATAATCAAATAGCTAATTTAGAAGGTAAAAATGTTTAATCCATTTGTTAATAACAGATTTTATTATCATGTTTTAAAAAGGGATTTTCATGCAAAGATATTGATTAGGTTACCAAGGAAGATTTGGAAGTTTGAATTTTGAAGATAAATTATTTTAAGATTAGTTGATTGTATAAATCATATATTGGAATAATTATGTGATTCATATCTCTAAGTATTTCAAACTAAAATTTAGTAAGAGACGAGTTAAGATAAATGGTTTATCCTTGATTAATTAGGGTTTTAGGTAATCAAAGGAAGATAAATTAATATATATGATTAATCAATTAATGTGGTTAATTAGAGGATTAATTGATTAATGTAACTAGGTTAATGAAGGGATCATTAATTAGTAATTCATGGATAATTACTAAATGAGATTAATTAATTAATAAAGTATAATTACTTAGAGTAAGTGATTAAAGAGTAATTACCTAATATAATTAATTAAAGAATAATTAATTATTTAATGTGACAATTTAAGGTATATAAATAAATGTATTTAGTTTACTAATGAAAGTAATTAAGAGTTAACTAATTTAACCTAAGTGATTATGGGTTAATTTCTAGATGAAGTAATTGATTAAAAGTAAATTACTTAAGGGGAGTAAGTAAAATTTAATTACTAAGTGTAAAAAGAAAGTCGATTAATTAAGGAATTAATTAAGGGTTAGTTAATTTATAAGTGTGATTAATTAAAGGATAATTAATCAAGGCGAGTGATTATAAAATAAGTAATTTGAGTAATTAATTAAGGATTAATGTAATTAAAGAGGACAATTAAGGGATGACTGATCTATGGTTTGTAATAAGTTAATGTTAGGTAAGCAAGACTAAGAGTGATTGGAGAAATTAATTTAATTTATTTAAATTAATTGGAATGTTTAGCCTAAGAAATCTTGCTTATGAATGATTGAATGATATTGAAGGATTTGGATTATTTGATGTTTCTGATATGAAATGTTTATGACATGGTTGGATTGAACAGTGGTAATGTGGTTATCTATTGGTGATGAATTGATGTGTAAAAGTGACATCCTATATTTAAAGTTTGAATTGCATTTCATTTGAATAATTTGATTTAAGATGACATTGGATTCGAAGAGACCAAAGTTGGGTATTAGTTAATACCCGAAACCACTTCGATTCTTTATAGATTGATATGTGAAATCAATAGACTGGGGAATGTTTTAAGTAAATTGGACCACTTAATCTTAGTTTTGGTACTTAGAAATTGGTGAGTGAAATAAGTGATGCCTATAACAATTTGTGAATTTGTAACTGATACAAGTTACCAGGGTTATATAAAAGTTGTATGCTTTTGTAATTCATGTTAGATGGGTTTACTCACGCTGGTTTACAGCCTGACCCGGGTGTTACTTTGATGTAATGCTCGGGTCAGATCGAGTTTTACAGATTTTCAGTTAAGGACGTTCTGGAGCTCAGGAGGCGAACTGGATGGCAGGAACGTATGGCGTGTTTCTGCTGTGATATATCATTGTATATCTAAGTCATGTTGTTTTAAACTGTCCAGTGTTATGTAATGTTTGTAACTCTGATGTGTAAAAAATATAAGTGTACCGATACTGTTCTTCTTTGTTGAAACTGTTATTTATGTGATATTATATTTTGATCCGCTGCGAATGTGAGGTTTCTGTGACTTGTTTCTATTTCTTCTTCTTTCTCTTTTCTTCTTTTCCTAACTACCTGGAGTTTTCAAGATCGAAAATCCCAGGTCGTTACATTTGGTATCAGAGCGAGGTTAAGCGTGAACCTTGGCTCTGATGGGTTTACTCATTTAGGATAAGGTCAATGATACCCTAGAATGAGTTGAGTGTACATATTATATATACATAAGAGCGTACTTTTTATTTTCTTATATAAAGATTTTAAATGATTTTATATAAGAGTATATTTTGTTATATAAAGCAATATTTCTTTCTAATAAATATTAAGGTAATTGGTTGTTAAATTATTGGAATTAAATTAAGAAGTAATAGAAATACAACCAAACTGGAATTTAATAAAGATAAGTTTGAAATAAATTCAAACTGAAATTAAAATCTTGAATTTGGGAAAGAGTTCCAGAATAAGATAATAATGGATTGGTTTCCAGATATGATAATCTTGGTTATTATCATAAATGGTTGTTGTATTTAATACAATGTGTATTAATGAGTAAGAAAAATGAAATGTTTTAAGGAAGTAAAAAATTTAGGCAAGTAAGACTTATAAACTGGAATTGAAGACGATCTGAATTGTGAAGTTTTAATTCAGGATCCAGAATTTGAAAATTGTTTCAAAGTAATGAAGAAATAATAAATAATGTTACTTAATATATTTGAATGAAGGGTCTTGTTTCAAATAAGAGTTGTTTAAAAATTTAAAAGAATTTGTTTTGAATTTAAAAACCAAAGGTGGTTTAAATTTAAGGATAACATGGTGTGTAAAGGAAATAAATATGTATATTAGGAAATAAACTCTAAGGTTGAGTTTTGAATTTTCCTTGGGATGTGATGTAAAACACAAAGTGAAGTAAGTTTTAAACTTAAATGGAGAGATTATAAATCTGAAGTTTAAAATTTGAATGAGAATTCAAATTGTGTAAAGTTGATTGGATTAAGTAAATTTAATTTAACTTGGAGGAAGTTAAATAAGTTTGAATGAACGGCTTGATTTGGAAATTTCAAGATGAAATTTGAGATTTAACTTGGAAAGTTAAATGGTTAATTTGAATTGGGAATTTGTGTGATCACAAAATGGGTTTGAGGTCTGGAAATTGAAAATGGATGGATGTTTTAAGTAATTTGAATAATACCATCCTGTTGTTATGAATAATCTTTAAGTTGAAATTGGATTTGTTTAAATGAATAAAGAAATGGGGTGTGGTAATATATCCATTATTAAGATAAAATGGAATCATTTTGGACTTAAGATTTGAATGTTTATGATAAAACTTCAAAGGTTTAGTTTCAAAATTGAAATTGGTGATAAATTGAATTTCAAAGATTTAGTTGTTTAAAAAAGGGATTGAGTTATTATTTGAACTTTGAAATAGGTTAAAAATGGAATTTGGATTCAGAATTAAATGGTTTAAAGATATAAGTTGATTTGATTTAAAGGATTAAATCAACATTTAAAAATTTAACTCGAATTTATATAATTGGGAATGGTTTTAATTTGAAATCTGAACTGAATTAGTTCAAACTGAATTTGATTTGAATTAATTGGTATTGTGATTGAAGATGGATAAGTTTAAAAAAAAATTCAAATGGAAAATTTGAATTGGATGAATTTGAAATGAAATTGAAATTGAATAAGTTCAAATTCAAATGGGAATTGAGATGAATTGAAATTGGTTCAATTTGAAATTTATTTGAATTAATTGAAATTGTGAGTAAAGTTGAATAAGTAAATTCAAATGGAATTTGATTTGAATCAGGAAAGAAATTGAGATTAATTCAACTTGAATTGGGGTTAAATCAATTTCAATGGAAATTGAAAATTTTAAATTGAAATTGAGTCAATTTAAGTGGAAGCGGAAATTTAAATTGAAGTGAATGGAAATGGAGGTTGTGAATTGAATAGTTTGACTTTGGACTATTTTCAATTTTTTTTTAATATAAATCTATTTTTCCAAACTATTTACTATACAACTTTTCTTTTTTGAACCTAAAACTATCTTATATTTGTTTTACAATTATTTTTGGAACTATTTAACAATTTTTCAACTGTTTTATAAACTAATTACTGTTTTTCAACTACTTTATAACTAATTGCTATTTTACAATTATTTTGCAATTATTTAAAATTTCTATAACTATTTGACTATTTTCCAACTATTTTACAATTACATAACTATTTTACAGCTATTTCACAAACTAATAATTATTTTTCTACTACTTATCTATTTTAAACTTTTCAAGCTATTTTCTAAAAATAAGCTGGTCATTGTGCAAACTCTTATGATTAAATATCCATTTGAGATAAGGATTAAAGTGATAATCCAAATGAAATTGAGGCAAATATGAATAAGTAAATAGAAATCATAAGTGGATGTGAATAGAAAGGAGAAATTGATTTCGTTGATAATAAATGAAGATAAATACGTAGGATGTACATATATTATTCTATTCGCATAGTGATTTGATCCAAATTCAAGCATAAAATTTCGAGATAGTTTATCGATCCTAGTTGCGATTTTTCACTCGATTTTTGACGGCGAACCTGGATATGGATTGTTGATTGGTTCTGGATATTCTCTATCATAGTTATGACTATGCAAGGAGAATGATGATTTCTGATCAAGAAACCAAATCTATGTCCGCATTAGGAAGTTGGGTGGAGGATACTAGTTTGGAAGTGAAATTGTGTGATCGACTGAGCGATCAGATCGATATAGCGTACTGATGATATAAGTAAATCGTACGAATTTAAATGAAATTGATATTTAAAAATTTATGGATAAGAACTGAAAAACATTTTTTTTGAAATGAAAAGTTTAATTTGTGAATAACATGATCAAATAAAGATTTCTATGGTAGAAAGGGATATGGTTAATAATTTTATAGAATAGTAATCAAATTTTGAATATTTGATTTGGTAAAGTTATATATATATATATATCTGTTATATCAGATAAATCTTCCCTTGATGAATCTAGCCAGAAATAAAAGGGTTTTTGAAAGTATTTGAAGTATAAAAGGGGAATTTATACAAGTTTGAAATGATTCAAAGTTTAAATTTTTTTATATATATCTATATATATAAAGGATCTTATGAGGAATTTGGGAAAGGTTTTTGGAACCTATGGACTTTGGAAAGGCTTTTGATTTTTGGAGAAAAATCAATTTTGAAATTTGGAAAGCCTAGTTTGAGAATTATCAATTTTTGGGACAATCGATTTTGTGAAAAGAAGATTTATATGAGATTCATACTAGGTGTATGATTTGGAAGATACTATATGTGTATAGTATAAAGTGTTTTGAAAATCGCTCTGGAGAAAAAGGCGCTCCCTTGAAATGAATCTCAAGGGGGAGGTTATAAAGTTGATCCTGTGAGGAATCTGGACAAAACTAGTTCCTGAGGATTATGTAGTGTGTAGCAAAAGTCGAGGGCGCTGAGGCCTACAGAGGAATTTGAGGTATGCTGTGACGACAGTTAACTCAATGTCACTACGATCTACTGCAGACCATAGCGGAAGTCGTGTGTGTTGCTGAGAGCCAACAGTCTGCGTTTGATTTTATATCGGTAGACTATGATCTATGGTAATATAGCAAAAGTCGTGTGTGCTGCTGTGAGCCAACAGTCTGCGTTTGATTTTACATCGGTAGACTGCAACCTATGTGGGAGTGTAGAAGTTTCATTTTGGCAGCGAAAATCGAGGGCGATGATGCCTACAGTTACATTGTGACGACCGCCCATGACTCCCGCACCAAAACAAGGAAATAGTGCGCTGAAAGTGTGACAGGCAGCCATGGACGATAGTCAGGGTAAGGTAAACACAAAATAGTCTATCGTATTACTCACAACGCATGGATAAAATATAATAGAAAGTATACATAGTGAAGCTCTATAGAACAGAGGTCTCATCATATAAGCTCATAACAATTTGATACAAACATCTGAATAGCCAATACATCAAGCCTCACTACATAACACTCAGAGAATCATACAAACAGCGGAACACCCAGTACATATAGTAAGAAAACAATATGCAAAAGCCTCCAGCTCGTCTTCGTCATCAACAACGTTGGTCACTAAGAACAACACCTGTCACCTGCTACCTAGTCTGCCCATCCCAACATGGATGAACAGCCCAAGGTAATAAGAGTTAAACATAAAACCTTGAGTTAGACAAAAGTCTTAGTGAGCAGTAAATCAACTATCAAACATACCAAAAGAGCATAAAGGGTACAAAGGAATAGGAACCCAACCATCCCACTCCACCTCTTTCTACAGTGATAGCCCCCAGACACACTAAGCAGAAACAAACATAGCGAAGCAGACAATTAAAGTAAAGCAATTATCACTCGAGTCAAGGTTGATGTTTTTTAAGTACAAACCCCCAAGGCCTAAACCAAGATCAGATAAGCACCCACAAAACATCGCTCTTGAGACCGAGTGACGATACAACCAAACATCCATGACTCTGGCTATCACTGTTATCATTGCCTCGATACCACCGTTAATTGAATGACTGGCACATTCTTTCAGCCGTAAGTCAAGGGTTAATGGTAACCCCGGTTCTAGACATAATTCCGCACGTCGTCGCAGCCCGTGCCTAGGACTATCGAATATGCCCAGAGTACTTAGCACGTCGTCGCAGCCCATGCCTGGAACGTCATCGTGACCCGTTCCAACGTACTCTTGCTTTGAGCATGCTAGAACCTTCAATAACGATGAGATCTCAGCCTTCTTGTCATCCTCCTCGACGACTATTCATATACTAGCTCAAGCGCCTCTCGAGCAAACCATTATCAACAAACTCGAACCACATCACCGAGTTACCAACATGCTTGGAATGATCCCGTCTGGATTAAACCAAGGCTTTCTCATATCATACTTTGCTTCATCGCATCATAGCAAAGTCCCATCTCAACATCATGCTTTGCCTCATCACATCATAGCAAAGTCCCATCTCAATATCATGCTTTGCCTCATTACATCATAGCAAAGTCCCATCTCAATATCATGATCAAATCTATCCATATGAGCTTTATCATCCGCTTCATATGCCACGGCAGCTTTCCTTATTCAAGAGCCTTTCCACTTAGCTTTTGAATCATCTTCGACCAACTTGTCCAAATTCAATCACAAATCAACTAATCAATCAAATCAATCATTCATCCAAGTAATCAATCATTCAAATAAGATCTAAGTAAACAGTTATAACAATAATGGCAATTTCGTATATAAAGAATCTAAATCTAACAATCATGAATTCTAAGTAACATCTTGATGAATGAACTAGCATAGGTTAACATGTAGTAAAGTAGATGTCAAAACTTCATGAACAATAGTTCTACATGCAGACTTGAGGAAAATGCATAAAATCACTATCTTTAACACACAAACAAACCACCGGTCCAATATACTCCTTTGGGTCCGTGTGAGAGATAACCACCACTCACCGAATCACCTAAACACCTCAAAAACAACAAACTCCAGATCTGGACAGCAAAGGATCTAGGTTGATCCGACAAGGTTTCCCTTCAAATGATGAAATCTCTCTTCAATGGATGGAGATCTTCAACTTTGGCTCTTGGATCTTCGATTTGATCTTCAATCTTGGATGGAAGTAAGCACTAGATTAGAGTGGAGAAAAGAAGTGAATAAGTGTTGTAGTCGAGCTCTCAAAATAGCAGCACTTCGTCGCTTCAAAATCCGATGCCAAAAAGTGAACCAAAAACGTGTATTTATAGGCTGAAACCTTAGGTCGTCCGCCCCCTTAGGTCGTCCATGACCTAACTATCCCGACCTACGACTTATCAAGCCTAGCCGACTCAACGACTTAACGGCATACGACTTAGCAAATGCCGCGACCTAACTACACAGGACCAAACGACTTAACCTATGCGCGACTCAACCCAGACACGACTCAACATACTCGCGACCTATCTGAGATGTGCGACCCAACTCATACGTGAGTTACGACCTATCCCTCAACACAACTTCACGACCTAACAACCTAACACTGTCTCCGACCTAGCGACTTACAGACATATACGACCTAACTTCGTGGCCGACCTATCACATAGCGCGACTTAACGACTCAGCGACTTATCATAACCGCGACCTAACACTAACCTATGTCCCAACGACTTATGGCCTAACCCTAAGTCGCCTGCAACCATAAGTCGTCTCACGACCCAACTTCAACACAGGCTAACCACTAAGTCACTAACCCGTTAAGTCGTCCCAAACGACCCACGACCTAAGCACCTCACGACTTATCTCCTTATGTCGCCTAAACCCTTAAGCCTCTAACTATCTTAGGTCGTCTACCCCTTAGGTCGCCAACTCCCTTAAGTCACCCCAGTCCTTAAGTCGTTAACCCGTGGGCCTTCTAACCCGCTAACTACCTTAAGTCGGTCTCTACATATGAGTCGCTCAAATCTATAGGTCGGTCAAACCTTAACTCGTTCGCACGACCTAATCTTCCACACGACCCAACCTCCAGACGACTTAACTTCCGAATGACTTAAGCTTTGGTCGACTCAAACTCTCAACGACTTAACAACATCAACGACTTAATGTCGACAGTTTTACAATCTTTCGATCCGTAAAAATACGGGTCGTTACATACATGGACTTTTGCTGTGATGGCAACGTAACCTTGAAATGTAACTGTGATCTGTTGTGGGTTCCATGGCGTAATAAGGGGCATAGAGTGCCTACAGATACATGGACTTTTGCTGCGATGACAACATAGCCCAGGATGTAACTGCGACCATGGATGGGGGTGATGATTTTTAGAGCATTCTCACCCAAGATATTTCCTCTATTTTCAAAAATGTTTTCTATATTTTCAATAAAATTATTTTCCAAGTATTTTCACCGGATGTTGAAATCGGATCTGCTAAGTACTTATAGATTTTCAGTCTTACGTCTGATCAACGTATGACCGAATTTCTGTGAGAACAAGGATGGATTGGTTGAGACATCGAGTTATAAAATGATATTTTTATAAAACTATTTTAGCAATATTATATAGATTTTAAAGTGTTTTAAAAATGTTCAAAGAGGAAATTTAACTAATATTAAGTATTCTAATAAAATTCTGGCTTCGTTCCTTTTCGGGGACGAAAAGATTCTAAGGGTGGAGGAATGTGATAACCCAGATTTTTTAACATCTATAAATTGGATAATTAACTAATTTTCTCAATTGAGAGACTAATTTTATTTGATTGAACAAATAAAATTTTGATATATATATATATATAGATATATATGTATATCTGGATATGTATATAGATGAATTTAAATTATAATAAATGCTGAATAATAATATGTGAATAGATATTTAGTGATAATATTTGTTTAATGACCTTCTTTTATAATTATTCAATTTGGATTTTTTTTACAAATAAATATGTTTTCTATTATAATATGTATATATATGCATTGTAAATGGTTAGCTATATTTTATATTCAGTATAATAATTTTCTAGGCTAATAAAGTTTAATCATATATATAGTTATCAATTTAAGTATTATGACAACTTAAGTGTAAAATTTAAACAAGGTTAATAAAAATAAAAATATAAGTCTAAACACTTTTCTTTTAATATTTGGAATAAAACATAGTTATATGTATATACATTTGTAAACATAAAACACTAATGACAAAATTAAGTTAAATCATAAACATAAATAAATAAAGGCATAATTCATATATTAAGTTTTTGACATTTATAAAATTCTAAATTACTACATTTGACATTTGTAAAATATAATGGCATATGTAAACTTAGTAACATGCAAAAAAATTAACAAATGGTAGTGTAATATTTTCTTTATGGATTAGTGAAAAAAAACTGGATTTCAGTTAAAAACTTCTGAATCCTCTTCTTTTTCTTTCTTCTTGAACTAAAAGAAATAAATCAGTATCAACCTCAGCCTAAACCAAGGATATTTTCTTCCATCGTCATAAAAATAAAGACAAAACAAATTAAAGCCTGGAACAAGGATCAGGATCAAGCAAATCAAAGTTTATACAATCAAGCTTCAAGATCAAAATCCAGATCAAGCAAAGTAGATGCAAATCAGATCCAAATCAACCCAAAAAAATACAATACTGTCCCAGTTTAGGTGAGTAAACAACCTTATCAAGTAGCTTAAATCTATGCAATCTGGATTTTTATGAATACTGTTCGAAATAGTGTCGGGGAAAATATGGTATGATGCTTGCATGTTTGTGAAATGTGTACTGGATGGTGTGCATGTCAGTATTTATACACACACAGAGCTTTGTTCCAGGTTTTACAGAATTCAGAGTTGATAAAATAAATAAAAAAATTCAAAACCCCTTTTCTGATCTTCTCTAGGCTATGAATTGTAAACCATATTTGTTTGTTTTATCAGAATACCAATTTTTAAAATATTTCCTAGCCTATATATCAGGTAATTATCTCTAAAACGATGAATCAATAGAAATAAAATTTCAAGACAAGAAATTAATTTTTAATAATGCAAGTTTTGATCGTATAAATCGAATTGTATTCGAATTTAAAGATTTTTGATGGAAATCTTATGATTTTTATGTTCATGATTTTTGAGAAATTGGGAGATTATTGGAATTGGGTATATCATCAAATTTCGGCAAATGAGTTGACCGGTGACAACGTGCTTATGGCAGAGGAAGATTATAGGCCAGGGGTTGAGAGAAAAATGGTTTCACATTTTTTTGGGCGTCATGGTTGATGGCACGACGAAATTTAGGGTTTTATCAGCATTTTTGTCTGAGTCGTTTGCCGGAGATATTCGTCGTCATGGTGGATTTTTAGGCGATCGGTTGGAGGAGATGGTGATTTGTGAATCTGTAGATTGGGATGGGTTCGATGTTTTTGTCATTTTCTTGATTTTGATTTGATGGTCGTTCAGATGATTTGGAGGTCAAAATTGTAAGTGGGAGTTTTTATTGACTTGTCTGAAGTGGTGACGATGGTCGGAGATGCTCCGACTATCTGTGCATGTTCACACGTGTCATATACGTGTCTAAGATTTTTGATTACCGGGAAAGAAAAAGGAGGAGTGGTCGATCTCGAGTGGGCCGTGGGTTTGACTCAAAGCAGGTTGGGTTGTGAGTAACAAGGAGCTGCTTGGGAATCTTTGAGTTCGGCTCGGGTTTCTTTTTCCTTGGGTAAGAAAATAAGGTAAAGGTAATAAATGCTAAAGTTTAAAAATAAAAATGAAACCAGTTTTAGGCTATTTGCTTAAATAAATTTAAATGTTGATAAATAAAAGTTGAATATTTTGTTTGACTTAAAATTAAGTTAAGATTTAATTTTATTTAAACTTAAACCTAAATAGTATAATCAAATAGCTAATTTAGAAGGTAAAAATGTTTTATCCATTTGTTAATAACAGATTTTATTATCATGTTTTAAAAAGGGGTTTTCATGCAAAGACATTGATTAGGTTACCAAGGAAGATTCAGAAGTTTGAATTTTGAAGATAAATTGTTTTAAGATTAGCTGATTGGGTAATTCATATATTGGAATAATTATGTAATTCATATCTCTAAGTATTTCAAAATAAAATTTAGTAAGGGATGAGTTAAGATAAATGGGTTATCCTTGATTAATTAAGGTTTTAGGTAATCAAAGGAAGATAAATTAATAAATATGATTAATCAATTAATGTGGTTAATTAGAGGATTAATTAATTAATGCAACTAATTAGAGGTTAATGAAGGGATCATTAGATCATTAATTAGTAATTAATGGATAATTACTAAATGTGATTAAAGTATAATTACTCAGAGTAAATGATTTTTAGTAAACTAATCATAGAGATTTGAATAAATTAAAAAGAATTGGAAAAGAATAAAAAGTGATTTTTGAATTCTAATAAATATAATGCCAAGTGCGGGAAATGAGATTTTGAATAAATGGGGATAAGTGATTTTATTTTTAAACTCAAGCGATATTATTTCAAGAAATAAAGAATTTATTTTGGAATTCAAATTTTGAATTTATTTGACAGGATAAAGAAGGAAGTTGGGGAATATGAAATTGGTATTTTCAGTTAAAAACATTTTAAATCACGAGGAAGAAATAAAATCTGAAGTTAATGGATTTTGGGATAAATGGAGTAAGTAAGAAATTTATTTAAAAGTGAAGTAAATTGGAAATCAATTTGGAGATTGATTTAAGTGTGTAAAACCGGGATTTTTAAAAGAGAAGTGAGACTTTGCAATTTATAAACTGGGTTTTTAAAAAAATAAAGCAATATATCAGTGGATATTTGGAAGAATAAATTCACGGTGGGAACTTATTAAGGGAATGAGTAAATTTGTTTAAAAATAAATGGTGATTTATTTTTAATGAATGCGAAGAGACGTATATTTCCTTGGATAGCCAAGTATGTTTCAAACTAAATTTTTAAATATAATTTAAAAGTTTTAATGTCGTTTTAAAAAGCATGTTTTAGAAATTTTATTATTTCTAAAGATTTAAATTCTAAAGTAAGTATTTTTTCAAATCTATTATAGTAGTAATTATTTGAAGGTGACTTGGTATTTTGTTTTAAAAGAGAAAATCTGGTTTTATATTTTATAAAGTAGCCTTATTTTAAATATTCCTATAGTATATATTTTTAATAAAATATTAAAGTAATTTCTAATAAAATATTAAAGTATTTTTTAATTTAAACATTTTAAAGGATAATTTATAATAAAGTGTTTTAAATTATTTTAAAAATCCAAAGTTTGTGCTTGGTGTTTTCAGTGGAAATAAATATTTGGAAGTTATTTCATGTGAAAAATGTGGTTTGAAAACCGTTTTCAAAAGGGTTGAAAATTGAAATATATCTTGAGAAGATTTTTTGAGGTTAATAAATAATTTAGGAGAAATTATTTATGTTTGATGGTTGTTTGTGAATGTTAATTGATAGTTAAATCACCGACTATCAATATTGGCCAATGCGCTGATTGTTTCGAAGAGACCGGGATCAGGATTAATTTCTCGAAAACCACTTCGATCCGATTTGTACGTTTTCGTGGAAAAACGAGTTCGGAGTCGAAGATGGAGCAGTGAAGTACAAGGGCTAGTCGCTACTAATCCTGAGGATGTTTCCAAAATGGATGTAGTAGGAATAATGCCTT
The DNA here is from genome assembly GCA_030765085.1 of Allium cepa. Classification (NCBI taxonomy): domain Eukaryota; kingdom Viridiplantae; phylum Streptophyta; class Magnoliopsida; order Asparagales; family Amaryllidaceae; genus Allium; species Allium cepa. The sequence continues at coordinate 997,773,646 of CM060928.1, forward strand.
CGGTTCCGTTCGAACCCGGGACGGACTTGTATGGATGAACGCTTTGAGAACATCGTCAGGTGGGCGATGAGCATTCTAAGAGATTAATTCTCTAAAGGGAACGCTTAGCCTCAAGCCTCATTAACCGAGAATGACTGAAAATCAGGGGTTATGCAGCAAGGCTAGGTGGGTAGCGCCCATTAGGGTAAGGTCATCCCTTTTTATTCGGTTTAGTGGTGCGATTGTTGATCCCAACCGTGGGGAGATCTTACTCGAGATTATCCAGTAAGGGGTAGTCACGGTCTTGTGTTGCAGGAGGTCGGGAGTGATCCTCGGTATGCTGATCTAGACCAGGTACCGTAACAGGTGGTACCCCAGTGCCTAGTCATTAGTTAGAAATCCATTTTCCCTACGTGCCCATACGGTTTTGATTGTGCCCAACAATTGCTGAAACGTGAGATGCAAGCATTTCAGCTAGATTCTATTTTACTTTCTATCGACACTATTATAATATCAAAGAATTTTCATAAAAAGTGTTTTGGCTATCGTAAGGTAAAACCCGACATGTTTATTTGTGGCGTGGTCTTACGAGATGCTTTGTTTTCAAAGGAATTTTGAAATTTTAATAATAAATTTGAGTGTGGTTTTCTCACGCTGGTATTCCAGACTTACTCGAGTGTTATTTAACTATAATGCTCGGGTCAGACCGAGTATTATAGAATACAAGATATGTTGCTGTGGAGCTCAGGAGATGAGCTGGATGGCGATACTACTTCCGTACTTGACTATTATTCTGCTGTGTATTCTGTTTTGACAAATTTATATGACTGTCCACTTATATTTTATTGATTTTGTTGAACTCTAATGATGTATCCTGGTGATGTATGTATAAACAGATATAGTTTTCTTTTGTGTAAAGATCATTGATTATCTATTATATTTTATTCCGCTGCGATGGTTAGGTTCTGATGTTGTTTTCCATTTTCTTCTTCTACCGCTTCTTCTTTAACTCTCATGGTTTGGTTTTTCGGGCATCAAAAAATCGGGTTGTGATATTGTGGTATCGGAGCTTAGGTTGGTGACAACCTTGGCTCTGGTGGGATTACTCATTGAAAATAGAGTTCGTAGTACTCTATTGAACGTAATAATAGATATAAGCACGTAATTGAATATAAATTGTTTTAATATTGTGTTGACTTATTGGTTGGGTGGAATATGAATTCTGATCGGGTAAGTTGGTCGCTATTCGAGAAGAGTTTATAAACACCTAACACGATAAATTGACATAATATTGTTTTAAAGGTGGGTGAATGAAATAATTTTACCCAAACATATATTTTGATATAAAAGAAAAGTTTTTGTAAACTATTTTAGCTAATATATGGTTGCTTGGATGTTAGGAATGATAATATTAAATTATTATCATTGTTGTGTGAAAATTTAACTAGAAATTGAAAATATAACCAAAGGTTAAGGAAATAAATTTATTTATAAAATGAAATTTATAAACGTGAATTATAAACGTGATTTATAAATTGAAATATGATCAAATGGGAATTTGTATGAGCATAAATTATACAAATAAATTATAGTTAACATTTGATTTAAGTCAAAATTTAAAAATTTTAATCCATGGAGATTTTGGAAGTGTTTTTCGAAGTATTTTGAAGACAAATAATAGCATTATTTTTTAGAAGTATTTCTGAAAGGAAATTGTTTTAAATAAATTTTGGGAAGGGATATAGCATTAAAATCACTTCAGTCGCTGGAAAATAACTTCGGTGATGACTGCAGCATCATCGATGTTCATTTTCGAGTTTCTAAGTGACGGATTGCTGCCAAATTGATTTTTTCAGAAGAACTAGTTTTTTTTTAATTTCAAAGGAAATTTGTTGGGGACAAAAAACAGGATTGGTTTTAAAAAAATTTGAGAAGTGTGATTTTGAGATAATGGCGATTTCAAATGATTTGAAACCAAAAGCCGGCTGTTTAAAAATCCTGATGAGATAGGTTATAAGCTTATAAATTGAGATGATTTTTAAATCAGGAAGGAAATATGAGCTTGAATGTTGGAATTTGAATTAAAAATGAAAAGTTAAAAATGAAATTAACTTGGATTGAGGAAGAAAATTGAATCGAATTAAATTAAATAAATCTGAGTTAAAATAGAATTGAATTGGAATAAAATTCAGTTGAGTTATAAGTGATATTGAATGGATTTGATCCTTACTTAAATAAACGGAAATAAGTTGCATAAGAAATAAGTTGGATAAGAATTGGATTGGAATAAATTAATTAGAACAACTTATAAAAGAATTAAAAATCCATGGAATAAAAATATGCTTGGGTTATAAATAAGCGTAAATCTCGAGTTAAAAATAAAAGATGAATATATTCAAGCCTAGAATGAATGGAAGTGTGTAAAATAATAAATTGTGACTTATAAAATTTAAAAGTGGAATAGAAAACCCAAAATAAATAATTGTTTGATGATTTGGAAAATAAAACAAAAATCCAAACTTGAATTATAAAATAAATTGAACTTAAGAAAATTAAATGAAGTGATTTTTGAGATTAAAAATCAAGTGTTGAATTATAAATAGGTGGAGAACTAATTAAATAATAAATTAGTTAATGAAATATGTAAATGGAACCTAATGTAATTAAGTAGAAGCTGAATTGTGAGTTAATAACGAAGTTTGGAAATAAAATTCGAGTTATAAATCAAATTCGACTTGAATCGTTAGTGAAGTAAATATAATTGAAAATGTTGCCAAACAAAATGAAATTTGATTAAAATAGGGATGGTTTTAGTTGCAATAAAACCCAGATGAGTGCGAATAAATTGAAAATGGCCTTGTAATTAATTAAATGAATTGAGAATGAATTGAATCTGGAAATTTAAAATGTATACGAAACTGATGAACTAATCAAATAAATTTGTAGTTTGAAATGAGATTTGATTTAAATAGAATCAAGTTAAATTGAAAAGGAAAATTTATTTGCAAAATGAAAATGAGCTTAAGTATGAAATTTGAATAATTTGAAGTATTAATTTAAGTTTAAAATTAGTGGAAGCTTGGCTTCGAAAAAAGGGTAAAAGTCCATTAAATAAAAGCTTGGGTAAATTTAAATTGGGAAATGGTTATTATTATATAGCATGGAATGGTTCAAGCTTAATATAATGGTCTCAAATGAAATGAATGCACATAAGAAATGAAACACAAATGAATGGATCGTGAATAAAATTGAAATGGAATGTGTCGAGCTAAATAAAATGGCCGTGAATGAATTAAAATGGGAGGAATTAAATATAAATTGAGTCGAAATCAGTTTAAATTGGTTATAAAATTTAAGTAATTATTTATTCACATGGATATCATCAAATTGCATAGAATGAATTGTCGTTTGACGAAAACAAGATTAAATAAAATTCTATGTGTTGATAGAAGTGAAATAAAATTGATTTTGAAATCAACTGAATTGAATATGAGCTTGTTTGGATTAAAAATGAATTGAATGTAAGCAATTGAGTTGTAAACCATTTGAATTGAATGAAGTTGTATATGAACTGGTTGCAAACAATTAAAATTAATGTCGGAACCCCATAAGTTGCTTATAAATATTGTTTAACCTGCATTGCTTATGGAAACTCGTATGTTTTAGTTAAATATGTAAAATGCTGTTAAGTTACGTGATTTTGGCACTTACATATTTGAATTGAGTAAGTACAGGTACCAAGAAGCTGTTTAGCTGGATTTGATCGCGCAAAATATTAAAATAATAAGCCGCTTGCTAAGAAATGCTAAATAAAGGTACGCCTACACAATAAAAATAGGAAATATGAATTGTTTCTGTTTTTTGCCGACCATGTGGGTCGATGTATATATATTATATCTCTTATCAAATTGCAAACGCTCCTCCACACAAAGGAGATTCTGCCAAAATTTTTCAAAAATTTTGGGAGTTAGAAATTTTTTGAAATTTTTTTGAATTTTTTTGTTAGCGATAAAACGATTTCAAATTGGAAATTGTAATAAATTAGTGGATGAAACTAATTTAAAATAATGATATATATCAGTTATAAATGGAAGATAAAATTCAGTATTCAGAGTTGAAGATAAATTGAATTTATATGGAAATGGGGAAACTAATTTGAATAGAAGTAGATATGAAAACTTCTGTAAGGAAATGTATAAAATGATTTTAAAAGCTATGATTGGATATTATTGCTAAATAGGAAATGCAAGTATTATAAAGGGAAAGGAAAATTGGTTTTGATTTCAGAAGATAAATTTGAATTGCTCGACAAAAAGGTATGTGTTTAGATTTCTGTATGAGATTTGATTGGGTTTTTGATCCAGCCACTTGGACTTTTGTTTTCTTTTGGAATTTAGGAGCCCGTAGAGGCATTTTGTAGTTGTACCGAGCTAGCTGTCCAAAGGAGACGCTGGCGAAATTTTTCAGAAATTTAGGGAGTTAGAAATTATTTGAGAAATTTTGGAAATTTAAAACTTGGTTTTGAATAATATTTGAATGGTTAAATAACTAAAGTTGTTTGGGAACTATGGAAAATTTTGGAAAGTTAGTAAGATGGATAGTGTGCCTTTAATAGAGATTGTTTGGTTGTGGTTAAAAACTGTTTGGTTTTGGAAAAATAGTAATGGGTTATGGACCATTCCTCTTAACTAGTAATTTCGGGGACGAAATTCTTTTAAGGGGGGAGGAATGTGATGACCCTGAATTTTTGAGCATTTGAAATTGGAATATTTAATTAATTTTGAATATTTGAAAGATTAATTTTAACTTGAATATCAAATATCGATAATTTATTTAATAATTAAATTATTGAATTTAATAATTGGAAGTTGGGTGAAATATTGAATCTTCAATTTTAAGCTTGTTAAAAACAATCTGAAGGCTTCTAAAATTTATATTGATAGAACTGAAAATAGTAAAAGTGTTAAAATTAAATTTGAAAGTGGTTTGTTCAGTTTTGAAATTTTATCGTCTAAATTGATATTTAAAAATAGCCTTCCGAGGCGTAGTCTCGGATTTCGACGAAACCAGTTCTATTGGATCGTAATATTGTATTATTATCGGATTTCAATTTTCGTAGTGTTTGTAGTTGTTGTGGGAGCGTACGATATATAATTGCGCTGAAATTAAATCGAAATTTAATATAATAACTAGGTTCAAAAGCTATCTTCTCCATATGATCGAATTAGGACACAGAACCTTTTCCGTTGTGTTCGTAATAGGGGTATAATATTATAAATGCCTAGCGGCACACCTCGATAGGAGGTCGAAATTTTAAGTTGCATTTATCGAGACGATTTGAATTTAAAAATTGAAATATACATATTATTTGCATATGTCTTATCAGCCAAATTTTTTTGTCAAACTGTACCTTATCCTATTCTCATGCCTTCTTATTCCTTCTGTAATATGCTTCCTCTTTCTTCTTTTAAACATAGCAAACAGAGTACGATAAGAAAAAGAAATTAAGTTGGATGCTTTCATTTTTAAAACCTTAGGTACCCTTCCAATCTTCTTCGTTCAAGAACCCGGTCGAAATCATCCTCCTCGTTTAAAAGGACGAAACCGTGAAAAAAAATCATAAAAAAAAGATTCTAAAATCTCTTTCGGGTTTAAGCTTCGACCTATGGAAGTTTCATGAGTTTCGATTTTGTTTGGGGGTTGCGGCAAGGTTCCAATCTAGAGATAGGGTTTCGACATTCATGGCCGTAGGTCAGTTGAAGGGCGATGTCATAATTCGTTCAAAGGTTATCGCGAGAGCCGAAGGAGCAGCAAGGATCAACGTGTGGACTTCGATTTGTCACGCGCGAGTCTCCTTTGGGGTTGGTTTTCGAGTGTGGTATTATGGCTTTAGAAGTGGAGCAGATGGCAGATGCGCTCGAAGTTGAGGGGTACTCGACGGCAGGTCGCGATCGATTGGAGATTGCGATGGCAAGGCAAGCTCTGGTAGGCGATCAATAGTGCTCGAATTGGGATTTTCTGCTTTAAGCTCGTATCAGTGAGGTAATGCGGTTTTTTTGTTTTGATTTAAATCTGGATCAATAAAATGTTTATAATTATACAGAAGATTTTGGAATATAAAAGTTTGATTTCTTTTTAAGCCTATATAAATTATTTTTATACAATCTGAAAGTGGAAAATAAGGAAATATACCTATATATAATTTTATTTATCTTCTAGTTTATTTTTGACAATGTATTTTAGAGATGTTTCTGTTTAATAAACTAATTCATCTGTTTTAGTTAAAAAAGGGAAGGGAGCTTCAAAAAGGAAATTATGAGTAAGATTAAATTATTAAGTTCAAAAAACCCAAATCTTTAGTTTCATTAAATTATTAGTAAACTAAGTGGCAATTAATTATTTGATCAATTTAGATGTTAATAAATCGTATAAATTGCTTATACAAGGTCCCGTAATTGTGAACAATCAAGTCAGTTGAAGTGGATTGCAAAACTAAGGACAAAGGCGAGTTAATCTCACTCATCTGGGTTAATTTAAATTTAAATGGTTAAATTTAAATAATTGGTTGAATGGTTGAATTGATTTGATGTGCTTTATTATAGTATATAATATATCTTGGAATGATTGATTTCCCGCATTATATAGCGGATGAGACCCTATGCACCGCATAATAGCGGATGATATTCTATTTAAATCCTATATACCGCGATATTCCACCTTGAAGTGGAATTGGTATTTTATATTGTGCTAACATCTGTGGGTGCAGGAAAATAGGTTGGAGGGATCCAACTGGATTCCTCAACATTCATTTAGATTTATTTAATATTCTCTGTTATCATTATTAGATATCCTGGGATGAATTATATTGATAATTGGAAATGTTGGATACTATGGTTGATTTAGAATATATCGGTGAACTGAGTTATCAAAATCTATAGAATGGGATTTCTGAAGAAAATAAAAGAGTAACTTTTTGTAAACTAATCATAGAGATTTAAATAAATTAAAAATGAATTGGAAAAGAATAAAAAGTGATTATTGAATTCTAATAAATATAGTTCCAAGTGCGGGAAATGAGATTTTGAATAAATGGGCATATGTGATTTTATTTTTAAACTCAAGCGATATTATTTCAAGAAATATAGAATTTATTTTGGAATTCAAAGTTTAAATTTATTTAAAAGGATAAAGAAGGAAGTTGGGGAATATGAAATTGGTATTTTTAGTTAAAAAGATTTTAAATCATAAGAAAGGAATAAAATCTGAAGTTAATGGATTTTGGGATAAATGGAGTAAGTAAGAAATTTATTTAAAAGTGAAGTAAATTGAAAATCAATTTGGAGATTGATTTAAAGTGTGTAAAACCGGGATTTTTAAAAGAGAAGTGAGACCTTGAAATTTATAAACCGGGTTAATAAAAAAATAAAGTAATATATCAGTGGATATTTGGAAGAATAAATTCACGGTGGGAATTTATTATGGGAATGAGTAAATTTGTTTAAAAATAAATGGTGATTTATTTTTAAAGAATGTGAAGAGAAGTATATTTCCCTAGATAGCCAAGTACGTTTCAAAGTAAATTTTTAAAATATAAGTTAAAATTTTTAATGTCGTTTTAAAAAGCATGTTGTAGAAAATTTATTGTTTCTAAACATTTAAATTCTGAAGTAAGTATTTTTCAAATCTATTATAGTAGTAATTATTTGAAGGTGACTTGGTATTTTGTTTTCAAAGAGAAAATCTGGTTTTATATTTTATAAAGTAGCCTCATTTTAAATATTCCCATAGTATATATTTTTAATAAAGTATTAAAGTAATTTTTAATTTAAATGTTTTAAAGGATAATTTATAATAAAATGTTTTAAATTATTTTAAAAATCCAAAGTTTTTGTGCTTGGTGTTTTCAGTGGAAATAAATATTCGGAAATTATTTCATGTGAAAAGTGTGGTTTGAAAACTGTTTTCAAAAGGGTTGAAAATGGAAATATATATTGTGCAGATATTTTGAGGTTAATAAATAATTCAGGAGAAATTATTTATGTTTGATGGTTGTTTGTGAATGTTAGTTGATAGTTAAATCACCGACTATCAGTATTGGCTAATGCGCTGATCATTTCGAAGAGACCGGCATCGGGATTAATTTCTCGAAAACCACTTCGATTCGGTTTGTACGTTTTCTGTAACATCCCGTATTTTTAAGCCGTTGAATTTGAACATTTATTTTGTTTTAAATGTTTAATGTGCGTTCTTAATTGATTTTGAAATGAATGGATCCGGGTTCAATCAGTGAAATCAGCTATAATTTTTAATTTTAGTAATTCCGGTTGAATTTGAATAATGAGAAAATAATAGTTTGAATATTCGGAATTTAAATAAAAGTAAATCTGGATGTAAATAGTGATGAAAATGGTTTTAAAAATTTATTGTGAGTTATTTGAGTGTAAATAGCGTAGTGGGAATTTTAGAAGAATTTTAAAGTTGATAAATTAATATTTGGGATTTTATATTGATTTAAAAATGAATTTAATATTATTAAAATGCAACTTAATCAGATTTTGGTACGGAATGAGCCAGAATGATTTTATTTGTGTTCATAAATTTTATATGATTTATTATTAAGTTATTAAAATTTTAAAAGTGAAATTTTAAGCGTTTTCGTCAATTTTGAAAATCGGCCGATTAAATAGACGAGTTAAAATAGCCTTCTGGGGCACAGTCTCGGAATTCGACGAAACCAGTTTCATTGGATCCGTAATAGTTAGTTATTATCGGATTTCAATTTTCGTAGCAATCAGAGTTGTTGTTTGACCCCGGCAGCTCGAAACGCATCGAAATCGTTTTAATCGATTTAATTTGAAATTGATCGTTTTATTCCGTAACTCGCGCTTACGACCGAATTAGCTTACGAAACCTGTTCCATTGTGTCCGGAACGCTGAAAAACCTTAGAAACGCCTGTCGGAACGCGTAGTTTGGAGTTCGTTTGCATATGGGGTTAAATTGAGAATTTTATTAATTAAATAATATTATATTATATAAACAAATATCTTTACTAAACCCTAGTTTCCTCTTGAAGCCGCCGCAGTTGCGTTCAATGGCCGAAGACGCATCTTTATTCTTCCTCAATTTTCATGCAATCCACACGACGATTTCAGAAATTTCCAACTAGAGAAACGGAGTAGACCTCGGGATCTACATATCCAACGGTAGATCTTGTTTGTAATCGTCGTTTGGAGGTGTTATTTGGCTCCGTTCGTTGCGCGTTCGTGCTCGATCTTGGGATGTTTGAGGCGACCGAGTTCGCCTAGGTTCTGGGTAGAGGTCGAGGTGGCGTTGAGCTCCAGAATGGTGGCCTTTGATCGAGACATACTTCACCGGGGAGGGTTGCGTGGTTGAGAGATGGTAGGCGACGATGGGTTCGAGTACTGGGCTGATTCGCGTAAGGGTGAAGGAGAATCAAGATGCGGCCATGATTCCTTTGATTGAGATGAACGGCTGGGATTTTGTGAGGTTTAAAATTAAAATAAATTTGTTTATAAATTTAAAATCAAAAGTTTAAAATGCTGTAACTCATTCATATTTTATCAGATTCGAATGAAACTTGTGACATCGGAATCGCAGCGATGGGAAGCACGTTGTGGAGTAGATCCGGATTCATTCCGGACAAGTAGAAATTTGAGTTAAATCGAATGTCGTTCGGTTTAATTTAAATTTCGAACGCTCGCCGAAACTCAAGATGAGTTAATCTCAATCACATCTGGAATGTTAGCTGATTTAAATAGTTAATATTTAAATATCTGTGTGATTGGTTGAAATGTGTATTTATATCAGCCTGGATTGATATATATTAATAGTGTTGTGCTAATATTTGTGGATGCAGGAAAAACAGGTTGGAGGGATCCAACTGGATTCCTCACAATGTAGTAATTATTTTTATAATTGATAATGATGCCTGTTTATGTATTGTGATTGATAAATTTGGAATTTAATTATATCGAAATGTTGTTGGATAAACTATAAACTCAGAATGTTAATTATAAAGAAAATAAATTGGGTTTTAAAAAGAAATCAAGAAATTGATAAATAAAGGATATGGTTAAATAATGAATTTAAAAGAATAAAAATTGAAATCTGTTTGGAATAAGATTGGAAATTGGTAAAATTTGGAATAATAAACAAAGAGAAAAGTTATTAGTTAATAAATTGAAAGTAAATTTATATTATTAAACCATAAATCTGAATTGAAATAAAACTACAGAATTTATAAGAAGGATTCTCTGGAATGTTTGAGTGGAAATGAGTTTCTCTGGGAAAAACCATGTTCGAGTTTTAAACAGATTTTATTAGAAGAAAGTTTAAAAATTCAAACTTGTTTAAAAGAGTGTTTTGGAAATTATTATTTTAAAGAAATTATTAATAAATTAGAAATAGTAAATTTTATGGATACCTTAGTAATTTTTTTTACAAATGGATTTATTTAAAGGCTAGTTTTGAATAAAGTTATTTGAAATTTATTATTAATCTTTTTCAAACTCTATTTTTAAATTTAGTTTAACTAAAACCTTATTTTAAATCAAGTTATATCTTATAAAATAGTTTTACTTTAAATATTTCGAAATTTTATTTTGAGTAAATAACTAGAAGTAAATTTGCATATTTTAAAGTATATTTCAGTTTAAAATATTTTAACCGTTTAAAATTTAAATGTTTTGAACTTGGTTATTCCAATGGGAATATATGGTAAAGGATTTACCTTGTAAAGGAAGAATTTTGGGAAATTGTTTTCAAATGAGCTTTGAAAATATATCTTGTAAAGATATTGAGGCAAATAAATAATGTGGGAATTATTTATTGTTTCATGGATTCTTGGGATGTTTGTGAATATAAATTGATAGTTAAATCACCGACTATCAATATAGGACAATGCGTTGATCGTTTCGAAGAGACCGGGATCGAGATTTATTTCTCGAAAACCACTTCGATTCGATTTGTACGTTTCGTGCGAAAAACGTGTTTGGAGTCGAAGATGGAGCAGGGAAGTGCAAGGGCTAGTCACTACTAATCCTGAGGATATTTCCAAAATGGATGTAGTAGGAATAGTGCCTTCGGTTCCGTTCGAACCCGGGACGGACTTGTATGGATGAATGCTTGCGAAACATCGTCAGGTGGACGATGGGCATTCTAAGTGAAAACGTTCTAAAGGTAACGCTTAGCCTCAAGCCTCATCAACCGGGAATGACTGAAAATCAGGGGATATGCAGCAAGGTTAGGTGGGTCATGCCCAAGCAGGACAAAATATTTCCCCTGTCTTGATGTCCCTTATATATTTCGGCTTAGTGGGTGGTTGGTCGCGCCAACCACGGGGTTTATCTTGTTCGGGACTGTTCAGTAAGGAATGGCTTCGGCCTTGTGTTGTAGGGGATGAAAGGAGTAATCCTCGGTACGGTGATCTAGGCCCCGTACTGTGACAGGTGGTACCCCAGTGCCTAGTCATTGTTGGAAATCCATTCTCCCTACGAGCCTTGTACGAGTTTTGTTTGTATTACCCACTTTTGTGGCTAGTAGCTGGAATTTAATGAATGTAACAATTTCGGCTATTTTATAAGTATTTGTAAATAGACACTATTATAATATCAGAGGATTTCTATAAAAAGTGTTTTAGCTATCGTAAGGTAAAAACCCAACATGTTTATTTGTGGCGTGGTCTTACGAGATGCTTTTGTTTTCAAAGGATTTTTGGAACTTTAATACTCAATTTGGATGCATTATTATCAGTTGATATTCCAGACTGACTCGGGTGTTATTTCATTATAATGCTCGGGTCAGACCGAGTATTATATGTTCAGGTCAGGATGCTATGGAGCAGGAGAGGAGCTGGAGTCCGAGACGTATTATATGTACCTATATATATCCGCTGCTGTGATTTTGTGGTAGGTCTGATTTGTGATTGTTGATGTATGAGACACTCTGATGATATGATGTATAAACAGTAATAGATTTCATTTTGTGTAAAGTTCTATATTTACTATTATATTTTATTCCGCTGCGACTGTGAGATTCTGATATTGTTTAGTTTATTCTTCTTCTATCTCTTCTTCTTTAACCCTAATGGTTCGTAATTCTGTGCCACTTGAGTTAATAGAGGTAGAATAGTGTTGATTAAAGGGGTACGGATTTGCGGGCTGTCACACTTGGTATCAGAGCTTAGGTTGGCGACAACCTAGGCTTTGTGGGGAAATTACTCATTAATCAGAGTCGATAGTATTCTATAATGAGTTGAGCGTATTAATAGATATGAGAGCGTACTTGTTAGTGAATATAAAACTGTTTTTATACTGTGTTGACTTATCGGTTGAGTGTTTATGAATTCTGGTCGGTGCGGGAAGTACAACCGTATCGATAGGGGTTTCTAAACTCTTGAACAAGATAAACCGACATAGTATTGTTTTTAAAGGAGGGTAAATGAAATAATTTTACCCAAAATTATATTTTGATATAAAAGAAATAATTTTCTGAAATTATTATATATATTTGGATGATTGGTTGTTAATGTCTAAATCAAATAAGAATCTAAAAATTTAATCTGGAATTTGAAATAGTTATAATGAAAATAAAATTCTACAAATATAAATTATATAAAATGAGGAATAACTAAATTTGAATTAAACCAGAATTTAAATCCCGGAAGTTATGGGAAGGATTTTAAATAAAATAAAAATAAAAGTTTGGAAATTTAAAATCCTGGGGAGGTTTGAAATGTTTTTTGAGATTTGAAGGTGTTTGAAGGCAATATTGGAATATTGTTTTGGGAAATATTTTTAAATGGAAACTGTTTTGAAATGAATTTAGAGAAGTAAGAAGCATTGAACTCACTTCAGTCGCTGGAAAATAATCCTGATGATGCTGGCCACATCACTAGAATTCATTTTCGAGTTTCTAAAGTGATGGATTGCTTCCCTAATACTTGGTTATGATATTGTTTGGACTGGTTGAGTATAACAGTTGTTTTGGACATTTCAAATGGGGAATTTGTTTTGGGTATAAACAAATTGTTTAGGAATCTGGAGATTGAGTTTGATATGCCGAGAGGAAATATGTTGATTTTTATTTCAAAATGGTTTTGGGAATAAAACCGGGTAAAATGAATTTTGGGAAAATTCTAATTAAATAATGTGTAAAGTTGAAATGAACTAACTATTGAACTTATTAAGTGGAATTAATATTAATAAGAAGAAGAAATGAAAATTTTAGTCTTGGAGTTAAAATTTAATTTGAGAAATTGAAAGTGAATAAAATATGTTGAAGTGAGTAGAAAATTTGAATTTAACTTGGATAAGTAAAATAAATTAGACTTAAAATAAAGTTGATTTGAATTAAATTAAGATGTAGTTGACTTTGAGATTTTGGGTCATTGTGAAATGGAGTATACCCTCAAGATAGTAAGTGTTATGCTTTAGTTGAGATTATGAAATTAGAATTGTGCAAAGTATTAAGGTGAAAGAAAATTTGTATCCTTAGAAATTCTGTAATATATATATATATATGTAAAATTTGAAATTGTGATTATATGATGTAGATGGATTAAAATGAGCTTTAAAATAAAAAGTTGGTGAACTTATAAATTGAAAGTGAGATTATAATCACAAATGGAAGTAGTTGAATGGTATGGTGAATTCAAACTTAAAATGTAAATTGAAATAAGGTAAAGTGAGATATAAAAGAAATGAATGAACTTACATTAGTAAACAAGTTTTGAACTTGTATTTGGAGAATTAAATTTGAAATTGAATTAAATCTAAATGAATTAAAATTTGATTGAATTGGATTTAACTTCAATCGAATGGAATTGAGATGGAATTGGATTTAATTAAAAACAAGATTCAATTGTGTTGTGAATAAATATGAATGGAATTAAATCCTTATTTAAAGATAGTAAGGGAAAATGAAATGAATTCAAGATGGCTAAATAAATTTAGTTAAAACTTGAATCTAAATTTGGAAAGACTTGAATTGAAAGAAATCTAATTTGCTGAAGGGATATTGTATGAATAAAAGTTTGACTCAACTAAATTCAAAGGGATTATTTGAGAATGAATTTAGCATAAGCTGAATTAAATAAAGAGAAGTGTGAAGGTGAATTTAGTATAAGCTAAATTAAATGAAAATAGTTCGGGAACGGGTATAGTTTTGGAAGCTTGTTAATAATTGAAGGGTAAAATGGAACTTTGTTCTTGTTTAGAACATTTGAAAATGGTCGTATTGTAAATAAGTTCAGTATGAATTGAGGAAGTGAATTAGAACCTAATATGGATTAGGTTAGAGACTAATTGAATTACAATTAAATGGAATTTGTTTATTGTAATGAATAGAATTTTGATAATTGATCAAAATTTGGAAAGTAAATAGAAATCCAACTGTAGCATGGTATTTAAATTGGTGGTAACAAATAATGAAGTGTGAATGAAAAATGGAATTAAATTATAATAATGATGATTTGAATTGTAAATAAATTCAAATGAGTGAACTAATTTAAAGTGGTTTCTTTGCTAATAAAATAAGTCTAAAAGGGATTTAATAAATAGGCAAAGTGCATTAAAGTCTGCAAATGGATTGGAATTTGATTTGGATGAGAATCAAATGAAGATAAAAATTGATTTATAAGAAGATAATGGAGATATTGTAAAGAAAGATTAAGAAAATTAAATAATTGTGATTAAGCTGAATAATGTGATCTTAGATAAATTTGTTTAGATGCAGAGATTGAAATGTAAGTGAAGAGAATTTTAATTAATTATTGTGATGGAGTAAGCAAGTATGAATTAAAGATGTGTGAGAACTGGAAATAATATAAAATGAGATGTTATTAATTTAAACTTAAGTTGAATGTTTAAGCTAGTTGGATTAAAATTTGTAAATGGTTTGATTTGGTAAGAATCAATTAAAATGGAAACAAATTGAGATATTATGGAATTGAAATCATTTAAGAGAATGATGAGATGGTTATTTTAAACTTATGGAATAGCTTTAAATGAAATTTGTTTGGAAAATAAAATTTTGAATGCAAACAAATGACTTTTAAGATAGTTATTGTGATGAAGAAAGAATATATGAGTTGTAAATACGAATGGAATGACTTATATAATTAAAAAAATATATAATAACAGTAATAATAATAATAATAATAATAATATAATAAGCATAAACTTAAAATGATTAATAAATTTGAAAAGTGAAAATAAGAATTAATGTAATAATTGAAATGGAATAAGCATGCTTGGATTATGAAACATGCAGAATTGAATAAAATTAATATCAATCTAGACTGGAATTAATTTTAAAAGGGTGTAAGCTGAAGTGATGATTAATTGCTTGAATGGCATGAAAATTATATGTATTCGGAATTGAGATGTTTAACAAGCAATTGAAATTGATTTTTGAATAAATTGAACTGAATTGGAATCTAATTCAAAGAGTTTGTAAATAAATACAAGTGAGTTGGTTTCAAGAAGCATATGGAATTGATTTTGAATCAATTGGAATGAATTAACATTTTAATAAGCAATGTTTGCATATGAATGGAAATGAATATAAAAGAAATGCAAATGTTTCAAGTTTAAAATAAAATTTGATTGTAAATCAAATTGGGAATATAAGTTAAAATAAGGAAATATAAGTTAGGCATATATTAATCATATGGAAATAGAAATGAATTGGTTGTGATTAATATAAATGGTATATAATGAACTTGAATGTAAATCATTCAAGTGAAATAAAATAAAGTTGGCTTGGATGAAATTAGAATGGGTTATAAATCTTGGTAAATGGATTTAAGTATAAATGTAAGTGAATCATAATTGCAAATGTTGCAAATTGAAATAAAACTTGCTTGGTGAATCAATTTGAAAATTGGGTAAAGTATGAATTGGAATGGCAAAACTTGTTTGTAAATCTTTTGTGTGAAATAAAATGGAATTCGGAATTAGAAAGGGAACTTTATGCATGCTATAAAATATGGTTTACTTATGAAACCATGCAAATTATTGTTTGGATTATGAAATGGATATGTTGGCTTATATATATATTGGAAATGTTGTTTAAAAGTTCATATCTTTGAAAACTAATGAGTTTGTTGAGTATAGTACAGGTACGGGAGGCGTTCGGGAGAGTTGGAGCGCGTATATGCGTAATATTTGCCGCTTGCTTTTAAAATTTGCTTAAAAGGTACGCCTACGCAAATATAATTGGGAAAATGATATATATATTGTGATAAATTTTGATTTCCGACCGTGTGGGTCGATGTATATATATTTGTGTGTATCGCAATATCGCGAAAGCTCCTCCGTGCAGGGGAGACTCTGCCAAAATTTTCCGAAAATTTTGGGAGTTAGAAAATTTTTGGGATTTTGGGAAAATTTTGCTAACTTGGAAAGTTATTTTTGAAAGCAAATGTTAAAATACGAACTTTGAGTGGATAAAGAAAATGGTTTCGAAATGGATTTGAAACTTTTTGGGAAAGTAAATATAAGCTTTTAACTAAGAAAATTGGGTAAGTAAATGGGTTGGAGAGTATTTTCTACCATAGCAAATTTCGGGGACGAAATTTTTATAAGGGGGGAGGAATGTAACATCCCGTATTTTTAAGCCGTTGAATTTGAACATTTATTTTGTTTTAAATGTTTAATCTGCGTTCTTAATTGATTTTGAAATGAATGGATCCGGGTTCAATCAGTGAAATCAGCTATAATTTTTAATTTTAGTAATTCCGGTTTAATTTGAATAATGAGAAAATAATAGTTTGAATATTCGGAATTTAAATAAAAGTAAATCTGGATGTAAATAGTGATGAAAATGGTTTTAAAAATTTATTTTGAGTTATTTGAGTGTAAATAGCGTAGTGGGAATTTTAGAAGAATTTTAAAGTTGATAAATTAATATTTGGGATTTTATATTGATTTAAAAATGAATTTAATATTATTAAAATGCAATTTAATCAGATTTTGGTCCGGAATGAGCCAGAATGATTTTATTTGTGTTCATAAATTTTATATGATTTATTATTAAGTTATTAAAAATTTAAAAGTGAAATTTTAAGCGTTTTCGTCAATTTTGAAAATCGCCCGATTAAATAGACGAGTTAAAATAGCCTTCCGGGGCACAGTCTCGGAATTCGACGAAACCAGTTTCATTGGATCCGTAATAGTTAGTTATTATCGGATTTCAATTTTCGTAGCAATCGGAGTTGTCGTTTGACCCCGGCAGCTCGAAACGCATCGAAATCGTTTTAATCGATTTAATTTGAAATTGATCGTTTAATTCCGTAACTCGCGCTTACGACCGAATTAGCTTACAAAACCTGTTCCATTGTGTCCGGAACGCTGAAAAACCTTAGAAACGCCTGTCGGAACGCATAGTTTGGAGTTCGTTTGCATATGGGGTTAAATTGAGAATTTTATTAATTAAATAATATTATATTATATAAACAAATATCTTTACTAAACCCTAGTTTCCTCTTGAAGCCGCCGCAGTTGCGTTCAATGGCCGAAGACGCTTCTTTATTCTTCCTCAATTTTCATGCAATCCACGCGACGATTTCAGAAATTTCCAACTAGAGAAACGGAGTAGACCTCGGGATCTACATATCCAACGGTAGATCTTGTTTGTAATCGTCGTTTGGAGGTGTTATTTTGCTCCGTTCGTTGCGCGTTCGTGCTCGATCTTGGGATGTTTGAGGCGACCGAGTTTGCCTAGGTTCTGGGTAGAGGTCGAGGTGGCGTTGAGCTCCAGAATGGTAGCCTTTGATCGAGACATACTTCACCGGGGTGGGTTGCGTGGTTGAGAGATGGTAGGCGACGATGGGTTCGAGTACTGGGCTGATTCACGTAAGGGTGAAGGAGAATCAAGATGCGGCCATGATTCCTTTGATTGAGATGAACGGGTGGGATTTTGTGAGGTTTAAAATTAAAATAAATTTGTTTATAAATTTAAAATCAAAAGTTTAAAATGTTGTAACTCATTCATACGTTATCAGATTCGAACGAAACTTGTGACATCGGAATCGCAGCGACGGGAAGCACGTTGTGGAGTAGATCCGTATTCATTCCGGGCAAGTAGAAATTTGAGTTAAATCGAACGTCGTTCGGTTTAATTTAAATTTCGAACGCTCGCCGAAACTCAAGGTGAGTTAATCTCACTCACATCTGGAATGTTAGCTGATTTAAATAGTTAATATTTAAATATCTGTGTGATTGGTTGAAATGTGTATTTATATCAGCCTGGATTGATATATATTTATAGTGTTGTGCTAATATTTGTGGATGTAGGAAAAACAGGTTGGAGGGATCCAACTGGATTCCTCACAATGTAGTAATTATTTTTATAATTGATAATGATGCCTGTTTATATATTGTGATTGATAAATTTGGAATTTAATTATATTGAAATGTTGTTGGATAAACTATAAACTCAGAATGTTAATTATAAAGAAAATAAATTGGGTTTTAAAAAGAAATCAAGAAATTGATAAATAAAGGATATGGTTAAATAATGAATTTAAAAGAATAAAAATTGAAATCTGTTTGGAATAAGATTGGAAATTGGTAAAATTTGGAATAATAAACAAAGAGAAAAGTTATTAGTTAATAAATTGAAAGTAAATTTATATTATTAAACCATAAATCTGAATTGAAATAAAACTACAGAATTTATAAGAAGGATTTTCTGGAATGTTTGAGTGGAAATGAGTTTCTCTGGGAAAAACCATGTTCGAGTTTTAAACAGATTTTATTAGAAGAAAGTTTAAAAATTCAAACTTGTTTCAAAGAGTGTTTTGGAAATTATTATTTTAAAGAAATTATTAATAAATTAGAAATAGTAAATTTTATGGATACCTTAGTAATTATTTTTACAAATGGATTTATTTAAAGGCTAGTTTTGAATAAAGTTATTTGAAATTTATTATTAATCCTTTTCAAACTCTATTTTTAAATTTAGTTTAACTAAAACCTTATTTTAAATCAAGTTATATCTTATAAAATAGTTTTACTTTAAATATTTTGGAATTTTATTTTGAGTAAATAACTAGAAGTAAATTTGCATATTTTAAAGTATATTTTAGTATAAAATATTTTAACCGTTTTAAATTTAAATGTTTTGAACTTGGTTATTCCAATGGGAATATATGGTAAAGGATTTACCTTGTAAATGAAGAATTTTGGGAATTGTTTTCAAATGAGCTTTGAAAATTTGACAATATATCTTGTAAAGATATTGAGGCAAATAAATAACGTGGGAATTATTTATTGTGTGATGAATGCTTATGGATGTTTGTGAATATAAATTGATAGTTAAATCACCGACTATCAATATAGGACAATGCGTTGATCGTTTCGAAGAGACCGGGATCGAGATTTATTTCTCGAAAACCACTTCGATTCGATTTGTACGTTTCGTGCGAAAAACGTGTTCGGAGTCGAAGATGGAGCAGGGAAGTGCAAGGGCTAGTCGCTACTAATCCTGAGGATATTTCCAAAATGGATGTAGTAGGAATAGTGCCTTTGGTTCCGTTCGAACCCGGGACGGACTTGTATGGATGAATGCTTGCGAAACATCGTCAGGTGGACGATGGGCATTCTAAGTGAAAACATTCTAAAGGTAACGCTTAGCCTCAAGCCTCATCAACCGGGAATGACTGAAAATCAGGGGATATGCAGCAAGGTTAGGTGGGTCATGCACAAGCAGGACAAGATATTTCCCCTGTTTAAATGTCCCTTATATATTTCGGCTTAGTGGGTGGTTGGTCGCGCCAACCACGGGGTTTATCTTGTTCGGGACTGTTCAGTAAGTAATGGCTCCGGCCTTGTGTTGCAGGGGATGAAGGGAGTAATCCTTGGTACGGTGATCTAGGCCCCGTACTGTAACAGGTGGTACCCCAGTGCCTAGTCATTGTTGGAAATCCATTCTCCCTACGAGCCTTATACGAGTTTTGTTTGTATTATCCACTTTTGTGGCTAGTAGCTGGAATTTAATGAATGTAACAATTTCGGCTATTTTATAAGTATTTGTAAATAGACACTATTATAATATCAGAGGATTTCCATAAAAAGTGTTTTAGCTATTGTAAGGTAAAAACCCGACATGTTTATTTGTGGCGTGGTCTTACGAGATGCTTTTGTTTTCAAAGGATTTTTGGAACTTTAATAATCAATTTGGATGCATTATTATCAGCTGGTATTCCAGACTGACTCGGGTGTTATTTCATTATAATGCTCGGGTCAGACCGAGTATTATATGTTCAGGTCAGGATGCTATGGAGCAGGAGAGGAGCCGGAGTCCGAGACGTATTATATGTACCTATATATATATATCCGCTGCTGTGATTTTATGGTAGGTCTGATTTGTGATTGTTGATGTATGAGATACTCTGATGATATGATGTATAAACAGTAATAGATTTCATTTTGTGTAAAGTTCTATATTTACTATTATATTTTATTCCGCTGCGACTGTGAGATTCTGATATTGTTTAGTTTCTTCTTCTATCTCTTCTTCTTAACCCTAATGGTTCGTAATTCTGTGCCACTTGAGTTAATAGAGGTAGAATAGTGTTGATTAAAGGGGTACGGATTTGCGAGCTGTCACATTTTCGTGGAAAAACAAGTTCGGATTCCAAGATGGAGCAGTGAAGTACAAGTGCTAGTCGCTACTAATCCTGAGGATGTTTCGAAAATGGATGTAGTAGGAATAGTGCCTTCGGTTACGTTCGAACCCGGGACGGACATGTATGGATGAATGCTTTCAGAAAATCGTCAGGTGGGCAATGAACATTCTAAGAGATTAGTTCTCTAAAGGTAACGCTTACCCTCAAGCCTCATCAACCGGGAATGACTGAAAATCCAGGGTTATGCAGCAAGGTTAGGTGGCTAGCACCCATTAGGGTGAGGTCATCCCTGTCTAGATGTCCCTTTTTATTCGGCTTAGTGGTGCGGTTGCTGATCCTAACCGTGGGATGATCTTACTCGGGATTATCTAGTAAGGGGTAGTCCCGGTCTTGTGTTGCAGGTGGTCAGGAGTGATCCTCGGTATGCTGATCTAGACCAGGCACTTTGACAGGTGGTACCCCGGTGCCTAGTCATTAGTTGGAAATCCATTTTCCCTACTCGCCCGTACGGTTTTGATTTTGCCCAACTATTACTGAAAAGCGAGATGCAAGCATTTCAGCTAGATTCTATTTTACTTTCTATAGACACTATTGTAAAGAATTTTAATAAAAAGTGTTTAAGCTATCGTAAGGTAAAAATCTGACATGTTTATTTGTGGCGCGGTCTTACGAGATGCTTTGTTTTCAAAGGAATTTTGAAACTTTAATAATCAATTGAGTGTGGTTTTCTCACGATGGTATTCCAGACTGACTCGGGTGTTATTTAACTATAATGCTCGGGTCAGACCGAGTATTATAGAATACATGATATGTTGCTGTGGAGCTCAGGAGACGAGCTGGATGGCGATACATACTTTCATACTTGATTATTATTCTGCTCTGTATTCTGTTTTAAGGACAAATTTTTATGACTGTCCAGTTGTATGTTATTGATGTTGTTGAACTCTGATGATGTATCCGGGTGATGTATGTTTAAACAGTTATAGTTTTCATTTGTGTATAGATCATTGATCATCTATTATATTTTATTCCACTGCGATGGTTAGATTCTGATGTTGTTTTCTATTTTCTTCTTCCACCTCTTCTTCTTTAACTGTAACAACCCGCATATTTATCAATTTTATATTTAAATATTTTATTTAAATATTTTGTCGTTAATCGGATATTGGTCCGAAAAGCTACCTTTTGCAAACGGTCAAATTAGGACTCGAGACCACTTCCATTGAGTTCGAAATGCCGTTTACAATTTTTTTTAAGTATAAACATTGGTAGGTTTGGAGTTAATGGAATTTCACTAACTTTTCCCGCTTTGGACTTTGGGTTAGATTGCCATTATAACTCAAGCCCAAACCCCCTTCCTTCTTCTCACTCTTCATAAATTTCCTAACAACCAAGCTTTTGCATTAATGGTGAGTGGAAGAGGAAATTAAAACTCCAAGCTTAGGTTTCAACTTTAAATCCATCATTCAACTCCAAAAATCAAAGTGAAGATATTGGATTCTAGCTTGTAGTTGCTTCTCCATTGTTTCAAGCTCCTTCTTCATTGAATTTGTGCAAAGGTGAGATTTTTATCTCACAATTCTAGCCTATAACTATATTGGACTGTTGGGAATGATTCCCTATCATTTTTGCATGCATGTTAGCATTTGGTTTGGATTGGATTGGCAAAAACTCTAATTTTTAGCATTTTGGTGAATTTTCTGCACTTAGGTCGTTCTGGCCATTTTTAGCTCCTTCGGAGTTAAGTCATTCGTCCATAGGTCGTGAGTCGTTTACGAGTTAACCCTAGGTCGTTCTGGCCATTTTTAGCTCGTTCGGAGTTAAGTCGTTCATCCATAGGTCGTTGGAC
Source organism: Allium cepa (assembly GCA_030765085.1). NCBI lineage: Eukaryota > Viridiplantae > Streptophyta > Magnoliopsida > Asparagales > Amaryllidaceae > Allium > Allium cepa. The sequence continues at coordinate 997,796,128 of CM060928.1, forward strand.
CCTTAACTCGTAGGTCGTTGGACCTTATCTCGTTAGGTCGCTCCTGGCCTAACCCTTAAGTCGTGTAACTCTTAAGTCGGTTACGAGTTATCCTGATAGGTCGTTGGACCCTTAACTCGTAGGTCGTTGGACCTTATCTCGTTAGGTCGCTCCTGGCCTAACCCTTAAGTCGTGCAACCATTAAGTCGTGCAACCCTTAAGTCGTGCAACCCTTCAGTCACGCAACTCTTAAGTCGGTCACGAGTTATCCTGTTAGGTCGCGACCTCTGTTAAGTCGGCTATGTTGGGTCGTGAGTCATCGTTAGGTCGCGAACACCTTTAGGTCGCAACCACTAAGTCGCTTGACCCCTAGGTCGCAACCGTTAGGTCGCTCGACCCTATCCCTCTTAGGTCGTTAGACCCCCTTTTTGTCTTCACTAGGTCGTACCGTTTTGGACGGGGCGCTGCCCCGCACCCCGCCGGGGGCGCTGCCCCGCACCCCGCCGGGGGCGCTGTCCCCTGGACCCCCGGGACCTGACCGGGCAGGTCGAACCCCGTAAGCGGTGGCGTTGCCCCCGCACCCCCACCTTAGGGGGTTGCCACTCCCCCTGGACCCCCCTCCGTAGGGGATCTTATCTGAAAAACATTGAGCTGATTTCCTTGGATCTTATTCACATCTCCGTATGCGATCTTTGTGATTGATTGTTTATATAATTGCTTCTGTGTTTTGTCATTTTATAATATAAAGGTTTCAATACTAGTAGTAAATATCAAAACTCTTTTAACAAACAATTTCAACTCTATTTTTAATAACAAAGCTCTTTTCTTAAACCGTTTTCCAATCTATTAGTATATACAAACCTTTACCTCACTCGGATGAGAAATCTAATTAAACGACTTAGTAAAACAAGTGGTATGAAACGCTTGCGTTCACTTCGTCGGTTAATTCTTGGACTTGTTCGATTGAACCTCTTGTGACAATTTTATTAATGAAGATTTACAGTTTGTTCGTAAATATTTAAGTTAAGCAAGTGGTTATGGGACATGAAGCTAAACTTCTATATTTACTAGCTTAGTGTAATTGACACTTCTCGTTAATCATGACGATCATTCTGATGCTTTAGACTAGCAACTGTGCGATGTCTCTTGTTGCGAGGTTAGACTAGACACCACTTGTGTGATTCCACTCACACATCCCTTTTTGCTTTTTGGTTAGTCTGGACCTTAATCTGTGTGATTCCATTCACACATGTGGGGTAGCTCCCCTTGGTCTTCGGACCGTCATGTGATAGGCCTCTTTCTCTTTTCTATGATTTCTGGACTTCTTGCATTGATTTCTAGAATTTATGCCATTAACTTGTTATGAGTACAAGTTTGGGGTATGATGCCCTTTCCGAATCTTTGAGAAGATTCTTGTGATATTGATTATCTCTTATTGATTGATCTTCTGTTGATCATTATTTACATACTAATAGTGGTATGTCATTATGGATATTTTATGTTTATGTCATATCTTTTATGTTATATCTTGTCATCTGATATTTATAGCTAGACTGACCCGTTTATTATTTTTCTTAAATAATACTCGGGTCAGACCGAGATGTTACAGGTGCTTCTGCTTGACTTCTTCCCAAGGATTCATCACTCTGACTTTTGGCTAACTGTTTAGATTAGCAGTTTTTGTTATATACACTTGAGATATAGACTCGTAGTTGTATTCTTTTGTATAGAACGTGTTGCTATTCTTTTGTATTATTGTGGATCTTTTGACCACTACTCTGATGTACACTTTCATGTGTTAGTTATATATTCATCACTTCTTCCGCCTTTGTGATATGGATGTCTGTGACTGATTTGCGTTATGCTTATTTCTACGTTTGTTTCCGAAGATTATTTATAGCCACCGTGTGATAAGCAATTACATGGATGGTCGCTCCTCCACAGCCTTATTCTCCACGCTAGTTGACAGCACTACTCCATAGTGTTCTTGGCAAGCGTGGGTATAGAGGTGAGGCGTCACATTAACTCTCATGGTTCGATTTTTCGGGCATCGAAAAATCGGGTTGTGACAGAGAGAGTCCAACAAACTGCATCTTCAATTCCAAAGCTCCAAAGCTCAAAACCAAAAGCTTATAGACCAAAGATTTCAAAGACTTCCAAATTTACATCTACTATCTAAACTATCTCCAGATCCTACTGACGACCTGACTCTAGGATGCCCATGTGGAAATTAGGGGATCCCAGAGTTTAGAAAGGGAACAATAAACCCCGAATCAGTCATGCGACTGGTGTGAGCGAATATAAAAACAATTATTTGTACAAAAAGAATTAAAAAGAGATTCGATATGCTCTTTAGAAAATGAAACTACCATAAGGTCTTCTGGCACACACTCAATGCAATTGCACACATGGTGGAGGTTTATCCTTATAGCAGTTAAACATGCTTGATATGCGAAAATCCTTTTGATATTAATATTAGTGCATAGTGTGGAAAACATTTCGAAAGTATAATATTAATCTTAGCCAGCATACGTACCATTATAGTATGCCTACTATAGCTACTTTGTTAAATGGCAGGTTCTACAACTAAAACCGTATAGGGCTCGTATTGATTGCTTGGATTTCCAACAAATGGTCAAGGCTAAGGAACTTCCTTTATCTGAAGGGTACGCCTCTAAAGGGATGCCCCAATAACCTAACCGGATCTCTGCCAACACAAGGATGGGTTACCTCTGCAACTAGGTAACTAACTGTCACGAGTATGCCATCCCCCGGTCGTAACCGACCTTTATCGTGGCACCATCACATAAATTACAACAACCACATAAGTAAAATATCTGGGCTCCATACCATGATACCATTTTTTATCCAGAAGGAAATGCACATACTATAAGGGGCGCGACCCTCATAACCTTGCTACATCCTTTCCTGTTTCGACTATTTCTGAGGTGTGAGGTTCGATGAAGTGTCGTCCCATAAATCTACGCTTTTCACAAAAGCCATGCTTTGATCAATCCAATGCTCAGCACTTAGCATGCCACATTACCAAATTGGAAATGTATCATTAGTAACCATCAACTACGTAACCTCTGAGCTCGTACGTCTTAGATAAGGGTGTTAAGCTAAGAGAATGAATTCTCCGCCACTAAACAGAAATGTATTTGATAGAAACCAGCTTTACATGTCAAAGTGTAATGTCAGACATACATCCATACAAGTCCATCCTGCGTCCGAATGGAACCGAAGGCACTTCGTCCATTTAAGGAAAGAAGTCTTTGCAAATCCGAATATCCCCTAATCACGTATGGACTCCCCATCACTTAGGGTAATCTCTATACCGGAGCAACTCGGTGCAGAGACATTCAACAGGCAATCCTTTCGTTTTTGAAAATACCCAGTCTTTAACCACCGTCTTCAAATGCAATTCCATTTCGTCGTATCATTATTCGAAATGAGTTTTATGACTTAATGTCCTCCCCCGGCTTATCCAAATAATGAGCGCTTCTTTTAAAAACATGTGGATACATTCAGATCATAGTTATGTCACAACTTATTTGCATTTTTAATATTTTAAACAAAAGATTCACCTTTGAGATTCGATGTGGTTTTCGGATAACCATTTGAAATCCGATTCCCGGTCTCATAGAAATTCAAATGCCGTTTTAAAGGCTAAGTTGTTGAAGTAAACAATTTTAATTCAATTCAGAAGTAAAATATTCACACATCAAAACATCACAGATAAATAACTTACATTATCACAGTTCAATCTAGGCATTTCATACCACAGAACATCACATATCAGGGATATCAGACAATTCAAGGAATTCAATATAATCCAATCACGCATAAGCAAGATTAATTAATCACATAATTTATAATTAATTTAAAACAAATAAATTAATTACTTATGAATAAATTATCAGACCCTACTTGATTATCATTAATTAATTACAACCATTTACTATGAAATTAACTAATCATCCTTAATTATCCATCTTAATTAATTATCCTTAATTACTTACATTAATCCTTCAATTAATTACATTAACAAAGTAACCCTTTAATTACTTTCATTAAGTAATTATCCTATAATCACTTGATTGATTAACCTTTAATCATTAATCAATTATCCTTTAATCATAAATTAATTAACCTTTAATTATTAATTAATTAACCTTAAATCATTAATTAATTAACCTTAAATCACAATAATTAATTAACCCTTAATTAATTATTTAACCTTTAATTACTAATTATCTTTTCATTTCGTTCGTTAAGCAATTACCTTTAAGTAACTAAGTATCCCTTAATTACTTTCATTAATTAATTAACCTTTAATTAATTAAGTAATTAACCTTTAATTAATTAATTAATCAACCTTTAACAAATTAATTTTCCTTTAATTAATTTCATTAAGTAATTATCCTTTAATTACTCATCCTTTAATTAATTACAATAGGTAATTAACCTTTAAGTAATTATCCTTTAATTACTCACATTAATAAATCATATTTTAATTAATTACATTAAATAATTAACCTTTAAGTAATTATATTAACAAATTAACCTTTAATAAATTAATTATTCTTTAATTAATTTCATTAAGGTATTATCCCTTAACTACTTACATTAATTAATTAACCTTTAATTAATTAATTATCCTTTGATTAATTACATTAAATAATTACCCTATAATTAATTAATTAATGATCCTTTAATTAGTCAAGACCTTAAATTAATTAAAAGATAAACTATTTATCTTAATTAATTACTTAATTATCATTTAAATCTTATTTAAATAACCTTGAAAATTAAATTTATTTTTAACATGTGAATTAACTCAAAACTCTTAAGTTAATTAAAAAACACTTCATCTTTTTAATTAACTACTTAATTACAGCCTTTTAAATTTATTGAAATAAACTTAAGAATTCATTTTAAAATAAAGGATATATATATTAAAACACTTTAAACTTATTTAAATAAACTTAAGAGTTCATTTTAAAATAATTTATTTAAAACTTTAACTAACCCAAAGTTTGGATAAACATTTATTATTTAAAAGAAATTATTTTAAGAATATAGTCTAAAACTTGTTTCATTTTAAACTTTAAAAACTGGTTTTATATAAAAATTTAAAACTTGGTTTAATCCTGACCCGAGCCCAAACTCAAAAACACCCGAGCTATTCTCGAAGAAAACTCGCATTTTCCCCGAGCAACCTCTTTTTTTTCAAACTTTGTTTTGATTTTAAACTTTAAGACTTTGAAAAAAAAATACATACAAACATCTTGGAAACAAACTCGAGCCATTTCATCATCTTCCCGAGCTTCTACCCGAGACAACTTCGTCTTCTCAAATCCATCAGCTACTACCCAAAATCCACTAACATGTGCACGTGCACACATCATCGTCGCCATTCCGATCGACGCTGCGACCTCCAATGTAATGAGACATAGGTTTTTAATAATTAAAATTTTAATTTAATAAGATTTTTGTAATTAAATTTAGAAAGAAATATTATTTTTATAATTTATATTGAAGTAAATGTTAAGAATGAAATATAGCAATGGTAATTAAAACTAATTATTAGTAATTTGAATAAAATTCAAATAAATGAAGTAGTGAAAGTTTCATACCTGGATATAAATTGAATATGAGAAAATAAAGATAAGTATTGAATTAATTAATGTAATAACACATTGTTAACAGTAATTAGATGTAAATTAAGGAAATATGTTAATGCAAGTTAATAATTAATGAACTTGAATGAACATGCCAATTAAATTATATAATTTAAATGTTATGACTTAGTTATAAATGGATTATAATAAAAACAAATGTAATTATTGTATGAATGTGTGAAATAATAGATAGAAATTGTTTGTGAAGAATGAACATACAAGTATTATAAAGGGTATAATGGTGACAAATGGCTCTTACCAGTTAATTCACCAATTACAAATAAAGATAATTAAATGTACTTTAATGATAATTTGGAATATTAAGATTGAAATCAAATAAAAACAATTTATTGGAATAAAAATTCAATAATTGGATTAATTGCAAATGAATGAAATTAAATATTTAATTATTTCGTTAATTGAAAACTAAGTTGAAATTGGAGAATATTAATGTTATAGATCTTGTGTCTAATGTTAATTTCATCCATTTGACATCAATGAATTAATAATAGAATGAAAAGTAAATTAATTGGAATTATTGTAGATTAAGTTTATAATTTCTGAATGTAATAAAAATGAAATTTAACGCTGAAATTGTTGAATGAATTAATTTTAAATTGTCATCTAAATTTGTTTAAATCATTGTAAATGATTAAGAAATTAAAAATGTTGAAATTGGTCAATTAAAGAATTGAAGTTGAAAATTTGATTTAATTAGTTAATTTATTAATTTAATTAATTAATCTAAAAATAGCCATTTTGGCCACTGACTCATATTTCGACGAAACTAGTTTCACCGGATCTGTAACGGTGAATTATTGTAGGATTTCAAGTTTCGTAACGATCAGACTTGCCGTTTGATCGTACGGACTCGAAACGCCCTGAAATTAATGAAGTTGAAATCAATTGAAATCAATTTGAAAGAAACTGATTTTTGCATAACTTCTTCATATGATGGAATTTGGACCTGAAACCTATTCCATTATGTTTAAACTATTTTAAAACATCTATTCGGATATATGAGTTGACCCATTTTGTTCCGGAATAGAAACGAGCTTTTCGGGTCAATTATCATTCAAAACCCAAATCTAATATAGCCCATTCTTTCTATTCTGTTTTGCCTATTTATATGTCGTTGTAAACCCTAGCAGCAATTTCCACTTCATTTTCTCATCCCTATTCCCGAAATCAACCTTAATTGCATTCTAATGGCAATTAGCAAATCAAATAAAGTGGTTAAAATTCAATCTCTTCAAATCATATCATATAATATACCATTTTGTAGCTCTTGACGAATGGAGACAGCGTATGGTGTTCTTCTTGGAAAAAACGTTCGTATCAATCGAAAATCGTGGTCAAAGGCGCCGGTGGCGAAGTCAAAGGGGGTAATTTGGGGGGTTTTTGATCGGAGCATCAATTGGCAAAATCGACTTTTGGGTATTGTAGAGCTCGATGTATGGATTTCAGATTTAGTTTCGATTTGATGATTGGAGTAGCGATGCTGTGAGAATTGGCCCCGAAAGGCCACGGTTGCGTCAACTTTGGGGCACAAATTCCGGCGACTGACATCGAATTAGGCGGCGACGTTGGTTGACGTTAGGAGAGGAGATGATGATCTTCCGATTGCAAGTGGTTGCACGACTTCAGGTGGTCCAGGCTTAGAGTAACGTGCGGTCAAAGTTGCAGGCATTTGCTTTTGCGTGGGCTGTTACATGATGTGCAAAATAGTAAGTTAAATTTATTATTATAATATTAAATGTGTACCAAATGATTATTTTAATAATATTTATTGTAACTTGAATAACTTTTGCATACGAGCTCCGTTTGACGCACGGTTTCTTTCATTGCGATCGTATCGAAATTCCGAACATTTTGGCATTAGTTTGGATTAATTATAAGACTGTTGAAATTTTGGGTTTAAATTGGATTTAAATTCAATTTAAATTCAAAAGGTGAGTGTTTTAACCCACTCACAACTTCTAAAATTTCTTATATATTTTAAATTAATTTCTAATATGATTAGAAATTTATTTATTGCTGTTTGGTATATTTTTATCATCATTTCAGTTAAATTTGAATTTATTGAATTAAATTGTTATTTAACTTATTATTGCATATAAACTGCCAGTTAAATTGTTAAATTAATTTAATATTGAATATAAACTGCCAGTAATTACTTGTTATTTATTTTCTGTTCTATATTGATGTTATTGTTTGAATTGGATGATGATTGTGATAAATGGTTGATGGTTGATATTGGATGAATGTATGTTGTGTCATATATTATTATAAACTGCAAGTTGTTATGCATTTTATTTTATTTGGGATTGCGGTTTGAAATGATATATAACCGTATTTTTATTTCAAATTACGAATTGAAATGATAAATATCCGTATCACTTGACCATTGGGTAGAAAATTTTACATAGACACCATGGTCTATATATAAAAATATTTTGAAATGATTTCTATGGTTTTGTAAAAGAAATATATGTTTTTATGAGATATTGATTTGGATATTTTATAAATATTATTTTATATATAGTTAAATTCTTGGTTTTAAGCTATGAATAAAATTGTTTAAGTATAAAATAAGATTAATAATAAGTTTGATTTTATTAAATTATAATATGGATAAGTATTTACTTAAATTATATTTTAATATAGAGTTTATATTGATTTTCATAAATCAAGGTTGAGAAGATAGTTTTGAAATAGATTTGAGATTTTATCTAATTAAGAATTATATTTAATAAGAATCCATTTGGAACTTATTGAAATTGGGATTTTAAAAGAATATGGTTTTATAATTTAATTTGAGTTTAAGGTGTTTTAAGTGAATAAATTGGGGAAGAATATGGTTTTATAACTTAATTTGAGTTTAAGGTGTTTTAAGTGAATAAATTGGGGAATATTCAGTTATTGAAATTTGAAGTTTTATTCAAAGGATATTGAATTTAGTAAGCAAATATTTCAAAACTTTATAAAAGTAAAAGTGAAATTGGTATATATATATGAATTATAAAATTTAGTTTTGAAATATTGAATATTTAAGCTTTGAAATACATTAAAATTTAAAATTTAGAAATTCGGGTTGTTTTGGAATTGATTTGTTAAATTTAAGAAGCTAGTTTGTTTTATAAAATGTTTTAATATTTAATCCATGTAAGGGTGGAAGTTATGTTTCAAAGTTATTAATTCCAATGTATTATGTTTTGGAAGTGTTATAGTTTTAAGTCTTTGGTTTTGAAATTTTATAACTTTGAAATACTATGAACTTTAAAATGATGTCATATTGGTTTGGATTTGAAATGGAAGTGATATCGTATTTATATGGTATTGAAATGGATATTATATTCTAGTTTTGAAGTATAAATTATTTTGAAATGACGTGGTGTTATAATAACGTTTGGTTGTTGAAGAGACCGGGATCGGAAGTTGTCATACTCTTTGCCAACTCCAAAAGCCACTTTAACAACCGTGTACGCGGTGGAGATTCCAAAATGTAGGATGGCGGCAGCGTTTCCTTTGAGGTAAATATGTGGACCCGACTCGCATGAGTTGGCATAAGATGGCTTAAACAGGAGTGATTGACGGGCTAGGAAGGTAGCACCTTTTATCGGACACATCCCTTCGATATTATACACTGACTTTGGATTGATATGGTGGCCACTTTTGATTTTTGATTTGGAGGTGTGGCTCTAGTGGGCGGTAGTAGCTGCTACGCGTTACCACCGGCCCGGAAGGGTAGTTGGTATATCTACCCTGGCATTGCCTAGTTGTGCCGTGTCATCTACCCTAGCACGCCTTGTACGAGTTTGGTTTTCTCCCGTAGCTCATGTGGTATCCTCTGGTGCTTCCCGATTAGGAGGGACTATGATATTGGATGGACTACTGGGACTATTACGTGTTAAGGGGAATATTGGGTCACTCCTTAACGCTATTTAGAAGTAAGTTTATTTTACTATAGACATTATTATAATAGAAAAATATTACTATATAGTAAATAGTTTAACGGATTCTTAGGAGATGTGAATCCCGAGCATCTCTTAAGTTACTGCACTCACATTAGACATTGGATATGAGATGTCAAATCCCGTAAACATCTCTGACACCGTTCCACTCTTCTATTACCGTTGATTTAACTTACATAAGATCTTTTAGTTCTAACTCGAGTGTTTTGTCTTTTCAATTGCTCGGGTCAGTCCAAACATTTCAGGATTTGAAGATTTTATTCTGGAGGAAGAAGACGAAGGTTTGCATTACTATTATTTGTTATATTCCACTGCATCACATTGTTCCGCTGCATTGTTATTTTTTATTCTCTGGTACGTGTAACTCTGACATGTGTTTCTGCCATTGCACTTGGAGGGTGTAACATGATAGGGGGTTCTCGCTTTTTGGTTTGGTAGCAAACGGTTGACTCTTACTCCTACATGTCCCCGCGGGGGTTAGTGGTGCAGTCGAGAGGCTGGCCATAAAGGCAGAACACAGATACCAATGTATGCTACGGTGGGCGTTACCCCACTGGCGCGGCCCGTTACATCTGGTATCAGAGCTTTGTTTAGCGATAAACCTTAGCTTTGTGGGGTCTGACTCTGTGACGACCCGACTTCCTATCTCCAGGAAATCGCATCATCTTGAAGAAAGAAAGGGATAGAAGAAGAAAAGAAAGAGAAAGAAGAAAGACAACAACATCAGAGAACTCACAGCGAAACGAATAAAATATAATAAACACATAAAATATTACACAGTATCATAATACATCAGAGTACACAACAATACAACACATATTAGACAGTTATAAACATCTGTCTAATTCATACAACTCAAGTATATAAGATACAGATACCAACTAAACATAGCGGAACCAATATATCTACACGTGGAAGCCTCCTGCTTCATTACTCCTTCAGAATTTGTCAAGCTAACCTGAATCACTTGATTACTCATACATAATATGAGCACCCTAGAGTTTAATAAAACAGAAAATAAACCCTCGGGTCAGATAGGGGTCTGGTGTGAGTAAACGGGTTAAAATTGCTTAACTTTAGAAATCCTTGGAAGAAAAGGTATCACGTAAGACTTCCCACACATAAATATGGAAAAGTTTTTACCTTACGCTAACCAAAATATTAGATAGGAAATCCAGTGATATTATAATAGTGTCTAGGGTTTTCAAGTAAATATGAAATAGCCGAAATTGTTACATTCATTAAATTCCAGGGTAATACAAACAAAACCGTAGGGTCTCGTAGGAAGAATGGGTTTCCATCAATGGCAGGGCTACTGGGGTACCGCCCGTCACAGTACGTGGCCTAGATCACCGTACCGAGGAGTACTCCCACTCCCCTGCAACTGTGAAGACCCGCAAATCCGTACTCCTTGAATATACACTAATCTCCCTTGATTAATTCAAGATGAACAGAAATACGAATGCTCAATGTTTAAGAAAAAGAAAGAGAGAGAAGAAGAGAGAAAAGATAGAAAAATAGAGAGGAAAGAAAATAGAAAATAGAACGGAACAGAAAATAACAGAACAATAACAGAATCTCACAATTCGCAGCGGAACAACATATAATAGATAAATGAATAATCTTTAAACAAAGAACTATATCAGTTATTACATTACATTACATCACATTACATTTCATTACATCAGAGTGTACAACAACAAACAACAACAAACAGCGGAAAAGAAATACTATATACTAGTAATACGCCATGCCATCTAGCTTGCCTCCAGAAACTCCAGAATATCCAGAATATCCTGATAAACCTAACTCTTGACTGCCCGTGTAGAAATTGGTGGGCACCCAGAGTTTAGGAAGGAAAACAATAAACTCCGAGTCAGTCATGTGACTGGTGTGAGAACTCAAAACAGATTATTTATCTTTAAAATCAAAATAGAGGAATATTTTTAAAGTCAATTCGCAATGCTCTTTAAAAATGAGACTACCATAAGGCCTCCCGCACACACACACAATGCAAACGCAGAATCGGAGGAGATTTCTCCTTATGATAGTCAAAGATGCTTGATACGCATTAAAAAGAACATTTGATATTATTAATAATGCATAGTGTAGGAAAAATTCATTTCGAAAGTAGAATATAAATCTTAGCCAACATACGACCATTATCGTATGCCTACTATAGCTACCATCTAAACAGTGGTGACCACCATAAGTAAATGGCAGGTTCTACAACTAATACCGTACAAAGTTTCGTATTGGGAATTGGATTTCCAACGAATGATCAGGCCAAGGAACTTTCCATTGCAACATGAGAATGCCTCTGGATGGACATCCCCAAGAACCAAACCGGATCTCTGCCAACACAAGGCCGGGTTACCCCTAACTGAGTAACAACTGACAGAATATGTCATCCCCCGGTCCTTTGGGACCTTTCACCGAGCGCTCGTAATCAATTCACACAATCATAAAGTGTTTTCAACATGAGTAAGTATCTGGGCTCCATACCATGATACCACCCTTTTCCAGAAGGAAATGCACATATCCTAAAGGGCGCTACCCCTCATAACCTTGCCGCATCTTTCCTGTTTTGACCATTCCCGAGGTGTGAGGCTCGACGAAGTCACGTCCACAAAAACATACTTTATACAAAAGCCATGCTTTGGGTCAACAAATGATCATAGAAATGATCACCAGGATAGACGATCAAACAAATGATCCTATCACAAATAATCAACACAATGATCATTTCACAGCAACACTCAGCATGTCACATTACCAAATTGGGAATATATCGCTGATAACCTTCAACTACATAACCTCTGAGCTCGTACGTCTCAGAGAAGGGTGTTAAGCTAAAAGAATAAATTCTCCGCCACCAACAGAAATATATTTGAAAGAAATCTGCTTTATATCTCAATTTGTAATGTCAGGCATACAATCCATACAAGTCTGTTCCGGGCTCGAACAAAACCGAAGGCACTTACAAAGAAGTCCTTGCAATCCGTATATTCACAATCCTGATCGGATTTCCCATCACATATGGAGAACTCAATACCGGAGCAACTCGGTGCAGAGTCAATCGACAGGTCATCCTATCGCTCTCGCAAATACCGGGTCTTCAACACCGATCTTCAATGCTATCCATTACGTCGTATCACTATTCGGAATGGGTTATACGACCCCATGGTCCTTTCCCGGTTAACCCGAATAGTGAGCGCTTATTCAAAAATAAGTGTGGCATTCAAATTCAAACAAATCACATCAATTACCCATTCAAAGGGAAATATTGATAGTCGGTTATTGAACTATCAATGGATATGCACAACATCACCAGATTCCAAATAATTTTCCAAATTATTTATTTTCCAAAATATCTTTACAAGATATATAATTTTCACACTTCAAAAATAAATCAATATTTATCTTTAAACAACTTCCCTTTTTTTTATTCATAAATTCCATAATGAATTTTCATTCCAAAATATCCATGCATATACGATTTCAATTATTCATTTCAATTTATCTTCAAAAAGATAAATTCTCAAAATATTCACTTTTTATTGGAAAACATTTCCATTCTTATTTATTCATAAGTAATTCACAAATTTTATTTGTTTTCAACCTTTGGAAAATATTCAATATACTTAAATCGAAATTAAGTATATATTTCGTTCTTTAAGGAAATCATGCTTTTAAACATATTTATTTGGGCCAAAACGAATGTTACGTAAAACATCGTTACGACAACCCAAAATCACTAGTATAGGGATTCGAAATTAAAATAGATATATAAATTCCAATACTATACAAAACATTTCCTTTCGGAAATCATTTACTATAACAATAGTATTATAGTCCACCATTTCCTTCTATTTCTCGAAAACATCTATTTCAACAATAAATGTTGAAATCTATGGTTTCGAATCTCAACACATTTAAAACATCGTTAGATCGTTTTAATCCAATTTAAAATATCACATTCTAAACATTTTCTTTAACATATTATTCACTATTCAAAAACGTGAATATACTTTGTTAACAAATTTCATCATTTCTATTCATTTTATTTCAAAGGATTATTCACAGTCAAAACGTGAATATAACTCCATTTATAGGTTTTAACAATTTACTTATCAAAATAAGTCGTTTGCGGATTTATAAAACAATATTTATAAATTCTATTTCTATTTATTTTATAACAACTACCTTTTATAAATTCCTTTATTAACCTATTCAATTTATAACTCAATTATAAAACAAAAGTTCATATCATAAGTGAAATACTTAAAATTTGTTTGTTTGCAAAAATCGTTCCTTTGAACTTCATAATTATAAATCTTATAACTTATAAGATTCATTTATTTATCCACAACCATTCTTTTAATAACTTTATAAATTTTATAAACCTACTGCTTATAAAATTCCATTTATAACTTCACCGTTTATAATTCTATAAATTTCATTCATTTATGAAATTCATTCACAATTCATTCTAACACTTATAAAAACTCGTTTTTATAATTCAAATATTCTAATTTATAAATATCAATTTATAAATCTTTTTATATAAATCAATTTATACTATTATTTCAAAACGTCTTTAATCTCCTTTATAATTTCACCATTTTGATTTATAAAATAATCAAGTTTTATAAATCCTATATTTAAACTTTTTACAATAAATTCAGAGATCCAATTTAAACTATTTTATAAAATCATTAATCCATATTTTCTCAAAAATCAAACTTTAACTGTATTTCTGAAAAATCATAATTTTTTATAACATAAAAATTATAACGTTAATTTATTTAAAATGAATCAATTCCAAAAATGTAGCATATTTTCAAAAATCACTTTTAAAAATCATTTTAAAATTCCAAAACTTGGTCCAATGATGCTACACACCAAATAGTCAATTACGACAACAACGATATCATATATCGTATATGATAATCCATCAAATATCAAAATATCTGAAATCAAATAAATACTGTTGAGGAATCCAGTTGGATCCCTCCAACCTGTTTTCCTGCATCCACAAACATTAGCACAATACCAATTCCGTTCCAGTACGAAATTATCGCGGTATATGGGATTTAAAATATTATCCGCTTAATAGACGGCGCAATAGGGTCTCATCCGCTATACAATGCGGGAAATCAATAACTCCAATATATACATATGCCAATATATATATATATTGCTATTATATATAATACCAATTTCACTGTTTATGAAATATTCGCAGTATATGTTTTTAATAAATAACATCCGCTTACTAACGGCGCATATTGTCTATTTTAACAATCAATAGATAACAATCATCATTCAAACATGCATTCAAATATTTTAAATCTAACTATTTAAAATAAAAATCGAAACTGATTCGATTGAGTGAGAAGTTCTCACCTTGATTTCAATTTCGTTTTAGCGATTTATTTCGAATAAAATTAAACGGACGTTTAATTTTACCCAAAATTCTCACTAACTCCAAACGACTCCAATCCAATTCCATAGCGTAGTGCTCGTCCATACGATTCCAATGCTTCCTGTTTCGCGCGTTTTCGACCTCGTATGAATAAGTTATCAATTTTTGAAGTTACACGATTTTATAACTTAAATTTTCAACATAACTTTAATTTATTTATACCTAAAAGAATCTGGGCCCTTGGATCTAAACCCCTTGCATCAGAACTGTGCCTTCCTTCTTCCATCACCCACGCACAACATCTCCAGTAACAAGAACACGCACGCAACCCATAAACCATCAAATTAGGGTTTAATTTTGCACCCAACACAAACCACTACGACTCGATCAAGTGACGCCATTAGCAAGCTCGTTCAAGACTCCATCCACGCCTGGAACGCGGCCAAGCTCGGTCGCCTATTGTGCACGCAGTTCGAGGCCGAACGGCCTGCCTTTGAACACAAATTCCTGTTGATTCGTGAAGCTATTCGCGATCTTGACCGTTGGATTTATAGAACTCTCTATGCTCTACAATCTTCTAGTTATAAGATTCTTGTAAATGTTGATGGATGAAGAGAAAAGAGGAGGAGAAGAAGAGAAGTTTTCGGCCTTTGGTTCTGGAGACGGCGGCTAGGGTTAGGTTTAGTTTTTTTTTTCTTTCTAATTTATGAAGGAAGGGTGTCTATTTATAGGAAATCGTTGAACACTATTCATCCGAGAATTCCGAACTCCGATTTACGCGCCGTAACCAGCGTTTCTAGGGTTTACCCCGCATTCCAGACACAATGGAATAGGTTTCTGAAGCTAATTCGGACATCTGTGCGAGATATGGCTACAAACGTTCAATTTAAATTAAACCGATTTAAACGATTTTCTAGGCATTTTAATTTGTACCGGACAAACGGTAAATCCAATTGACACGAAATTTGAAATCTTACAATAATATCACATTACGGATCCGATGAAACTGGTTTCGTCGAAATTCGAGACTTTTTGAAAAATGGCTATTTTAACTCGCCAGATTAATATTAAAAATAATTTCGATGCGTTTTGAGCTGCTATGATCAAACGATAACTCCGATTAACACGAAAATTGAAATCCGGTAATAACTAACTATTGCGGATCCAATGGAACTGATTTCGTTCAATTCCGAGACTGTTCAAAAATTGACTATTTTCACTAGTCGATTTTAATTTTAAAATATTCAATTTTCACAAATTAACTTTTAATTCGATTTTAAAAGTTCTAAAATATCGTTCTAACTCCAACATGATAAAATAAAATTTTACAAATCATTTTCAATCATATTTAACTCAATTTTCAATTATTTCCATAATTTAACATATTAAATTATCGATTTAATTATCCAATTAAATCCAATTATTCAAAATAAAATTTATTCGACTTATAATTTCACTTATTAATATTTAAAATTAATTAAATATTCAAATTTTAATTACTAAAAATCCTGGGTCGTTACAATCTTCCCCCCTTAAAAGAATTTCGTCCTCGAAATTATCAAGTAAGAAAAATTACAGAATCTATTAATTTTCCCAAATTCATAGTTTAAACTTCTTATAATAACTTACTAAGTTTTCAAATCATACTTAGTTATCTTTTCAAAAACAACTACTATATCGTTTAACTTTCAATTCTAAATCAAAGTTAAAGTTTTCAAAATTTTCCAATTTTCTCAAAATTTTCTAACGCCTTAAATTTCCGGAAAAATTCGCCATAGTCACCTTTGCGCGGCTCGATCCGAAAAAAAAATGACAGTATATATATCACAAATATACATCTCATCAAGTAATGAGGCATCCCGAAGGGAAAAAAGTATAAAAGTACGATATGTAATCCGAGATATGTACCTTATTATTTTATTAGCGAGCATATACGGCTAATATAGCGCGAAAGCGAGCTCCAAATGCGAAGCAAACGCGATCCACACCTACTAAACATTCAACAAACAACATGAGAACATGTATATATACAACATTATCAATATACAACATATAGCAACATAATAACTATATATGCCAACATAGCAAATGAAACAAAACAACAAATGCAAACATTAACCAACTATCATCCATAACCAATAAATATTCATTCATATTCTCATTAATATTAAATGAATTGGTTTTCAATTTAATCACATTTGATTCATTAACAGTGGATGTTTTTTTTTCTAACATTCATTTTCAATTAGTTTATATTCACTAATTCATATTCAAGTTGGTTCACTTCCAAATCAAATTCAATTCTATTTAAGATTCATTTAACTTCCAATTGAATTTCCAATTACTTTAGCTTCCAATTTCATTAATACTTAATGAATTATATACAATCAATCAACTAACAATCATATAACAACCAATGTATATTAATTAGAACCAAATTCCTTTGCTTATCAATTGGTTTAATTAATTTGATTTTCATTCAACTATTCAACTTCCATAACATTAGATTTTAATGAATTAACACTTACATTCATTATTCCATATCAACTTTATTTGCATTCAATTGATTAACATTCAATCCATTCATTCAATTCAATTTCTAAAGTTGAATTTCATTTACATAACTTAAGTTCATATCTATCATTTAACTTTATTAATTTACTTTGATACCAATATCAACTTCATTCAACATCTCTTAAGTTATATTTCCAGTTAACTTTAAATTCATTTTTATTTATAACTCATATTCATAAATATATTCATATAGTTTCACTTCTCATATATATATAAGTTTATTTCACAATTGTAAATCACATTAATTATAATTCAACTCTTATAATTCATTTGCTTATACAATAATTCTTTTATTTAGATTATTCAAACAACCTAACAATCAACTTATATACACTTTAATAATTTTGAAAAATTATTCCTTTACATATATAAAATATAATCAAGGTAAAATTATTTCATTTACCCAATTTAAAAACAATATTGTGTCGAATTGTTCTATTCAAATGTTTATAAAGCCCTTCGGCATAGTTGTCCAGACCGTGCTGACGAAGGTTCATATGCCACTCAATAAACCAATCATCACAATATAAAACAATTTTATATTCACTAACAAATACGCTCTCATAGCTATTATTACACTCAAACTCATTCTAGAGTACTACTGACTCTATCTCTAATGAGTAATACCCAACAGAACCATGGTTGTCGCTTAACCATATGCTCTGATACCACCTGTGAAGACCCACAAATCCGTACTCCTTGAATATACACTAATCTCCCTTGATTAATTCAAGATGAACAGAAATACGAATGCTCAATGTTTAAGAAAAAGAAAGAGAGAGAAGAAGAGAGAAAAGATAGAAAAATAGAGAGGAAAGAAAATAGAAAATAGAACGGAACAGAAAATAACAGAATCTCACAATTCGCAGCGGAACAACATATAATAGATAAATGAGTAATCTTTAAACAAAGAACTATATCAGTTATTACATTACATCACATTACATTTCATTACATCAGAGTGTACAACAACAAACAACAACAAACAGCGGAAAAGAAATACTATATACTAGTAATACGCCATGCCATCTAGCTTGCCTCCAGCAACTCCAGAATATCCAGAATATCCTGATAAACCTAACTCTTGACTGCCCGTGTAGAAATTGGTGGGCACCCAGAGTTTAGGAAGGAAAACAATAAACTCCGAGTCAGTCATGTGACTGGTGTGATAACTCAAAACAGTTTATTTATCTTTAAAATCAAAATAGAGGAATATTTTTAAAGTCAATTCGCAATGCTTTTTAAAAATGAGACTACCATAAGGCCTCCCGCACACACACACAATACAAACGCAGAATCGGAGGAGATTTCTCCTTATGATAGTCAAAGATGCTTGATACGCATTAAAAAGAACATTTGATATTATTAATAGTGCATAGTGTAGGAAAAATTCATTTCGAAAGTAGAATATAAATCTTAGCCAACATATGACCATTATCGTATGCCTACTATAGCTACCATCTAAACAGTGGTGACCACCATAAGTAAATGGCAGGTTCTACAACTAATACCGTACAAAGTTTCGTATTGAGAATTGGATTTCCAACGAATGATCAGGCCAAGGAACTTCCCATTGCCACATGAGAATGCCTCTGGATGGACATCCCCGAGAACCAAACCGGATCTCTTCCAACACAAGGCCGGGTTACCCCTAACTGAGTAACAACTGATCGAATATGTCATCCCCCGGTCCTTTGGGACCTTTCACCGAGCGCTCGTAATCAATTCACACAATCATAAAGTGTTTTCAACATGAGTAAGTATCTGGGCTCCATACCATGATACCACCCTTTTCCAGAAGGAAATGCACATATCCTAAAGGGCGCTACCCCTCATAACCTTGCCGCATCTTTCCTGTTTTGACCATTCCCGAGGTGTGAGGCTCGACGAAGTCACGTCCACAAAAACATACTTTATACAAAAGCCATGCTTTGGGTCAACAAATGATCATAGAAATGATCACCAGGATAGACGATCAAACAAATGATCCTATCACAAATAATCAACACAATGATCATTTCACAGCAACACTCAGCATGTCACATTACCAAATTGGGAATATATCGCTGATAACCTTCAACTACATAACCTCTGAGCTCGTACGTCTCAGAGAAGGGTGTTAAGCTAAAAGAATAAATTCTCCGCCACCAACAGAAATATATTTGAAAGAAATCTGCTTTATATCTCAATTTGTAATGTCAGGCATACAATCCATACAAGTCTGTTCCGGGCTCGAACAAAACCGAAGGCACTTACAAAGAAGTCCTTGCAATCCGTATATTCACAATCCTGATCGGATTTCCCATCACATATGGAGAACTCAATACCGGAGCAACTCGGTGCAGAGTCAATCGACAGGTCATCCTATCGCTCTCGCAAATACCGGGTCTTCAACACCGATCTTCAATGCTATCCATTACGTCGTATCACTATTCGGAATGGGTTATACGACCCCATGGTCCTTTCCCGGTTAACCCGAATAGTGAGCGCTTATTCAAAAATAAGTGTGGCATTCAAATTCAAACAAATCACATCAATTACCCATTCAAAGGGAAATATTGATAGTCGGTTATTGAACTATCAATGGATATGCACAACATCACCAGATTCCAAATAATTTTCCAAATTATTTATTTTCCAAAATATCTTTACAAGATATATAATTTTCACACTTCAAAAATAAATCAATATTTATCTTTAAACAACTTCCCTTTTTTTTATTCATAAATTCCATAATGAATTTTCATTCCAAAATATCCATGCATATACGATTTCAATTATTCATTTCAATTTATCTTCAAAAAGATAAATTCTCAAAATATTCACTTTTTATTGGAAAACATTTCCATTCTTATTTATTCATAAGTAATTCACAAATTTTATTTGTTTTCAACCTTTGGAAAATATTCAATATACTTAAATCGAAATTAAGTATATATTTCGTTCTTTAAGGAAATCATGCTTTTAAACATATTTATTTGGGCCAAAACGAATGTTACGTAAAACATCGTTACGACAACCCAAAATCACTAGTATAGGGATTCGAAATTAAAATAGATATATAAATTCCAATACTATACAAAACATTTCCTTTCGGAAATCATTTACTATAACAATAGTATTATAGTCCACCATTTCCTTCTATTTCTCGAAAACATCTATTTCAACAATAAATGTTGAAATCTATGGTTTCGAATCTCAACACATTTAAAACATCGTTAGATCGTTTTAATCCAATTTAAAATATCACATTCTAAACATTTTCTTTAACATATTATTCACTATTCAAAAACGTGAATATACTTTGTTAACAAATTTCATCATTTCTATTCATTTTATTTCAAAGGATTATTCACAGTCAAAACGTGAATATAACTCCATTTATAGGTTTTAACAATTTACTTATCAAAATAAGTCGTTTGCGGATTTATAAAACAATATTTATAAATTCTATTTCTATTTATTTTATAACAACTACCTTTTATAAATTCCTTTATTAACCTATTCAATTTATAACTCAATTATAAAACAAAAGTTCATATCATAAGTGAAATACTTAAAATTTGTTTGTTTGCAAAAATCGTTCCTTTGAACTTCATAATTATAAATCTTATAACTTATAAGATTCATTTATTTATCCACAACCATTCTTTTAATAACTTTATAAATTTTATAAACCTACTGCTTATAAAATTCCATTTATAACTTCACCGTTTATAATTCTATAAATTTCATTCATTTATGAAATTCATTCACAATTCATTCTAACACTTATAAAAACTCGTTTTTATAATTCAAATATTCTAATTTATAAATATCAATTTATAAATCTTTTTATATAAATCAATTTATACTATTATTTCAAAACGTCTTTAATCTCCTTTATAATTTCACCATTTTGATTTATAAAATAATCAAGTTTTATAAATCCTATATTTAAACTTTTTACAATAAATTCAGAGATCCAATTTAAACTATTTTATAAAATCATTAATCCATATTTTCTCAAAAATCAAACTTTAACTGTATTTCTGAAAAATCATAATTTTTTATAACATAAAAATTATAACGTTAATTTATTTAAAATGAATCAATTCCAAAAATGTAGCATATTTTCAAAAATCACTTTTAAAAATCATTTTAAAATTCCAAAACTTGGTCCAATGATGCTACACACCAAATAGTCAATCACGACAACAACGATATCATATATCGTATATGATAATCCATCAAATATCAAAATATCTGAAATCAAATAAATACTGTTGAGGAATCCAGTTGGATCCCTCCAACCTGTTTTCCTGCATCCACAAACATTAGCACAATACCAATTCCGTTCCAGTACGAAATTATCGCGGTATATGGGATTTAAAATATTATCCGCTTAATAGACGGCGCAACAGGGTCTCATCCGCTATACAATGCGGGAAATCAATAACTCCAATATATACATATGCCAATATATATATATTGTTATTATATATAATACCAATTTCACTGTTTATGAAATATTCGCAGTATATGTTTTTAATAAATAACATCCGCTTACTAACGGCGCATATTGTCTATTTTAACAATCAATAGATAACAATCATCATTCAAACATGCATTCAAATATTTTAAATCTAACTATTTAAAATAAAAATCGAAACTGATTCGATTGAGTGAGAAGTTCTCACCTTGATTTCAATTTCGTTTTAGCGATTTATTTCGAATAAAATTAAACGGACGTTTAATTTTACCCAAAATTCTCACTAACTCCAAACGACTCCAATCCAATTCCATAGCATAGTGCTCGTCCATACGATTCCAACGCTTCCTGTTTCGCGCGTTTTCGACCTCGTATGAAAAAGTTATCAATTTTTGAAGTTACACGATTTTATAACTTAAATTTACAACATAACTTTAATTTATTTAAACCTCAAAGAACCTGGGCCCTTGGATCTAAACCCCTTGCATCAGAACCGTTCCTTCCTTCTTCCATCACCCACGCACAACATCTCCAGTAACAAGAACACGCACGCAACCCATAAACCATCAAATTAGGGTTTAATTTTGCACCCAACACAAACCACTACGACTCGATCAAGTGACGCCATTAGCAAGCTCGTTCAAGACTCCATCCACGCCTGGAACGCGGCCAAGCTCGGTCGCCTATTGTGCACACAGTTCGAGGCCGAACGGCCTGCCTTTGAACACAAATTCCCGTTGATTCGTGAAGCTATTCGCGATCTTGACCGTTGGATTTATAGAACTCTCTATGCTCTACAATCTTCTAGTTATAAGATTCTTGTAAATGTTGATGGATGAAGAGAAAAGAGGAGGAGAAGAAGAGAAGTTTTCGGCCTTTGGTTCTGGAGACGGCGGCTAGGGTTAGGTTTAGTATTATTTTATTTTTTTTTCTAATTTATGAAGGAAGGGTGTCTATTTATAGGAAATCGTTGAACACTATTCATCCGGGAATTCCGAACTCCGATTTACGCGCCGTAACCAGCGTTTCTAGGGTTTACCCCGCGTTCCGGACACAATGGAACAGGTTTCGGAAGCTAATTCGGACATCTGTGCGAGATATGGCTACAAACGTTCAATTTAAATTAAACCGATTTAAACGATTTTCTAGGCGTTTTAATTTGTACCGGACAAACAGTAAATCCAATTGACACGAAATTTGAAACCTTACAATAATATCACATTATGGATCCGATGAAACTGGTTTCGTCGAAATTCGAGACTTTTTGAAAAATGGCTATTTTAACTCGCCAAATTAATATTAAAAATAATTTCGATGCGTTTTGAGCTGCTACGATCAAACGATAACTCCGATTGACACGAAAATTGAAATCCGGTAATAACTAACTATTACGAATCCAATGGAACTAGTTTCGTTCAATTCTGAGACTGTTCAAAAATTGACTATTTTCACTAGTCGATTTTAATATTAAAATATTCAATTTTCACAAATTAACTTTTAATTCGATTTTAAAAGTTCTAAAATATCGTTCTAACTCCAACATGATAAAATAAAATTTTACAAATCATTTTCAATCATATTTAACTCAATTTTCAATTATTTCCATAATTTAACATATTAAATTATCGATTTAATTATCCAATTAAATCCAATTATTCAAAATAAAATTTATTCGACTTATAATTTCACTTATTAATATTTAAAATTAATTAAGTATTCAAATTTTAATTACTAAAAATCCTGGGTCGTTACAGCAACACAAGGCCGAGACCATTCCTTACTGAACAGTCCCGAACAAGACAACCCCAGCGGTTGTACGGAATTCAACCGCCCCATACAGCCGAATAAAAAGAGACTTCTAGACAGGAGTAAATCTTGCTCTCCAGTTGGAGCTACCCACGAAGCCTTGCTGCACCTCCCCTGTTTTAGCCATTCCCAGTTGATGAGGCTTGAGGCTGCGATTACCTTTATAGGACACATCTCTTAGAATGCTCATCGTCCGCCTGACGATGTTTTGAAAGCATTCAATCATACAAGTTCGTTCCGGGTTCGAACGAATCCGAAGGCACTATCTCGTTGCACTCATTTTGGAATCACCCTCAGAGTCAACGACCATAGTCCTTGCACTCTAAATCTCCATCTCGAACCTATAAGTACTATTCCGTCAAACTCATTACGGAATCACCCACAGAGTTATACTGACGTATAGCCCTTCCACCTCGAGTCTTCACTTGCTCCACTTGGATTCATGACCTAACGTTTAATTGGAATCGATGTGGTTTTCGGATATCCAAATATGGAAACCCGATCCCGGTCTCACCGAAACCAAACGCCATTTTAATGTCCAAGTTGTACTTAAAGGTTTTAAACAATTTAACTTATATTCAGGATGAAATAAACAGATAGATAAATCATATTACCACAATAGATAGTTCATATCAATATTCATCTTCACAAAGCAGCATATCATAAATATCATAGTCATCCAAATCATCCAGTATCAACCAATCACCCAATATGAATCATCCAATATCATTCAACATCCAATATCAATCACTCAATATCAACCATTCAATATTAATCAATCATCCATAGCAGAATTGATTAACTCTTAATAAATTTAATTAACCACTAATTAAATTAAATACTATCCTTTAATCACTTGGATTATTGATTTCTTACAAATCAAATTCATTATCATCTCTTAATGATCTTCCTTAATTAATCTTCTTCGATTAATTATTCTTTAATTACAATCAAGTAATTATCCTTAACCGTATTCAGTAATTAACCTTTAATTACTATTATTAATTACAATAATTAATGATCCTTCATTAATTAATTAACTATAATTAACTACATTAATCCTTAATTAATTATAATTAATTAATCATATTTAAATTAATTACTTAAATTAATTACTTCATTAATTATATTAATTAAAAATCTTTATTAATTAATAATCCTTTAATTAATTAAATAATTAACTTGTAATTAACCATCTCATTAATCATAAACAATAATTAACAATTTATAATTACTTATCTTAATTAATTAACTTCTTAATTAATTTTATTAACCCTTTGATTAATTACTTAAATTAATAAATCCTAATTACTTCATTAAGTAATTATTAAACAATTAAATTAATAAATAAATCCTTAATTAATTACCTTATTAATTAATTAATTACACTTAGTAATTAATCTTAAATTAATCTCGTTAATTAATTAACTAATTAATCACATTAATTAGTTAACTAAAATAATTAAGTAATTAACTCTTAATTAGTTACATAAGTAATTATCTCTAATTACTTCCTTTAATAAATCTTAATTACTTTCTTAATTAATTACTTAACAAATAATTAATTCCATTATTAAATAATCTTTCATTCTTTAAATAAATTAATTACTTCATAATTAATTAACTTCAAAACAATTAACTTGATTAATTCTTCAATTGATAACATTAAGTGATTATCCATTAGTCACTTCAATTAATTACCCCCATGAGTAACTTCTCTAATTACTTCCCTAGGTAATTACCATTCTAAATTTTATTCAAAAATTAACCATTGATTACTTCATTAAGTAATCACACTTAATTAATCCATAATTAAGTGATTATTTAAAATTAAATAAATAATTAACTAATCATTTAAAATTAACTAAATAATTAATTAATTAACTTATTATATTTCAAAATCCTTAATTAATTAAGAAAACATTTATCTTAATTAATTCTTTACTTAATTACAAATCATATCAAGTATTCTCAAGTTAAAAACAAGATAAATTAACCCTATTTATCTTCATAGTTAAATTATTTGAATTAATCAAAAAAATTTAAAAAAAAAACAAATCATTCTATTTGGATTCAAAATCTTATATTAACCTTATTTGGAAATAATGCATTTTGAAATCAATTTCAAATTTAATACATTATAAATTATCTAATTAAACTTATTAATTTTCAATATAAATTTGAAAACTTGTTATTAAAACATTGCTTTATACTTTACTTAAACTTTGATTTAATATTTAAATTCAAAACATTCTTTTAAATTGAACTTTGAAATTTAATTAGATAATTATTTTCAAAAACAATCATCTTAAAACATTTTAAACTTGAAATCTAAAATTCAATCAACACTTTTATCTATTTGATTAGCATTAACTTTTACATCAAAGGACAAGTTTAACTTTAATAAATTTGTTTCCCTCTTTATAAAACTTGTTTTATAATTTGAAACTTGATTCAAAATAACAAGTTTAACATGTAAACCTGTACCATTCTTGTTTTACTGAACTTATCCAGATTCCATCTACCTAAATACTCGAGTAAAACACTCCAATCCCACGCGACTTCCCTGAAGACACACACGAGCAACCCCCTACTCAAAAAGCTTCGAGTCGTACATGATCATACGCGATATCCCACCCGAGTAAACTCTCGTCTTCCCCAACTCCTTTCTTCCCAGTGCACACAACAATCACGGTGCACATGCACCAACAACTCCGGCCGCCGTAGTTGATCGCACCTATCATTAACGATCACTCAACCATCCACGAACACATATGTAAACCCAGATTCGAGAAATATAAATCGAATCGAATTATGACCCAACGCACGAAGAACTGCAGTGAATCCCGACCGTAAAACCCCATCGCCATTGACAAACACGCAACCGGCTCCTCCACAATTTCCACCAGAGCATCGCCGCATCACCGGGGTACCATCCCTCACCCCGCGAACCCCTCCAATTCACCATTCTTGTCGCCAAAAACTTTGACAGTTAAGCCGAGCTAGGAACAACTTAAACCCTAGTTTGTTCGAATTCGAACAATTTAAACATTTGAAAAATTCCATTTCATTTTTCCTATAGTCTATGATCCATAATCAAACTTTGATCAAAATCCTACCTAAAATCATCAAGTAAAATTTCGGCATTCACTAAAAACCCCAAAAGTATTCAAACCAAAATTTCTCTCGAATTAACCAACTAAAAATCACAAATTTTATATCAAAATTCATGATTTACTACCCAGATTACATGCATGATCTTCAAATTAAAATTTAAGGTAGTTAAATTTTTGACTAAAATTTAGTTTTACTGTTATTCTTTCTTTTACAATGATTTGATACAATTTAAATTATGAATCTATTTTTAAATTAATCAACAAACCATGATAAACAACTTTTATTTAGATTTCCAAAGCTAATATAGTTTAGATTAAAGGATTTTCATTTATCTTTGAAATTTCTTAACAAAACTGTTTCTTTTTTTTTATAAAGAACAGAATGAGGAAAGAAAATAACAGTTTTCCTATTTCAGACACAATATACATATAAACCAGTACAAGTGTTTATTAAAACAGCTAAATCCATCGCATGCATAAATAAATTCAACTACGCAAGGATAAAACTGTTTTTAAACCAAGATTTACTCACCTGTATATATGCAGAGCAGGTTAAAATTCAAAGCAGAGAACAGGTTTTGAACAAATTCCAGGCACTTGAATCTTTAATTTGAAAAGACTTTGACTATGCTTTGCTGATGGAATTTGCTCCTTTGCATGCTTACAATTGATTGATTAAAATGTTGAACAGATTGAATTGCAGTTGAGCTTCATTCCATTTTGTTGCAGATTGAACATTATTTGGATTTACAGAAAACTTGGAGTTGCAGCCCTTAATTTTGAATGCAGTTTGAAGAAATGCAGATTTTAATTGTTGCAGGTCGAAGTCTTTTGAAATGCAGGTTGGGGTTTTGAAGATCAATTGCATTTGCAAATGTAGGCTTTACATTTTAGGATTTGAAATTACAGAT